>JARHVA010001686.1:827500-2027500 GCA_037957365.1 Torreya grandis | reverse complement strand
TGTGTCACGTGAAAGAGAGAAGCCTAGCCTTCTCTCAAGGGTGGAATCCATAGCGTCAACAGTTTTTGGCACGCTCGGTGGGATAGTTTGTCCAAGGAGTTGAAGGATTTTTTGGTGTGTTCTTCAACCAATCAGCCTCTGCAGGCATTTCAATCAACACCAATGGCGACTCCGAGTTGAATCAGCTGGTTAAGCAGTCCTAGTGCCATCAAGAAATCACATTTTGGTATGTATAATTCCATTGCTCAGCAGCATGGACCTTGTTTTCCTTCATATAACTTTGATCAAGCTCAGGTTGTTCATGGCATCACCTCAAGCAGCTCTCCTGGTTGCCCTTCACGTAGTGTAAAAGAAGTAATGTTGGTGTTTGAGGAGCAAGTGATGGAGATAAACAGATTGGAGAAGCAGAATAGATATTAGCAAGAGCTTATGTACAAAGAGGAGTGCTTGTTTAGGCAAGCTTAGGCCTTGCAATCCATGAAAGAGGAAGTAGCAAAATGGAAGAGTCCATTCATTCAGGGTAGTCAGCCTTGTGTGCCTTCTCCCATTCCAAAGCAGCCCCCTTCTATTCTAAAGAAAGCCCCCTCTTGTGCACCAAATCCTTTCTACCAAATAGCACTTGCTCACTCTAGCTCATCTGATGCAGTAACCACTCTTGCTCTTAATCCCTTGCACCTAGCTTTCCAACATCAAAAGGCATTAGAGCAACCTCTCATGGAGACTAACCTTCCCAATTCTTTAGAATGTGGACCCTCTTTTGATGGGAATCACCCTATATCTTTTGGAAAGCAACACATCTCTCTTGAAGCAGCGCTTCCTGTGCATGAGTAGACCCTTCCCAGTCTCCCTCAACCTCTTCAAATCTTTCAGCATAGGAGTGCCTATCATGAACCAGCTCAGGACCTTGAAGAGGATAAAGTTGATCCCTGTTCACAAGGGAAAAGTTCCAATCCCAAGGTCATGAGTTGGAAGCAAACAATGGAATCATGCGGTAGGAAAAAAGAGGAGGAGAGGCCTATTCATTTTGATAGAAGCCTTGAAGATGATGAAGCTGCTCCTGCTCATTGTGATCCTCATGATCTCCAAGATAGGCTCCCCCAAGAGAATATAGCCAGGCAAATTACAGAGTTGGAGTCAAGAATGAGATTCCTCAACCAGGGTGTGATGGACGGTTTAGACCAAACAACAGATTTTATGTCCGAACACACCCCATCTACACCCCTCCAAGAGAGCTATCAAGCCACATCTGATGTGGATGAAGTGTTGGCCAAATGGAAAGAGGAGAATCATTCGATTCTAGCTCAGGGTTTGCCTCCTCTTCCACATGAGTTTAACCATCAGCCTTCCACTTCATCCCTTCTCAAGGAGGAACCTTTTTTGAAAGAGGCAAGTGAAGAAGAGAGGATCCAATTCGTCGCTGATCAATAAGCTCTCATGGATGTCAATGAGGATGAAACCATCATGGATGCTCCTTTTGAAGACATCATCAACAATGGAGAAGACAGGTCATGCATACACGTAGATGTTCTAGCAATATGAAGAAGTTGACAAACTTTATCTGTTAACAATGGATGCTGAGGAAAGTAAGCATGGTGAGCTCTCTCCTCCCTTGTTTGATGAATTTTCTTGTTGCTTTAATGAAGAGAATGACCATGCCATGGGACCCGAGTTGGAGGAGGATCAGGAGCATGTCTTGGAACAACTAGAGACTCTTGTTTTTGAGCAAGAAAGGGAGAGGCCTATCCATCTTATTGAAAGCTTTGAAGAAGAGAGCCTTGAGCAAGAGAGTGACGTTCTGGGGGATAAGCAAGCCATTTGTGATCTCATTTCAGACATCACAACAGACACCTTGATTCAAAAAAGCCATGATGAGGTAGAAGATCAGTTTGACAAGGTTTTCAGTGAGGCAGAAGGAAACAAGTCGATCCATGATGCATGTCAGGGGGGCTATGAGCTAAATGAGGCTGATGGTGAGAAGCTAGCAGCCATTGATTTCTTGATGGAATCCACCAGCAGGAGGCAAGCTTCCGAGAGCAAGATGAATACATACATGTTGGAAGCATGTTTGACCCTGATTCATTCGGATACAAGCCAATCAAGGTGGCAGACAAGAAGAGCAAGTCATCAAGTCTCCTTTCCATTCAGCTACTTGTCTGACACCATAAGTTTTCTTGCCATGAAGGAGACTTCAGAAGTTTTCCCTTTGATCCAGGAAGGAGGCAAATGTATCTATTTAGTTGTGCATAGTAGATTGATTTCAGTCGTGTGTCTTTCGTTTCCCCTAAGTGCTATTTGCACGTGTGTAGTTTTTTAGCCTTTGTTGTGTGTGTTCTCCTTTGTGTTTGAGGTAAAATCTTTGTTGATTCATAGTTCCTTACAAGGTTGTTAACTTCTCCAAGATGCGTCCTGACTCCATGCCCAATGGACTTTGCGGCTACCAGTCTTTTTAAGCATAGCAGGCATGCTTCCCCTGGGAATCGCCATATTTGTTGACCATTTTGGTCCTGCAGGCCAAAAATCGGTCTCCTTCTTTCCCTACTGTCCTGAGCCATCAATCTTGGATGTATTCCCCCTTCTGCAATTGTGCCATTTCCCTTTGTACTATACCTGTTCTGTAAAGAGCCAAGTGACTTGAGATTTGTAGATGTTTCGGGTTGATCCTGAGGTTTATTTCGTTGTGGGCAGCTAGTTTTCACAATCCTTTCACCAAAGGAATGGGCCAACTTCAAAGAATGCAAGCCTTTTACGAAGCTCCAAGGACAAAGTGCCCTTACAAAGGGCAGTTGGGTTACAAACTAGACCGTTCCAGTAGGCTGCGGAGGGCAATTATGAATCCAAAAGTGCCCTTGCGGAGGGCAGAGAGCACCTTCGAAAAAATGCCAAGTCAGAAGGCCGAAAGGTAAGTCTTCCTTTGGAAGAAATGGCAAAGCAAAAATACAAAGGACTTCGGACTTTTGTTCGAAGAAAATCCATGTCAACCAAAGGTGAATTCCTTCGGACATTTTGTCCGAAGAAATTCACGAAGGAAGGCTAAGACATGAGGCATTGAAGACACATTTCCTTCGGGCAAAATGTCTGAAGGAATTCGTTCAGACATTTTGTCCGAAGGAATTTGCAAAGAAAAAGACCAAGGCATGAAGACAGGATTTCCTTCGAACAAAATGTTCGAAGGAATTTCTTCGGACATTTTGTCCAAAGGAATTCAGAAGACAAGGGAGCCCGAAGGGCAAGTGCCCTTGCGAGGGACTCCCAGCAACCCAAAAGGAGACCTTTTCCAAGGCCGAAGGGACACCTTCCCTTCGGGAAGGTTCAATCACAAACAGTCAAAGAAATTGCCAAAGGGGTGACGGGCCCGAGAACGTCAATCTCAATGTAGCGAACTAGCCGTTGGAGTTCAAACGTCCGGTGACGGGCGCGCGAACATCAAATTCAAGGCAGCAAACTAGCCGTTGGCTTTCAAATGGAGTCGGGCCTGCGGATGTCAAATTTATGGTGATGAAATAGCCGTTTGATTTTCAAATAGTGACAGGCCTGCAGACATCAATTTTGACGGGATGCATCGGCCGTTGAGGACAAGCCAAAGGACTAATGCCTTCACGACAAGTGGTCCGAAAGCGCTCGAATGGCGTAGGCCCGACAGAATTCAAAGGGGCATAAGACACAAGGGAAACTCAGCGACCCGCCGAGAAAGCAACCCGAAGAGCCAGCAAAAGACAAAAGGATAGCCCGGTAGCCGAGTTGCCAGGAAAGAGACAGAAAATAGTGAAAGCTCGACCATGCACACATGAATCAAGCGCAGAAAAGAATAGAATAGCCCAGGTGGCACACAGAAAGCGTCGGCACAGGAAGTTATTGCTGCGGATGAGACAAAGCGACCCATGCTTTTGCAAGAACATTTAAGATGGTTTAAGCTGTAAAGTCAAGACTTGCGACATCTACAACATGGTTCTTCCAGGCCGTTTCTAGAAGGATGACACCAGCATGAGCAAGTTTCTACTTTCCAAGGCATTCAACGCAACATGGGTTGCTTGTTCTGGAAGGCGTCAGAGGTCTTTCTCTTTATGCTATATATTGTAATCTGTCAAGAGAGGAAGATATCTCTCAGCTTGTATGGCGAAGCCCTGCAGGATTTTACCTTGAATCAAGACATAGCATTTTTACCTCCATTGGAGTCTGCACTTTTGCATGTCTATGGGTTTGTCTTGTGTTAAGTCATTTTCTTGCATGCTTTCACAGAATGATTCCAGCATGTCTAGTGTATTGTGAGTTCTTTTGTAGGTCAGCAAGAAGTGTCCACAACAGAGTATAGGTGCATGTGAACAGGGTGCCATAGTGTCTTAAAACACCTCTGGTAGTTCTTCCTCCCTGTATCTCCAAAGGACCCCCTGTTGAAAAACTGATGCAAAAGAGTTTCTCGTGTCAAATGAAGTGTATATCAGCTTGTTCTTGGTGTAAAGTGTATGTCAAAGCTGAGTAGACCAACCATTTTGGTGCATCACCATTTTAGTTTAGGTTCTATTTTTCAGTATTTCTCTCCCTTTTCACACCCCCCATTGTTAGTAGTAGGAAATCCGAGACTTCAGAGATGCATCAAAGGGAGCTAGCCCTTATCTAGAGATTCTCCCCTCAGTTTTGCCAGACCCACAGCAAGAGGGGAGTCTCCATTGTGCCGCGTGGAAGAGAGAAGCCCAGCCTTCTCTCAAGGGTGCAATCCACAGCGTCAACAAAAACATTTAGAAGTCAAGCACCGCTGGAAACTCGATTTGCACTGTGTCCTTAGTAACTCGAAGTCTTGTGACTTCAAAAGCCCAAAGGCTTCTTCTTTGGAGAACCCGAGGTTATCTAAACTTACCACTTTTGCTTGAATGTCCACCTTCTCACACTTGAGCAAAATTTTGGTATGTGGGCCAAAAATGGCCAGCAGAACCTTCCCGAAGGGACTCTACCCTTTGGGATTCCTGCAAATGAACTTTTTCAAAGGGAAAGTGCCCTTCGGGATTCTCAAAAGTGTCCCTCGGAACTTTTGCCAAGTGACTTTCCCGAAGGGATAGTGACCCCTTAGATAAATTGTAAAGGTTCTTTCTGGCAACTTTGAAATGAACTCTTCTGAAAGAGCCCTTCGGACTTATTGTAATGGTCCACTTACCCTTCGGCTTTCTTGTAAAGGACCCTTCATTTTTGAAATTGCCCTTTTTCGAAGGGCAGATACCCTTGAGGATTCTGAAATGGCCCTTTACCCTTGAAAAAGAACCCTTGGAGCTATGAAAGAACCCTTTGGGTTTTTGCAAATGATCCCTCCGAAAGGATTCCGATGCTTGGACAAAACACTAAGTCAAATGAAATAACTGATATGACAAAACCCGAAGTATTCTGTGCAAGCCCGAAGTCTTCTTTTTTTTTTGTTCTTTTTTGAAAATGCTCTGAGCAAAAGCAAACTAGCAATGACACGAAAAGCTTTGAATGATAAGGGTGGCAATTTGACCTGTGGGGTCAAAATTGTCAACATTTTGGCGACTCAACTGGGAAGCATTCCTGTTATGCTTGAGAACCTGGCCATATGTATGATATTTGAATTCATAAAGAAATGACATATATGATCCATGACTGCAAACTCTCTTTTGACCTAATATGAGATAAGCTTCATCTTTCAAAATAAGAAGGAAAACACACAAAAACAGGAAAACTAACTAAACAAAGCAACTGTGCAAATAAGACACTTATTTGGGACAAAACAAACTAAACTAATGTGCTTGAACAACACTTGGAGGAAAACAAACTAACAAGGAACCTAGCTAACCATGACAAAGCATGATCCACCTGGATCAAAAGGGAAATTCATAAACTCAGTCACTCCAAGAGATGGTACAAGTTGCAAGGCAAGATGTTTATTAATCATAACCCTTGATAAGGCATTTTTCTTGTCTACCAACTGTATTAGCATCTTCTCAAATGAGTCATCAACAGCGAACCAGTCACCAACAAAGACAAACTTATCAAGTACTTCCTGATCTTTTTCATACTGCTTGTCATCTACCACCTTGTCAAGTGATATCTCATCTATGCATTGTTCTTGAGTGACCACATCCTTCTTATCGACTGCTGCAAGTTCATCCAGCGCTTCAAGGAGCTTTGAGTAGGCAAACCAATCTGTATTATGATCTTGGATAGGTGATTCTTGATCAGATTTCTTATAAACATGTTTTTCAATAGACAACATATCCATACAAAGTTCTTCAATCTCTTGTAGAGATTCAAAGTACAGCTGCCAATCATCTTTTTGTTCCTCATTTTGATTTATTTGAATAGAATCAGCTTGAAAGCTATCTGGATCCTTCTCAATAGGAGATACCTGTAGTTCATTTATGACTTCAATTTGTACCAGCTCCTCTTAGAGTTCCTCCACATCAAGATCAGCTTTCTCATTCTTAACTATAATTGGATTCTCAACAACAACCTTAAGTGAAGTATCAATGTGAAACTCTTCCTCAAACATACCTGAAGCATCCTCTTCACACTTTGCAAAAACTTGACCTGTAGCTGCAACCTCTTTTTCAATTTTCCAGAGAATAGGCTCCCCCTAAAGAAGAGAGATGGGGGAAGGTGATAAAATTCATTTGTTTGAGAGGGAGAATGAAGCATGGGAGGTTGATCATGATCAGATTTTGGAATTTGGGGAACAATGGAATTATCTAGGGAGTTTTGGAGAGGAGGGAAAGAAATTGTTTTAGGCTAGAATTTCACCCTTTGTGGGAGAGTTTCTCAGGGTTTCTCACTCCTAGCTACAAGCGTTGGGTAAACCTTAGGCTGTGGATATCTTGTCATGAGGTTGAACCTATAGGCTTTTTAATGAGACTAGTTCCTCAGATGCTTCACTTCAGCTCTTATTTTCCATGCTAAAATTTACTATTGACTAAGGAAAAGGGATAGGAGGATAACATAAAAAAAAAAAATCTAAGCTAAGGGAGGTGATGCGCTAAAAGAGAGTGATCCACGTTCAGACTGGTAACCTTAGTGAATATTACTGGACTTAAACAAGACAAGTCTAGCTGATCCTGTTATAGCTTGAAATTGCACCCTTGTGAGAGAGTTTTTCAGGGTCTCACTTCCAGCTATAAACATGGAAAAAACTTCAGAATGTGGGTGTTCTATGGTGAGGTTGAACCTCTAAACTTTTTTATGAGGCTATATCCTCAGGTGCTTCACTTCAGCTCTTTGGGTTTCTACGCTAAACTCTACTAATGGCCGAGGAAAAGGGGGAGAGAGATTACTTGAAAAAAAAACTAAGCTAAGGGAGGTGATGCACCGAAAGTAAGTGATCCACCTGACCTAGGAAAGACATTAATTCAACATCAAACAAGTTGGCTTACACAACTTCCTAACCAGCTAACTTGCATAAGTATTTCTTAAACTAGGCTTACTGAACCACACATGAGGCAAAGAGGAATTTCAAAATTCACACCAAGCATCCATTAATGGCCGAAAAGCACGAGTTCAGACCTGCAATTAATTGAAAAACCCCTGAAAACAAGCAAGAAAGAAAGGCAACAAGGTTGGAAGGATGCTTCTTCACAACGCTATTAGTGCACAAGCTAACTCAACACAATTTTCAGACAAAGAGATAGGTAAAAATAATCTTTATTGCTTCAAAGGTCCATTACACAATGCTTTTCGCAGAGTGATTTTATCACCAGTCCAGGGATACATTTCTAGGCTCCAAGGCCTCTATTTATAAAGAAATAGGGGAAGAGAGAAAGGGAGGAAAGAAGAAGTCACAGATGGCTGGAACCTCCTGTTGTCCTTCCTTGATGTTCATAAATGCGTCGTTCCAGATCGCCACCCAATACTCTCAAGCCCTTTCTGTCTTTAAGACTTTCTTTGGCACGTCTGAAAAGTCATGCTGTGAGCAGCTGGAATGTTTCTTCTTGGCGTGACGCATTTAAGCGTTGAACAATGATTGCGGGCAATGAACCATGGCGGATGAGAGCCTTCATAATTTCCAGCTACCAGCCGCTCGGATTCTCCCATGTTTATTGAACATCCTTGTGCCACTTGTCCTTTACTGATTGGCCTTTTTTGCTCCAGTTACGCCACGTGGCAGCGTTTCATTCATTGCATCATTATTCTAGCGTTGCCGGACCAAACTTAAGTCGAGCCCTTGGAGAAACTCAATTTACACTATACAGAGTAATTCGGGTTCTTTAGCCCCTCCAACTTCTGACTTTCCCAGATCCTTTGCTTATAAAGCCTTTTAAGTAGAGTGCTTGGAGAAACCCGATTTACTCTATGCAAAGTAATCCGAGTTCTCTAAGCCTTCTTACTTCGGGCTTATCCATCTTGAAGTCTTCTCACTTTGTTGTTTCTCAAGCCTTAAGACTTTGGGGTTTTAAAAACCGATTACTTCTAACGACTAGTCGCTTATCTTGATTTTGACGTCCATTGGCCCATTATTTCTTTTGGACACTTGGTCTCGGGTTTCTTTTTTGGCTTATTTCTTTCGGGCAAATCTCCTGATTTGTCCGAAGGAATTCCTTCAGACTTTTTGTCCGCGTCTTTCTTTGAAATTACCCTTCGAGCTTTTCACAATGGACTTTCTCGATGAGTAAGAGGCCCTTCAGGCTTTCTGCATGTCCCTTCGGACTCCCATTAATGATCCTCCCGAATGGAAAGATACCCTTCGGGAATTTTGAAATGGTCCCTCCGAAGGGTAACATACCCTTCGGAAAAATTGCAACTGTCCACTTGGAGAAGAAAAAGGCCCTTCGAAAAAACTGAAGTGTACCTTCGAAAAAGTTAACTGGTCCCTTTTGCCCTAAAAGCCCCTTCAACTTTTTTGAAAAAGACTCGTCCCTTGAAGAACCCAAGAAGCACCATTTTTCAAAACCAAATCGGGTTTGTCAAGCCCCTTTACTTATTTCGGGTTTTTGACTGCTCACAACTTAAGTAAACAAGTAGTGCCCCTTGGAGAACTCGGAATACACTGTCTATGAGTAATTCAGGTTCTTCAACCCGAATTACTTCTACTTATAAAACATTTAGAAGCTAAGCACTACTGAAAACCAGATTTGCACTGTGCCTTCAAAAAACCCGAAGTTGTCACTACTGGAAAACCCGAAATCCTCCCAAAAGCTTACCATTTTCTTGCCTGAAAGCTTTTTTTTCCATACTTAGATAAACTTTGATATGTGGGCCCAAAAAATGGCCAACAGTTCCTCAGGTGCTTCACTTTAGCTCCTTGATTCCCACACTAAAATCTACTGATAGCTAAGGAAACAGGATAGGAGGATTACTTGAAAAAAAATCTAAGCTAAGGGAGGTGATGCACCAAAAGTAAGTGATCCACTTGATCTGGGGAATGACACTAATTCAGCATAAGATAAGTTTGCTTACACAACCTCCTAACTAGCTAACTTGCATAAATCCACATTAAGCATCCATTAATCGAGGAAAAGCTCAAGTCCAGACATACAACTAACTGGAAAACCCCTGAAAATAAGGAAGAAAGAAGGACAATAAGGTTGGAAGTACGCTTCTTCACAACACTATTGTGCACAAGCTAACTCAACACAATTTTCAGACAAAGAAATAGGTAAAATAATCTTTATTGCTTTAAAGGTCTATTACACAACGATTTTCGTAGAGTGATTCTATCACCAGTCCGAGAATGATTTTCTTGGCTCCAAGGCCTCTATTTATATAGAAAAGGGGGGAGAGAGAAGGGGAAGAAAGAAGAAGTAGCTGATGGCTGGAACTCTGATGTCATACTTCCTTGTCCCTAAATGCGCCGTTCAGGATCACTAAACAATCCTCTCGAGCCCCTCCCGTCTTTAAATGTTTCTTTGGTGCATCTGAGAAGCCATGTTGTGAGCAGCTGGAATGTCTTCTTGGCACAACGCATTTAATCTCTGCACTCAAGATTGACGTGGCTTCTTTCTTTTTACGTGCCCTGCTGAAAGGATGCGGGTCTCCATGTGTTTCAGCCATGCTGCATTTAAGCGTCGAAAGGCGATTGTGGGGAGCGAACTATGACGGATGAAAACCTTTATAATTTCCAACTACCCGTCGTTTGGACTCTCCCGTGCTCATTGGTCATCCTTGTGCCACTTGTCCTTTACTGATTGGCCTTTTTTGCTCCAACTTATGCCACGTGGCAGCGTTTCATTCGTTGCATAATGATTCTCACGTTACTAGACCAAGCTTAAGTCAAGCACTTGAAGAATCCCGATTCACTCTATGTAGAGTAATTCAAGTTCTTTGATCTCTCCAACTTCAAACTTTCCCAGATCCTTTACTTATAAAGCTTTTTTAAGTAAAGTACTTGGAGAAACCCGATTTACTCTATGTAGAATAATCTGGGTTTTCAAAGCTTACTTACTTTCGACTTGTCCATCTTGAAATCTTCTTTATCCTGTGGGCTTCTATTTGTCTCGGGCAAATCTCCTAAAGGAATTCCTTGGGACAATTTGTCCAAAGCTTCCTTCTTGCTCTCTTCCTTCGAAAATTACCTTTCGAACTTTTCAAAATGGACTTTCCCAAAGGGTAAGAGACCCTTCGGGCTTCCTGTATGTCCCTTCAGACTTCCGCGAATGATCCTCCTAAAAGGAAAGATACCCTTCGGGAATTTTGCAATGGTCCTTCCGAATGGTAACATACCCTGTAACATACCCTTCAAAAAACTTGCAACTGTCCACTTGGAGAAGGAAAAGCCCTTCGGATTTATGAAAGTGACCTTTGGAAAAGTTGATTGGTCTTTCAGAAATGTTGAAAAGATCCCATTTGCCGAAAAAAGGCCCTTCGGCATTTTGAAAATGCCCTTCGGATTTTTGAAGTATACCTTCGAGTTTTTTGAAAGACCCTTTGGAAAAGTGAAAAGGACCCTTATTTTTTGGAGAAGAGTTGTCCCTTGAAGAACCCGAGAAGCATTATTTTTTGAGACTAAATCGGGTTTGTCAAGCCCTTTTACTTATTTCGGGCTTCTGACCGCTCACAACTTATGAAATAATCAAGTAGTGCTCCTTGGAGAACCCGAAATACACTGTCCATGAGTAATTTGGGTTCGTAAACCTGAATTACTTCCACTTATAAAACATTTAGAATTCAAGCACTGCTGGAAACCTGATATGCACTATGCTCTCAGAAACCCAAAGTTGTCACTGCTGGAAAACCCAAAGACTTGCCATTTTCTTGCCTGAAAACTCCCTTTTTCATACTTAGGCAGATTTTGATATGTGGGCAAAAAATGGCCAACAAGTACAAGGTGGAAGACTTCGGGTTTCCGAAAGTACTTTGCTTAATTTGGCAAGTAAGTTGCAAGTCATGAGAAAGCCGAAGTAAGCAAGGGCACTTTTCGAAAAATTCGAAGGTCCATTCAAGTCAAAGGTCAAAGAATGAATTCTTTCGGAAAAATTGTCCGAGTGAATTCTTTTGGAAGAATTGTCTACAAGAAATGGTCCATTGCAACTTTTTCGAAGGGTCACTTTCTTTTCAAAATTCACCCTTGCAACTTTTCCGAAGGTATTTTTCAAAAGAAATGGACCGTGGCAATTTTGCCGAAGGCTCATTTCAAAGCTTCAAATGACCATTTTAAAATTCTCGAAGGGTATTTTTCCTTTCGAGAAGGTCACTTTCCAAAAGTCCTCAGGTAACTTTCCCTTCGGAAAGTCCTTTTCAACAAAGTCGGAGGGTCATTTCTTTAAATTCCTTCGGACAAATTGTCCGCAAGAATTGTCCATTGCAAAAAACCCGAAGACCTAATTCCTTTAGACAAAATGTCCGAAGGAATTGTTCAAAGCAAAAATTCCGAAAATATTGCTGTTGGGATTCAAGTATCCCATGACGGGCCCGCAAACGTCAAATTCTAGCCCTAGCAAATAGCTGTTTGAATTTAAAATCCTAAGATGTTTTCACAGACGTCAAAGATGGGTCTCATCAAATAGCTGTTTCCATTCAAAAGAGGTCAAAGGGAGTCAATGAATCTCAAGAGTGAAAGCGTACATGACAAGTGTCAAGGACGCATTCAACTGGCAAGCGCTGGTAGGTGCGAATTAATGGAGAAGCCTTCGTCCTTTGGTATGGCTCTCACCTCTGACAAGCAGCCACTCGATCAGAGGCAGCATGGCTAGGCCCAGATTCATAGATATGGTGATTTCGTCCTTATCCAAGCAGAGTGAAGGAGCACGCCAAGTTTTAAAGTCAAAGATCGACTCATTCACATCAGGCAAGGACATGCAGCTACCTTCGATATGGCCCTATCAGTTCAAAAGGAAGGGACTTGAATGCATGAGGAGCTCGAGGAGATTTGCGGTGATCTTGGACGGTTCATTTCATGGTCAAGGCAGTTGCACGATTTGAATGCAAGAGAGCTTGAGTACAATAGCAAGGATCTCGATCATCGACGACCTCTTCTCTTAGTTCTCCTTGCTCCCACGAGCCATTTTCTTTCTCTGGGCCCTTTTCTCTATATATATCTAATGTTTTTCCATTTTTAGGGGTTCCCAGTTTTTTAGACTTTTCTATCTCTCTAGGAGATGGGACACTCTCTGAGATATTGCAAAATATGTTCAGCTTGATTAGGTTTGACCCTGTCAAACATTTGTAAGAACTACCTCTTGATGCAATAAAGGATTTTCTTTGCCTATCTCTTGCCTTGGATTTGTGTCTATTGAGTTGTGCACTATGGCATTGTGTGAAGGAGAATCTTCCTCATCCATGGTCCTCCTTTTTGAACTTGTTTAGGGAGTTTTTCAATGCTGTTTGCAGGTCTGGTTGAGTGCTCTTTCTGCCATTGATGTGAATTTTCAGTGAGTCTTAGAACTCCTCTTTGTTTGCATTCATTGCTTCGTGAACCTTCTCCACAAAATATTAATGCAACCAACTTGATCTTGAGGTTGTGTAAGTTAGTATTGTCCTTTGCAGAACTAGTGTGGGTTCAAACTTATGGGAGTTTCTCATTTTATTTTGATGCATCATCTAGTTAGCTTCCTTAGGAGCCCTTGACCCCTTTCTAACTCTTTTCCCCGTGGAGCATTAGTTTAGCTTTAGTTTTAGGTGATCTACCAAGAGGAAGCCAGCCTTCTCCGGAGGTTCAACCTCACGACAAGATACCCACACCTGAGGTTGTCCCAACGCTTATAGCTAGGAGTGAGAGAGCCTGAGAAACTCTCCCACAAAGAGTGCAATTCTAGCCTACAATAGTTTCTGGGACGCCTGGTGGGACAACGGTGAGGAAGATTGTTGGTGTGTCTCTCCTTTATCAGCTTTTGGAAGCAGGTAATTAGCACCAATGGCGTCTCCAAATCAAAGCTTCTGGTTATGAGCAGACAAGGTTTGTCTCTTTGTAGATTTTAATCAGCTCCTACATCTCACTTGACATATGAGGCTAATATGAATAGCTATGGTGAATATCCCTATTATCCACCTCCTTATCAACAATCCCAATTTGGTCCTCACAATCCATATAACACCTATCTCCCCTATCAAGGCTATGATGAACCTTGGCAAGTTCTTCATGATCCATATATGCAAGAATATTGCCCTGATCCCTCCTATGGACAACAAGCCCATCATAATATTTCTCCTTATCAACCCCATCACGTGCCATCTGTATCAGCACTTAGGTCGACTCTAATAAGCCTTGACAAGCATGCTCTAGAATTGTGCTCACAGAAATGTTACGGTTAAAATGTCCCTACTCACCAGATCCATTATGTAAGAGGGTCATTAGGAAAATTAAAAGCAGAAGGGGCCCCTGTTGAGAGAGCAAACTAGAACAGACTCACAGGTGACATGATGGATATAGGCGGTCATATTCAGAGCATTGAGGATAAGCTGAAAGGACTTGAGGAACAGTGGGGCCAACCTTGCCAACCTTTTGTGCCTACATATACACCAACTCGGCCTTCTTATATGCCATCCATTCCTCCTCAAGTAACCATTTCAAGTGCTCCTTTGAATGTTCCAAGTCCATATGTTCCTCAGACCTTTCCTTCTTGAAAATCTATTCAAAGGAGCTATCAAAAAAATGAAGAGCTTGTTGTAGAACAGCCTACTACTGAGATCCAAGGCTCCATTCTTCCGGAAGAACCCCTTATGAAATCCTTCAAGGTTCCAAGCCGGAACCAAGTGGTAAAGTCATGAAGTGGGCAAGAGAAGGTAGATCTGGAGTTAAGAGTCCAAGACAAAGAAGGATATGAATCCCTACAAACCTCCATCATCCCTCTTCAAGAGCCTTCTTCTATTCCTAATCACCTTAAAGAGGAGCTATTTCAGGAGAACATAGCAAAACAAATCAGAGAGTTAGAAGTGAAGACAAGGAAAGAAGAGGAAAAGCAGAATCAGAAGGTCAAAGGAGAGCCTCTGTCTTTCCCATCTTGGAAATCTATTCAGAGCAGTGGGTAGAAAAAGGAAAAGGTGGTGATTCTTGAAGTCAAACAAGAGACCTTGCAGCCTCCACTCCTTTCCCCTCAAAAGTCCAGAGCCTTTCCTTCATGGAGAGCCTTTCAAGAGGCAAAGAATCAGGAAGAGGAGGTGAAGGTGATCCAATTAGACCAACTTCAAGAACAAAATCAAGAACCTATGGTAGCTTCCTTGAACCTTTCTCACCTTATTGAGTGTTTTTAAGAATCTATTATGCCACTCTTTGAGAAAGAACCTCTCCTCTGTGAGGAAAACCAAGAAGATGTGTCCAAAGAGGTTGAGGAAGAGGATGTCACGAGTAACTACGAGGAAGAAATCACCATAGGGCCCCCCCTTGGCAAACAAAAGATCAACTCAGCTTTCTTGAATGAAGGGGAACATATTGAAGACTCTTTTGTAGTTGTGCGTGAAATAGACTGCATTAGTGAGGATGCAAAGCTACCACTTTATGTTGAAAATGAGGGTGTCGGGGATGTTAATTCCTTAGATGAACTGCCACGTTATAAAAAAGATGAGGAACTGAATGAAATAGCTAATCAAACTGATGAACTTATGGAGCAGCCAGAGGTTACCAATCAGTCGAAAGGCTCATTTGAGGACTTGTTGGAGATCTTGAGAACTGGCTATTTTCTTCTCCAAGGCAACTATGGTCTGGTAGCATCCAAGGAGGGCAACCTTGTCAAGCAGATCAAAGGGGATGGAGTGGGCAGTGTTTCAAGTCTACCACCTCAAGAGTTCATTGCAGACATGGACTTGTTTTCGGTCTTCGGAATGGGCCATCAACTCCTTGAGGGACCTAAAAAACATGAAATAAAGAACAAGCCCAGTCCTACTGAGGACACCTTAGAAATCAAAGAGGTATGCCTTGTTAAGCCACCATTGGAAGGTTGCAGTTAAGGAGCCATATGAAGAATTTGAGACTGTCTAGATTCACATCGTTGACCTAGTTGGAGCTGCCTGGTTCTCATTGAGCATAATGACAAAGAAGCTGACAGTTGCAACAAAGAAGAAGCAGGCATCAAGACCAAGGGTCAAGAAGCTGCATGCCTTATTCAATCCCTTATCTCATGATGCAATAAAAGTATCAAACTTTCCTTTTGATCCAGGAGGAAAGGGTACACATAGTTTTAGGGTGTATATATTAGATTGTTCAAATTCCTCCAAGTGTTGTTTCAGGCGCATTTGTTTGTTGTCTCTGTTTTGTTCTAGGCTAGTTTCCTTTCAATAAGTGCCTTGGGCACTTTGTTTTGTTCTGTTTGTCCTTGTTACATCAAGGGAGTTTCTAGATAGGGTCAACGTTGTCAAAGAAAGCAATGACTCTGTGCCCAATGGATCAGATGAAGCAAATGAGTTGAGTTCTGAAGCATAGCAGGCATGCTTCCCTGCGAGTCGCCAAAAATGTTGGCCATTTTTGGCCCACATACTAAAATTCTAACTGATTTAAAAAGCTATGGACTCCATCAGAAAAGTTACGGACTCCATCAAAACATCTACGGACTCCAACATTTACAAAAGTACAAAGTGGAAGACTTCGGGTTTTCAAAAATTCGCTTAATTTGGCAAGTTGCAAGTCATGAGAAAGCCAAAGTAAGCACGGGCACTTTTCAAAAAATCCGAAGGTCCATTCAAGTCAAAGGTCAAAGAATGAATTCTTTCAAGAAAATTGTTCGAGTGAATTCTTTCATAAGAATTGTCTGCAAGAAATGGTCTATTGCAACTTTTTTGAGGGTATTTTTCAAAAGAAATGGACCATTGCAATTTCGCCGAAGGCTCATTTCAAAGCTTCAAAGGACCATTTTAAAATTGCCGAAGGGTATTTTTCCTTTTGGGAAGGTCACTTTCCAAAAGTTCGAAGGGTATCTTTCCCTTCGGAAAATCCTTTTCAACAAAGCCGGAGGGTCATTTCTTTAAATTCCTTCGAACAAATTGTCCACAAGAATTGTCCATTGCAAAAAAGGAAGACCTAATTCCTTCGGACAAAATGTCTGAAGGAATTGTTCAAAGCAAAAAGTCCAAAAAAATAGCTGTTTGGATTCAAGTATCTCGTGACAGGGCCGCAAACGTCAAAATCTAGCCTCAGCAAATAGTTGTTTGAATTTGAAATCCTGAGACGTTCTCGCAGACATCAAAGATGGGTCTCGTCAAATAGCCATTTCCTTTCAAAAGAGGTCAAATGGAGCCAGCGAATCTCAAGAGCGAAAGTGTATGTGACAAGTGTCAAGGACACATGCAATTGGCAGGTGCTGGTAGGTGCGAATTAATGGAGAAGCCTTCATCCTTCGGTATGGCTCTCACCTCTGACAACTGGCCATTCAATCAGAGGCAGCATGGCTAGGCCCAGATTCATAGGTATGGTGATTTCGTCCTTATCCAAGCAGAGTGAAGGAGCATGCCAAGTTTTAAACGCAAAGATCGACTCATTCACATCAGGGAGGGACATGCAGCTACCTTCGATATGGCCCTGTCAATTCAAAAGGAAGGGACTTAAATGCATGAAGGTTTGAGGAGATTTGCGGTGATCTTGGACGGTTCATTTCATTGTCAAGGCAGTTGCATGCTTTGAATGCAAGAGAGCTCGAGTACAACAGCAGGGGTCCCGGTCATCGACGACCTCTTCTCTCAGTTCTCCTTGCTCCCACAAGCCCTTTTCTTTCTCTGGGCCCTTTTCTCTATATATATCTAATGTTTTTTCATTTTTAGGGGTTCCCAGTTTTTTAGACTTTTTTATCTCTCTGGGAGACGGGACACTCTTTGAGATATTGCAAAATATGCTCAGCTTGATTAAGTTTGACCATGTTGAGCATTTGTAGGAACTAACTCTTGATGCAATAAAGGATTTTCTTTGCCTATCTCTTGCCTTGGATTTGTGTCTATTGAGTTGTGCACTATGGCATTGTGTGAAGGAGAATTTTTCTCGTCCATGGTCCTCCTTTCTGACCTTGTTGAGGGAGTTTTTCAATGTTGTTTGCAGGTTTGGTTGAGTGCTCTTTCCGCCATTGATGTGAATTTTCAGTGAGTCTTAGAACTCCTCTTTGTTTGCATTCATTGCTTCCTAAACCTCCTCCACGAAATATTAATGCAACCAACTTGATCTTGAGGTTGTGTAAGTCAATATTGTCCTCTGCAGAACTAGTCTGGGTTCAAGCTTATGGGAGTTTCCCATTTTATTTTGGTGCATCGCCTGATTAGCTTCCTTAGGAGCCCTTATCCCCTTTCTAACCCTTTTCCCTGTGGAGCATTAGTTGAGCTTTAGTTTTAGGTGATCTACCAAGAGGAAGTCGACCTTTTTCGGAGGTTCAACCTCACGATAGGATACCCACAGCCTGAGGTCATCCCAACGCTTGTAGCTAGGAGTGAGAGAACCTAGAGAAACTCTCCCACAAAGGGTGCAATTCTAGCCTACAACAGTCCCTTTTGGGGTAAAATAAGCAACAAACGGCTTTTCAACAAACCCCAATGGAAATCCTTGAACAAATTCAGCAAATTAAAATCAGCAATTGACTAGACTTGCCAAACTGTAATAACCCTGCTCAAATCTGGTTGAAAACTTTTGATTTTTGGTCTTGGAAATTTTATCAAACACTTCACATAGAAGGGTCATATGACTGATATAACATTTTAGTTTGCTTTAATGGCTCTTTCCTTTACTTAACATCAATAAGAATGCTTGCAAGAAGACTCTAGATTGTCTAAACAATGACCTAGCACGAATGTGCAACTAATTTTGGCAATATTCCATGCATATATATGATCTAAGCCTGAGAAATGAACACCTACAGCCAACTGACATTTTTACAAACAGTTGGTATGCAAACTAACTAGCTGATAATAAATGATATCGAAATTCTCAAATGACACCAGCAATTATTATCTCCTTAATTGCAATGAAATTTTTAATACAATGCTCATGAAATATGGCCAAGACTCAATGCTAACAATTTCAAAATGAACCTGATTGGAGACGCCTTCAAATGATATGAATTTCTGAGTTGTCTTCAGACTGGTATACTTCAGATCAGACTTGCATATCTTCCAAATTCCACCTCCAAATGAATATATGTCAATGCCAAAGTGTTAGGAAATGTTGGCGCCCCTTTTGGATGATATTTGATATTTTTTTGGACTCCTTTAATGCAAAATCGCCCCACTTCAAAGTTGCAGACCTGCCATGGATAAACCTTCAAATCTGAAATAATCTCCACAACCTTTGGATTCTTTGGCATAAACAAAACGTTCCTTGGACTTGGGCACTCCAAATGGCACTATGCTTGATGTTGAAAACCCTCTTAGGTGACCAAAACGAACTTGGAAGTGTGGCTGTCCTCAGAAATTAGAGTCATATATTCCTCCTTATTTACAGCTGTAATGGCCTTCCAAAGGTCTCCAAACAAAATAGACCTCCATTGTCTTGAGAATGTTCTCCCAGCTAGGGCGCTTTAATTGGATGTTCTTATTGCTTCAACAAACACCTAGAATGAAAGATTAGAACTCATTGCCATGGCTGCCATGAAAGTCTTCAGATTATGCAATGTAAACCCTTGACCAAAGCTTGTCGATGATGCTCAAATGAAGAAACTGAATGTTTCCTCCTCAAAGTGCAACCCTTCAGATGATCTTTCACACCCTCAGTTATGCAATCACTTGAGAGGTATCGTTCTCAAGGATTAGACTGAAAATTTGCAGACCATCAGGCCTTACAAATGCTCAAGAAGATTCAAATGATCAAAATAAACTTGGACGCTGAGAATGAGCTCTTGCCTTTCCTTTTATTTTTTTCTTAAGAGAGCTCAAACACCTCCCTAGCCAATGTGGGATAAAAGATTTATTCCCACATTAAATTATTCACTTAACGCACTTTATTATGTTAAAGTGACTTTATTATTATAAAGTTACTTTATAACTTTATAATAATATTAAAATATTAAATAAATCACTTAAGTCACTTAAACTTTAATATCTCTCTCATCATTCATCTGATGCACGAGCCGTCTGAAGCTGTCGACTGAGGAAGTGATTCTGAACGCTATCAATCCATACTGCCAAAAATAGCAGGGGTCCCACGCTAAGTGCTGAATACTACTAAAAATAGCAACTCAGGCTAGAAGTGTCCGAATGAGCCTGAACGAAAGCCAACTGATCAAGTACTAACAAACTGAAGCTGAGCCAAGCTCCATCAAGAGACCCTCTAACCATGCATATTAACCTACGAGGGCTAAGAATAGGCTAAATCCACCGAACTCTGATGCTCGCAAAATGGGGACATTACAGTCCGCCCTCCCTGAAATTGCTTGTCCTCAAGCAATCTCTACTGCAAAGAAACCCAACTCCCCGGAAGGCCCAAAAATAAGAACTGTGAAGTGTCCCACACATCACTAACTGTCTCCTGTAGCATCAACAAAAACACAACTGCGCAAGCTATCCCTGGATCCCAAACCCATAGTGAAAGTCTGTCGTGTCTGTCATCCTCAGGCTGCCACTGCGCTCTACTGCCTCCAACTTCACCACGTTGTAAGTGGTGAAGTAACACAATGGGACCCATCCAATACTCAGTGCCAAAACTGTCACCACCTGGATCCCAATACAATCTGAATTCACATCCATCTGTCATGTGGAGATAAGAACTTCTTGAAGCATCTGCTACAATGAATCTCACCCTGTCCTCTGCTAAACCCTCGTGGATGTGATTATTGACCAAGCCATCATGCCAACTGACACCATAGTCATCCTGTAACCATGTACCCATAAGAAAACTCTCTGACATAGAAGTAGCAAACCCTGTTGGATACATATCAGCATGATGTAAAACTGACAGCTGTCCCTGCAAGTAATCCCCTGCAAACCTCTGAGTCGGACGCTTGCAGCGGCTAATCCCATCTTCTGAAGATGGTGAATACCCATCCCACAACGGATGGTATAACTCTGGGGCCAATCCACACTGATGCATCATCAAATCCCCCGTGTGTGGACCAACGGAGAAGTGATAAACACTCCTCACTATGCAATCAAAATGAAATGCTCCCACCTCTGTCAATGGCTGACCATCATAGTCCTGGGGAAACAATTCAGCATAAGTACAAATCTCTGTACTGGATGATGCCTCACATATCTCCTGTGACGACGATGAAGTAGTGACGTGATCTGTCACACAACTCTCGAAAAAATCAACTATCTCATCACAAGAGCTCTCAACCAAAACACTCATCCCATCAGAATTGACTGCACCAATATCTGCGATAGATGTAACCACATTCTCACTACAACTCGTGGAGATAAGATCCTCATCAACTGCCTCTGTATATAACTGTACTGTATCTGCAGCTGGTGGAAATTGTGCCAAACTCAACTCCACGGTAAGCTCCTCCAACCGTGACTGTGACTCTTGAAGGGCCAACTGAGCACTCTCCAACGAGTCCATAGTCACCTCAAGCTCATGAGTGAGCTCATCAACCTGCTCCTCTTTCCTCTGCAATGCATCATAACAAATGCAATCCCACTCGAGAAGAAAATCCTTGTCTGCAAGTAGTTTTAAGTAATTTTGTTTCATCATTCCACTTGCTTCTCGAAGTGCATGTATCTCTGCAAGGGAAAAACCACTATCACCGTGCTCATCTGTCAAAGGAGTACTCCAACCATAGGTAGCTAACATCTAACGAGCAACATCAAAATGCTCAATGGTTGTGGCAATCATATTGTCGTTCGCCTTTAGTTGCCCAACCAAATGATGACTCTGTAGCTTATGACCCCCATACAAGTTTTCCGGTTCACAATATGCACTATGATATGAGGCTGATTCGTCATCACTCTCCTCATGATAAGCAGCGTCATGTGTGCTTTCATCCATGCACACCTCAGCATCTAAGGTACTGTTGCTATGTACCTCAAAGGGTGGCTCAACTGATAAGGTAGAAGTTGCTGGTATGACAGTATCTTCACACACTTCTACTCCCAAAGTAAGTGCATGCCCATCCAAAACACGATCCTGGGATTCCATATCAACATATGAATCTTCTAACTTGTTTTCAAGGCGCTGATCAGACTCACCATGACATGAATCATCAACATACAATGCATCATTAGTACCCAATTCCTGAGTACTTTCATGTGACAACTCAATAGTAGTGTCTTGCACCTGTGAAATCACGGCTGTCTCATGTTGTTGGAAAGTTTTATCACTGCTGTCATAAAAATCAGAACTGTTAGCAAGGTTGATAACATCTTCTGAAGTGTTGTCACTATCATTTTGTGGCTCCACCGTACCATTTCCTTGATGTAAAATTTCCTTATCAACCACCATTTCATTTTCAACCCCATGTCCATCTGTAGGTTGAAGATCACGATCTGCTAACTTATCTCTTTTTAACCCAAACACATCATAGAGACTCTTAGATATTTCACCAAGTCTCTCATTTTTACTTCGTGATGAGGTTCGTCTTGAAAGGAAATCCTCATACTGCTGCGGACTATGGGTTAATCTTCGTTGTGAAAGCTTAAGTTTCCACTGGATATCATTCAACATGCTCTCAACGCTTCGCTGCTCGCATTTCTTTGGTTTTCTTCTTTGCTTGTTATAATCTATCCGATGCTCCATATATTGTTCGAAGTTTAGAAGCTCTTTGATATTATCTGGTAGTGCTTTGTACTCCTCATAAGCGTCCGTTATCTCATCAGCAAATTTAGAAGCCATGACAACCATTTTGCTGTCCAAGATGGCCAATCTGATAAAAAGAACCCTGATTTTCTGCCTCAAGAATTTTGTCAAACAGATTGCTTGCAACTCTCTTCAACTGAAATCTGACTTCACTTTGGATTTCGACTTTATGTATTGTTTCAACTGCATGGAGAATTAATCTGAAACTTGCTAATGACTGAAATGATAATGGGAGTGCAATTAAGTATGCTATCAGATTTTCCAATGCAATTTAAAATCTGAAAAAGACAATAATTGACAGCTACAGCAACCCAGACATTTTTACAAACAATTTGCAAGTAAACTCCAAGCTTCTTAATAGGACTGTTATTGACTCGAAATAATGCTAATATACCAATGATGGTCGTCCTTTTTGTAAGAGTAGCTATCAATTTCATATGACTTTGGTGATGGCTATAAGCTAGCATCCATGATGTACTCTTGTTGTTGTATCCTGTTAGAAGATAGACCGATAGTTGAGTGTCTCAATAACATAGACGACTCTGGTTCTGAGAGGCCATGTCCTCCAATCACCCACGATCTATGTGCGTCCCTATAAATCAGTGATTCCTTAGAGACGCCTCACAATTTCTTCTGTGGCCGCATCAGATTCAAAAAGTGTGGCTTTGTTTTGTCTTTCCCTAGCTGGCGTTTATTTGTCCCCTTGACTATATATGCCACAATTTTTAATTAATCAACTCCTGTGTGCGCGGCTCCCTGTCTTCTGTCGTTGCCATACTGCTTAATTGAATACAATCTGAAATAACCCAATCAGGCTGGCAGGAAACTGCTCTGATACCACTGTAATAAACCTGCTCAAATCTGGTTGAAAACTTTTGATTTTTGGTCTTGGAAATTTTATCAAACACTTCACATACAAGGGTCATATGACTGATATAACATTTTAGTTTGCTTTAATGGCTCTTCCTTTACTTAACATCAATAAGAATGCTTGCAAGAAGACTCTAGATTGTCTAAACAATGACCTAGCACGAATGTGCAACTAATTTTGGCAATATTCCATGCATATATATGATCTAAACCTGAGAAATGAACACCTACAGCCAACTGACATTTTTACAAACAGTTGGTATGCAAACTAACTAGCTGATAATAAATGATATCGAAATTCTCAAATGACACCAGCAATTATTATCTCCTTAATTGCAATGAAATTTCTAATACAATGCTCATGAAATATGGCGAAGACTCAATGCTAACAATTTCAAAATGAACCTGATTGGAGACGCCTTCAAATGATATGAATTTCTGAGTTGTCTTCAGACTGGTATACTTCAGATCAGACTTGCATATCTTCCAAATTCCACCTCCAAATGAATATATGTCAATGCCAAAGTGTTAGGAAATGTTGGCGCCCCTTTTGGATGATATTTGATATTTTTTTGGACTCCTTTAATGCAAAATCGCCCCACTTCAAAGTTGCAGACCTGCCATGGATAAACCTTCAAATCTGAAATAATCTCCACAACCTTTGGATTCTTTGTCATAAACAAAACGTTCCTTGGACTTGGGCACTCCAAATGGCACTATGCTTGATGTTGAAAACCCTCTTAGGTGACCAAAACGAAATTGGAAGTGTGGCTGTCAAAAATTACAGTCATATATTCCTCCTTATTGACAGCTGTAATGACCTTCCAAAGGTCTCCAAACTAGTCACAAAAACTTCCCCAATGAAGGGGAATCCCTTTGGTAACACTATCACTTGCAAACACTTCCTTAAATATTGAAATCGAACCATTCCAATGGGACTGAAACAAAATTACAGTCACCCCTAAATATATGCATACTCACCAAAATAGACCTCCATTGTCTTGAGAATGTTCTCCCAGCTAGGGCGCTTCAATTGGATGTTCTTGTTGCTTCAACAAACACTTAGAATGAAATATTAGAATTCATTGCCATAGCTGCCATGAAAGTCTTCAGATTAAGCAATGTAAACCCTTGACCAAAGCTTGTCGATGATGCCCAAATGAAGAAGCTGAATGCTTCCTCCTCAAAGTGCAACCCTTCAGATGTTATTTCACACCCTCAGTTATGCTTCCAATGGAGGTTTTCGTCTCCAATGGCTATTCTGCAGAAACCCTAGGCTCCACAAGATGAATCAATCAAAATATTATTCATTCAACTGGATGCCGAGAATGAGCTCTTGCCTTTCCTTTTATTCTTTTCTTAAGAGAGCTGAATCACCTTCCTGGCCAATGTGGGATAAAAGATTTATTCCCACATTAAATTATTCACTTAACGCACTTTATTATGTTAAAGTGACTTTATTATTATAAAGTTACTTTATAACTTTATAATAATATTAAAATATTAAATAAATCACTTAAGTCACTTAAACTTTAATATCTCTCTCATCATTCATCCGATGCACGAGCCGTCTGAAGCTGTCGACTGAGGAAGTGATTCTGAACGCTATCAATCCATACTACCAAAAATAGCAGGGGCCCACGCTGAGTGCTGAATACTGCTAAAAATAGCAACTCAGGCTAGAAGTGTCCGAATGAGCCTGAACGAAAGCCAACTGATCAAGTACTGACAAACTGAAGCTGAGCCAAGCTCCATCAAGAGACCCTCTAACCATGCATATTAACCTACGAGGGCTAAGAATAGGCTAAATCCATCGAACTCTGATGCTCGCAAAAATGGGGACATTACATACTGCCATAGGATCATACCGTGGTAAGTTCAAAGGGTTTTGGCCACCAAAACCCATAAAAGCTCTTTGGAGAATCATGACAGCAAGAAGGGTTGATAAATATCTTCTTGCGTAGGTATACTTTATGACTGGTTTAGGAGGATAGCTTCTTACGTAAGGTTGAGTATGGGCGAACCTTAACCTTTTTGCTGAGTTTAAAGGTAATTTAACAAATTTAAAAGGAATAACTACAGAAGTCAATCTTGTAGTCACCTTTGTCATGAAAGACAACGACTGCTCTGCCACTAGATAGCTGGGCGTCACAACTCATAAACTATTACAAATAATATGTTGGCAATTTGAGCAAGGAGATAGTTGACAGTTTGAATATCATGATCCAGAAAGCAGTTTGAGGACTGAACAATTGTCATTCCTGTCTAAGGCAGCATGGAATTGTCATTGATGTCAAAGGTTGATGTCATTGATGTTATTGAGATTGAAAATGATCATGTATTAATGCCAAATGTTGAGTTGAGCAGACTTGTGGAGTAAATCGGGTTTGTGAAGTGCTCTTACTTATAAAATAAGTAAAGCAGTCTTGAAACTCCGAACTGGTCTAATAAAGTTGGTCAGGTTTATGAACGACTTAAGTAAAGCAAAGTCGAAAACCCGAAGTGGTCTAGAAGAGTTGTTCGGGGTTCTGAAGTGACTTTACTTGGTCAGGATTCTGGCACGACTTTACTTTATGTTTTATAAGTCAAGCAATGTTAAGAACCCGAGTTGGTCTAAGAGGAGTTTATTGGGTTTTCAGGATAGCTTTACTTCTTCCATTTTCATAAGCTAAGCAATGTGGGAAACCCGAAAGGGTCCAGTAAAGAGGTGATTGGGGATTTGCAAGCACGTTACTTCTTTATGATTATAAGCTAAGTAAAGGTAAAAACCCAAAAGGGTCTAGACGAAGTAATCGGGATTTTGAAGAGGCGTTGCTTCTCCCAAGTTGATAAGTCAAGTAATGTCAAAAACCCGAAAGGGTCTAGATGAAGTAATCGGGATTTTGAAGAGGGACTGCTTCTCTCAAGTTGATAAGTCAAGTAATGTCAAAAACCCGAAAGGGTCTAGAAGAGGCAATTGGAATTTCTGAGTGGCTTTACTTCTTTTAGTACATAAGTCAAGAAGGATGGAAAACCTGAAATAGTCTTGAAGAATTCCTTCGGAGGAATTCTTTCAAAAAAAGTGGCAAGTGAAATATTCCGAGCCAATTTTTTCAAACTTTCAATTACAATCAGCAGAGTAATACACAGTCGTTAGGATTAGCCTTAAACCAAAAATGATAATTGAAGCAACTCTAACCAGAATGTACACCAGGATTTCGAGGAGACCAAGGTGTGAGCATTGGTCAGAGGATCTAAATGCAGAAACAGAGCTGGAAGGAACTCTAACCAAGAATGGCGCCGATGATGGCGAGCATATGGTCAAATGATCTTCTACTACTACAAGTACTGAAAGAAACTCAACACCAAGTATGTGCTACCCAATCCAGTATGGAGTGAGGCGACCATATGGTGGAGTACTAAGAATTACAATGCTTAAAAGAAACTCAACACCAAGTATGTGCTACCCAATCCAGTATGGAGTGAGGCGACCATATGGCGGAGCAATACGAATTACAAGGCTCTGAAGGGAAATAAACAAGAATGCTGAAATTCTCAACGTCAAGAATGTGCTTTCCAACCCGAAAGGAAATGGAAGCTACCATATGATGGAGATGTAAATTATTACAATGCAGTTTCCGAATATAAGATCAGCATTACAAATCATGATTAAGCAAGATTAAAGAACTGCTGTCAATACTACTTCTAGCTTACAATATGATCAAGAATTCGCTTGCCAAGAGCATGGAATTAGAACCATTCAACAAGCAATTAAATAGAGAATCGTCCTTGCTTAATGGAACACCGAGACTGCTTTCTTTTCTCCAAAAAACATAGATTCACGATTCTGGTCTGTTCTGATCTGCACCTTTAAATGTAAAACCAGCACCCTGAGATCACACTAAAATGGACAAATCTCTCACCCAATTCATTCTATTGACGTGAAACAAAAGCAAAAGGCCCTAATGATGAAGGCGCCCAAGATTGGAACACCAAATAGACCCAAAATGTTGTATATAATTTATGCACAAATCCCAATGCACACACAGGGAGTACAGTGCAGCGAGGGGGCGATTTGCCTTTAAAAATCATAGCAGTCGTTAAAAAATCTACAATTTACAAAAGAGGGGCGCCCATTACAAACAAAGAGATATAGCCAATACCCACAATGAAATTGTCGTTTTTTTTTATGAACAAAACATAACCTGCTGTAATGAATATGACAGTCCTGAATTCCTCATAAACTGATCTATAAAACACACACTGAATATAATGCACAAATCCTACATACAAAACAATCAAACTAGACTATCTCACCACTAGTCGCTATCTTTCAAGCGAGAAGCAATGCCAAGCTAGGAGGCTTTCATTCCTCGAAGCAATCCCAAAGCTAATCCGGCAACATAACATTCCTGTAGCTCAGTTTCCCCAAATGAAAACCATTGGCTTCCTTTTATAATTTTCGTTTGACTCTTCTAGAAACCCTATCCTCTAATAGGTGGCGTCCCACTTTTCCAAGCAAAGTTTTGGCTTTATATTATAAACTTATTTCCTCCTTGAAGTTGGCGCCCAACTTAAGCTTGGGTTAAATCTTCAATAAGAATTATAATTAATTCTTTCAATGAGGCGCCCACCCCATAAAGAACATCTTTTAAAAACAACTTAAAGTGAAGTAGCTAGGCCAAGGGGAAAGTCAATGTTAAAATATAACATTAAAACATGACTTAATTAAAATAATTCGATTTATCTCTCCATTTGTGCCCCAAAGCGCAAAAATGAATAAGCCAACAGATCAAACTGACATGGAAAGCCAACCGTGCCGAATCCATCAAGACCACTAACAGAAATAGAATTTACTAAAAATAGTAAATTCCTGAAGATGCTCAGAATGCCAAAAAGAACATATCACTGCGAAGCTCTCTAAAAACTCAGAAAGAATCCGCCATTGAATCAACCAACCTCAAGCAAGAGCATCCTTCAAAACAAAAAACCCTAATTTTACCTTTCGAGTAGCCTACGGGTCTCAGGAATAGGCCAACGGTCACTGGAAAGATCATGCTCGAGAAGGGGACATTACAGTCCGCCCTCCCCAAGATTGCTTGTCCTCAAGCAATCGCAACCCTAGATGCTGCAGAATCTCGTCATTCTCCCAAGTTGCATCCTCCATAGGCAAATTTTTCCACTTCACCAAGTATTCTCTGATGGTTCTTTTCCTCAAAGAACATTCTCTGTAATCAAGTATCTCCTCTGGAATTAAAACCAACTGTCCTTCATCCAAAGGTGGCAACTGTGATGAAGCAACATCATTGTGTCCAAGGGCCTTCTTGAGGCGAGACACGTGGAAGACATTGTGTACTTTGCTATCAGAAGGTAGCTCCAACTCATAAACTACTACTCCAACCTTTCTGATAACCTTGAATGGCCCATAGAAACGAGGTTTGAGCTTCTCAGCTCCACTCTTCTTGAGAGTAGACTGTCTGTAAGGCTGTAATCGAAGATAAACCATGTCCCCAATCTTGAAAGAGCGCTCAACACGCCATTGATCAGCATACATCTTCTGCTGATTCTGTGCCATATGAAGATTGTTCTTCAATGATTTCATGATATCTTGACTCTGCTGCAATAAGTCCTTGGCTTGAGGAGCTTTGTTGTCACCAAACACCAAATCAGCAAAGCTAGGAGCTTCATAACCATAGGGAGCCAAGAAAGGTGACATCTTTATTGACATGTGGAAAGAAGAATTATAGCAGTACTCGCCTATGTGAAGCCACTTCACCCATGCTCTTTGCTGCTTGGAAACATAGTTTCTCAAATAGCCTTCCAACCACTTGTTCACTATTTCCGTTTGTCAATTTGTTTGGGGGTGATAACTAGTGCTTGGAGTAAGCACAGTTCCACTCATTCTGAAGACCTACTGCCAAAAAGTGCTTAGGAACTTGCTATCCCTATCACTCACAATGTTTTTTGGCAGCCCATGTAACCTAAACACCTCATGAAAAAACAGATCTGCAACTTGGGCTGCTGAAAACGAGCTGGTAATGGCGAAGAAGTGAGCAAATTTGGTTAATCTATCCACTACAACATAAATACAATCCTTCCCTTGGACCTTGGGCAATCCCGTGATGAAGTCCATTGATATGCTTTCCCATTTTTGATTGGGAATAGAGAGAGGTTGCAGCAATCCGGCTAGTAGAGTATGCTCATTCTTGTTCATTTGACAAATGGGACACTCCTGAATGTAGCGTTGAACTTCCCCTTTCAACCCTTTCCAAGAAAATCTTTCCCGGATCTGCCTATATGTCTTAAAGAAGCCTTGATGACTAGCAAGCAGAATGTCATGAAATGTCAACAAAATCTTCTTTTTGAGCTTAGATCAGCCACCAAAAAGATCCTTCCCTTGTAGTGAATCAGCGCTTCAATCACCTTGTACCTTTCATCATGAAAAGTACCTTCAATAGTGCTGGTTGCAAACTGATTTTTGGCATAATCAGCAAGCAACATGTCCTTCCAATCAGCAATAAGCTCGCATAGTGAGCTTAAATGGGGTCTCCTAGATAGAGCATCAGCCACAATGTTGTTTTTCTCCTTGACATACTCGATGTCAAAATTGTAAGCTTGGAGCTTACTCACCCACTGTTGTTGCCTTTCGTTTAGATCCATCTGATGCATAAAGTGCTTGAGACTGTTATGATCAGTCTTGACCACAAACTTGTTTCCCACCAAATACTGTCTGAACTTAGCTAATGCATGCATAATGGCAAGCATTTCCTTGTCATAAATGGAGTAGGTTCTTTCAACACCTCTTAGCTTTCTACTCTCAAACACTATGGGATGTTTGTTTTGCATCAAAACAGCGCCAACTCCTTCACCAGATGCATCACACTGTAGCTCGAAAAGCTTGGAGAAATCCGGAAGAGCCAAAATCGGACAAGAGCTCATGATCCTCTTAAACTTATCAAAAGTAGATTGAGCCTTATCTGACCAACAAAAAGCTCCTTTCTTCGTGAGATCAGTAAGAGGAGCAACATTCTGTGAGTACCCTTTCACAAATCTTCTGTAAAATCCACAAAGACCCAAGAACCCTTTCAATTGAGTCAAGTTCTCAGGAGGTGGCCAATCAACAACGGCCTTGATCTTTTCCAGATCAACATTCACTCTGTCAGCACTGATTATGTGACCAAGGTACAGTAACTCCATTCCAAATTCACATTGGAGGCTTTGGCGAACAAGCTCTCAGATTCTAAGATGCTAAGCACTTCCTCCAAGTGCTTGAGATGTTCATCCCATGTCTTGCTAAAAATCAGGATATTATCAAAAAATATCAATACAAACTTTCTCAGCTGTTTTTGGAAAACTCGGTTCATGCAAGATTGGAAAGTAGCAGGATCATTAGTCAACCCAAATGGCATGACTAGAAACTCGAAGTGGCCATAGTGACATCTAAAAGCTGTCTTTTCAACGTCTGACCCCCTAATCCTAATCTGGTGGTACCCTGATCTCAAATCGATCTTTGAAAAGAACTTGGCTCCATGTAGCTCATCAATGAGCTCATCTATTCTTGGAATGGGGTAGCGGTTTTTGATGGTGCTTTGATTCAAAGCACGATAGTCCACACACATGCGCATGGTACCATCCTTCTTCACAAGAACCACTGCTGAAGCGAAGGGACTCTTGCTTGGGCGAATGAAACCCATCTCCAAGAGTTCTTGAATGTTTTTCTCAATCTCATCCTTCTGTTTCTTGGGGTACCGATATGGAGTTGTAATAACCGGTTTAGCTCCCTCTTTGAGCTCTATGATATGTTCCGAACCCTATTCAGGTGGTGGTCCAGGAGGCAAATCAGCAAATACCTTGCTCTTTTTTGTGAGTAGAGACTGGACATCAGGGGGATAATCTCTCTTAGTTTCAACCGAACTAGCAAGAAGAATCATACATTCTACAACCCACTCAGCTTGATCATGACGGATCAGCCTTGCCATTCTCTTGAATGACACAACCCGAGGTCCCCCATTGGACATTCCTCTTAGTACTATCCTCTTCCCATCAGATTGAAACTTGAGCTCCATAGTTTGCAGTTTTAAGGAGATCTCTCCAAGTGAACGCAGCCATTGAATGCCTAGAACGGCATCCATATCTCCAATGTTGACTACATAGAAGTCATCCTTGACTTCATAGTTTCCCAATTGCATAGTCATATTTGAGATCTTTTTGGTGCATGAGATGTGAAACCCATCAGCAACCATGACCTTGAAGCCTTCAAACTCTTCTGTTTGCAGCCCCTTCTTTGCCACCACAACTTCATCAATGAAGTTATGTGTTGCTCCAGTGTCGATCAAAGCAACTATTTGCTGCCCCTTAATCATCCCTCGAACTTTGAAGGATTCGTTCTTTTGGAAGCTCGAAAGTTGAGCCAAAATGCCTCCACTTTCCTTTTCATCTTCGGACTCTTCTGGAGCTCTTTCCACTTCACTATCTTCAAAATCAGACTGCTGGTCTAAAAAATCAGAATTACTTTCACCAGCTGAATGGTACTCAATCTGGTGAAATTTGACTCCCTTTGGGCAAACATGATCTTGAGACCATTTTTATCTACACCGGAAACATAGCCCCTTTCTCCTGAATTCGTTCAATGTCTCAGGATCCAATCTTGTGACTCGAGGATTATGCTGATTGAACTCCTTATGTTGGGGTCTTAAAGGAGGTCTATGATGAGGTCTTTTCCCTTTATCCCCTTTGTGAAAGGACGGCTTGGATTGAAACTTCGCCTTAGGAGCAGCCCATTCCATGTTTCTTGCTTTCTTCATTGCCTCCTGTAGGGATGGTGGATCAAAGGCTTTAATCCAACCCTTGAGTGGTACCATCAATCCTTCACTGAAAAGGATCACCAACCGCCTCTCCATGATGCCAGTGACCATCAGTGAAAGTCTCTGGAACTCAGCTATGTAGGCATCAACTGTGCCAATTCTCTAAAATGTATTTCAGGATCTTTTTTCCCAAATCTCTCGATGAGCCTATTGGTGAACTCATCATAGGTAATGATAGACCGATGACCTAAGGTGACTAGGCCATGGTACCACCACTCGTGTGCCACCCCATCAAGGTGTAGCGTAGCGAACTTAATCGCCTCCTCTTCTGCCATGGGTCTAAGAGCTAGATAGTTGTCCAGCTTCTGTATCCAAGCTCGAGTTGAACTGTTATCACTTCCGTCATAGTGTGGAAGTGTAACCTTGTTGATAGCGTGATACAAATCCCCTTGAACTATTGTTCTTCTTTACTCATAATGTCTCCCTTGTCCCTTATTCTTTCTCTTATGATCCATAAATTCATTAGAGGACATGTCCATCTTGATGTCATCAGGGAGAGAATCATACTCTGCATGGCCAAGTCTCAATTGTTCCACGAATGAAGCATTCTCTTCAGGATCAGGTTGGGTGTTTACTGGTGCTAAGAAGGTGGGTTTGAAGGGCCTGGACAAAATGTATGTGTTGTTTGAAACAGGCTGAGCAGCACTTCCATCAAGCTGGTTAGAGGCACTGTGCTCCCCTCTATATCCTGGGTTGTTCTGTGGAGTTGTGTTCTGGCCCACTTTTCCCAACATGAGAGATACCATATCCATCAAGGCATCCATCTTCCTTTCAAATCTCTTTCCGGGACTTGTCGATCTCTCTCTTCCCTTCCCACTATCATCTCTGTTGTTGGTAAACCTCTCGTTACCCCCGACTGACCTCTCACCTTTTGCCATATCTATTTCCTGAGAAGACTCCCAATGAGCCCTCAAGACCTCTAAAGCTGTCTGACCTTCTAGAACCTGATACCACTGGAACTATTTTGCAACTTTCTTATCTTCCCTTGCATGTATCTCTTTTCTCTGTCACTCATAGACGGTTTGTTCACAGGATGGCAGGATACTTAGCTCTGATACCACTGAAATATTCTGAGCCAATTTTTTCAAACTTTCAACTACAATCAGCAAAGTAATACACAGTCGTTAGGATTAACCTTAAACCAAAAACGATAACTGAAGCAACTCTAACCAGAATGTACACCAGGATTTCGAGGAGACCAAGGTGTGAGCATTGGTCAGAGGATCTAAATGCAGAAACAGAGCTGGAAGGAACTCTAACCAAGAATGGCGCCGATGATGGCGAGCATATGGTCAGAGGATCTTCTACTACTAAAAGTACTGAAAGAAACTCAACACCAAGTATGTGCTACCCAATCCAGTATGGTGTGAGGCGACCATATAGTGGAGTACTAAGAATTACAATGCTTAAAAGAAACTCAACACCAAGTATGTGCTACCCAATTCAGTATGGAGTGAGGCGACCATATGGCGGAGCGCTACGAATTACAAGGCTCTGAAGAGAAATAAACAAGAATGCTGAAATAGTCAACGTCAAGAATGTGTTTTCCAACCCGAAAGGAAATGGACGCTACCATATGACGGAGATGTAAAGTATTACGATGCAGTTTCTAAATATAAGATCAGCATTACAAATCATGATTAAGCAAGATTAAAGAACTGTTGTCAGTACTACTGCCAGATTACAATATGATCAAGAATTCACCTGCCAAGAGCATGGAATTAGAACCATTCAACAAGCAATTAAATAGAGAATCGTCCTTGCTTAATGGAACACTGAGACTGCTTTCTTTTCTCCAAAAAACACAAATTCACGATTTTGGTCTGTTCTGATCTGCACCTTTAAATGTAAAACCAGCAACCTGAGATCACACTAAAATGGACAAATCTCTCACCCAATTCATCCTATTGACGTGAAACGAAAGCAAAAAGCCCTAATGATGAAGGCGCCCAAGATTGGAACACCAAATAGACCCAAAATGTTGTATATGATTTATGCACGAATCCCAATGCACACACAGGAAGTACAGTCCAGCAAGGGGGAGATTTGCCTTTAAAAATCACAGCAGTCATTAAAAAATCTACAATTTACAGAAGAGGGGCGCCCATTACAAACAAAGAGATATAACCAATACCTACAATGAAATTTTTTGTCTTTTTTTTTTAAGAACAAAACACACCCTGTTGTAATGATTATGACAATTCTGAGTTTCTCATAAACTGATCTATAAAACCCACACTGAATATAATGCACAAATCCTACATACAAAACAATCAAACTACACTATCTCACCACTAGTCGCTATCTTTCAAGTGAGAAGCAATGCCAAGCTAGGAGGCTTTCATTCCTCGAAGCAATCCCAAAGCTAATCCGGCAGCATAACATTCCTGTAGCTCAATTTCTCCAAATGAAGACCATTGGCTTCTTTTTATAATTTCCGTTTGACCCTTCTAGAAACCCTATCCTCCAATAGGTGGCGTCCCACTTTCCCAAGCAAAGTTTTGGCTTTATATTATAAACTTATTTCCTCCTTGAAGTTGGCGCCCAACTTAAGCTTGGGTTAAATCTTCAATAAGAATTATAATTAATTCTTTCAATGAGACGCCCACCCCATAAAGAACATCTTTTAAAAACAACTTAAAGCGAAGTAGCTAGGCCAAGGGGAAAGTCAATGTTAAAATATAACATTAAAACATGACTTAATTAAAATAATTCGATTTATCTCTCCATTTGTGCCCCAAAGCCCAAAAATGAATAAGCGAACAGATCAAACTGACATGGAAAGCCAACCGTGCCGAAACCATCAGGACCACTGCGAGAAATAGAATTTACTAAAAATAGTAAATTCCTGAAGATACTCAGAATGCCAAAAAGAACATATCATTGCAAAGCTCTCTGAAAACCTAGAAAGAATCCGCCATTGAATCAACCAATCTCAAGCAAGAGCATCCTTCAAAACAAGAAACCCTAATTTTACCTTCCGAGTAGCCTACGGGTCTCAGGAATAGGCCAACGGTCACTGGAAAGATCATGCTCGAGAAGGGGACATTACAGCAAGGACAATTCTTTTAGAAAAATTGTCAAGTCCTTTTCGGAAAATTGTCCCTTAACAAAAATTCAAAGGGTACATTCAAAAAGTCCAAAAGGTATCTTTTGAATGTTCCGAAGGGCAAGTGGACCTTTTCAAAAAGTCCAAAGGGTATCTTTTGCATGTTTCGAAGGGCAAGTGGACCTTTTCAAAAAGTCTGAAGGGTATCTTTTGAACATTCCGAAAGGCAAGTGGACCTTTTTAAAAAGTCTGAAGGGTATATTTTGAATGTTGCAAAGGGCAAGTGGACCTTTTCAAAAACTCTGAAGGGTATCTTTTGAACGTTGCAAAGGGTATGTGGACACTTGCAAAAAAGCTGAAGGGTCGATTACAAAAAATTTGAAGGGTATGAGGACCGTTGGAAGATTTTCTAAGGGCACTTCCGAATAGAAGCCAATGACAAATTCTTTCAGAGAAATTGGAGGACACTTCAAGATGAAATGGACCATTACAAAAGTTCGAAAGGATAGTTTGCAAAATGGCCGAAGAAGTCCTTGATAGAAAACCCGCGGAAATTGTCCCGAAGACAAAAAGGCTTGCAACAATTTGTATAAAGGAACCTTCCGAAAGATTAAATCAAGGATAAAAGACGAGCAAGTCTACAAGGATCAATGTTGCAAAGAGCGTTACAAGAATACTGAAGAAAATAAGATCACACCAACATGCCAAAGTTTAATGACACAATAGAAAGGGTAAAGATCAAGCATATCGAGGACAATCGAAAGGAGCGGAAGCAAACCCATCATATAGAAAGCAGCAAGATGCCAAAATGGAAGAAAAGAAGCTCGATGGTTAATGACAAAGCAAGAATTAAAATACATGCTGCTTTAAAGATCAACAGCTCATGCTTGATCGGTGCATTAGATCCAATGGTGCGAAGCAAACCCAGATTACCCTCCGAGTGCACACACATTTGACAAGTGTCAAGAGGTCATAAGGAAAGATCCAATAAAGAAAATAACGTGAACTTGGCACGATGAAAGAATTAAAAAGCCCGCATTTAATGTGTTCCAACTATCTGTGAAAGAACAGGTAGAACTGGTGATGAACTCGATATATCTTCACAAAGCTCGAGATTAATCAATCTAATTGATCAAGGAAGCAATGCAGTTAAGAATAGTAGAAGCACAGATGCCAAAGTAAATAAATCTGAACGTTGTCGTGTGAAGCATGAATCGAGACACGAAGTCAAAGTCACATTGAATGCAAATCAGAAACGTGAACCGGTTAAGAGCAGTTGAAGTGTGAACACCTTACAGATAGAAAACCCTAAGATGCATTTGTCTATATATGCTACGAACAAAACGTTTGAAAGTGTCTTTTGCTGTTGCGGTTACAATAATTAGAGTGTTAACTCAAAAATTGTTGAGTGAGGACATATGCAGACAGCGTAACAAGGCAAAGCAAATAAGGTGTGTCAAAATAGAAGATATCCAGACACAAAGAGAAAGAGGCAGAAAAGACAAGAAGGCACATAATGTGAAGGTCCAGTTACAGACTAGACTTGTAACAGAGAAACTGAACAGGGTTCATTTTGAATCTCTTTTGTATTCTGAAGTTGTAGATTCATATCTCTGATAGGTTGTTGCCATCAGAAAAACTGAGTTGGTGCTTAGTTAGGAAGTTGGCGCTACCTTAGAGTCGGTGCTCTTGAATGTAACCAATGAGGTTTGTCTGTGAGACATCTTTTCTGTGAAGCTGGATTAGAACAGTAAATTCTAGCAGCTTTTCTCACTATGGTTTTTCCCTTTGGGTTTCCACATAAAAATCTAGTGTTGAGTATTCTTGTGTGTGTGTGTATGATCTCTGCTTTTGTTCTTTACTTTGCACATACATTCTGTATCTTGTTTAAAAGTTTTTATGAACTAGGCTTTAGCTCATCCACTGATTCACCCCCCGCCCCCCGCCCCTCTCAGTAGATAGTTGTGTTCAACATAATATTTAACCAAATACATAAATGTGAGCACTAATAATAATTTTCCTAATAGGGAGAAGGTCTACATGATAGTTAATGAGGAAATTTGTGACTTTATTAGCTTCACAAATGCAATGACCAAAGGTGATAGTGGTGAACTGATTTGCTAGAGATAAAGCCTCTCTAAGGATACTTAGAAGGCATCAGCAATACATGTTCGTAGACCACATCACCTTGATTGTAATCTAGGAGTTACCTTCTACTGTATAAAAATTCATTTGCAAAGCATTACCCAGACATGACATTAACTAGAGTCCTTTTGGGTGCCAAGGGAGGAGGCCTAGAGGAGGGATCCAAAAATATCTTAGAAGATGCGCCCGCCCCTACAGTACTTGGGTTCCCTTTTTTTCCCAGCCAAAGTTTCATTTGACCCAACCCAGGCAGGGGGTGATCTACGTAACATTCCTCCTTTGAGATCTTGATGCTCGGATTCTATTAGTGGGAATGTGTCCTATTGACTTACTTTAGTCCTTCGTGGACATTGATATAATTTCTTTCTTTGTTCCTCTAGAGATTTCTTACAACTTGAAAAGTTTGGAAGCTTTTTGGCTGCAAAAAGAGAATCTCCATGGACTTTTAACCCCATTTTACTTTATCAATACATTTATCTAGAAGACTATCAGCCACATGGATAGTTTGATGTGCTCATCAACTGTTGACCTAGAGATGTGGATCATCCAAGGCACAATAATGGGATTATCAAGTGCATGCTCTACCACCGAACTAATAGCCCAATAGGCCTCCCCACCTATTGGTGTGGAGGCCTTCCAAAGCCAAGAGAAAATCTCTCACTCATTTGCCTCTTTTCTACGATGTTATAGCGAATCCTTCGATTTCATCAAGGAAAAGACTACATATCCTATAGCTAATTGTTCTTGCCACGAAAAAAAAGTGCGGCACCCTCAATGGATTGATCATGGATCATGAATGGCACAAGAAAGTGAAGTGTAAAATATGCTTTTAACTCGATGTTTTAATTTCTCATTTAGGAAATAATTTATGAGTAGGGTACATTTGTACCCACCATAGATCTTGTATTGTGCATTTTGGTTACAATTCAACATTATTTGTGTATATTTGATATTCGATCCTTAACACAGATTTTTTCTTTCAGGGGAGATTGAGGTTGCTGATATGGTAATTCAAGAAAGCGAAAAAGAAGGGGAGCAAGCAAAGCAGTTCTTAGAAGATGTTCGACTTACCTTCCCTGAGGTTTTACAATAGTAACATGTTTTCTGTCTGCATTTCTTTTCATGTCATAATATTTATTCAAATTTGGATGTATTCTAGTGATCACTAAGTTGACCCTTAATTGCAAGGAAAAAACTTTCCACTTAGTGGTATCATGATTGAGACACTTATCATGGTTAATTTCAGGTTTTACGTGTTTTGAAAACAAAGCAAGTAACTTATTCTGTTTTATTGCACCTGAATGAGTATGTTCAAAATCTCGAGAAGGCTGGTTTATTGGATACAATAGAGATGAATCAACTCCATGAAGCTGTACAGGTAACCTTTAAGTTTAAATGGATCCCAGTAGTCAGTCATTTTTTTTGTTATTTTATAAACTCCTTGATACCTAATTCTCCCATAGATGGAGGTGCTATTTAACATTGCTATCTATTATGACCTTAGCACTCTTTAAAGTGAATACTTTAATCAGTGTATTGCCATGTGCAGACTGATCTAAAAAAGCTTCTTAGAAACCCTCCTTTGGTTAAGATGCCTTCTGCATTTGAGATATTAAGCAGTCATCCTATGCTGGGAGCACTGCCTTCTACCATTTCTGAGCCTCTTGGAAATGCGGGAAAAGAGATGATGAAGTTACGGGGAAGCATATTATATGAGGAGGGCTCTAAACCTGATGGGATATGGCTTATTGCCAATGGAGTTGTCCAAGTAAGATGGAAATGCTAAACAGCAAAAAAATTGTCTCCTTCTCACCGTTCATGTTTGATCCTAGATAATTTCTGATTCTATCTCCTTTGGTACTTCATGGATCATACAACATGATAGTTCTCAATATCAACTAACAGATCCCTAACTTGTTTATAATTTTCTGAGAACTAATGCCACAATTGTTATTGTACAGTGGAGAAGTAAGAAGAGTGCAGAGAGACCTCTTCTACACCCAATCTTTTCCCATGGAAGTACATTGGGTCTTTATGAAGCCTTAACTGGAAATCCTCGCATGTGTGACTTGATTGCGGATACTGTAGTGCATTGCTTCTTTATTGAAACAGAAAAAATACTTGCAGCCCTTCGATCCATGCCAGCTATAGAGGATTTCTTTTGGCAAGTAAGTATGAAAAGGTGTTGAACTTTATAATATTAATGTAATACCCATTAATATCATGTTAATGGTCCTTTCTGAGTGGATGAAATCTTCCCTTTATGTGGTTCTTAAGTAGAATAGATATGTATCCTGTATCAAATGTGTATGTTCATGATTTAAAAATACTTGATCGGCATAGAGCTTTATGTTATTGATTTTTATGTTGTCTAAACGCAGTTGTATGAGGAATATGCAGGCTTTAGGGACAAAATGCTAGTTGCCAAATGCAACACGTCCTATTTTTGTAGTCCAAAAGAACCAATGGTCTGGTTTGGAGCAAAGAGCCATTGATTATGCAATTATTTCTAGCATGTTCTTAGCAAAGGAAACCATATATATAGAAATTAGTTTATATTGTGAATAGGCTTAGTACTTTCTGTAAGTAATTTATTACAGTTGGGTAATAGCTGGGAAAAGAAAATCTTTTGCTCTATGTGCTTATAGTTTACATCTTTTGTAACAAGCAAATTACCAGCCTATGATTTTGTCTTTTTCATTTGCTGGCGTGGTTGTACTTTCCTCTTTTAATATCAATATAATATATTTTATTTTATTTTTAAAAAAATATTTATGTTTTCTAGAAGATCAAATGCAATAGTGCTGTTTTCAAAAATAATTGAGACATTTTACTAGCCATAAGGCTGGTTTGCATCATGATAGCCTTGAAGGCAGTTCAGAACAGCTATTCAACTCCATCTAATCCCATGTTCCCCACCATTTCGTCATGTATTTTTTATAACTCAAGGAATACAATAGGAGAAATGCCTATGGCGGATCACATGGTGGGATTTGAGAACCAAAAACCTGACTGCAAGCTGGACAGTTTTTTATGATAGCCTCATTCATATGTATTTGATAAGAAAATGTGCAACCATTTTTCAAGTATCTATAGCTCGTTTCTGCCAAAGATTGCAAATTTGTCCAGGTTGAGTCCAGAACGCTCCTCATAGAGAATCAATCTGGAAACACAAATGCAGAGATTGCAATTGATAATTAAGGCACTTCAGATCACACTGTTTACTCATGCTAGGTTTCCTTTCACTCTCACCATTCCCCAACCCATGCTATTGCCCCGTACTTTTCTAACCTCTTCATTTTTCACTTTGTCTATACCCTATGCCCCCCTCAACGTCCCTCTTATTTTGTTGTCGAAGATAAATTTGATATTCTTATCACCGTGTGTCCGAACTTTAGATTATTCCCTAGCTGCAGAGTCACCAATCCCAACACCCATTGACAACATCATGGGTCAGGCATTCAACTCCATTCTTTTCCGTTTCCATGTCCTTCAAGGTTTTAAGGTGCTGCATCGTGCATAACATTATACACAACACAATGATTGCAAAAATCAAAGCCTAGCAGTTGAGACCACGCATGGCGTGGCTTCCCTACTCTGTGCGACTGTCTATTACCATCTAGAGCATTCATAGGGACATTCCAAAAGGTACAATCTTGATCTGCAGAATATATGATTATAAGAATGTTTGCTGCTTTCATTTGAATGCAAAAATCAAAGCCAAGCAGTTGAGACCACGCATGGCACGGCTTCCCTACTCCGTGCGACTGTCTATTACCAACAATGTGCAAAGAATGGGGACAGGAAAGAGCTCAAAGTCTACAAAAGAAAAAGGAGGAGAAATAATTCAGCTCTAGGAAATCCACAGAGAGTTCCACAGCAGCAGACATCAAATATGAAGAACACTCAGCTAATGCCCATCCATGTAGAAGATCATGAAGTCACCAGCATGCAGGGAGACCTCTACAACAGTGACAATACTCAAAAAGATCTTCATCCTCATACTCATCATGGTTTGCCTCAAGAAATGGGCCTAATAAAGGTAATGTACTACACCCCTGCCTATGAACATTTCACTTTTGTGAAAAAACCTCTCGTTCATGCCAGTACTCCTCAAAGAGTTCGAGGTCTCACAAGGGAAGTTTACAATTAAAAAATGCATAAATTTCCATTATCTCTTAGTCCTTCCTTCACAAGGCTTGGCCTCAACCCTGAGATGATGAACATTCACAAGCCAATGTGCTTGATAGCCCCTCCTCACAATGCCCCTCAAGCTGAACTTCCCCAATTTACCATTGAAGGTGTTGCTTTCAAACCCACTCCTTCCCATCTGAAAAGTAAACCAATGCATTTCGGTCATACCACTTTCAAACCCAAGGATTAGAACCTTTTGCAGGCCATTTTGAATATTTATGCCATGATAAAAAATCTTGGGCAAATCATTGAGGACAAAGGAATACATAACCTCCACATGGAAAATCCCTCTCTACGTTGTCTCATACCACACTAAATCAAAATGAAAGAACTGAAACCCTTCAGGCATGTGTGGATAATTTGAGCAAAATTGTGGAAAAGCAGGAAGAAAAAACAATAGATGCAGTAAATGCTCTGATTCTCACTAAATCAATGAAATGTAGAATTGAAGCTACAACCTTAGAGACATCACAGGCCATGCCTCCAGTGAAAAGACAAGCTACCTATGCAAAGGTATATAACGAAGAAAAGGAAAATGAAACTGCATGGAGCCCATCAAAGCCCACGAATCAGGCCTCCTTAAAGCAAGCATGGGTTGCTCGCCTTCCTCGGGTGGAAGGTTTCCTGTTCAACATAGCTCGTGATAATTGATATCTTTAACTTCTATGATTTTGCTTTTTGTGTTTTGATGATGTAAATACGTTGCATATAGACGCTTCATGATGATAGTGGTTTCTGATGTTCTCCTTGTTCATGGTGTTAGTACTTTCTGAGTTCTCCTTGTTTCTCCCTCCTCTTTGTTTGGTTTGATTTTTGAATGGCCTAATCTCTCAGAGGCATCCTTTTTGTAACACTTTTTTCCATATACATAATGTTTACCTTTTATTAAAAAGAAAGTCACTCCAGATACTCAGTGTACCTCGATGATTAGGGATTATTCATCCAGCCAACAATAATCCTTATTCACCCACAATTTTCAGGTAAAGCACTGCTTGGTTTCTCTGATTATTGATAATGGAAGCTAGAAAAACTGTCTTTCAATAGTTGGTTGTAGATCTACAGCTTCCCACTACAATGCATCCTTGGGTCAAATATGCAGCCAATCCAACCATGGTAACATGGCAATGTGTAGTCACCTTCGCCATCAGACCCTATAAGGATACAGTTCAGTATGATGTCAATCCACTTGACTGTATTGATCTACTCCCTGAGCATCCTTTTTAGTTTGAGAGACACCCAATACATTATGGACAACACAATACATATAAGATCTAGAATAATGGTAAAGTGTACAGACGCACCTCCTCTTCTTCTCTACCTAGTTTTTCTTTGCTTTCTAGAAAACCTGCAATGAAACAAGTTAATATTCATAAGTTCTTAACCCTCTACATTTTATGCTAAGTAAAACAAAATAACACAGGGAATTTGCATCTTTCAGGTATTTGCAAAATAACATAGGGAAGTTGCATCTTTTATGTATTTAGGCTATCATTGACTCATATTCAGATGTGTTTGGAGAACCTATGGGACTGCCTCCTCTTCAAACTATCCAACATTTTACTGATTTGGTTCTGGGTTCTTCACTTCCTAATTTCCCTGCATATTGCATCATACCTATAGAGAGTTCAGAGATCGAGAAACAACTGCAGAAACTTCTTGAAAAAAGTAAACTATGCATCAGCACTTCTCCTTATGGTTCTTTTGCTTTCACAATCCCCAAGAAAGAACCAAATGAATGGATATTTGTCATAGATTACAGAGCATTGAACAAAGTAAGGGTGAAAATTAATACCCTTTGCCCATAATTGTTGATCTCATAGACTGGCTAAAACGGACCATGTTTTTCACTAAAATTGATCTAACTTCTAGATATCACAAGGTATGCATGGGACCTTCAGATGTTTGGAAACAGCTTTTCAAACCAAATATGGTCTTTATGAGTGGCTAGTAATGCCTTTTGGTCTTACTAATGCTTCAGCCACATTCGTGAGAATAATTGATGATGTGTTGCATCCACATTTAGGAAAAGTCATAGTTGTATGTTTGGATTGATCTATAGCAGCAGATGGGAGGACCATCTCCAACATATTTAGATTGCTCTTGATCTTTTGAGGAAACATAAATTTCAGGCCAAAATGAAAGACTTTCTTTGGGCAGACTCCCATTCAGTATTTGGGTTTTGTTATGGACTAGAATAGTGTACATGCAGATCCAACAAAAGTCGAAGTCCTTGAGGATCAAGAACAGAAATTTAAAAAAGGGACTGCTAATAGAGTTTCTGAAATGTTGAGTAAACCTGCTTTCAAAGGTTTGCATATTCTTAATAACAGGGTTGTTCCATACGAAGATTGGAAGCCACTTTATTCTTCAAATCCACACTTTGGGCCATTCTCACTACTGTGCAGCAATCTATAGTGGTAAACCAAACTCCTTTTCTTGATTATACATTAAGAGATGGTAAGTTGTACAAATTGAATCAGATTTGTGTCCCAATTGGTTTCCCCCACCTCTCACTCTCATTAAAGAGGCACATTCATCCTCATATGGTGGTCATTTTGGCACATTGAAAACTTTGTAGCATTTAGAGAGATATTTCTATTGGCCTTCTATGTGGAAGCATGTGGAATCTTTTATTAGAAGGTGTTCATTATGAAGTCAATCTAAGTCTTCTAATAGAAACCTTGGTTTATATCAGCCACTTTCAGTTCTTTCTAGACCTTGGGAGTCCATTTCCATGGACTTCGTTAATGGGCTTTCTATTACTTTTCAGAAGCGCAGTTGTATTTTTGTTGTTGTAGGTTGCTTTTCTAAGATGGATGTCTTTATTCCCTCCAACAATACCATAGATGCATGCATGGTGCCACTTTGCATCACCACTTATTACTAGTGTTTTGGTAACACCAAAGTGTAGCGTAGTCTTGAATTAGTGTGCCTCTCAGAAGAGTCTTTGGAGAGGTGTGCCGGCAAGGAAAAAAATGTGCCTAAGCTTGTAGAGAAGTTGGTCAGACATATTGATCAGAAATTGGGTTCTAAAAAAGGTTTCAAGTTAGAGTTTCAGTGGTGGTACACTGAAGAGCTTGTCGAGAGCTTTTCGACACTTTTTACGGTTCACAAAACGGAGTCCGCATGCTCAAGATATAGTCATTTGAAGATTGGTCGAAAAATGTCCCTTACGACATGTGGCATGTGTTTCAAGGTTGTTTTGACATTTGAACCTATCGGAGGTCGACACGTGGCACTGTTGAAATGCCAAGTGGGCCAACAGCGATTTCACACGTGGCAAAAAAAATCAGGGGCAAAAAAATTTGGTTAGGTGTTTTTTATCACATGTTATTTGAAATTTTCAAGCATGTCATGCCACCTTGCCATGCATATCACGCCACCCAAGGAAATATTCAAACTTGGCGCCCAAGAAGGAGTCAAAGCGCCTAGAAAGGAGAGCCTAAGCGCCTAGAATGGAGGAAGGAGGTTTTGAACTCAAGGTTAAGGCCTTGACCACTTCAGCCACGGGTTTTGAAGTGTTATAAAAGGCACTAATTTTTACTTGAATAAAAGTTTTGTTCTGTGTTTTTTATTTTAAGAGGCCGAGACTTTGTAAAAGCTTTGGAAAAGCTTATGTAACGGACTTTTATGCATTTTTCGGCCATAATACACAGTATTAATACTCATTTTATCCAATTTGCATATTGGAGGAGTATTTTTCATCCCATTTAAGAGATTTTTAGGACTTTTGAAGCAACTTTGCAGGTGTGAAGACTCACGGAATTCGAAGGTGCCGGGCTTGATTTTAGTCACGGTGAAGGTGAATTTTTGCATTGAGAGATCAACTTGCAGGAAAGTTGTTTATTGTTTCCAGGTGTTTGAAGTGCCCTTAATGGAAATGGTCCACTCCTTTGGAGAACCCGGAGATGTAGGCATCAATTGTTGAGCCGAACTCCATTATCACGTTTCGTGTTTTTGGTAAATGTCATTTTGATGCATGATTTTGTTTCAGTTTGCTGATTTGGTTTATTTAGGAAATGAACTCATGCAAGTAATTTTCATTTTGACAATTATAACACAACGTTATTAAAAAACCGGTTCAATAACTGAGAACGGTTTATGCCAGAACATTTTGCAAGTTCTTTTGAGTTTTTTGAGAATTTGATAAGTTTTGAGAAATTCAGTATTTGTATTTTGAACTTCACTTTGAGTTTATCAGTGGAGTTTACGGATCACATATGGAATTTGGCAACTTGTATACCTTGAAGGAGAGCGGTATAGGCCTTCACGAAATATAAACAGCTAAGTAGAGGGATAGCTAGTCATAAAAAAATTGGCCACAAGTGTCAAGCACTATGATGAGATCTTGGATAGGAGGGCGGATAAGGAAATCTATCGCCTTGTTATTCTTTCCCTTCTAATGTTTGATCACTAGTGTCAACCACTTCATGTGGTGTGCATTCTCCAACATGCTTTATGTATGCAAGAATTGAAGAGGCTTATGATCTGAGAATGATGGTCTCCTTACCCAAAATGTAATTTCACTATTTCTTGACTGCTTGTACAATGGTGTACAACTCTTTCTCATAGGTGGAGTAGCACTCAATAGTGTCGTTGAATATCTCTGAGTGATATGCAACTGGATGTTTACATTGAGTACCTCACAAAGTGTATAATCAAATGCATTGGTGTCAATCTCAAAGGGTTGAACAATGTCTGGCATAACTAGAACTGGCACAACACAAAGGCATTGCTTGAGCTCCTTGACAACATGTTGTGTGGATGTCTGCTGGAATTCAGCTTTGGCACACATAATCTGATTCAGCAACCAAGATATGTACGAGAATCTAAAGATGAACATGTGGTAGAAATTAGCAATTCCAAGAAAACTCCTAAGCTCTATGAGATTCCATGGTTTTCGCCAATCTTGGATTACCTTGATCTTTTTTTGGATCTACAATATGTCCCAGCAGTCAATGATGTAGCCTAGGTACTGGATCTATGCAACATTGAATGTAATCTAGCTTAAGTTGGCTTGTAACTTGTGCTGATCCTCGCCATTTTCTCTATATGCACCTCCCAAGTCTTGCTGAAAATGAGAACATCATCGAAGTAGACAATGATGGAGGAGTTGTTGGAGGACCTAAGTATGCCATTCATCAAGTGCATGAATGTTTTTAGTGCATTGATTCAAACCGAAAGGCATAACCAACCACTCGTACAATCCTTGCTTTGTTTTGAATGTTATCTTCCAAACATCTTTAAGATGTACTAGAATCTTATGGTAACCTGATTTTAGGGCAATCTTGGTGAAGTATTGTGCAACTCAAGGCTGGTCTATAAGGTCATCAGTTTGCAACATTAGATATTGATTCGTTACCATTATCTCGTTTAGTGCATGATAGTCAATACACAAGAATCACAAGACATCTTTTTGTGGTGCTAGGGCTATCTCACTACCATAAGGAGAAGAGCTTAGCCTAATCTTGCCTTCATCAATGAGCTCTTGAATCTAGCACTTAATGTCATCGTCCTTCCAAATGGATTTTTGGTACAATAGGCTGTGTGGAAGAGGGAATCCTCCAACCAAATCAATCTGATGTTTTACTATGCAATGTGTGGGGACTCCTTTTGGTTCTTCAAGACATCTCGATATTGTTGCAATAGATTGTCAAGCTGTTATTGCAATGTTCATGGAACTTGGCGCACTGCCAATTCTTGCTCGCTCTAATGCTCTTGTGTTTTTTGTCATACCATGAGCAACACAAACTTATGTGCATGAGAAATGATCTTGCGGCATTGCTTGGAAGATACCAAAGTGACTTTGTTCTTCAAAAGAGACTTCGAGATGTTGAAGATGCAGTCATTGACTTTGATACAATTGGCATTGTGGTTTAGCTCTATGGGTATTATCACGGTCATACGCATATGGATTGCTAAGTAAAACGTCATACCTCCAATGGCGTTATGTCATAGGTGACTATATTGTGCATTGGCACTGAACTTGCATATCGTTACCCTGATGTAGCCATCCCAATGAGTGTGGTTGAGAATGCACTTCAATGGTAAGACCTATGTGCTAGACTAAATCTTGTGCAATTATGTTCTCCTGGTTCCCATTGTCGAGTATGATGTGAAGGGGCTGACCCTCGACCCAACATTGTTATGGAAGAGGCATTTTTGTTCTTCAGAAGTGTTGATGGAAAAGGTGATTGCACTCAAACAAGTAGAATATGGACCAGTGTCTTTTGCTTGCGTGGTACCAAATGTAGTCTACACAATCAAGGATCATTGGGAACAACATTTGGAGTTGTTTTGGGTGCTTAGGTAGTGTCGGTGGCACCACTTGTCTCCTTGCTTCTTCTTTCTTTGGTACAACATTAATGGCATTACAGCCTTCTATTGTGTCACAGGTTGCTTCAATTTTTCTCCTTGGAGTTAGGATTTCTACTTCAGTACTGGAGTGTTCGATGCACCAAGTACAAGCTTACTCATGTGCATGACACTAAATAAAGAGGAAAAATTTTGTTTCAACTTGGCTTTGGCCTTGATTTTGTTGTTGTTGCATTATGCTTTGCCCCAATGTGTCAAAGGTCAAGAATTCCATCTTGGCACGAATACAAGGAGAGTCCACGGATGTAGTTCAACACCTTATGTTTCTCCCTTGTGTTTTCTCGTAGGCACGCAAGGTAGTCATGGAACTTGGCATGATCATGTACTGACTATTTACGTAGGCACAAATGTTGAAATTTCATGTACTCATCCTCGTGGTGCTTGAGGGGGTAGTATTCTCCTCGCTAACAAAATTATCCCGAGTCGCAATGGGGCCATAGTCTTTCTCACATTGGGTGTTGTAAGATTCCCACCAATATAGAACACAATGAAGGTAAGCTTCTTAGTGTTAATGAAATAGTTGACAAAAAAGTAGGCCCGAATCATCCAATGTGTGGAGTCAATCTTTCCTTGAAACAAATGGATATCCATATTGACTCGGTTCCACGTGGCATGAAGGTTCATCATTGATTCCTGGTTGTGGGAAACTTGGGGTGCTCCAGTCTAGTTGGGAATCATGAGTAGATGTGCAATGAATTGCCAAATGATGGAGAAAAAGTCCGACATCATGAAACTTGGTGTTGAGGTCTATGCGGTGTGGTGCCATGTGGTTTGGTGTGCAGCATAGTGTAGAGCTACGTGGAGTGTCCAAAGCCACTAAAGTGAGCAAAGATTGGCACGTCTATGCTCAAATCAATGATTACAAGTTTCTTGATAGCAAGAATGAAATTTACAAATAAAACTTTGATCCATGATGAGACATATGTTGACTACACTTTATAGAGTGAATGTGACACAAATCTTCTTGATATAGTAGGATAGCTAGAGAACCTCCCAAGCCTCTGTTCAAATAACAAATTCTCCTCCATACCTCATAGTAGACAAACAACTAAGAAAAGTGCTTGTTTGACTTTACTTCCTAGAAAATTATATTAATTTCCACAAAGGACCAAAGTTGGTCAATGGTATTCAAAACATCACCCAATCACAACTGAAAAGTTATAGGGTATAAATGATCTCTAAAAGTTGAAAAAGTGACCAGGGCTAAAGATAGAAACACTAAAACAACAAAAAACACAAGAGGGGATAAATCCGAAGTGGATAAACTCTATGCATCGAATAGAAGTGCCAATATAAATAGTTAAGTGAGGGAGGACCCCCACCCTTGCTCTAGGGAAATAAGGGAAAAGGAAGCAATTGAAAGCTAAAGATGACAACTGAAGTAGAAAATTGGTAGATTCATGTCTATAACAATGCTCAAAGCAGAAGGAGAACCCCCATCATCATCACCCACCACCAACATAGGATAGACGCAAGATTTGATAATATCCGTAGGAGAATGTTTTCGAGCTAAGAGGGTTCATCTAGACAATCCTAGGAGGAAACGACACATTTCCCTAAGACTTCTCCTAAGAGACCTCCTATATGTAGTCGACAATTTTCCAAAGGAGGAGAGAGAACTAGCAATACACATCTTCAAAACCCAACGTACGGACAAGAGAACTAGAAGGCCCATAACCCTAAGTAGAAATGGATCCACGATGTTTGCCATGTGAATAAGAGGACTAGGATACCTTGTTAGTAGCATATGGAAGCATATGTTGTCTCATTTTATTTGTCAAAGTCTGTGTATACCAATAGAATCCAAGGGATGCTTAATACCCTGGGCATATGAAATATGATGAAAAAAAGAGGTAATCATCATGGTAGTCTAGGATCTCCCTTGCAATAACCATTGTCACAAAGCGATAACTGAATCCTAGTGCCTCAAGAAATATAGTGGTCTATTGCAACTTGCAATTGATGAGAACTAGCCAAGGAGAATCCTAAGGCCATGTGACCAATCATGTTGAAGATAGTTGGGACAAATGATGGTGCAAGAAATGCTTGATATAGAAATTCATCTTGCGGTTGAGAGGCTACGATGGAGAGATCTACTGACTTGAATATATTGTATTCATATGTTCACTTTGACAACTCTCGTGATCTCTCCCTTTGGAGGAAGAAGGTGATGAAGGGCATCTAAAGAGTATCTCAACAAAGCTGGAGCAAATTCTTGAATCTCATATCATATGACGTATGTAATATAGGCTAGGCTAGGAGAGAAAGGGGGCAGGGCTTGAAAGAGATAGTCCTAGTTAAAGGTTAGGTCTAGGGTGCCAACCCCCCTTCAATTTAATCTATAGGCCCCCCCTTCAATCTATAGGGCCATATAGAGTTGGGTATTCCGATTTGACAACCCCATATAGATAAGATATATATAGGGAGGGGGCCTTCCCTTAAAATTCTAGGGCATAGGGAGTTGGTTCTCTTGAGAGACCAAGCCATATATAGATAGGGGCTAAGCCCGTATCCCATATCCCATATCTATATAGGGTGAGGGTGCCCTCAATTCATCAATTGAGTGCTCAGCCTCTTGAGCATAGGCTATATAGAATTCGGAGGTTTGTCAGAGATTATTGATAGGCTACCCTTCCCCCAATTATAAACTAGATCTTGCTTCCCAAGCATGAGCATAAATAGAGGGAGAAATATACGAGGTGGGAGGGCGATCAACCAAACCAGTTCATTCATATCTCTTTATATAGCCTGTAACCCTAGGCTGAGGGAAATGAAGCCCATGAGGCCCCCTCCCCTATATATAGATATGGCCAACAAACTTTATCTATATAGTTATTCTCTAGGAGGTCAATGGCTACAGTGGATTCTAGATAAGCCTTTGCCATATGGGTCTATAGAGCTCAATCGAGTGTCTCCATATCTAGATTGTTAGATAGGGGCCCTCGCCAGATAGATATATAGGGCCCTATATATCCCTATCTAAACAGGGGACCTATATATCTATCTAGGAGTGCCAAGAAATTATATATGTTAGGCTATGCTCCTCTCACCCCTCTCCCTTTAGATATATGATATGCACCAACAACTCTAGCTCTAGTTATGCATGCTTGAGAGGATGAAGGAGAGGCACTCAAGGGGACAGGGCATGACCTAATTTATCCCATCCATCCTGAACTATATGTGTTGGGGTTCAGTTTGGACTCTAGAGAGTGGATTCAATGTTCTTGCCTAGATAGACGCTCTTCTCTTCTGCATATTTAGACATGACGGTTCGGAGCCACAGTCTCTTTATCTCTTGGAGCAAAGTCCAGTCTAGTCTAGGCTCCCTATATCTATATAGGCACCTCTACCTCAGATGTATATAGAATTGGGCCATCGATCGCCAATATTATCTATAGGGCCAGGGCCCTCTAATATAGATTTTTTGTGGCTAGCTATCTATAGAGTGTAGGTTGTCGGGGGCGTGAGGGGAGTGCCTGACTATAGATTAAGATTAGATGCCCTAGAGATAGATAGGGGGGTCATCGGGAAGAATCATTTTGCTTGTTAGATCTCCCTCTCCCGATAGGCCAGGCTATACAAACAAGGGACTCGAGGACCCCTATCTATATATATAGACTCGACACCCTATAGAGATATGGCTTCCCTATCTATATATCTAGAGGGAGAGGGGAGAGCCATCCATCCATCCTTCTATTCATCTATTCTATACGGGTCTCATCATCAGTCAAACAGTCTATTTGGATGGCAGGATGGGTGGGTGATGCCATCCATTAGCTACAGACCAATCGAGACCCCCCGAGCACATTAACCCATATTGTCTATATACCCATTGGGTAGCTATGTATGCATGTATGTTATGGTTGCCCAAGATTCATAGATAGGGTCGAGACCCCCAGATATATACTATATAGCAAGCCAATTGATTGCCCCATATATGGATAGGCCATTGCCATATAGAACTCTAGTGTGCCACAAATCTATATGGCACCCCAGAAGATGAGATAGATTCCCCCACCTACCCCTATCTAGATAGGCGGGATAGGCGGTCCCCCTATATTCAGTCGGGGAAAGGAGATACTGCATGCACATCAGACTCTATTTAAGCTCCCGAGCCTACTTATCTACATTGAAGAGCCCATTGTCGGTTCCATATCCATATCCATATAGATAGAGGGCCAACCATATATATTTTAATTGGCTCGCCATATATAGAGAGTGGGACCAAAAGAACTCTATCTTGGGATATATAGATAGGGGGCAGACTAGATAGCCTACTCATTCCTTAATTGCTCATGGCCCACTATTCTAGATTGAAGAGCTTATTGCCAACTCCATATCCGTATAGATAAAGGGCAAAAAAAACTCTTATCTTGGAGGAGTTTTGAGAGATCTATATAGATTCCATATTCGTATAGATAGGGGTGGCCCACCCCATATAGAGTATAGATAGGGGTTGCCATCTATCTATTCTCCATATAGGGACTATCGCCTAGTTGCCCTCAATCTATTGATTGATTTTCTTTCTACATGAGATCTCGGTTGTCCCCATATAGATTATATAGATTCCATATCCTATGCCTCATGTATAGATGGGGCGGCCACCCCATATAGAGTATAGATAGGGGCCGCCATCTATCTATTCTCCATATAGGGACTATCGCCTAGTTTCCCTCGATCTATTGGTCAATTTCCTTTCTATATGAGATCCTGGTTGTCGCCATATAGATAGATATCTAGGGAGGGGAGCTAACTCTGTAGAACATATATAGTTGAGATGCCCTCGACCCCAACCCTAACTAGGTATATATTTATGTCTATGGATAGGGCATTGCTATGCTAGTCTATATAAGCTAGAGGGCACTCCCCTACCCCTATCTATTCTATTTGGCTATTTGCCCCTATCTAAATCTAGATGTGGAGCATATATACTATAGATGGGGGGCCAACGACCTGCTCTATATAGATAGATATAGCTAGGGGCCTATCTATCCTATGGGTGGGAGAGGATCATCCATCAACCAACTATTATATGCGTGATATGACTTAGAGATATAGGGGCCCCACATATATAGACAAGGGGCACTCAACCGATAAGGAGAGGAGTAAGCGTAGATATCAACCCCCCCCGCCCCACACACACACATATATGGTTTGGGTCCACGACATCACTGTTCGATCCAGCACTACTCCGAGGAAGGTGGTCTGCACATAGGTGGGTGAACCAGGGAAGCAGGTTAGGTGATATGGGGTTGGGGTTGAGGTTCTCCCTCTCCATATATGGGGCCCCTATATATGAAAGAGGGAGTTGAAGAGAAAGGAGTATCGGGGGTGGTCACCTCTGAAGAAGAATAATTTGAGTCATCATCAGACATGGATATCGACAGCTAGATGTTAGATAGCAATGGGTCAGGTCTAGCTAGCGAGGGCAAGAGTATGGAGGAAAGCGTAACCCCCCAATTCCCCCCCCAGTAAGAAAATGAGGAGTGGAAAAGCGTGAAGAACCAATATAGTTAGAAGTCCCTAAAGAAGAAGAAAGACTTCCGAAACAAGGAAATCCTTATTCGAGAGATGTCCCTGAAGAAGAGGAAAGGAATTCCTTTCAGGAAAAGCTTTATGCACGTAAAGGACCGGGACTATTATTTCCCCTTCCTGCCTTTAGCCATTCATATTCACCTAGTGTGTCGGAGTGGTGCAAGAAGAATAGCCTATGGATTTGGTCCATGGGCAGGGAGGAGTTGTTTCTTGTGGAAATGGCTAGTAAGGGGGAATATTCGACTGATAATATAGAGCGTTTGGTGGAGGATAGGTTAGGTGAGGGGTTTTTAAAGAATTTGAAATAATTAGGTTTGGGGGAAGCCTTTAGAGCATACCAGTAGGTCTCCCTATATACCTAGTAAATTTAGGGGGCCATACCAATAGGGGGGTTCCATTGCTTTTTAGGGTCTCCCTACATGCCTAGTAAAGTTAGGGGGCCATATCGATAGAGGGGGGTTTCATTGCTTTTTAGGGGTTTTTAGGGGGGTGAAAAGTAAGGGAGGCTCGATTGCACTAACAAGCTTGTCGATGAGCATACGAGATTAACCCCACTTGCCATGGATGGGTGGGGTCACAACAAGAAGGATTAACCCCACCAATCAAGGTAGGTGGGGTCATATTGACTTGCCAGGGGCGAGTGAGAGCATACAGGATTAACCCCACTTGCCAAGGTGGGGTCACAACATACAAGATTCTCTCTCTTGTCTATCGGGTCAGAAGTCTATCGCTCCCTTCGATTGCTTGAATGCCTCGTTGAGGGCCTTCAGTATCGTCCTCCCCAACAAGGAGGGGAGGGGGGGCGATCCCTATGGTCCGCTCGCTCAGATCGCTACCTTGGGCTCAGGGCCTTCAGGCTACAACCATCCCTCATTGAGATTGACCTACCCTTACAATCCCTTCCCCCTTGTCCAGTTGATCAGTCAAGACTCAAGCCAAGCCCACTCAACCCCAGCTGGCCCAACCCGAGCTTGCAAGTGGGTGGGGGCAACCCAACCCCAGTTGAGTTGGCCCAACCCCACTCAACCCCAGATGGCCCAAGCCCAACCTGAGCTTGCAGGTGGGTGGGGTGCCCAACCCCACTGTATCTATTCTATCGAGAGACCAACCAATAGTACTCTCCTAAAATTTGTAACATACTTGTTCGGAGTTGTCTAGTGATAAGTGAGATAATGAGTTGAGATGAGTGAGTTGAGTGATGATGAGTGAGTATCAATCTCACTTCATGAGATAAAGGTTTATATCTCAAGATGAAGCTTGTATCCCTAAGTTACATATGGAGATGTCGATAGATGAAGAATCAAATCTCTCAAATTACCAAATTGTTAAACTAATATTCATCAAAGCTTAATATTTCCTATTTTTACTTTAAAAATTACCTTGTAAAATTTTCCCAACTTTCCCCATAAAACTTCCCCGACAAATTTTGGAGTGTTTATTTGAGGGATTTATAGGCATAATCAACGGTGGTGGGGTTTCTAGAAATGAAGTTCCTAGAGAGTATTCTTGGGGTTTTTTCCACTAGGTTTTTTTCTATAGAATCAAGTGTTTTTTCTACAAATATAACGTTTGAGGACTATTTGTATTCCTCACAGTATATAAATTATCATAATTATCACCAACCTTTCTGTAAGATTTCTCCCCAAAAACAAGTTCTCTATAAACTTCTCCTTACTTTTACCCAACAAACTCCCCTTTGATTTTCTCAAATTCTAGGAAGAGGGCTTATCTGAGGGATTTATAGACATGAATCCCCTAAGCAATAATTCTTGGGAGTTTTCCCCAACATTATTTTCTGTAGAATTGAGTATTTTGTCTACAAATATAGTGTTTGAATCAGTTCGTTTTGAAATGGAGAAAAATGTCTGCTTGTCAATTATAAAGCCCTACTTGATCCTTGACTTTTGTTATAAAAAAACTTGTTTTAACTGCTTTTGTTTTCCCCCTTCTCTGGTAGTTTCTAGAGCCAAATGTTATTTCCTTTCCTAAAACAATCTAGCTATTGTCTTTGGGTGTTTGTTCTCAGTGTGTCAATGTGCAAGGCATTAGCTTCAATTCTTTAATCCCTGATGATGGGTATGGTAGTGAGATTTGGAATGTCTAAAAATCTGGATGCTACACAGCTGAACCCAGAAGACTAACACAATTTGGCTGTTCCACATGGGTATTTCTTCTCAAACATGAACAAACCGGAACAAATGACTAAGGTGGGAATAATTTTAATTTCAGACCTCAAACGAGGGCAATTATAAATAGGGAACCCAAATGGGGTTAATTCTGATTACAAAGGAACAAATGAGGACAATAAATCAAATCCAACCAGTTTTATTCTCTAGCAGGGACAATTAGGTGAGGACGACCAAAGGCAACTAAAGATACAAGGTATTTTCAAAGGGTGGCCAATTAACCATTTTTTGGCCTCTTTTCTATTTCTAATATTGTAAATTCTATTAATTGTGCCAGTGATTTGTGGTCAACCACTAGTCTCTCTGGAGGGGATGTAGGAGCCACTCAATTATAATTTATTACAATGGTCCATTAGTTGATCTGGATTGGTAGGATACCTTGATGTGTGGTCTGTTAATCTCTTTCAATGCTTTTGTTCTGTTTTTTTTTTGAGTGAGTCGTTGTTCCTAGGGTCCTTTTACCCTAGCAATTTCTATTGTAACTAGGTGTATTCTTGAGTCCCATTGACCTACTTTTTGTCGTTCATGGACATTAATATGATTTCTTTCTTTCTTAAATAAAATTATGGAGCTCTTTTTTGGGTTAAACAAAGGACCATAAGTTTAAGTTTTTTGGTATCAAAGATTAGTAAGCCTGGCTTCCAACAATGCAATGCCAATGAGATTGCCAAATTGGTGCATTACTAAAGTTTTAAGATAGGTTTGGTGATGACCATGTTGTGTCTCCTTATCCCATGGGTTTAATTGTGACCACCATCCTGTAGTGACTAAGTGAGATTGCTTTGCACCATAACAACTTTGGCAAATATCTCATCTCCATGTATATGAGTTACAAGGTTAACCGTTGCAAATGTCATAGATATCCAACTACCAATTTGATTTATAGTTTTCCTCTTTCGATAAACCTCGACCTTGGTATATATTTCATGCTTCAAACTATGGGATTATACCATTTTAGGATTTGTATTGCCTTTCTTCAACGCCTGTCTTGTTCTCTTTCATTAATGAGGCTAATTCAGTAATGAGTTATATGATTATCTTTCCTTTACTTAGTATGACACTCAAAAACAAGTATGAGGCTGATAACTTAGTAGCATCCTACATGTATTAAATTGTTAGCTTGAAGACCCAAGAGGACAAGAACTAGTTTCCTGAAAATCTACAAATAATCTAGGAGCAGAAATGTGGTAAGGTCTCTGGCATTTATTAAAGCTAATAGCACCTGTGACATAAAACAGAAAAAATTGAAGTGTTCAAATTTATATTCTTAATCTGGAACTCTCTTATCAGGGAACTTCCAAGCCTTGAATTTTTCATATGTAATCTTTGCAGGAAAGTGCGATGGTTGTTGCAAAACTTGTACTGCCTCAGCAATTTGAGGAGATTTCAATGCAAGAATTAAGAGCCCTTGTTTTGGAGCGGTCGACTATGCGCACTTATTTGAGGGGAGAAATGATTGAAATTCTACCATACGATGTTGCCATTGTATTGGAAGGCTTTGTCAAACAAGAAGGCGAGGATGAGTTAACCACAGCTCCTGCAGTTTTAGTACCTTCACATACAGAGAATCATCTTGCTAATTCAGGTATCTTTCTGTCTACCTTGCTGATGCAGGTATCTTTCTGTGTACCTTCTTTGGAATCTTGATTGTCTCGAATCTTTAAGGTTTCAATATGCAATTGACAGTTGTAATCTTTTATGTTGACAATGTTGCCATTGGCATGGCTTCAGTAGTCCATGCACTTCAATTCACATTTACTTCATGCACTTCAACTCAAGTTCTAAGCTATTGTGCAGATTGTTCCTTCTTTTCCCTTGGAGATGCGATGGCATTAGTGTTATCCAACTTCTGCATTTCATTGTTTTCATGTCTGCTTTTGTGACTAGTTCACCTTTTTGTTTAATAATTTAATTGCATTAATCAAAAGCACATGGCTTTACTCATTCTGCTTTCACACTTCTTGTGACCTGATTCATATATATGTGGTCCACAAGCTGGATTCAGATTTTAATATTTTCTTGCCTTCACATTTTGGAAACTTGGATGCCTGAATAAATACCAAAATGTAAGCAAATTATCATCTATGGTCATGTATCATCCTGTGATATACACATCTGTTTCTCGTTAAAATCTCTCCTACGAGAAATGTTCTCTTAGCCTCATGTGACTTCTCCCTGCACTGGGGGAAAAGAGTAAGATGAATATGCAAGTGCTTCTCCTTTTCATGAAAATGTTGAGGCTGGACGGAACTTGTTAAAAGTTGACATACAAATATGTTATCGAGGATAAGAAACAAGTTCCAGGCTCCATGTTTTTAGGTGCTTCTAGTATCTACCTGTGTAGATGAATTATTTGAGGACCACGTAGGCATTTGAGTCTGCACTTATTCTCATTTGACTCAAAATTGATAACGTTGTATGTTGCTAAAATGATCAGCAATCAAAAGAAAGAGAAGCAAATTCTCCAATATACCTGCCTCATTCTGATTAAGATTTTTATATCATCTTTTACACAGATACATAAACTGGATGCATATCAGTTAACTTGAAATTTCAGAATTAATTGACGTTCCTTTCTATTTTAGTTTGGATCCAACAAATATGGTAGCATGCATATCTGCCATTGCCTCCCAATTTCCATATGCCTAAAACAATCATATTCTGAGACAACTAAAATCTGAAAGAAACGTATATGACATAGCACTTGCATAAGAATATGAAGGCATTAGAATTTTTAGACATAACCAGGCCTCCAATTCACACTTTCTAAGACTGACTTCCAGAAGCCACCCTGGACCAATAAACCAAGAAAACGTGGGAACTGGATGCTTACCACTAGAGTTAGTAATATTCTTGTCTTCTATAGAGATTTGTCAATTAGCATCTACTGTAGGATTGTTATTCCTGCTTTAATTCCTTCCCGAACACTGCAATGAAGAAATATCAACCTGTTGTTGATTGCACACCGAAGTATTGTTGCAAGTTACTGTCCGTTGCTTTTTAAACAGCAATTTGGTCAAAATGTCACATGCAGATATTCCCTCTGATTGGAAACCAGTATAGCAAGGACTAAATCCATCTCTGCCTTGTCATCTGGAAACTGGTGGAGGGAGCAAAATGGAATTAGTAATGAATAACTGCGTGTGGCCAAAATGGTATCTTCATGAAATAATGCTTGGAGGATGCATAATACATTCTGGGACTGCAAGTTCCGAATCTAGTCTAATAGTTTTCTGCTGTGGTATGATTGCAGTGATTTTTTGTCTCAGACTCTCAGTTATAAATAGCAAGCCTTGTTTTAATTCCTTTGACTGTCTTCCTTCTGTGTTTGGACTACTGTTCTAGAATAAAGCTTTGATGGCACTAGTTTCTTACAGGTAGCAAACAATCCATTCTAGCCCACCAAGGAGCATGGTTTCAAGCCGATACACGCTCAAGGATCATTATTTTTGACATAAGTTCACTTCATAATGAGAGCCATCTTCACAGATCTTCGACTTCAATTTTGTCTCATAGCATACGAATTCCAGGCCACCTTAGCCATGAACATTGTGGTCTTGTATCCTGGCCTGATAAACCATATAATTCAAGGAAGCCTGAACAGAGTAAAGTTACAAAATATGCTTCAGATCCTGGATTTAAACGACTGTCAAAAAAGGCAATGCAGCTGAGTATGTTTGGTAGTATGGTAAGGCTCCTATGACTCTTTCAATAAATAAAAAATCTGGGCCTGAGGTTTGCTAAAAGGAAAACATTAAAGAGTGGAAATTTATTTTTAAGTTAGTGAATCTTTCCATTTCATAATATACGACATAAATATTTTATATGCTAATATTTTTTTTAAAAACATGGGATTTACTATAGCTACTTGGAAATATTGCTGAATGATAGCTACTTAAGTAATTATTTTTATAAACAAATTGGCTAATGATTTTGAGAAATTTTACCAATTTTTAAACCATAAGTTTTGGATAATTTTTAAAGAGCTATCAATTTGTTGATAAGTCAAGTCCTTGTGTATACAGCGAAAAAAAAATGTTTTAAACTTTTAATTGATAAATCATATTAAATGATTGTCTTTTTTATTAAATACACTTTCTTTACTTGGATAGGTAACTGGGAAGTACAGTGAGAGAGGAGGAAGGCTTTTGAGAGTACCTTGGGGCACAGGACTACGAAGTAGCAAGTCATACTCATCAATTCAATCCCAAATCAGAAAGTTCTTTTCTTCAAGTGCACTCCTCTCTACTCAGTCACAACAAGGACCTGCAATGCGAAGAAGGTTGAAAAGCCAAAGTTATATCAGTAGTACTGGTGCTGGCCCTTCAAATATACCACCTCGCCCCAGAGCTATTGCAAGAAGGCCAGTAGATGATTCAAGTGAGGAATCAGATGCAGAAGATGAACACATTGTGCAAATCGACTCCCCAAGTAACCTTTTCCATAATCAGTTCTCCCATTAGATTAGTTTGTACAATATAAGTGACTTAGATCCTGCTAGGGTGAGGTTTGAGCCTTGACCTTCACCAGCTCAAAATTAAAATCAAAACTTCTGTTTAATTATAGTTGCTATTCAGCAACCTTCAAGTATAATATCGAGATACTGCGGGGTAGTGTTTGAGCCTTGATCCTCACCAAGTGAAATTCAAAATCAATAAATTTTGTGCTTGTATGTTTAATTTAAGTTTCTATTAAGCAAACTGCAAGTATGATACAGAGGTTGGTAGATATTTTTTAGGTGCACAGCGAAATTGAAACATTCCTGGCCTGTTCTTGGGAAGATTGTGCTGCTCATATTTCTTGTTGTTTTGGGCACATTTGTATCTCTAGACAGTTAGATTGCCTTGGTTTAGAACTTTGCTCGTGTATTTATAAGATTGAGCAAAATTTGCAGCTGGAGCTTGTTGAGGATGAAGTTCTAGACAAATGGTGTTATTGTCCTTGCGTAGCAATAGCAAGGGTATATTTTATTGCCATTATTTTCAACATTTAAATTTGAAAAACCCCACTGCATATTTTATTGCCATTATTTGTTCATTTTATATAAATGCATTTCATAAAAAATATTGACTTCAAAAAAAAATGATTTGCAGGTTTCAATAGCCATTAGCCTGTTTGCTTTAATTTCTGAGTGATGAATGCATTGCAAGGGGGACAATCTATGAGGGTTTTGTATTTAACAACTGTAGTGAGTTGGAACAGGGGAAATTTACTTTGCTCACATTCTAGTATATTTAAAATTCATTATTGGATAGTATAATGACTTGTGAAATAACATTTAAGCACCAGATATTGCAAACTATTCCAATGATAATAGTAGTTTTGTAAAGCATGGCATGCATTGGACAAATCTATATATTTTTTTTAATTTTAACATGCAAAGCCTTTCGGCTTAACTGCAAACCCATGCTTATTAGGATGCCCCAGTTCAAAGCTCGGCTCGTGAAATATTCTCAATGACCCATGTATTGCATTGAGGAATCATCCTAGCTCTGCAAATGGTAAAATCTCAGTAGTCTCACCTCTGCATACCCAACAACAGGGTCAATCCAAACGGATTGGGTTTCGGCCCAATAATCTTAACTTTGCATACCCAACAAGATTGCTGCAAGAGTTTTCAGTTGTATATTATTTATTGGACTTCATCCAAGGGCTTAAATATTTCTTGGATGTCAAACAAGAAGTAAAAGTATGTGTAGTTTGGGAAATCAAAGTGTTGAATGGGCCAACTACTTGGTGCAAAGTTTCACCCTTGCTAGTGGAGGGTAGTTTAGATGGACAAACTCCATTAGACTCTTCATAACCTGAATTTGGCTACTTTTGTGATGGTACCTTGCATTTTTAGCAATTGATCTTGCACTTCACTATACAGTGTTGCTGCTTTGGTTCTCACTTAAGTGTTGTTGATTAATAAAATATAACCTAATTTGGAAAGCTTTTTTGATATTTTTTTTAATCATCTGAAACACTTGCTAGTTTTGTCTCTGTTTAGACTTGATTTTTTGTTGTTGTTGATGAAATAGAGCTTATATTATTAATATAAAAATATCAAAGTTACAAGACTATTCACAAAAAAAAGAGTTGGCAATAAGAGAGCATGTCACAATGACACACTAGGTCCAGTTTAGGAAACACAAACAAGGCAAAAAAGCCAAGGAAGAGAAAACTAGGCAAGGCTAAAAAGCCCTAGAACATCAAAAAATAGACACTTAAGTAGTAGTAGTAGAGAGACCAACAGTGGAAGGGTCTTGATCAGGGGGATCACCCCTTAGTTAGACCTTGGAAGATCTTTTCTTTTAATAACAAGGTCCCATCCAGAATTAGTGGCTTGCTAATTGCCGTCATCTTGGACCTCGTAAACTTGCACATTGTGGTGGGGAGAAATAGCCAAAGCGAGCTTGGGGAAGCCTTTATTTGGCGGTGGTTGTGTGCCACCCTGCGAACTCCCAAGCGGGTGGCTTCACCTGCACTAGTTCGCGGGAGGCGGAGAGCCCCAACCTCCATGTTGGGCCGAGGGAGGAGAGCGGCATTGCAACGGAGACCCAGTAGCATGGTTGTGAGAACGTTGGTGAGACCGACTGCGGTGAGGATTGCCCTAAGGAGGGCCACTGCGACCGCTTGGTGGCAAGTTTAACAGAGGGGAGGGGGGATGCGAGCAACATTGCAATGGCATCACCCCAATAATGAAGCAGCTACTACAGGTAATCCAACAACATAGCCACTTTTTTAGTTGGCACTTGAAATTGCAAAAACACATTGGAAATAACCATAGCCTTATTATACGTAGAAAAGTAAATGTCAACAGAAGCATTGGAGAATAACATTGAATTCCTTTCTTTCCATATCCAAAACATAATTTCCACTCTGAAAGTATGCCAGACTTGAGTGAATTGAGGAGGCATTTGCGGTTTGTCACCTAGAAGAGTGTGAAACCAACTGAAGGGGTCTAGGCGATTATGCTGGAAAAAATCATGTATCCAAACCCAAGCGCTTTGGGCCTTGGGGAAAAACTAGAAAAGGTGCATTAAAGTCTCCAAGTGTCTACAAAAAGGGCATCGGGGCTACAAAACCCCTAAATGAATTAGCCTCATGCCTATGGGAAGCCCTTGATGAAGTAGACCCCAGGCAAAGTGGGCCATCTTAAGCTCAACACATGCATCCCACACTATCTAAAATCGTCTCCCCCAAACAGAGAGGGAGGATTGAATGATCCAACGACCATTAAGCTTGTCAACCATACACAGATGTGGCTAAAACCATTCATAGCCTTTTTTAACAATGTAGTTCTAGAAAGGGGTATCAACATACTATTTCCAGTCTTTCCACCAAGGGTGGGGAGAATTAACAGTGATTTTGTGAAGCAGTTTTGCTAGAACAACTTCCACAATCTCTTCATAAGATTCTTTATCAGCAGCAAATAAATTGTACTTAACTTTGAATTCACCCCAGGGGAGCCAAAAGTGAGTGACTTTGCAAAACAAGTCTTGCATTGTACAAATTCCCCTGTGAAATAATTTAAGGGAATGTATCCTAGGCATCTTTGCAAGGGGAATGACATGAAAGTTAATGATAGACAACCACCATAGAGTGTTGATTGATAGAAAGGCCATCATGAAACCTAGATCTATTCCATAACAGCCAAGTTTTGACTCTTTCCCAAGCTTTCCAGATACTTTTTATCACAAAGAATCCCACAACTTTCACAGGGGCAACAAGAGTAAGGAGGTTAACAAAACCCAAGGCTTTCCAAGCTACCCGCCCGTAAGGGGAGCCTTGAGAAATACAATTGCGGATGAGCACCTTCCAGGGTTCATTTCCTTTAATGGCCCGAAAATCCATTTGACACAGAGAGCCAAACCTTGACGAGACACATCGAACATGTCCATACCACCCACCTCCTAGGGAAGGCAACAATATTCCCAGTGCACCCTATGAAACCCTGTGCTAGCAAAAGAGTCAGCCCAAATGAAGTCTCTAAGTAGCTTTTCAAGCTTACAAACCAACTGCTTGGAAGGCATCCAACAGGATGAATAATACACATTAGTGGCTGCAAGTACTTTAGAACAAGTTTGAAATTTACCAACCAAAGATAAGGGTTTGGTGATCCAATACATTAACTTCTTTTCCACCCTCCACATATTGCCAAAGCGTAGAGGGGGAGCCTTGTAAAGCAAAAGAGATGCCCAAAATTTTGAAGATTTCATTGTGTTGGAGCAAATTCCACTCAAAAGCAAGCCAACTAGGGAGGCGGGGGTAGGAAGGATTGTTTGTAGCATTGAGTTTTGAGCCATTATATGGAAGACCCAAAAGCAAGACAAAAAATATCTAGGCAATGCATGGCGTTAGTAATATTATCCTCATCTTCAACGAAAGTGAGGAAGGAATCATTTGCAAAAAGACCATTAAGAAGTGGCAAGAGCTCCTCAGCTGGCAAAGATATGCCACAGAGGAGACCTTGAGATTGGGCATTGGCAAGAAGATAACCAAATCCTTCAGTAGCAAGAACATAAAGAGCCAGACCCAGTAGGCAACCCTGTCGATGAATATGAAAAGACCAAACTGCTCTAAGTTAACTCCATTAATGGAGAGAAATGTTGAGGCGTCGGCAAATAGCATAAAAACCAATTGCAAGAAGGTAGGGCCAAAACCCAGAGCTTGAAACATAGCCAAAATAAATGGTCATTCTATTCGATCATATGCTTTTTCAAAGTCGATCTTTATAAACATGGCCTTATGATTGGAATGGCGAGCCCATTCCATGCCTTCCCAAACAACAATAACATTATCCAGGGTATATCTACCTTGAATTAACCATGTCTGCTCGGGTTGAATAATTAATAATAGAAGGTGGTGAACACGTAGAGCTAATGCTTTAGCAATAACCTTGTAGGAGACATTAAGCAGGGTAATTGGCCTCCAATTGCAAATCAATTCAGGGTTGCCAATTTTTGGGATAAACTTGATATGCCCTCTGTTGATACTCAAGCCCAAGGATTGACTATGGAAGGCTTCAAGATAGACTTGATAGTGATCAAATCCAACAATATCCCACTTTTTTTTTAAATTCACACGGAAAGCCATCGCACCTCGAGACTTTGTCGTTGGCCATATACGTAACTGCCTCGTAAAGATCTTCCACAAAGAGTTGTCTGTCATAAGCAACCCTTTGGGTAGGAGAGACTTTACTCAAAACAACCAAGAGGCATTAGTTGATGGCTTATTGATGCTCTAGGGAAGGTTCCCGAGCTCAAAAACCTTGTTGGTAATGTCTGGCGAAGGCTTTGACCATATTGGGCATCTCAGTGAAGAAGTGACCATCCTCCTAGATGGCATGAATCTACTGGGAGGGAGTTTTTGCTCTGAGCATTTTTTTAAAAATCTTTGGAGACTCTATCCCCCACTTTTGAGCTAGTGCAGATGTGCACGAATTTGGGGTCCATGAGCATTGTGCATGTTTGCAATTTGGATTTTTTGTCATAATCCGGCCACATGCACTTGTAGAAGCTCGTTAAAGGGGTTTTACTCGAGCTCCGCCACCGCACAGCTCAGCTCTAGGGAGGTGGTTGAGTAAGAGCGTCATCGTATCTTGGCTAGTTGGTGGCCATATATGTAGAGAAATCTAGTTGTTCGATTGAGTGCATCGGCCCACCATTGAATCCAACTTGGTTGTTGAGTAGGCTAGGGGACCAAGTTCTAGACTTGAATTTGGTTGTTAAGTTGTTTAGCTTTTTTGGAATATTGTTGGTAATTGGTTGAATGTTGTAATTTTTTGGCAGCAATACTTTGTTTCTTTTTAACTCTCTTAGTGATCAAGTAGTGAATAATACAAATAACATTGAATATATAGCTATATAGAAACTTATACGTATACAAAAACCTACAATCTAGGGAGCTAGCTTATCATTTACATGTTATCAATAACACAAGCTTATTTATAGAAAGACAATAACAACGGATGGGGCAATATTAGACTTTATTGTAAATGGACCTAACTTATAGAAATAGCTTAATCTAATTCTCTCCCTTATTGATTAAATAGGAAACAGTTCCAAGTTTATCTCTAAACTTTACAAATGTATCTTTACTAATAGGTCTAGTACTTAGGTCAACAATTTTTTCTGTTGTAGAACAATAATAAAGACAAATGTCTTTATTATCAATCCACTTGCTATTGTAATGGTAATGGAATTTAATGTGCTTAGTTTTGGGATGGTAGACAGGGTTCTTCACCATCTTGAAAACACGTGTCACAAAAATTTGGAGTTGGTGCGATTTGGTCAAGTTGAAGATAATCCAATATTGTTTTTATCTACATAGTTTCACACCCTTCACTCACTACTGATTTGGACTCAACTTTAGTGGAGGATGAGGCAATTGTCGTTTGAAGCTTGCTTTGCTAATAAAAAAACCCTAAACCAAAAATGAATTAAAAAAATGTTGTGGACCTTATTGAATCAATCGATCTTACTTAATTTGAATCAATATATCATGTTAGCACAAAATCAACAAATTTCTAATATAGATTGTTAAAGTTGAGAGTTCCTTTGACATATTGAAGAACTCGGGTTGTAGATAGATGATGTTTTTCTTGTGGTTTATACATGAAGCGAGAAAAACAACATATTATAAAACACAAATTTGGTAGGGTGGGAGTAAGATAAATCAAAGTACCTACCGATTATCGATACATTGTTTCATTGACCGGTGGTGAATTAGTGTTAGTTGAGAGTTTTTTATCCACTTACGTAGGTGTAGTTGTTGGATTATTATCAAACACAATATTTTTTCAACAAAATTTTGACATAGTTTGTGATATAAAAATTATATGATAAGATTGTCAAAATTCTACACCTAAACAATATTCAAGCAAACTTAGATCTATTTGTTCAAAAATAGAATAAATGAATGTTTCCCTATTGAATTAAGTCGACACTATCTTCGGTGATGGCAAGATCATCAATGTAGACAACTAGAACCACTATGTTATTGCCGACTATTTTTACATTGAGAGTTGGTTTAGAATCACCACTTCTAACAATCAGACTATAAGATATCTATCAATCTTAAAAATACCAGGGTTGAGGAACCCATGTAAGTCCATACAAGGACTTTACCAACCTGCAAACTAGCTCTTTTTTAGGAACCTAGAATCCCTTTTGTTGAACCATGTACACTTCTTCCAAGCCTCCATTCAAGAAGACATTCTTAACATTCATTCAACATACCTTCCATCCAAATTGAGCAGTAACAGAGACAACCAACTAAAAAGTTACTGTTGTAGGGCGAAATTGCACCCTTGTGGGAGAGTTTTTAGGCTTTCTCACTCCCAGCTACAATATTGGAGCAACCTCAGGGTGTGGGTATCTTGTAGTGAGGTTGAACCTCCAGAGAAGGCTGGCTTCCTCTTGGTAGATCACTTAAACTAATGTTTCTACTTGGAAAAGAGGTAGAGAAGGGGTATAGAGTAACTAAGAGAGCTAAATGGGTGATACACCAAATTGATTGACACTCACATAAGCATGAAATAAAGACTAATTCAACATAAGATAATTATTTCTCGCACAACCTCACAAATTAGTTAATTTGCATAAGTATTTCATAAACTAGGCTCACCAAACAATACATGAAGCAAAGAGGAATTTCAAAATCCATACCAAGCATCCATTAATGACAGAAAGAGTTAAAGTTCAGACCTGCAACTAACTTGAAAACACCTAAAAATATGTAAAAAAGAAGAACAATGGACATGGAAAAACATTTTTTCACAAGGCCATCATGCACAAGCTTGCTAAGCACAATTTAGAGGCAAGAGATAGGTAAAAATTGATCTTTATTGCTTCAAAAGGTCTTTCTTACAAATTTTGATAGGGTTTGGTCTTGTCAAATGAGGATATATTTTTAGGCTCAAAAGCCTCTATATATAGCAGAAAGGAATGAGAGAAGGGGGGGGCTTGCATGAGAAATCAAAGAGAGGGGTCATAAATGGTTGTAACCACCACCATGTCCTTGCAACTGCCTTGACCATGAGATGAGCCATCCAAGATCACTGCAAATCTCCTTGAGCCCCTCATGCATTCAAATCTCCCTTGATTGGAGCTAAGAGCCATGTCACGGGTCGTTGCATGTTCTCGCCAAGTGTAAATGATTTGATCTTTTGCATTTAAAACTTGGCATGCTTCTTCACTTTGCATGTTCGTTGCTCCACCTGGGCGCATCTATTCTTAGTTTGACCACTATACATGTTCTGACTATGCGTTGTAGACCACGTCATCGGAGTTGAAAGGGGAAATCCTCATCCTTTTCTATTGATTGGCTGTTGAAATCCCACTAGGATCTTTTTAAAAACTTGGCCTTTTCTCGTTCGTTGATCTCCTTGCTAGATCTTGACAAGTGTCAAGCTCGCGGCAATCTTGATGAACTTTTTTAAAAACTTGACCAAAGGCAACGGCTACTTGTAGGGGCTCAAACTTGACGTTTGCAGGCCTATCATTAATTCCTTAAGACTTTTGTTTTCGGCCATTTCTTTGGACTATTTGCTCGCGGACAAATCCCACGAAAAAATTAACCCTTTTCTTTGGCCTTAAACAATTTTCTTCAAAAATATACCTTCGAAAGAATTTATAAAGTGCCATGTTTTTCACTTGGAATGCCCTTTTCGAAAGGAAAGTACCCTTCGACGTTCTTGAAAATGACCTCTTTTCTCAAGAAGTGCCCTTCAGATTTTTTGCAATGAACCTTTCAAAATTTTGTAAAGAACCTTTCGGCTTTCTTGAAAGGGTCTTTCGAAAACCTTGAAAATATCTTTTTCGAAAGGAAAGTACCTTTCAGAATCTTGGAAAGAACCCTTTGAACTTTGAAGAGGACCATTAAAAAGTTACCCTTCAGAAAAATTGTCTGGAAGAATTCAACACTTAGCCAAAAAGAGTCTCGAAAGAAAAGAAACACTTAGTCCCTGCAAAGTCCAAAAGAATGAACAAGTAAAGACTTAGCTTTATAAAAGGTTTTGCACTTAGCTTTTGACTTGCAGGCTTATTTTTGAACATTGCTACTGGATCTTTAGAAAACCTTACTTGGATCCTCTCTATTTGCAAATGTTGAATCCATTTCTAAACTTTTGATCCACTACTTTATCAAACCATGCAAGAGCTTTATATGTGGCCAAAAGTGGCCAACATCTTTGTGGCTCATAGGGGTTGCATGTCTATCGATGCAAGAGAACCTAGACCATGTTGCCTTGTCTAGTCCATTGGACATGGAGTCATTAACCCCTGCAACTGAGCTGGTCTGAAACTGGATACAAGGCTAACTCTTTCTAGAACTTCCTCTTGAAGAAACAAGGACAACAAGAACAAAATAACCACCGTACCCAAGGCACTTAGGGAAGGGAAACACACAACTGAAAAGATGTGCATAAGGCATTTAGGAGAAAATATGAAAAACTATACAAAAAGTACAATATATACAATGGATGCAAACTCTTATAATAGCAAGGCTTCAGGTGAATCCCATTGACTGGAATGGGTAGTACTTCTCCATCTAGTTGGCCCAGCTAAAAAGTATTATGTTGTTTGCATCTGTGGATCAAATAAGGACCACTCCACAAGCTGTCAAATTTGGTATGGTTGCCCGGCTTGACCTTGTTTGAATCCCACTTGAGGACTAGATCCCCTTCCTTGAAGTCTCTTGTTATGGCTCTCTTGTCAAAGGCTTTCTTGACTTGAGCTTGATGTGATTCTAGTGTTTTCATTGCAAGGTATCTCATTTCTTCAAGCTCCATGAGTTATGCAAGTCTCACATGCATGGGCTCATCTTTCATCAACTCTAGCTAATTGGCTAGTTCTAATTCAAGCAGTTCAAAAGAAATGGACAACTTGGCCTCCCTTCCATATACTAAGACATATGGGGAATTGCCAATTGTAGCTTTAGGAGTCACCCTGTAAGCCCACAAGGTTGTCTTTAGTTTGGTGTGACATGTCCTCTGATTCTCTTTCATAGTTCTGATGATTCTTAACAAATTTTTATTTGTAAACTCAGCCAGTCTTTCCTTGAGGATAATAGTTGGAAGAGGTGTTGAGGTAGATGCCCATCTTGAGAGCCCATTTACTCATTTTCAGATCGAGGAATGCTAATGCATTATCAAAAATGATAGTAGACAGAAAGCTAAACCTGGTCACAATACTATCATAGAAGTCTAGGACTGCACCTTCATTAACTTCTTTCAACACAATGGCTTCCACCCACCTGGTGAAGTAGTCATTTGAAGTAAGCACTCATCTTGCCCTGCACTTGACGGAGGGTTGATCATTCCTATGAAATCTAGCCCCCATTGCATGAAGGGTTGCTCTACCTGAATTGGGTTGAGAGGAAGGGATGTTAATCTTTGCTTACCCACAAAGAGGGCACACTTTTAACATTTTCTAACCCATGCATGAGCATCTTTGAAGAGGTTAGGCTAATAATAACCAGCCCTTATTATCTTTGTTGTTGTGGTTCTAGGTGCAAAATGACCTCCTGTAGGTTCATTATGGAATTGCTCTAAAAGCTTGGTCACCTGGTCATTATCTATGCACCTAAGGAGTACCCCATTTATGTCTTTTTTAAAATAAAACCCCATCAACCAATGTATAAGGTATGGACTGGATTCTAAAATACCTTCTCTTTGCCTTATCTAGACCCTGAGGGCATTCTCCTGTTAGCATAAAATATGCTATATCATGGAGCCAACGCTTATGAAGTGAAAGTGCTCCCACCTGTGAGTTGTATTGTATCACTATGGTAACTTCTTTGTCCTTATGAAGGTCATCAACCATATGCTCACACAAGCCTTTACCTCTTACTAGCTTAGTGACCTTGATCTCCACGTCATACTCCATTACCTTGGTAATCCAACCAGCTCTCTTTTTATTCAAGTTTTTGTTAATAAGGAAGTCTCTCACTCTAGGATGAGACACCATAAGATAGATTTTACCATTGGAGAGCATTGGCTTGAACTTTTTAAGGATTCTTACCACTGCAAGGACTTATTTTTCTACGAAAGTATACCTCAGCTCATACCCCTCAAGTCCCTGACTGAAAAATGTTATTGGTTGCTCAAGTCCTTCACCATTCTTTTGCATCAGCATAGTTGATATGTTGTCAATATTGGCAAAGGCATACAATATGAAGTCTCTTGAGAAATCAGGGTTCATGAGTGTGGGTGCTTGGGTAATGGCCTATTTGATAGCCTCAAATGTTGATTTACTTTCATTTGACCAAGTGAACACTTGGTTCTTCTTCAGCATAGCAGTGATGGATTTGATCAAGTTTGCAAAACCAGGTATAAACCTTCTCACAAAGTTTATTTTTCCAAGGAAACTTTGAAGTCATTTCTTATGCTTGAGTAAGGATAAGGTCAAGATAGCACTTATTCTATCATGATCAATAGTTAATCCTTGTTTTAAGACAATATGTCCCAAGAGTTTGTCCTCATGAACAACAAACACACATTTCTTGAGATTCAAAGAGATTTCATACTGTTTGCATCTCTCAGAGATCAACCTTAGGTGGTCCATGTGTTCGTTAACATCCTTGGAGAAAATTGTGATACCATCCAAGTAGATCAGCACCATTTGATTCAACAATCCTTGGAAGGCCATGTCCATTTCTATTTAAAAAGTGGCCCCAACATTTGATAGGTCAAAAGGTATCTTCTGATAAGCATATGTGCCCCATTTGGTGGTGAAAGTAGTCTTGTACTAATCTTCTTTCTTTACTAATACTTGGTCATACCCTAAATATCCATTCAAAAGAGAAAAGTGTTCTGAACCTGTAACTATTTAAAGAAACTGCTCCATGGATGGTAGAGGGTAATGGTCCTTCAAAGAGATCTTGTTCAGATCTTTAAAGTAAACACACAGCCTAATCTCCCCACTCTTTTTTCTTACATGCACCAAATTGGCTACCCATGATGAGTGCTTGATGGGAAAGATGATATTGGATTCAATTAACTTGGTCAACTCTCTCCTCATATGCTCTTCTATTTTGGGGTTAACGAGCCTTTGTTTTTGCCTCATAGACTTAGCATTAGCCTCCAGTTCTATAGTATGCTAGGCTAACTTTGGATCAAAATTTTTTAGGTCACTATATTTCCAAGGAAAGATGTTTGAATATTCCTTACAAAGTTTAATGAAAGCATGTCTTTCTATCTCATTACTTACCTTCTCAAGCTTGAGGAGCTTGTCTTTTAAAATAAGGACTATTTCATAGTTCTTCTCATCAGTTGATATCACTTCCTTGTCTTTCCTCATATGGTCTCCCTCATAGAAAAGACTTTCAAGGGTGACCAGACCTTTAAGAAGTTTGTTAGACTTTAGTTGAACAATTTGATTTTCATACTGATGTTGAAATTTACCTTAGTTCATTAAGTAAAACTCTGCTTCCTGCTACAAGAAACACGTAATTTGTTTATCATCTTCGAAGACCTGCCAGTGGGCTTCATTATCTGGTATTGATGGCCTCACTACCACCTTGACATGTGGTTGAACCTTGGTCTCTTTTAGCTTACTTGGAATATCAAACTAGCCTCCCACAGTTGCCAACCTATCAGTATGTTGATTCTGGTTCCTTGGCATAGCTTGAATGTTAAAGGCTTCAAAATATTCAATTAAGTCCCATACTCTATTTTTGTAGGACCTCATCAAAGGATTCTTTGTAATGTTCACGCCCCTGATTTGGTTCACTATAAGCTCACTATCTCCATATGCTTGCAATCTTCTGATTCCTCTCTTATTGGCCCACCAGAGGCCATAGATCAGGGCTTCATATTCTATTACATTGGAGGAGCAACTGAAATGGAACCTATAAGAAAAGAAATACTTCTCATCCGAGGGGGAAACCAGCATTACCCCTGCACCTACTCCATTTTTTCTCCTTGAACCATCAAAGAACAACTTTCACATACCATTGAGGTCTTCTTTGGGTCCAATGAGGGAAGGCATGAGTTGATTTTCTTCATGTAGAAAATAGACACCCATGTCTCTTTCTTCAACACCTTCCAAAGGGTTGAGAAATTAATTATCCCCCCCATAGCTCATGCAAGAATAAGTCTGGAATCTCCTTAAGATAAGTATTCAGTTCTTGAAAATTGTAAATTCATCCTCATCAAGGATAACACAATTTGTTGGGTGAATATTTTGTCACTCAGCTAACTGATAGGCAAAATAGTTCTGTTCACCACAACATAAGGAGATTGGTCGGCCAGATGTGCAGGTTTACCACATCAAAAGGGGACTAATCTCTTCTCTCATCAAGGGGAGGTTCCCTATTAAATAAAAGGAGCTATATATATATAAGCAGAAAGTAAGACACAGGGGTAGGATAAACCATCTATCTCTCTTTTTTCAGAGATGATATTCAAGGATCAAGGGAGAAATCTCAAAAGTAAAGACAGAAAGCACTCTTCTTGCAGAAGTACTATTCAACAAACAACAAGAATCTTTCTGGTAGTAATGCAACAGATAACCAAGGGCATAGTAACATAGCAAGATGAGATGTAGCGCAAAGTCTCCACCTCAACTGTAAACAAGTGAGATACGAAGGACAATGAGGGCACAAAGTCGTCTCAAGGTCTTTTACACAGAAACATAATACGAAGGATAATGAGGGCACAAAGTCATTCCAAGATCCTTTACACAAGAATAGAAAAGACAAACAGACTAAAGGCAATTGTGGGGGCACAAAGTCTCTCCACAATTGACCTCAGAACACCTTCCTGACTACTTTCACTAATTCTGCTTGTTTAATTAAAGGGATAGAAAAAGTATTAAGAAAACAGACATAAGAATAATTTCCCCAACAACCAAGTTATTACAGCGCAAAGTCTGAAAAATCACTTGCTTCCTTATTTCAATAACAAAATATGATTAACAATCTGAGCTCAAAGTCTCAGTAACGCCTTTCAATTTGGGCAGAGTATAGTTTCTGATAACAAAAAGATCCCCTTTAAAACAATAAAAGAGAGTCCAATATATAACTCTCCAAGAAAGACTTGGGAGCAGTAACACATCGTGATGCATTCAATGCATTTTAAATTCTGTCAAGATGATACGCTAGAAACGGGCGTAGTTTCCCTTTTGCTTTTCTCAATGCAGAGAAACGGGTCATGCCATTGAATATTCGTATTCCTCAATGTCAACTTGATAGACTACTTCACCTTCTAGAAACATCCCATACGTGGAGTATTTTTGGTCCTTCCTTGTTCCTCCTTTTCTGGCTGTTGAATCAAGTCCTTAGTTCAATTACTTCCTTGCTCTTTGATCGCTTTCCACTGAATCTACAATTGACACGTGGCACGTTCTACTTTAAAATAGGTAGGGACACGTGGCAACTTTTGCTTTGAAATAGGCAGCGTCCGCTTGTCTATAGTAGCTTTAGAAACAATTTTGAAAGTCCTACAGAAGAGGACACGTGGCAATCTCCACTGAGCTTTGGCTTAGTTATAGAGACATTCGAGACTCATTTTAAATTGACTCGGATGCTGACACTTGTCGGCTTCTGTTGCACTTTAGCTGCCTTCTAAAAGTCCTCGAGGCTCACTTTAGATTCACACGGATGATAACACGTGGCGGTCTCTGCTGTGCTCTGAAAAATGCTTAGGAGAAGCTTAGAAACTTGTTTGAAACTCGGATGCAGACACGTGTCACCCTCCGCGGAGTTATAAATGGACAAGTGGCAGCTTCCGCTTGTCTTTGGAGAGTCAAGCAGATGATGACACATGGCAACCTTCACTAAACTTTGAGAAACACTACAGAGATCAACATGACTCATTCGGATTCATATGGATGATAACACTTGGCGCGTTTTGCTTACTTCAGCAGCTCACTGGGGGCCCACCACAGTCTTTATATAATAAAGAGACCAACAGAAGAAACTTAGATGTAGGCACGTGGAGACTTCCGTTAAGATTTACCAAGGATACATGGCGGCTTTCGCATTGTAGCATGCAGGGACACGTGGCAGTTTTCACTGAACTCTGAGAAATGTATTGAAACCTTCCACCATTACCACTTGGTGCCTTCCGCATGCACTGAGAGAAGCTAAGAAGAAATTGCAGACGTAGACATGTGAAGGCTTCCGCTAGCTTTAGCAATAGGAACCGGGACCCACCACAGTCTTCACTCAAAAATGAAGACAAAGGAAGGAACAACGGATGCCGACACTTGGCAGTTTCCACTGAGTTTCACCAGGGACACATGGCACCTTTCGCCACTATTAAAAACAAAAATAAAATGGGGCTTGGGAGATGACACTTGGCAGCATCCGGTGGAACTTTTGCTTCGGGCTTTTCCTTTGAACTTGCCGCTTGAACTGATCGATTGAACCAACTTTGGTTCAACGGTTCAATCGGTTCAATGTCTTTGTTTTGACTAAGTTTTGACCGTTTGAAACAGTTTCTAAACTGCGTTGAACCTTTGAACTAATGCGTTGAACCTTTGAACCTTTGAATTAATGCGTTGAACCTTTGAACCTTTGAACTAATGCATTGAACCAGCCCTAAAAATGTCTGAGTGTTGGAAACTCGCCCCTTTTGATTGAACTCACTTATTGAAGCTATTGAAACTGTTGAACCTATTAATCCCTTAACTAAAAAATCTTGAATAATGAAGAATTTGAAAGCTCAGAATAATTTTTTGAAAAGAAAAAAGATAATTTTGGTCCTGCAAGACCAAAATAGCTCATATGTTGTCTCAAAAATGAGTGAACATTTTTAGGGTACAACAGTTGGCTCTAGTTGAAGAACTTCCATCAATTATAAAAAGAATTGGAGGGAGTAGAATTCAGAATCTCCAGTGTCTTCATGTGTGCCATTGGGTTACAGAGTCATGTTACTCAGAAATATAAGGCGTCAAAAATAAAAATAAACAAAACAAAATGGAACTAAAAACTATACAAATATACATATGTACAGATGAAATGATCTGATACTTCAAAAATTGAAGTTTTTCAGATGCTGACCATTGTGAGGTAGAGAAAAGAGCGTGCCATCTTAATACTTCAAAAAGAAACTATTTTCACCATTGTGCTGATGGATAATAAATGGGCCCCTCCAAAGGGAGTCAAATTTTCTATGCATCCCCTTTGGTTCTCTCTTTTTGTCCCACAACAGGACTTGATCTCCAACTTAGAAATCACAATTTTTCGCCTTTTGGTCGAAGAGTTTCTTCACCAGACTTTGATGGGCAGCAATTCGATCCACCACCATAGTTCTCTACTCATCCAGCTCAGTCAGGCATATGATCCTCTTATCAAAGGAGCTTTCATATGTCTGATCTTCAATTGCCTTAGCCAATTTTAACACTGACAAGTCTAAGGTGATTGGTATTTCTGCATTGATACCATAAAGAAGTTGAAAAGGAGACATACCAATTGCCCTCTTGGGTGTAATTCTATCTGCCCATAAAGCATCAACCAATGCTTTATACCATGTCATTTGGTTGTCATCTATCAACTTCTTGATGATAGTTACCAGGTTCTTATTACTTGATTCAGCTTGTCCGTTTTCTTGTGAAAAGTAATCAGAAGAGTGGAAGAGTATAATCTCATAGTAGAAATAGAATTGTGTAATCTCTTGAAAGTGCAACAAGTTGCATTGTCAGTAACAATCTTGGTCGGGACTTCAAACCTAGAAATAATATTCTCCTTGAGAAAATTGCACACTACTTCCGAAGTAGCATGCTTAGTTGGAATTGCTTCCACCCACTTGGTGAAGTAATCAGTTGCCGTAAGGACATAATCATGTTTAGCACTTAAAGATGGATTTATAGCTCCAATAAAATCAATTCTCCATTACTGGAATGGTTCTTCTATGACCACTGGATTGAGAGGTAGGGTAGCTAGCTTAGGTCTTTCAACAAACTATTGGCAGAGTTCACATTTCCTTACCCACTTATATGCATCCTGAAACAGAGTAGGCCAGTAATACCTAGCTCGTAGAATCTTATGAGCAGTCATAGGAGCAAAAAAAGTCCTCCATAGGTTAAATTGTGGAAGGATTTCAAAAGTTGGCTTTGTTGTTCCTTGTCTACACAGCGAAGGAAGACTCCATCAATGTTTCTCTTATACAGGCCATTGCCCCAAAAGACAAAATTGGTAGCTTTCAACTTGATGGTCCTCTTTTCTTTGTAAGACAAGTGAGCAGAACACTCACCATAAGTGAGAAAATGAGCAATACTTGAATACCACTCATTCATGGTAGATATAAAGAGGACTGTCGATGTGTCTCCCTCCTCTGCTTCTTCATGCTCTATTTCATCTGGTTTGTTATTAGCAATTAATTGGTAGAGGCCTTTTTCCCATACCAGCTTTGTTGGCTTGATGTCAAAATCAAACTCCTGTATCTTCACAATCTAATTGTCTTTTTTAGTCTCAAACTCCTACTGAGTTAATATAGATTTGACTGTGGTGTCAAGAACCAAGGCAGTGGTGTGTGAATTCAAGATGTAGAAGCGAAAATGCTTGACTACTTTCACCATTGCATAATCATGCTTCTCCATGTTCAAGTACTTCAGCTCATGAGCTTTGAGAAGACAGCTCATGAAAGAAATGGGAGATTCCATACTTTCTTGATTCTGTTGAACCAAAATCATTGAAAGTGTTTATTCAAAAGCATAACTGTACATGATGAACTCTTTGTTGTAGTCTGGACAAACCAGAGTTGGGGCATGGGCAATGGCAGTCTTGATATCTTCAAATGCTGACTTACCTTCTTCAGTCTACCTGAAGGTGACCTTTCCCTTCATCATGTTCACAATGTGTCGGGTCTTCTCAGCAAACTCAAGAATAAATTATCGTAATAAATTCACCTTTCTGAAGAAAGAGTGAACAATAGTTTTACTTGTAGGCAAGGTGAGCTCTTGGATAGACTTAACTCTGTCTAAGTCAATCTTTATGCCTTCTTTGGACATAATGTGTTTGAGAAGTTTTCCCTCTATAACTCCAAAAATAGACTTCTTGGGGTTTAAGAAAATGCTATTCTGGTGGCAACGCTCCATCACTTGTTACAAATGACGTATATAATCTGAGTGATGTTTAGAAAAGACGGTCAAGTCATCAAGATAAACTACAATGAACTTATCCATCTCATCCTTGAAAGCAAGGTCTATTGCTCTCTGAAAAGTGGCACTAGCATTTATCAAGACAAAAGACATCTTTCTATATGCAAACTTGCCCCAAGGTGTGGTGAATGCTATTTCGTGTTGGTCTACCTCGCCAACTTCAACATAATTATATCCTGAGAATCCGTCTAGCATTGGTAACATCTCTGAACCAGTCACTGTCTGAAGCACTTGATCCATGATTGGCAAAGGATAGTTATCCTTCAAGGATGACTGATTTAGATTCCTAAAATCCACACAGATGCAAATTTCACCATTCTTCTTCTTTACAGGCACTATGTTTGCAATTCATGTAGAATGATATATTGAAAAAATGATTCTAGCATTTAACATTTTTTGTATCTCAGACAAAATAGTACCTGATATCTTTGGATTGTACTATCTAGATTTTTGCTTGTAAAGTGTTGAATCAGCTTTGAGAAGAATATTATGTCAAACTTCATCAGGCCAGAGTGACTTCAGGGCATCATATAAATATGCTAGAACATCCATATATTGGTGGAGCAGAGTGGTGAACTTGAACTTCTCTTCTTGAATACAACACTTTTCAATGTTCACTATCTTGAGATTTTTTTCGGTACTCAAATTTATTTGACCAAACCCCTGGGAGGAGTTTGAATCTGTTTGCTGTTGTTTGACAAACCTGTCATGCTTGTCAAACAATTTCTCTAGAAAATCCAAGCCTTTTGAGATTTTATTCCCTCTAAGTTGCAAGTACTCTTCACCTACATTTGAACTTGATTTAGGGGCTATTTTAGGCTTGTGAAGTTCACTACCTTCGAAGTGCAGCCGTTCAAAGCTGTCTTTTTGTTCTAAGAAGGCAATGATTTGGTGATCACCATTGAATACTTGCCAATGATCAACATTATCAGGCACATTTGGTCAAAAAACCAGTTCAATGGTGTACTTTTTTAAAGTCTGGGTGAGAAACTAAAAGAGTTGCTGAAACAACAAGTGCATCAGCTCTGTCGTTGACTTCTCTAGATATAGCAGAGATGTTGAAAGCATCAAAGCTTTTCATTTGATCCTAGACTAGATTGCAGTAATGGAATAATCTCTTATTTTTTATTTGATACAGGTTCTTTACCTGATAAACTACCAGTTCAACATCCCCTTTGGCATGAAGGAGTTTGATGTCTTTATCTCTAGCAGCCTTCAATCCAAGCAATAGAGATTCATACTCTGATGTGTTGTTGGTGTTGCTGAACTGTAACTTATATGAGTAAGAAAAAATATCTCTTTGAGGAGATATCAACACAATTCCAGTTCCTGAGCCAGTAGAGGAGCAACTGCCATCAAATTTCAAAATCCATACCTCATCAGACTCTGGGTTTTCTTTAGATTTTTCTTCATTAGAGAGGAAAAAAATTTCTCTATCTGTACCGCAACCTACCAATTCTTCTGATGTATGGTCTGAGTCAAACTCTGGATCACATTCAGGGACTTCATCAATGGATAGAAAGTAGTTACCCATGCCTGAAGACTCAAATAAAATTTGAGCTTCAGGTGCTGACGTCTGAGTGACCACGTATTTTGCTTCCTTTTCAGGAAGCAACCTCTGCATTACACCTTTCACATGAATCTTCGCTTCAGATAGGTCCATGTTCAATTCTCTACCATCTTTGTAGAAATTTAACCCAAGAAGGATGCCATATGATGCTCGGACATCGGCCACCAGAATAGTCATCTTGATTCTCTTAGCTGGGAAGGCGGCAAATGCAAATTGAGCATCTTTGATTTGTCCCAATAGGGGCACTTGTTTGTTCTCCATGGAAAAGCAACTACCAAAGGTTTTGGTCAGCATGAGTCTAAGAGATTCTGCCACCTTGGTAGGCATGACATTATCAAATGCGCCTGAGTCTATAATGCAGTTGCTCAATTTGTGACCATTTATTAACAGAAAAACATAGAAAGGCTCTATTTTCTCAGGGGTAGCAAGAGGAGTAATGATAAGATTATTTCAAGTGGATGTGCTCTTTGGGAGAACATGAGTTACTTTTGGAATTTCTTGTCTTGTAGGGGCAGTTTGGTTCTTAAAGCATTGAACCAACTTGTCCAACTGCTTAGGATTGGATTGCAAGAATTCAAATTCAGTCATTTAAATTTTGGTCTTTTTGACATGATCAATTATGTCAAATGATTGAATGGAACTAGGAACAAAGGATGGGAGTTCATCTTTTTGATCTTTAGGAGGGAGAGGACTGGCCTGTGAATTTGAAGTAGAAGGGGTAGGGATGTTTGATGAACTTGCCTTCTTTGCAATCACCAGGGCCTTTGGTTGGAAAGGTAGAGGGGTTCCTCGCTTAGCAATTAAAATTACAGGCTGAGAAAGCTCTTCTATTTTTCTCTTATCAGCTTGTTGAGCTGATTGGTTCTATGACCTGGTAAACACTGCATATGATCTCTCATCTGCTTTCCTTTCACTTCTGGGTTCATCTTGATAATTCAGAAAACCAATGATGGAGTTGCTAGCTAATTCTTTTTGGTCTGCTGCTAAGAGATCAACATCACTTTCTTGCTCAAACTCAGGTTGGAAAGAGAAATCATGTTCTATTTCCAGATATCCAATATCTGAGTTGGTTGGAGGTGCTTCAAGAGCAAGGTTCCTCTGTGGAGAAAGAAGACGATTTGGCTGCCCTTGATTCCTGACAGCATTGCCCTGGTATGACTGATTTAGAAGTGTCCTCCTCAGCATATCTCTGTATGAAGAAGCAGAATACTTTTCTTGTGCCATTTTTTTTTAGAGCAAGCAACTCATTTTCCAACTTTTGCACCATTGGATTAGTGGTGCCTGTAGATGGATATTCAGAAGATGATGAGGGTCTATTTTTGTTTGGATATCTCCTTATCTTCCCTGCCAAGATAAGGTCATCTTCTACCTCAGTAGCCAACTCTTGAGCTTCAGCAAGGTCTATTTGGCCAGCTCATCTTAGCAAAAACCTCACCTCTGAAAGCTGAGAGTTGATGACGAAACATTTAAGGTTTTCAGGTGTAGGCTGAGCAATTGCAAGAATTCAGTTCTTCAGCTTATCAAACTTTGCTACAAAGTCTCTCATTGGTTCATGAGGTTTCTTCTTCATCTGTGTGAGCTAGGCCAGAAGGGCATGTGCATCTTCTGCAAGTTTGAATCTGACTTTAAACTTGGCTTTGAGGGTGTCCCAATTAGTTACTGTCTTAGCTTGTAGATGGTAGAACCAATCTGCAGCAGCACCTTGTAGTGTTTTCACAAAAATCTTGACTGCTACATCTTCAAATTCCACCCCTATTATGCCACAGGCTATGTTGAAAGCTGTAATGTGTTCATTAGGATGAACCTTCCCATCACCGTAGAATTTGGAGAAATTTTTTCTTGAGCTGCATGGAAGTTCATGTAGAGGTGGAGTCAAATTCAGTGGACCAAATGAATTACCTCAGGGGCCTTGAACTGCCATTATATGACTATGAAAAAGGAGAATAAATCTTAGAGGGGTGACTATTGGCAAAGCTTTATTAACAGCAGAAGTAGACGCTTTGCCTGGTAATGGAGACCTGACTTTAGTAGGAGGGAAGCTCCTGCTTCATTGGAGGTGAGATGGTGAAGGAAACAGATCAAAATTACTCTGCTGCACCAATTCGAATATAGGGTCAACAATACCTTGGGCTCTTTGGTTTCTTGTATAGCATGGGGTTGCTAGATTGTAGAACAAAAAAAAAAGAACTAGCCCTGCTTCAGCTTGAAACTTGAAGCTTCAAACTATGTATTCTTTTCAATAGCTCTAGTTTTGCAGACCAGATAATATAGTGGAGATGAAAGAAAATGGTAAATCTATAATGATAATGGGTAAGACACGAAACTGAGTCGCCATAGTCTGTAATGGATAAAGGTAGGGACTGCTTCAATCTAAAACTTGAGGCTTCAGATTACGCGTTATTCCTCAGCAGAGTCACCAAAAACTATTGGGTGAATATTTTGTCACTCAACTAATTGATAGGCAAAATAGTTCTGTTCACCACAGCATAGGGAGATTGGTCGGCCAGATGTGCAAGTTTACCACATCAAAAGGGGACTAATCTCTCCTCTCATCAAGGGGAGGTTCCCTATTAAATATAAAGGAGCTATATATATATATATATATATATATATATATATATATATATATATATATATATATAAGCAGAAAGTAAGACACAGGGGTAGGATAAAACATCCATCTCTCTTTTTTTAGAGATGATATTCAAGGATCAAGGGAGAAATCCTAGAAGTAAAGATAGAAAGCACTCCTCTTCTTTCAGAAGTACTATTCAGCAAACAACAAGAATCTTCTTAGCAGTAATGCAACAGGTAATCAAGGGCATAGTAACACAACAGGATGAGATGTAGTGCAAAGTCTCCACCTCAACTACCAACAAGTGAGATACGAAGGACAATGAGGGCACAAAATCGTCTTAAAGTCCTTTACATAGAAACAAAATATGAAGGATAATGAGGGCACAAAGTCGTCCCAAGATCCTTTACACAGGAATAGAAAAGACAAACAAACTAAAGGCAATTGTGGGGGTACAAAGTCTCTCCACAATTGACCTCAGAACACCTTCCTGACTACTTTCACTAATTATGTTTGTTTAATTAAAGGGATAGAAAATGTATTAAGGAAACAGACATAAGAACAATTTCCCCAATAGCCAAGTTATTACAACACAAAGTCTAAAAAATCACTTGCTTCTTTATTCCAATAACAAAATATGATTAACAATCTGAGCTCAAAGTCTCAATAATGCCTTTCAATTTGGGCAGAGTATAGTTTCTGATAACAAAAAGATCCCCTTTAAAATAATAAAAGAGAGTCCAATATATAACTCTCCAAGAAAGACTTGGGAGCAGTAACACATCGTGATGCATTCAATGCATTTTAAATTTTGTCAAGATGATACGCTAGAAACGAGCGTAGTTTCCCTTTTGCTTTTCTCAATGCAGAGAAATGGGTCACGCCATTGAATATTAATATTCCCCAATGTCAACCTGATGGACTGCTTCACCTTCTAGAAACATATCCCATACGTGGAGTATTTTTGGTCCTTTTTCCTCGTTCCTCCTTTTCTGGTTGTTGAATCAGGTCCTTAGTTCAATCGCTTCCTTGCTCTTTGATCACTTTTCATTAAATCTGTAATTGACACGTGGCCCGTTCTGCTTTAAAATAGGTAGGGACACGTGGTGGCTTTCGCTTTGAAACAAATAGCTTCCACTTGTCTATAGTAGCTCTAGAAACAATTTTGAAAGTCCTGCAGAAGAGGACACGTGACAATCTCCGCTAAGCTTTGGCTTAATTATAGAGACATTTGGGACTCATTTTAGATTGACTTAGATGCTGACACTTGTTGGCTTCTGCTGTTCTTTAGCTGCCTTCAAAAAGTCCTCGGGGTTCACTTTAGATTCAAGCGAATGATAACATGTGGCGGTCTCCGCTATGCTCTAAAAAATGCTTAGGAGAAGCTTAGAAACTTGTTCAAAACTCAGACCCAGACACGTGTCACCCTCTACGGAGTTATAAATGGACAGGTGACGGCTTTCGCTTGTCTTTGGAGAGTCAGGCGGATGATGACACATGGCAACCTTCACTAAACTTTGAGAAACACTGCAGAGATCAACGGGACTCATTCGGATTCATATGAATGATAACACTTGGCACGTTTCACTTACTTCAGCAGCTCACTGGGGGCCCACCACAGTCTTTATATAATAAAGAGACCAATAGAAGAAACTCAGACGTAGATACGTGGAGACTTTTGTTAAGATTTACCAGGGATATGTGGCGACTTCCGCATTGTAGCAGGCAGGGACATGTGGCAGTTTCCGTTGAACTCTGAGAAATGTATTGAAACCTTCCGCCATTGCCACTTGGTGCCTTCCACGTGCATTGAGAGAAGCTAAGAAGAAACTATAGACGTAGACATGTGAAGGCTTCTGCTAGCTTTAGCAACAGGAACCGGGACCCACCACAGTCTTCACTCAAAAATGAAGACAAAGGAAGGAACAACGGATGCCGACACTTGGTAGTTTCTGCTGAGTTTCACCAGGGACATGTGGCGTCTTCTGCTGCTATTAAAAAATTAAAAAAATGGGGCTCGAGAGATGACACTTGGCAGCATCCAGTGGAACTTTTGCTTTGGGCTTTTCCTTTGAACCTGCCGTTTGAATCGACCGATTGAACCAACTTTGGTTTAACGGTTCAATCAGTTCAATGTCTTTGTTTCGGCTAAGTCTTGACAGTTTGAAACAGTTTCTAAATTGCGTTGAACCAACCGTTTTGAACTAACCGCGTTGAACCTTTGAACCTTTGAACTAATGCGTTGAACCTTTGAAACTTTGAACTAATGCATTGAACCAACCCTGAAAATGTCTGAGTGTTGGAAACTTGCCCCTTTTGATTGAACTCACTTATTGAAGCTATTGAAACTGTTGACCCTGTTAATCCCTTAACTAAAAAATCTTGAATAATGAAGAATTTGAAAGCTCAGAATAATTTTTTGAAAAGGGAAAAGATAATTTTGGTCCTACAAGACCAAAATAGCTCATATGTTGTCCCAAAAATGAGTGAACATTTTTAGGGTACAACACAATTGAGGTTTATTATCTCTGATTGATGGGGTTTAATGTGAAATTGTGTCATGGGTTTAGCATTGATTGATACCTTAGTCTCATACCTTGTTCTAAAAGCCATGTAGGACCAATCTACTGCTAGATAACTCCCAATTTTAGCTGTGAATTCTCTAGAGAGGCATAATGCAAAATGAGGAATTACATCAAGGATCAACACATCTTGAGCCACTGAAACACTAGGACAAATATGCAGGGTCAAGCTGAGACCTTTGATAATACCAGACAGTTTTGTGGAAGAACCATCAAGATGTAGAACTCCCTTAGTATGTGGCTCATATTTGAGGTTCAGTTGATCAGCTATAGACTTAAGCATTACTAAAGTGCTAGTTCCACTATCTACCAAGCAATTATGCACCAAGGAATCACTAATGATTAATGAAATGTACATTGGAGGAGGCTTGACTATCTTACTTGATCTTTCTCCCATAGGACCTTGGGCTGCATTGGTGAGGACCTCATTTTCTTTGTTTGGTTGTCTGCCTGCAGTTGTTGTAACACCTATCTTGGACAAGCCTTCTTGAAGGATATCCACCTAACCGGGCATGGAAAGCATGTCCCACATTGGCACACTCACATTGGACTTTTTTATTTGTTCAACAATGTTCATTAGTGGACCACCAACCTTCATCTGAGATTTGGGAGTCACTACTGTTATTTGTTAAAATTACGAGTTTTATGGATTATAACCTTTCTCTCGATTATAATTTTTTGGAGGTGCAGGGACCTTTGGGGTGATAGCAGGTTCGTTAAGCTTAGACAATGAAGGAGTAATGATAGGAGGTTCTTCGAACACCTCTTGATTACCATCCATATTCCTTTTTTTACCTTGTATTAGCTGCCATTGGAATGTATGTTTGGCTAGAACTTGCTTACTGATTGAGTGCACAACACTCTTCTTGCTCACTGATGACCATTATGGCATCCAATTGGTTTGGTACCTAATCATATCCTTGGTCTTGTAGAGGTTATCCTAGTTTTGTCATCATGGGGATCTCTGTGTTTTGAGCCATTAAGGCTTGATTGTATCCATAAACAATAGCCTGATGCCATTGGTCATTGAAAGCTTGGTTAAAACCTAGTTGGGACAATAAATTGTCCAAAAGATTGATCCCAAGGTATGGTCCCTTCAGTCTCTTGAACCATATTATTTTGAACAAGAACGAAGGAGTTGGAAGAGCCTATGACATTTGGGTTATAGCTGCTCTACTTATTGTAGCTAGGTTGTCCTTGCCCTTGCTCACAGTTCTGATTTTGGAAATTTCCCTTGAAGGGTGGTCTATTTGATTTAAAAGACTATTGTTGAGGATGATATGGAGCTTGATAAGGTTTATTAAACTGAGATTGCTGCCTCTTCACATTTACCACATCATTTTCCAAGGATTGGAGCATGCTCTTAAGTTTTAGGTAGTTTTTCTGCTCTTAGGAATCACTTGATCCACTAGTGGAGGCATTTTCTTGCTTAAATGAAGGTATAGCAGTAATTGTTGGAGTTGAAAGAATAACATCAAGTGGAGGAATAACCGTAGGGGGTGGTATGATTTTAGGGAAAAGAGGCATTAGGGGTCTAGGAGTAATCTTGCCAGCCTGAACTAGGTAATTTTTTGCTTTAATAGCCACCTCATAAGCATCTGGGAATATGTCCCCCCCCCCATGGATTGGATCATTATAGCTATATCGCTATTTAGAGCCTTCAAGTAATAGAAGAACGCAAAGTTAGGGGACGGTCTAACAAAGGTTGGAATTCTGTCCCAAGCTTTTTGGAATCTTGTGTTGAAGTCTTGCATGACTTCATGGGGGCTCTTTTGATTGCGGTAAGTTGTTCTACTAGTGACAAATGGTCACTCTTATTTGCAAATATTTTATACAAGGCCTCTCTTAGTTGATTCCATGATTGAATAGAATTAGGAGCTAAGCCTCTATACCAATTTAAAGCTTTTCCTTTTAGGGATATAGCTAATAGTTTGATAGTTATATTTTCTACAATGACATTATGGATATTGAAAAAATTGGCTGTCATTGATGTGTTCAGTAGGGGTTGTGGCATGGTCTCTTGTAAGATATAGGATGCTTTTGAGAGCTGCTACTGGCATAGGATCGTATTGTGGTAGATTCAAAGGACTTTGGCCATTGAAGCCTACAAAAGCTCTTTGGAGAATCATGGTCATAAAAGGGGCTAACAAAGGTCTTCTTGCATAGGTATACCTTACGACTGGTTTAGGAAAATAGTTTCCTTTGTATGGGTGAGTATAGATGAACCTTAATCTTTTGGTTGAATTTAAGGGAAGTTCAACAAGATCAAAAGGAATACCTTTGGAAGTTGATTTTGTAGTCACCTTTGGCATGAAAGATAGTTATTGTTCTGCCACTAGATTGTTGAGTGTTCTTTGGAATCATCGGATACTAAAAGATAAAATCTATAACCACTGCAAATTGATCAAACCAACATCAAACATGATCAATCTTCCTCGAAAATGGTCCCATCGGGCATGCTAGAAACTATTGTAGGCTGAAATTCACCCTTGTGGGAGAGTTTTTTAGGCGCTCTCACTTTCAGCTACAATATTAGAGCAACCTCAGGCTTTGGGTATCCTATAGTGAGGTTGAACCTTCAGAGAACACTGACTTCCTCTTGGTAGATCACCTAAACTAATATTTTTTCTTGAAAAAGAGGTAGAGAGACGGTATAGGGTAACTAAGAGAGCTAAATGGGTGATACACGAAATTGATTGACACTCACATAAATATGAAATAAACACTAATTCAGCATAAGATAATTCTTGATCACACAACCTCACAAACTAGTTAATTTGCATAAGTATTTCATAAACTAGGCTCACCAAAAAATACATGAAGTAAAGAGGAATTTTAAAATCCACACCAATCATCCATTAATGATAAAAAAAAGCTCAAGTTCAAGCCTACAACTAACTTGAAAACACTTAAAAATAGGCAAGAAAGAAGGACAATGGGCATGGAATAATATTTCTTCATAAGGCCATCATGCACAAGCTTGCTAAGCACAATTTAGAGGCAAGAGAAAGTAAAAATTGATCTTTATTGCTTCAAAAGGTCTTTCTTACAAATTTTGATAGGGTTTTTCCTTGTCAAATGAGGATATCTTTTTAGGCTCAAAAGCCTCTATATATAGCAGAAATGAATGAGAGAAGAGTGGCTTGCGTGAAAAAATGGAGAGAGAGATCATAAATGGTTGCAACCACCACTATGTCCTTGTAATTGCCTTGACCATGAGATGAGCCATCCAAGATCACTACAAATCTCCTCAAGCCCCTCATGTATTCAAGTCTCCCTTGATTGGAGTTGAGAGAGCCATGTCGTGGGTAGCTGCATGTTCCCACCAAGTGTAAATGATTTGATCTTTTGCATTTAAAACTTGGCATGCTTCTTCACTTTGCATGTCCGTTGCTCCACCTGGACACATCTATTCTTAATTTGACCACTTTACATGTTATGACTGTGAGATGTAGACCACGCCATCAAAATTGAAAGGGGAAATCCTTGTCCTTTTTTGTTGATTGGCTGTCGAAATCCCACTAGGATCCTTTTGAAAATTTGGCCGTTTCTCGTCTGTTGATCTCCGTTCTAGATCTTGACAAGTGTTAAGCTCGTAGAAATCTTGATGAAATTTTTTAAAAACTTGACCAAAGGCAATGGCTATTTGTAGGGGCTCAAACTTGACGTTTGTGGGCCCATCATTAATTCCTTCAGACTTTTGTTTTCAGCCATTTCTTTAGACTATTTGCTCGTAGACCAATCTCCTGAAATAATTAACCCTTTTCTTTGGCCTTGAACAATTTTCTTCGAAAATGGACCTTTGGAAAATTTTATAAAGTTCCCTGTTTTTCACTTGGAATGCCCTTTCTGAAAGGAAAGTACCATTTGGCCTTCTTGAAAATGACCCATTTTCTCAAGAAGTGCCCTTCGGAGTTTTTGCAATGAACCTTTTAGAATTTTGCAAAGAACCTTTCGGCTTTCTTGAAATGGTCTTTCAAAAACCTTGAAAATATCTTTTCCAAAAGGAAGTACCTTTCAAAATCTTGGAAAGAACCCTTCAAACTTTGAAGAGGACCATTAAAGAGTTACCCTTCGAGAAAATTGTCTAAAAGAATTCAACACTTAGCCAAAAAAGGTCCCCAAAGAAAAGAAACACTTAGTCCCCACAAAGTCTGAAAGAATGAACAAGTAAAGACTTAGCTGAATAAAAGGCTTTGCACTTAGCTTTTGGCTTGCAGGGTTATTCTTGAACACTGTTGCTGGATCCTTAGAAAACCTTGCTTGGATCCTCTCTATTTGAAAATGTTGGATCCATTTCTAAGCCTTTGATCCACTGCTTCATCAAACCATGCAAGAGCTTTATATGTGGGCCAAAAGTGGCCAATAGTTACAATATTTAATGTAAGAGCAAATTGTTTTTCCTAGTCTACTCATTATTCATGTGCATATCCTTTGGTGACAACATAAACTTTGTACTTGTTTAAAAAACCATCTAATTCACATTTAAATTTATAAATTCATTTACAACCAATGAATTTTTTACCTTGGGGTAATTTTGATAACACACAAGTCTTGTTTTTCATCAAAGCATCGTATTCCACCTTCATAGCGGATATTCATTCATGCTTCCCTTTCTATGTGTATCAGGGTCAAATACTAGTGAAATAGCGAAAGTAAGAGCAAAATTTCCATACTCACTATTTATCATCTTGTCTCCCCGATCTTATGGATCTTCCTTCCATTGTCTGTGGAAACTCACCCTCTCGTACGTCCTTCACTATGGCATAATACCAGTTTTGTATCTTTTGTTGGCTCACCTAATTTGACTGTGAATAAATATTTTATTCATTATATCCTTCCCTAAAACTTTGATCCACTAATGTTTTCCTCTTTCAGCACTATTTAATTTTAATAATAGAGTTTCTTCCAGAATCAATGGTAGTTATCCATACACTCCTATCCATAGATTTACCATTATATAAAAAAGGGATATTTTCTCATTTACTACATCTTTATTTAGCACAATTTTGTTTGTAGATATGTCTACTAATATATATGCCTTTGACTACTCATTATAGCCAACAAACATATATATATTTTACTTTTGGCATTTAAACCACTTCTATTTTCTTTATGAATCAATGCAAAAACAATGCAACTGAAAATATGAAAATCATTCACATCATGTTGTACCTAACCATGTTTCCTCGAGAATAATGTTCATGTTCGAAAAGACTTTATAATGACTTCTATTAAGGATGTAAACAGTTTTATTCATAGATTTTGCCTAGTATTGATAAGGTACATTCTTGCTTTACACCATGCATTGTGCCATGTCCATATTTTTTGTGATCTCACTAATGGATAACAATTTTTTATTGATATAAAAGATGAACTAAACATTCTTGAAAGTATAGTCAACATAATCGTTCAAAATGATACAAACATCTTTGCATTATTTAACATAATAAGTCCATCCATCTCCTAGAGAAACACTTTCACTACTACTCTTGTCTTTAATAAAAGTAGCATACCAATCTCTATGACACATATAGTGTTGGGATGCACCTGATTCAAAGTATCATGTTCTAGACTTGGTTGATTGGACTTGAGATGCTACATATGCAACATAACTTGTTGCTTCTTCTTCATCTCTTTCAAGAATGTTTGCATATTGTGATCTTTTTTTACCACTTTTTAGGTTTTGTTGTCTCTTATGACAATGTTTTTGAAATGTCCAAGCACTTTGCACTAAAAACACTTCCACTTTGACCTCTTTGACCTGTTACTATTTTTTGAAGAATATTTTGACAAACTACTAGCATTAAAGTGTTTTCCCTTTCCTTTGAATAGTGTATTGAATGCACACATTGTAGTGAATGATGTTGATGCTTTTGTCTAATCTTGCATCCGGTCATTTTGTAAAAGAAATGTTGAAAACGTTTTCGAAATCAAGTGTTTTGAGTGTTTGCAATCATATGCAATGACTAATAATGTATCAAAAGAATAAGGTAAACTATGCAATGCCAAGTAACCTTACCCTAATCATGTGTTGGCTTCTCAATAGTAACAAGTTGATCATCAAGATCTTTCAGACATTATAAGTATTTAGAAACAAAACCTCCTCCCTTCAACTTAATGGAAAATAACATTTTTTTTCAAATACAAAGCTCTCCCAGCCTCTGATGCTTGATATTTAGTATTTATATTTTTCCACAACTCAAATTCTCTAATGGTATTTTTAACTTCTAGCACTAAGGTATCAACAAGTGATAGTTTCAGAAGCATTAAAACCGTTGTTCTTTATTAAACACAAACTAGTAAAGATTTCTTTATGCACAAACTATAAGTATTTTGTGACACCATAGACTATATTTTTTATGGATTAACTTTTGTGAATCAGGAAACAAAAGATGTATACTAGTCATTCTGACCTTAAAACTACACTACCTTAACCAATAAAAAAATAAAATTAGAAAAATTATGAAGTTTTAAACCAAATGTTCTTTCCCACTATGTTTTATTCCCTTAGATGAACCTTGAGAATTTTTTGGATAAAAATACACTTCCAAGCAAATTTTACAGAAGTAAATGGTTCCTATGTTATTTTAAGGCAAAATTAATTAAGTTTTATAATGCTTATAATTTGATCAACTTTAAATAAAACTTAATATTAAAAAATAAAAAATTTCCCTAAATATATATGTTTCTAAAGTTTATGTTAAAATTTTATAACCTTTTGTAATCTACACGTGTGTAATCAAAATTGTTTCGCTCCTTTCTGACTACTTTGTATGTTACTGCACCTCCGTCTTGGATCATCTCACCTTTCTCCAATGTGTACAATGTTTTTACTAAAGGCCACCATTTCTTGTCAAATATATTGGGTATCATACATTTGCATCAGGATCACCTATGAGTTTTACTTTAACACCACTTTATGCTTATTCAAATTCCAATCAGAATATTTTCAACACATTGAATGCCACAATAGCAACACCATACAACTAGAGTAAAAATAAAAAACAACGTGCTTTATTTTCCTTACACACTTCCAACTAACCATGCACCAACACCACACTTCTTATTAGACTAGAAAATAGCAAATTGTAATGAGATTACTATACCACTAAATTAGAATCACAAGAATAAATGACAATATGACTAAAATAAGAGTAGAATAATGAAGTATACGATTGAGCCACTTTGAGGAGGTAACCTCCATGACCTTACAATAAGAACAAAATGTATAATATGATGATCAAATATTAACCACTACTTCATATGTATGCATGCATGCATATGTGTGTGTGTGTGTGTGTGTTATGACATATGCTCATATGAAGTAGTGGTTAATATTTGGTTAATACACACACACATATATAGCTATGGAAACTCCCTTGGCCAACCCTACTACCAATATGAAGCTATAGAACTGATCATATGACTCAATTAAAGGTTATGCTAGCCACAAGTCAACCACACTTATCCCAATACAAGTTATCGGTTAAGTGTGTAGCATGCCCCTCCCTTTTAAACCAATAACATTGACAACCATTAAATGATTTTTCAAGAATGCTTCATCCTCTCATGTCACATGTTCATTCCTGTATTCTTCCACTTAAATAGATACACTGTAATTAGCTTCTTCCTCAATCTCTTAGTGTGTGTCTAAAGTACTTTTTAAGGTTCCAAAATGATTCTTCCTTCCTCATCAAGCTTGAATAACTATGTAGAGGCTAAAACTATGTCTAGGCTAAAATTATGTCTAATGACCTTTTTCAAGTAGGAAACTTGGAATACTAGATGTAGTTTTGTTGACCGATGTAACTTATGTTCATGTTGAGTATGTTCTCTGAATACTCAAACCCATGATTTTACCTTCAAGGATAATATTATGCATAGATGGTATCTTGTAACTATAAAATGTTCTAAATGCAAACATCTTGGAATAAGTAGCTCTTTTAGGTAGCAATTCTTTCATCATATCCCCAAAAACTGAGTGCCCATCTACACTTTTCTACTGATTTAGTGGTGTAAGTACCTTTGATTGTTATGCCTATAATGAAAAAAGTATGTCACAGGCCCATCCACACCCTTTTTAAGCATCATGTACATATAATGAGAGGTTTCCATATGTGGAGACTTTGCGCAAAACCCTCTTAGTTCAAATTTCTTGCCCTCTAAATGAGACTGCATGAATAACTCTTGGAAGTTCATCTCAATTGTTCCTAAGGTAGTAAGCCATTGGATTCCTAAAATAATGTTTGCTTTTCCCATGGGAATGTAAAATATAGGGCAATCTAATATATAGTCTTCCATGGTGAGTTTAATATTATGTCATTTTTCTGAACGACTAATTGTACTCCCATCTACAATGATGACCTAAATTTTTGGAGTTGGGTAATCAAAACAATTCAAGTGTGAGGCTAACCTATGGTTGATGACGTTGTGATTACTTCCCAAGTAAATCAAAACTATCACCTTATGTTCTTTTAGGAGACCCCTAACTTGAGGGTTTATGGGGTGTTAATACCTAAAAGTGCATGGCAAGAGATGGTTGGAGATCTCCTACCTTCTCCTCTAGCTTATCAAATATCACTAATGCTTATTCTTCACCTTTTTATTCTACATTGGTGCCCTCATTGTAGAATAAAATTACAACATATTAATGTCCCCTACTATATTTTCTATCACAGTTAAAATGTAACACTTTTGCACTTTTTTATTCAATTTGTTTTGGTGTTAATCATTTTGGTTGAGCAAAAGATGATGTAAATGTGTTATTATCCATAATTATAGTGAATGCATGTCTACTAGTAGCAATATTTTTTCCTTTACCTTGCACACCATAATAATAAAATCAAATATAGTAAATGGGGTAAACATTTGTACCTCATATTGAATGTGGTCCTTGAAACTACCAAGAAGCAGGGCGTTCAATTTATTTTGTAATAATGTCTACATATAAAGATAAGTTATGGAATTGATAAATATAATCCTTGACCAACCCTATTTGTAGTAGCTTTTTCAATTATCTAAGGAATTCTCCATCACACTAATACTATAGTGTGTCTGCAACACTTCCATAAAAATTGACTAGGTGACACTAAGAGCCTTCTTCTTTTGAGCACACAATCATCAATACTAGATGATTTTTTTGAGTTTTAGATATAAGGATGCCATGGTAACATTATGCCCACGTTTGATCTTTAAAATGTTGAAATGGAGAATGCTGGAGTGGATCTCTATATTAAATGGATTTTTATTGTTGAATTAATATTTCTCTAATGACTTGCCCTTGCTAGTCATTACTTGGGGTAGAGTGCCTCTTTGTCGTTAATGAAATCATCATGGGATATGATGTAGATAAAAAAAATCCATTTGATTGATCTATTTGAGCATCTCATTTCCATCAAAATTAAGCACGTAACAGGTTCTGAACCCTATAATTAGTGCTAGCCATAGGATGAGGTTGTGTAGTATTTGGATTAAGACTTGGTTGTTTTGTAGATCCGCTTTGAGTTGGTTGTGAGACTAAAAACATATTGACTAAAGTCATGAGAGAACCCAATTCTCATTTCATTTAATTACCCATATTATTTGTATCTCCTTTAATTTCATTACACATATCCTCCATATCACCTTTTATTTCATTGCACATATTATACATATCTCCTTTATTTTAGATTGTATGTTGTGTATACTATCATCCAAATCACACACTTTACCATATAACAAAGAAAACATCATATTAGAAATTCCACCTAATCCAAACTCTGACTCTATCTCCTCTTTTTTATGATTTTTCCCTTGCGTGTATCAATTCTTTTCTTGGCCTCTAGTTTTGGCTGTAGACACCTAAATTTGGTACAATACTCCTTTCTTTAGTGTCTTTCCCCTAATTATCATACTTGAATCATTTGTGTTTTAATATTTATTTTAGGACTTATCCATACCCATATTGATCTTCATGTCGACTCTTCAATCTCAAAATCATGTCTAACACTTATCGAAATCTATAGGTTGACAATTTTTAGTTAAACATCATGCATTTTCATGTGCATTAAGACTAGAGTCCCTATTCTTCCTTGGTCAAACTTGTAAGCCATACTAGTTTACCCTGGTCAAACTCGTAGGCTAAAGAAGTCTACCCAGGACCATTTTGTGGGTCCTTCTACCCTTTTTTTTTCATCTTGTACCTTAATGTTCATCTATTATCATGCCTATAGTTAGCCTAAATGCATAACTTATCCTAGAACACCCTATTTATGCAAAGTCATATCAAGTAATTTCATAATTAGAAATAAAGAGAATCGATTAAGAAAAAGAGCTAAGAGAAGAGCCTAATCAAACCCTGAGCTTCAACATTCCTCCTACTTCAAGTTGAGCTTCATTGATTCATATCCTACACATTGGAAACATAGTTTTTAACATTCTTCTCTCATCGCCCTCATGTACCCAATGAAGGTTTAACTTTGCATGTAACTGCATCTTCACTTCTTAGGAAAAGGAGCTTCAAATTCCTTGCTTTAGATATTACATTTATATAGACTCAGAACTATATAGAGGTTTGAATCTGTAGTGCAATATATATAGTTTACAACCCCACCTTGGTGGTTGTCCAACTCCATGACCATATATTTTTGTTATAAATGTCAAACTAGGTCAAAGAAAAATAAATAGTAAAATTATAGATTCTACCCAGTGAAATAGAGAGACAAATATGCAAGATAAAACACCATCAAACAATGAAGCTACCCTCAAGTGCATAGTCCTAAAATTATACACAGGTCAAACTTTACCACCATAGTTAGACTCAAAACATGAATCTTCCCAGGTCAAACTCATCAATCACTTAAAGGGGACAACTTCACCCAAGTGGCTCAATCTCCACACCTCAATGGAAAATAATTTTTTTCTTAGATTTAAACTCACATTTTCAAAGATTTGTCAAGATGTGATCATTCCAACTCATATACTTTCATTTTCATTGTTATTATCATTATTATGCTACACTTGAGCTATGTTTTTAATTTAGACACTAGAATAGATCTAAAATATGTAATGTTGACCATTTGTTGGTCACCAAGGAAGTGCAACTTTCAGTTCAAAACTTGGGTGTAGGCATGAAGGATCTTCAATTCCTTTCGGAGTTCAATAAAAATGGCTAAGTCTTTGGACTTATCATATTCTAAAAGTATTCGATATTTGGATAAAATTTTACAGAAAAGAGTCAAAAAAATTGTTCCAAGCACAAATACTGAAGACCGAAAAGGGACTTAGCATATTTTTCAAAGTTGGCCTTCACACTTTTAGTCTTCAGAGAAAGTGTTCATGTTTTATTCAAAGAGAAGGTTGGAACTTGTGTGATGACAATTTTTATGAAGGATTTGTAGGTTTGTCCAGGTATTTTAATATTCAAAAAAGTGTGTTGAGTTAGTTAAAGATTTTGTTTGAAATAATTGTTTTGACAGAATTCATGAAGAGATTATAAGTTTAGGTCTTCGAAGAAAGTATTCAGAGAAAATGTTCAAAGGATGTTATGAGAAGGTCAAGACAGAAGTTTTGAACAGAGATGCCGAAGAAATATTTGTGAAGGGTTGTCTATGTTTTGCCTTTGGAGGAGATGTTGCATAACTTATGTTCTAAACACAAAGTACAAAGTAGAAATGTCAAAGCTCAAATCCCAAGCAAAAACTCTAAAAGTAGGCATGAAAAGATTAAATATTCATTCCTCTTGCACGTTGAAGTGTTAAGGATTTTCACCTTCTTTGAATAACTATAACTTTTAGTCCTATTGCACAGCCTTCAGCATGTAGCCTTTGCATGGAATACAACCAAGTGATGGAATAATACACAAGTCTAGGCACGGAGGTCTCCCATACTCCAAAAAATGAAGAGAGAAGTGTGCAGGGATTATTTCCAAATCATTAAGAGTGGGCTCAAAATTCCCAATCCTATTGTATGCTATTATTCAAGGACTTCCTTGCACTCAAAGGTTAAAGTTCAATGCTGGATCGTAGAATTCCATTTTTATGCTCCCATGTTTCATAGGCTATGATCTAAACTTTGCACCACTTCCTTCATTAACTGGTACAAGTTATAGATATCAAGTGCAAAAGTTTGAAAAGGCAAGGAAGGTTTTTAAAATACTTACACATTTCTTCAGCTTTATCAAGAGCCACATGTTAGCATTCCACATCCTTGGGCATGTTTAGAAAGCTTTCATGCCTTAGTCTTTTCTTCAACTTTGCCCAGAGCTATGCACTTACATTTCGTGACCCCGAGCCTGTTCAAAAGTCCTTCAGGGCTTAACTTTTCTTCAAAGTTGCTTAGGGGGAAATGACATCAACAAAGTGCCAAAGTAAGAGGGTTAGCGAGATGATGCCACATGGTAAAAACTTGGTGACCTAGGGCCTTAAAACCATATGTGAAGTTGAACAAATTTGTCAGAGTAGTAGATTAGAGAGATTATTCCATGTGGAAATTTTTTTCTTCATTACTGAATGATGGTCTACTATCAACTTATTTTCTTTCTTCAACACTTAGTCAATTTTTCAAGGATTGATCAAAGCCACATGTCACTCTCCTAATAGCCCTAGACCTATGCAAAAAGTCTTTTAACACTTAGTCAATTTTCAAGAAGTGGCTTGATCAATCTTCACATCAAAAAGTCTCTGAGCTAGCAGGCTAGTGGGATACTTCCATGTGTCATGATCCTAACAACCCAACATCCTGGAGATGTTTGTACAGTTTCAAAGCCCCTAAGTAAGTGGGTTAGTAGGATGATGATATGGAGAAAAATATCATAACTCTGTAGCCTCATGGTGGTTTATGCATTGCCCAACAATGTGTCAGATCCCCAGGCAAGCAAGCGAGTAAGATGATGCCACATAGTAAGATCTCACTTCACCATAGGGGGAATAGTCAATAGGAGTAAGAATAAGACACATGGCCATAACCCTCCACTAAAGAATTTGTTGGCATCTATGACGACACTATCTAAGGTAAATTTGATAACCCATTTTGATCATTCTACCATCAAAATCCAAGAATAGACTATGTAACCAAATTAATTCCTAAAATCAAGATGGCTCGATGTGTGAATTATGGCACAACTCGACTCTAACTAGAAATGTGATGAGAGGGCGATGGCATCTAGATAAATTCATCATGGGAACAAATGCATCCATAAGCATACATAGGATATGTGATAGGCAGTTATGTAAGCGTGGCCATGGCAATCCTGAGGAGATATTATCACTTCCTTGACTACCTTTTCTAGTTATAATTCAATCTGTAACGACCCCATTAGTGGGAAAGTCGAATTCAAACCTCGAGCTCCAAATGTTTTGCATATTTAAGTAGGCAAATAAATCATTGTAATCATTCTCTAAGTGTGTATGGTGAAGCCCTACCAAACTTGATACTTGTTTATTTACCTTTGAGATAAATTCAAGCTAATTTATATTTTCTTCATCTTGCATCTAGTGTTTTGGACATTGTTGATGAATGTTAGTAATAGTTGTTTTGATTCTTTTCATTCATCCTCTTAATTCATGCCTCTATGTGAGTCAGTCATCTCTCTACAGGTCATATGATGTGTGTCAAATGGTTTTATTGAATCCAGAGTTTGGAAATGTCATTGGTATTTTTATTAGACCTCTTGATCCTTCACCTTGGCTTTGTAGTTATCATAACCTTCATATGAAACACTCTTGTAGAAAAGGATATTTTGAAGTTGTATAAATTCGGTTGTAATCTTGTTCTTTCATTATGTAATTACATGAAAGTATAGGAGACTATATTTTGGTGCATCACCTCCATGTTCTTTTTTTATTTTAGTCCTTTTCTATCCCTTTTCCTTGTAATTTCATTAGGTTAGTCATTAGTCTTAGGTGAAGCATCAAGGGAGCTAGCCCTATTTAGAGATTCACTTCACCAATTAGGCCACCCATAGTTTAGAAGTGATTTTATGCTATCACCTAATTAATAAGGTCCAAACAACCTTTTTAGAGGTGCAAATTAGAGTGATAATAGTTTCTAGCATGCTCAGTGGGACCTCTACTCAAATTCATTGAGTTATAAGGTTTCAACTAAATTTTAACAAGGTTGTCTAAGATTTATGTTGATCTTGATAATTTGTAGCTATAATAGCCTCCTTCATGTAACATTTGGTGACTCTAATAAGTTTTAGCTCCTGGTTGCAGACTGGTAAGCAAATATCATGCCAAAGGTGACTACTAGGTCAAACTACAAAGTTATTCATTTTGAGTTTGTTGAGTTAACTCCATTTTTAGTTAAGAGAAAGAGATTCCTTCATTTGTCTCCTTATGCCCATATTCATAAAAGGAAACTCCATTTCCACTCTCCTAAAGCCAACAAGATGGCTTGAAACTTGCCCTTTGTTACCTTCAATGGTGGATCTCCTCTAAACCTTGCAAGATATGATGATATTTCTATGGCATCTCTTAAGAGTGTCCCTTACTTTAGTGGAGGAAACACCATTACCCCTATTGAACACATTAGAGATATGTCCAAATTTTGTAGTATTTGCAATATAACTCAGAGAATGTGGCCATTAGATTGTTAGTGATTTCATTTAAGGTCAAATCTATAGATTGGTATAAGACCTTGGCTCCTAATTATATTGATTCATGGGACCTATTAGGGGAGAAATTGAGCAAGAGGTTTGAGGACAAGATTGATCACTTGTCTTTGGCTGAGCAACTAACATCAAGATAAACCTACAATAATTTATGCAAGATTTCAATTCTATATTTTAAAAAGTGTGGGATAGGATCCCAACTCTTGTGAGACCTACTACAAACTATGCCTTCCTATACTATCTCAAGACCTTAAATAGTGACATAGCTATCATGATACAATCTATGGAAGGAGAAACCTTACCTAATTCATATGATCAAGGAAAAAAATAACCTTATTCAAGTTGGAAAAATTTCCCCAATACCCCCTGTTCTATTGTTTCTTGATATACAACCCCATACACCAACTCTTGATCTTATTACCACACTAACTGATCATGAACAAGTTATCCCTAGTCAATCTAGTGAAATGAAAGAGTTAAAGAGCTTGGTCAAAGCCCAAACAAATAATGTGGTTACTCTTGAAAGGCAACAGGCTCATAATTATAGGCCATATCAAGCACCTTACTAGCCTTATCAAAATATAACATGTCTCCATATCAAGAACCTTATCAGAATAATAGGCTACATTTTCAATTCAAATCTCAAGGACAAGGGAAAATTACTAATGCTAGACCATATAATAGTTTTAATCCAAATTCTACCTCCACCTTTATAACTCTAGTACTTATTCAAAATAACCTTGTCTAAGAACACAATTGGTCTTCCCAATGGGTTAGCCTCATGATCTGCCTACCAATAAAAATGAGGTGTTCAATTAGGTCTTTATGGTGAAAATGGAGTAACTCCCTCTATGACGTAGGTTGATGTTTCTATTCAAATAATATATAATAGAGAGCAAGTTCAATTAGATGCTATGTTGGTAAACTAGCAAGATGAATATTGGTGTGCAATCAATCAGTTGGGAAGCAGGAGTAAGGTTGATAATTCCATAGTAGTTAGAACTAGATCTAAGAGAAGAGTAGTTGAAGAGGCTTAAGAGGTAGGCAAGTATCCAGTCATGAATCCTATGTCTAAAGGGGCAAAGGAACCTAATGCAGTTTCTAAAGCCTAAGAGAATCAAAAGATTCAGAATGTAAGGAGTGCCTTCATACCTCACACCATGCAAGCCCAAAATAATGTTGTAGCTCCTAAATGATAGCCAAAGATGGTGGCTCTCCTATCGACATTATATATTAGATAAAGAAGGATCATTTGAGTATTCCAATGTGGGATACATTATCCATCTCTAGACAAAGGTCCATGCTTCAAGAAGAGTTGTCAAAACTTAGATTTTTAGAGAAATCAATTAGTATAGAAGTTGTATTCTTCACAAATACAACCAAACTTAATGAGAGATAACAAACCAAAGTGACAAGCCTCATCCCTTCTATATTTCTATGATTATTGGAGATTGTTTGATACATAATTACATGATATATAGTGGGGCTAATAGTTATATGATGCCAAAGCAAATAAATGATAAGTTGGGCCTAAAATATGAGCCTAATACCAATGGTGTCTTGCGATTGGAAATTTCAGTTACCAAGACTATGTGTGTGATTAAAGGTTTGAGTCTTAATCTCCATGCTTGTCCTAACTTATATATTGCTCAAGATGTTGTTATAGTGGATTTACCACCCTACTTTGTCTTATGCTTGTCGAAAGACTTCACTACCAAAATTAGAGTTTATTTATCATCTAATTGGTCCTATATGGCTTTTAGAACTAGATATGGTACTAAAATTACAATCATGTCTGAACCTCTTTCTAGGTTTCATCTTGAACCATACAAGCCAAATGTCTTATATGTGAATTGCATTATCATTAATGAATAGGATCATCCTACTGATCAAGAACTAGTTGTACCTTCTTAAGGTATACCAGACCTTTTTCTTGATGAGCGTGGCACTGAAAATCATGGACATGATCCTTATAAAGGCATTGAAGAAGTTGGTCAAGGTGTGTATTATTTGTATGAAGAAGATGCAGTAATACTAGCTCTTTCAAAACCAAGTGAATAAGATGAAGGATTATGTAAGTTTTTATTTTATGGTTCAAGGATGAATGGAGGTGTGGTAGGTGTGATGTTAGTCTCTCCTTCTCAATAAAAATACTATTATACCATAATATTTCAATTTAGTTACACTTACAATGCATCTGAGTATGAAGCTCTAATCCATGGCCTCCAATGGGCCAAGAAAGAGGAGTTAAACATATCCAAGTCTTTGGAGATAGTGAGTTGGTTGTCAACAAGGTAATAGGGTAAAACATGACAAAAAATTGGTTACTAAAGTCATATAAACATATAGTTTGGGACCTTATAGAGGAGCTTGAAGCCTTCAACATTCAATTAGTTCTAAGAGAAATAAATCAACATGTTGATAGGTTATAGCTTTAGTGGGAGCTCAATTTGATATACCTAATGATGCGAAGAACTAAAAAAACTAGCCACATGTCAAGGTAGTGGTAAGGCCATTGGTCCTAGATAATGATGTCAACTAGCAAGTTTTTGAAAATGATAAATAGATAGCATGCTTTCTTCAAAAAAAAGTTGAGTTCTCTTTGAAAAACCAGAATAAGCTACATCATCAATATGGAGATCAAATTGTGCAATTGAGATCCAACAAGCTCCCCAATGGGTTAGTAACTCTTGAGAACATCTTCAATGAGAATGATCAAATAAGGAGGAATAAAGCAAGTATGTCTACCAAAGAATAACATCATGAAAGAGTTGCCATATTCAAGGACAAGATGTTTAATCTTGGAAAGGTATGCACCAAAACTGAAAGAATTACATATATTGAATTGTGTACGGAGTTTTTTGATATCTTCACATGGGAATATAGTGAACTTAAGGGATTTGATCCTAGACTCTCTCAACATACCATAGAGATTGATCCAAATACAAAACTAGTAAGGAAATTACAAAGACCTATAAATCCAAAGATTGAGCTCTTGATGAGGAAAGAACTAACTAAGTTCATAGAGTCAAGCATCATATTCCCTATCAAACACTCTTCATGGGTTGCTAATCTAGTCCTTATGAGAAAAAGGAATGGAGAGATCAGATTGTGTGTATATTTCATGGATTTAAATAGGGTATCATTGAGATATCATTAACCCTTACCTTCCATGGAGTAGATTCTTCAAATGGTTGTAGGTTCTGAATGTTTTTCTCTACTTGATGGCTACTCTAGATATAATCAAGTCTTGGTGAAGGAAGAAGATCAATACAAAACAATGTTCACTAATAAAGGGGAACTTATTCCTGTAAAAGGATGTCATTTGGGTTATCTAATTTAGGGGATACATTTCAAAAAGCCATGGTTATGGCTTTCCAAGGCTTGACAAATGAAATGGTGTTGATCTATCTTGATGACATAACTATTTTCTCAAAGAATGCTAGTGATCACTTGACTCATAGGTTGATATTTGAAAGGTGAAAGTAGTATGGTATCTCTCTGAATCCCCAAAAATGTGTTTTTACAATCTATGAAGGTAAGATCTTAGGTCACATTATCTTTAAGGAAGTGCTTAACCTTGTTTTTTCCCAAGCACAAGAGGGGTTTTCAAATTTTTCTCAGGACAATTAACTTTGTTAGAAGATTAATACTTGGTTTTGCTAACCTTGTAAATTCTATAACAATTATGTTGAGGAAAACCAGGCCTTCGTTTGGACTAGGGAAGGGAAAAGTAGTTTTGAGGCTATTAAGCAAGCCATAGCACAGGTACCTACCTTGATCAATCCTAATTTCTCAAAAGATTTCTTCTTGTATGATTTTGATAACATTGACACCATCTTAGCCTTGTTGATTAAACATAATGGTGAAGGTATTGAGAAACCTATAACTTTATTTATCCAAGGGTTAGGAGGTTATGAAGAGAGACACACCTTTCTAGAAAAGCAAGTATTGGTAATCATAACAAGCCTCAATAATTTTAGGCATGTGATTTCTAACAACAAAATCCATGTCATGGTATCACATCCAAGCATAAGAGACTTCCTTTTAAATAAGAATTTAAATGAGAAAAGGGTTGGATGGATAACCAAGGTCATGGACTCTAATGTGGAAATTAAGGTTACCAAGCTGATAAGAGAAAGGGACCTATGCAAGAATTTGGCATCTGATCTTTAAGAAGAACAAGAAGCTATTTTGGCATTGCAAGATGATCCTCATGTCATTTTACCTTCAACCCTTCCTAGTTGGACACAAGATATGGTAATATTTCTTCAAATAGGTGAGTGTCCTATAGGTTTAGATAGAGCCAAAAGGAGGTACTTTAGATTGCAGTCCATCCCCTATGTTCTTATGAATGGAATACTCTTTAGAATGGACCTTAATGGGATGTTATTGAGATGTGTTGAAATTAATTATATTGACTATATTTTAGAGTAATTTTATGATGGACCTATAGGAGGTCACTTTGCACCCAAGACTACAAAAACATGTTGTGGTGTGGAGCTAAAAGCTTCAACTGTTTGCAGACACTAGAAGGAAGGATGCTGAAGAACCAGAGCCACCGGCGTCGGCAGTATGACCGACGTCGGTCAAGTGCAGTGGAGAAGGAGATCGGCGACGGCAGGAAGTCGGCCGACGTCGGCAGCACCAGACCATCAGGGACCGATGTCGGTCGCCTGTGTATTTTTAGAACTGCTGTTGACAAACAGTCAGTTAGTTGAACCGAGTGTTTGCATGCTAAGGGGATAATTTAAGTCGCGGGCTGTGTGTCTAATTTTAGTAGTTAGACTTCTATTTTTGTAAGCATGGGATCTTATTTATAGACCCATAAGGCATGTATTGTAAATTAATTCTAAAGCAAGTAAAGGCATTGAAGCTAGTAAGGTCAAGGAGATCAGTGGAAGCATTCAAAGAGGGATAACAACTCAGGCTTTAGAGTTGTTGTGTTGAGCAAGAGAGAGAGGGAAGAAGGTCTTGAGGTGTGGAAAGCCTTTGAGGTGGAGGAAGAAGTGGCATCTTCCTTATTGTATTTTCTTCTAGTAATATCTAATACAAAGAGTGTGTATTGTCTCTCAAATTCTTTGCTGTCTCAAGCTTCTAGCTACTTTATCATTCTGGTATAATTCTGTGTTTAATTGCATATAAGAAAGTAATCAATTGTGCTCTAATTGGTAGAGCTACAGATCCCTTGACAAGTGGTATCATAGCTACGGTTTGTAGGAAGCAGGGTATTGTTTTTGATTACAGGTCATTCACAGGGTTTTCTGATTGAGTGGGAGTTCAGCAATGGCAGAAGAAAGCAGGCTATGAATGGAGAAGTTTAATGAAAAGAATTATCAACACTAGAGGATGCAGATTGAGGACTATCTGTATCAGAAGGATCTGTGCTTACCGTTGGGTGGGGTTGTATGCAAGCCCACAGATATGAAGGATGAAGAATGGAACGTTCTTGATCGGAAGGCTCTAGGTTCCATAAGGTTGAGCCTTGCATCATCTGTGATTTCCAGCTTATTACAGTGCAAGACAATGGAAGAGTTGATAAAGTCCTTGGCGAATTTATACGAAAAGCCCTCAGCTTCTAACAAGGTATACCTTATGAAGCAGCTATTTACTTTGCAAATGCAGGAAGGTGGATCGGTACATACTCATCTCAGTGATTTCTATGGTTTGGTAAACCAATTAGCTTCAGTCAATATTGTTTTTGATGATGAGGTAAAGGCTCTCTTGATTTTATGTTCTTTGCCTGAAAGTTGGGATGGTATGGTTATGGCAGTAAGTAATTTTGCATCTGTTTCTAAAATCTTAAAAGTTGATGATGCTATGAGTGTGATCTTGAATGAAGAAATACACAGGAGAAGCACAGGGGAATCATCAGGGAATGCTCTAAGTGCAAAAAGTAGGGAAAGGCAAAGGGAGAAGGTTGAGCAAGGGAAATCAAGGTCGGGAAGGAGATCCGAGTCCAAAGGTATTACCTGCTAGTTTTGTGGAAAAAAAGGACATACAAAGGAGTGTTGGTTGAGAGATAAAGAGAATCAACATGCAGGTATGGGAGAAGCAAAGGATACAAATATTGTGATGCAGGATGCTCTCATACTTTCTTCAGATAGTCAGGTAGGATCATGGATTTTAGATTCTGGTTCATCTTTTCATGCATCCCCAAACAGAGATTTGTTCTACGAGTATGAACAGGGAGACTTTGGAGTTCTTTATTTAGGGGATGGTACGCCTTGTCAGATAGTTGGCAAAGGGAAAGTGCAGCTGAGATTGCAGATTGACAACACGTGGGTGTTGAAAGAGGTCATGCATGTTCCGATTCTGAAGCAGAGTCTGATTTCTGTAGGAAGGTTGGGAGATGAGGGATGCACAATAACCCTCACAGCAGATTCTTGGAAGGTTACCAAGGGAGCACTTGTTCTAGCAAGAGGTAAGAAAGTAGATACTCTTTATCTATCTACTTGTATTACTGATTCCACTTCTAGTGTAGATTCGAAGATGTGGCCTAATAGGCTTGGTCACAAGAATAGGAAGGGAATGGAAGTTCTTGATTCAAAAGGTATGTGCACAGATACAGTTCATTGCAGAAAGAGGAAATTTGATGCCTTTGACAGGGACAAAGAAGCCTTGGTGTTTATGGAGGAGATGAAGGACAGAGATCAGTCACAGGGGCTGAATAAATCTGAGCAGGGCAGCATGGACAGAGGTATGATCCAAGAAGAGCTCGCGGATGAAAATTTCATCACTTACAGGAACACACAGACACCGATGTCGGTAGCTTGGCACTGACGTCAATCATCTAGATACCGACATCGGTCATGTGCAGATCAGCAGGGTCGGTAGGTCAGACAGGAGAAGTTTGACGTCGGTCATAAGGACCAACGTCGGTAGGAGGGACATCGGCGTCGGCCAGGGAAACGACGTCGGTAGTTAGGATCAGTGCAGGGAACCGACATCGGTCAGAAGCAGACTGGGAGATGGCCTAGATTGGTCATTGGAACGGAGGTTGGGTGAATTACTAAGTCTCAAACACCCATGTAGAGGTCAGAAAAGGTATGTGAACCTCATATTCGTTGTTCACCTTCTTTATATTGCTTACTGATGGTCATGAACTAGGAAGATGGAAGAAGCAATGCAGGTAGAATCTAGAAACAGTGGGTGCTTGGCATGGATGAGGAGTGTGAGTCCTTGGAGAACCAAATAGGTATTTTTTGGTAGTGTTGTCAACTGGAAGAAAGCACTGGATAGAGGGATGGATTCCCGTTTTAGAGAAGAGAGTGGATGGATACATGAGACAGAAGGCTATGGTATATGGTCTTGATTATGCTGTAGAACAATGGAGGTTTGACCATTGTATTTTATCTTTACCAGGTTGGATAATATTAGCTACATTATCCTGTTACTGTATTGTGTTACTTGTTGCAGGGTTTCATATACAGGGAGTTTTCTGAGCTAAGGGTAGAGTTGGTTCAGAAGTGTGTCATGGAGAATTTGGGAGCAGCAAAATTCTTTTGGCATAAGATATAGGTATTGCATCACAGGTTTGCATGGTGGTTGGTCTTCAAGAGTGACATTGAAGAGGGATACAAAGCCTAAGGAACAAAAAGATGGTGTATAGGTACAGGTACAAGTTGCAGCTGTTTATCTCCAAGTGGGAGATTGTTGTGGTGTGGAGCTAAAAGCTTCAACTGTTTGCAGACACTAGAAGGAAGGATGCTGAAGAACCAGAGCCACCGGCGTCGGCAGTATGACCGACGTCGGTCAAGTGTAGTGGAGAAGGAGACCGGCGACGGCAGGAAGTCGGTCGACGTTGGCAGCACCAGACCATCAGGGACCGACGTCGGTCGCCTGTGTATTTTCAGAACTGCTGTTGACAAACAGTCAGTTAGTTGAACCGAGTGTTTGCATGCTAAGGGGCTAATTTAAGTCGCGGGCTGTGTGTCTAATTTTAGTAGTTAGACTTCTATTTTTGTAAGCATGGGATCTTATTTATAGACCCATAAGGCATGTATTGTAAATTAATTCTAAAGCAAGTAAAGGCATTGAAGCTAGTAAGGTCAAGGAGATCAGCGGAAGCATTCAAGGAGGGATAACAAGTCAGGCTTTAGAGTTGTTGTGTTGACCAAGAGAGAGAGGGAAGAAGGTCTTGAGTTGTGGCAAGCCTTTGAGGTGGAGGAAGAAGTGGCATCTTCCTTATTGTATTTTCTTCTAGTAATATCTAATACAAAGAGTGTGTATTGTCTCTCAAATTCTTTGTTGTCTCAAGTTTTTAGCTACTTTATCATTTTGGTATAATTCCATGTTTAATTGCATATAAGAAAGTAATCAATTGTGCTCTAATTGGTAGAGCTACAGATCCCCTGACAAAACAAAGGTAATAAGAGTTGGGTATTATTAGCCTAGCTTATTCAAGGATTTTCATGCATGGGTAAAGAAGTGTCAAAAGTGATCTTTTTTCATAGGGAAACAAAAGCTTGCATCCCTTCCTCTCAACCCTATACAATTGGAGAAACTCTTCATGCAATGGGGTCTTGATTTTAATGGTATAATTAACCTCCCCTCAAGTGTAGGCCATAAGTGGGTGCTTACAACCACTGATTACTTCACCAGATGGGTAGAGGTAATATTTCTCAAGGAGGCTAATGAAAGTTCAGTCCTTAACTTCTCTAAAGGTTTAGTGACCAGATTTGGAGTCCCTTCCATAATAATTTATGATAATGAAATGGAATTTATTGGTGCAAGGACAATTGAGTGGGCTCTCAAGCATGGCATCTATCTCAACACTTCTTCCATTACTATCTTTAAGAAAATGGATTGGCAGAGTCCACCAACAAAAAAATGATCAAAATCATTAAGAGGACAGTGGAGGAAAACAAATAACTTGGCATACCAAATTTGAAGACAACCTTATAGTATGATAGGATTAATCCCAAGAGGTTTGTTGGTAACTCACCCTACATGCTTGTTTATGGGAGAGAGGCCAAGTTACCTATATCTCTAGAATTACCAACCTTGGAGTTAGCACATCAACTTGAGATGCTGGAGAGTGATCCCATGGAAATAAGGTTTTCAAAGCTGATGGCATTGGAGGAAACCAAAAATAATTCCATGCATACCATGGTGTGCTATTAGGTCCAAGTGAAGAAGGCCTTTGATAGGAAAGCAATTTTAAGAGCATATCAGGAAGGTGCCTTGTGTTGAAGTGGGATAAAGATAGGGCCAAACGTAGTAGACATACAAATTTTGACACATTGTGGAGTGGGCCCTATGTTATCACTAGATGCAAGAAACATAATACCTTTCAACTTTCAAAGTTGAATGGAAAAGAGCTAAACATCCTAGTCAATGGGATGCATTTAAAACCATGTTAATAAATTTAGTTTTTGGACTTGTACATAGTAGTTTAGATATTTACTTTCTCTAAGTGCTTTAGCACAGGTTTGTTTGTTTGTTTTTGTGTCCTCCTTCTTCAAAGTGTCTTTGGGCACATGTGTGTGTGTGTGGTGTGTGTTTTGGAAGGTTTTCTTAGTTTTAATTTTTTTTAGGCTTTATCATGTTCTTTTTTAGTTTGGCTCTTATTGAGAGGCTTTGTTTAGTTCTATTGTCCAACATTTAGGCTGAAGAGAAGTTACAAGGTTGTGTTTTCAGATGTGAAAGGTTGGATGCTTATATGACTCTACTCCCAATGGATTGACTTAAGTCTAATGGATTCATGCTTATTAGGAAAGCATCCCACAGAGGTCACCAAGAATGTCGACCATTTTTTGGTCACCATGGAAGTGAAACTTTCAGTTGAAAGAATGGGTGTAGGCATGAAGGTTATTCAATTCTAGATGGAGTTCAAGAAAAATGGCTAAGTCTTTAGACGTATCATATTCTAAAAGAGTTCAGTCTTTAGATTAAATCTTACGGATAAGAGTTAGAAATTTTGTTCCAAGCATAAATGCTAAAGACCAAAAAGGGAGTTGGCATATTTTTCAAAGTTGGCCTTTGCACTATAAGCCTTTGGATAAAGTGTTTGGGTTTTTTGAAAAGAGAAGGTCAGAACTTATGCAATGACAACTTTTATGAAGGATTCATAGGTTTGTCTAGGTATTTTAATCTTTGGAAGAAGTGTACTGAGTAAGTCAGAGCTTTTATTCAGAACAATTGTTTTGACAAAATCTGTGAAGAGCTTCTAAGTCTAGGTCTTCAGAGAAAATGTTATGAGAAAATGTTCAAAGGATGTTGCAAAAAGTTCAAGATAAAAGTTTCAAATAAAGATTTCAAAGAAATATTTGAGAAGGTTTATCTATGTTTTGCCTTTGGAGGAGATGTTACAAATCTTGTGTTCCAAATGAAAATGTTGAACACAAAGTCTGAAGTAGAAATGTCAAAGGTCAAAGCCCATGTAGAAACTATGAAAGCAAGCACGTGAAGCATAGATCTTCATTCCTATTATGTGTTCTCTTCCTTAAAGTCTTGTGCACTGAAGTGTTAAGGTTTCTAACCTTTGTTTGATAACCGTAACTTTCATTCCTACTACATAGCCTTCAACATGCACCCTTTGTGCAAAATACAACCAAGTGATGGAACAATACATAGGTTTGGGTGCATGGGTCTCCAATACTCCAAGAAGCAAAGAGAGAAGTCTATGGGGATTATTTATAAATCATGAAGATCATGATCAAAATTCCCAATCCTCTTGTGTGTTATTATTTAAGTACTTACACTCAAATGTTTAATTTCAGCACCAGATCATAGAATTCCACTTTTTATGCTCCCATGTTTCGCAGACTATGATATAAACTATGCACCACTTCCTTCGTTAACTGGTACAAGTTATAGATATCAGGCAAACAATTCTATGAAGGTAAAAAGGGATTTTAAAACACTTATATGTTTCTTTAACTTTCTCAGGAGCCACAAGTCAACATTCTGTGGCCCTAGGCCTGTTTAGAAAGCTTTCATGCCTTAGTCTTTTTTTTACTTTGTCTAGAGCCACATGTCAACAATTTATGGCCTCGAGCTTATAATAAATACCTTCAATACTTATATTTTATTTAAATTTGCCTAGGGGAAAATTATGTTAGTAAAGTGACAAAGTAAATGTGTTAGTGGGATGATGCCACATGGTAAAATCCCAACAACTCAGGGTGCCAGAACCATCCATGTAGTTAAGAGAATTTGTCAGATCAGGGGGTTAGTAGGATTATGCCACATGGAAAAATACTACTTCATTGTTAAAGGATGGTCCACCAGTAGCTTATTTTTTTCTTTAACATTAGTTGATTTTTCAAGGATTTCCTAGAGTCACATGTCACTCTCCCAGCAACCTGGGCCTATGTAAAAAGTCTTTTAAGATAGTCAATTTTCAAGAAGTTACCTAATGCATCTTGATGTCAGTAAAGTTTTTGGCTAGTAGGCTATCAAGATGCTTCCACATGTCACAATCTTGAGGACCTGACATCTCAAAGATGTTTGTACAATTTCAAATCCCCTAGGTAAGTAGGTTAGTGGGATGGCACCATGTGGTGAAATATCGCTACTCTACAGCCCTGAGGTGGTCCATGAAAATCCTAGTAATATGTCATATCCTTGGATAAATAGGTGAGTGACATGATGACATATGGTAATATCTCACTTCACCATAGGAGGAATAGTCAGCATGCACTAAAGAGCTTTGGCCAAGTAATGACAAAGCGAGAAGAAGAAGACATGTGGTTGGAACTTGCCACTGAAGAATTTACTAGCATCTACACTGACACTATTTGAAGTAAATTTGATGGCCCATTTCTCATGTTTTATCATCAAAAGCTAAGAATAGATTGTATAACCAAATTGATTACCATAATCAAGATGGCTTGACATTTGAATCATGGCATAACTAGACTCCAATTGGAAAAGTGATGAGAGGGTGATGGAATCTAGTCAAATTTATCATGAAAACAAATGCACCCACAAGCAGATAGAGGAGATGTGGTAGGTAGTTATATATGCATGGCCATGGCAATCCTGAGGAGATATTCTCACTTCCTCGACTACCTTCTCTAGTCATGATTCAATATGTAACAACCCCATTAGTGGGAAAGGCCAAATCAAACCCCAAGCTCAAGATATTTTGCCTATTTAAGTAGGCAAATAGACCATTGTAATCTTCCTCAAGGTGTGTATGGTGAATCCCTACTGAAATTGATGCTTGTTTATTTATCTCTTAGATAAATTCAAGCTGAGTTATTTTTTCTTCATCTTGCATTTGGTGTTTTGGAGATTGTTGTTGAATGTCAATGATATTTGTTTTACTTCCTTGCATTCATCCTCTTAATTCATGCCTCTATGTGACTTAGTCATCTCTCTACAGGTCATATGATGTGTGTCAAATGGATATGTTGAATCCAGAGCATGGAAATGTCATTAATGTCTTTCTTAGATCTCTTGATCTTTCACCTTGGCTCTGGTAGTTACCATAACCTTCATATGAAACACTTGCGTAGGAAAGGTTATTTTGAAGTTGTAGAAATCAGCTTGTGATCTTGTTATTTCATAGTGCAGTTACAAGAAAGTAGAGAAGACTATATTTTTGTGCATCACCTCCATGTTCTTTTTATTATTTTAGTATTTTTCTATCCCTTTTCCTTGCAATTTTAGTAGGTTAGTCATTAGTCTTAGGTGAAGCATTGAGGGAGCTATCCCTATCTATATATTCACTTCACCAATTAGGCCACCCACAACTTAGAAGTGATTCTATGTTATCACCTAATTAAGAAGTCTTGAACAACATTATTATGGGTGAAAATTAGATTGATAATATGTAATTTACTACCATATATTTTAAATATATTCATTAGTGTAATATTTTTAGCTGAATTTGATTGAAACTAAAATAGGATAAACAACCACCTTGTCATATTAGGGTTTGAAAACACAAAATTTTATTTTTAACTTTGGCCAAACTATTTGGGACTTGAGTTGGCCTCAATTCCCAAATTTCAAAGAACAAACCCCTTTTAGTTTCTTATGAGCTTTTTGAAAATGTAAAAAAAACAAAATATTTTGAAAATTGTGGCTTGTAGAGTGAATATATGAAAACCTTAAACTCAATAAATCAGTTAAAATGATTGAAAAAATCTCAAATTTAGATTATGGCTACCTTGAGGAATTATCCTACTTCAACTAAAAAAAATCATATGGTTTTAGAAGGGTTTGTAAGATATAGGCAATTTTGAAAAAGTAGGGGGTTGACCTCACTTTTGCCCAAATTGAAGCTTCATTACCACTTGTAATGAGAAAACTATAGCACTAAAGTATAATCACAACAATATATCACAATACAATTGAAATAATATTACAATAATGAAGTATATGATTTAACCACTTTGAGGGGGCAACCTTCACAACCATACAGTGAGAACTTATTTTTCAATGTGATGATGAAATGTTAACCACTACCTCTTATATATACCCTACTTATATTATGGAGGATTTTTATGTTGATTATGCTACCAATATGAAGCTATAGAAATGATCTTATGATTTAGTTAAAGGTTATGTTATCCACAAGTTGCGACACATATCCCAATACACATTATAGGTTAAGTGAGTCACACAAATATTATCAGTAAGTAGCAAATCACATTTAGAAAATAAAAAATAACATTTAGTAAATAGAAAAACACCTCCAGGCACTATCACACTTTCATTGGAAGATTCACAGTTCCTCAAAAATCATGTCTCATGGAAACACAGTTAGCCACAGACAAGTAAAGGCAAAAAGGCCATGAATTGATGATAGAGTAAGAACTATAAAAGATCCATAGTATACCACAAGCTAAAATAGATGACTAAGTAGTGAAATACAAAGATAAGCACCACATGTTGAGTGAGCCTGTGAAATTCGATGTCATAAATTCAAATTCAAATTTGATGGATGGATAACAATGATTGTTACTCTATAATTAATTATCACACATGGAGGATTCAAGCAATGAATTTTCAAGACAAATAAATGAACTATATGTTATGTTCCTAGGTCAAATAAAATTAAGCTTGCCAATTGCTAACTACAAACTACTATCCAGAGATCTATAGTGAAGTAAAAGCCCTAAATTTCAAAGTTTAACACAAAGCTCAAATTGTTCAACAATGAAGGTGCAAAACCAGGAACCTGCTCCTTCAATGTTCTAATTTGGGACCAAGTAATAATTTAAAGATATAGAATTCAAAAAAATGGATTTACTTGGGGCATTTAAAAATTATACAATAATTTATGCAAAGGTTGAGGGTGCTCAACCTTACAAGGATGAAGACAATTTATACCTAGATCAAAGGGAGTACATAGATGACTTGTTGGAAATCAGAGCAGTTGGACTCCATAAATAAATAATGAAACCAAAGGTATTCCATTGCGCTGACCTGGTGTTTAATTTTTTTACAATAGGCACTTGCACAAGATATATCTTCTATTAAAATAATAGTGAGCAACCTATAGCTTATGTAGATGGCCTATCCTTTGATAAATTCTATAGATTGACACAACCAAACATCACATATAACCAAACAATAGTAAATAACTAGTTCAAAAATAATAACATCAAAATCACCTTATTAGGATGGGCCTAGAACCCAAATAAGTTTTCTATTAAGAAGAAAGTATTTATTACCCAATTTAGGCCTAGTGCTAAAATTACCATGGCCTTATTGAACATATTACATGGAGCTTCACCTCTCAGTCTTGTAGATGAGGTTTAGGTCCCATTTTTATCCATAATTTTGGAATGCAAGAACATTCCCCCACTAGAGGAAATCATAAGCGTAAACTTAAATAATCAAAGAGATTGAATGCATGACTAAGTAGATGCCAACTTCTACATGCTTTCATACTTGGTAAATGTTATCTGTGGTATTGTTACCTAAGATAATGTTATGCCTTGGGATCCAAAGTTGACAAAGTGGATTTGTAATGATTCTGACTATCTTCACATACATAAGTACAAGGATCATATGCAAACAATAGCATAGACCTTTTACCCAATGTTTTATAGAGCATTAAATGGATAGTCAATGCCTAGGTTGTCTAATCAAATAAAAAGATCACTAAGGACATTGGGTGATTATTGGTTTTATGTAGATCACACTAATCATTAGAGTTGAGGGAAACTTGGAAGTTCCCTTCTTACTACCAAGACTTGTACTAGAAAAATTGGCCGAATAAGAGATAGTTTATCAACTATCCAATAGTGTGGATGAAAATATGAGGGCCAAATTAAACAAGTATCATAAGATACCCTTCAACAGTGGGAGGTAATAATTTCAGATCTTGGATTAAATAGCTAAAACTTCAAAATATAGGGGTTCGTTTAAGTTTTGACTGTTGGTGTAGGTATTTACTACACCTATTTACTTTATCTTGCTTATGTGGATTTAGGTCTATTAGGTGAATAATGACATCATATTGATGTCATAATGCACATGTGAGTGCATGGGTTCACTTAGTGGGTGGATGGGGTCATCCATCCCACTATGTTCCCTCAATGCTCTCTCCACCCATAGTGGAGGAGCCCACCCACTCACCTTGTGTGGAGTATTACTCATTCTAAGCCATTTCTAGCTTGAGCATTCAGTGAGGCTTGTGGAGCTACATGGCTCTTGTGTCATTTCTATAGTGTGATTGTAATACTTGTGCTATTTTACTACTTAGCTACAAGTTGTGTAAGCTTTGAGTAATAACATTGCGAGTTTAGTGAGATGTAAGATTCAAGTCATTGTAATTCATTCCATCTCCACTTTATTTTAAATACATATAGTTCTATTCTCTTCTGGTTTCTCAATTCAATAATTGTGTGTGTTATCTCTATGATCATTGGTCTTGGATATCTGATTCTAGACAATTCTCACATGGTATCAAAACACTAGGTGTTGGTAATGATCACCATTTTTTGTTGTTGTTGTTGTTGTTGCATATTTGAAATCTTTGAGATATTTTGTTTTGTATTCTCATCCATAAATTATAGAGAGAAATCTATGGATCAACGTGTTCATCTATGATTTCTTCTCTAAACTACCTTTGGTATCAGCATTTGCAAAGGTTTATTTACCTTCCAAACAACACTTGCATGTGTTTTATTTTGGTATATAAGGTATTTTTCACAGATCTAGAATTGGGTAGCAAAATAGAGAGTTAGCATTAGAGGACTCTATTTTAGTGTGCTCACCATCCCAACATGATCCACCATCATTTTGTTAGAGTTCACCAAGTCTATGAAAGCTATGGTTCCTTTCATGTGGGAGGAGAATCCTAGGATCTGAAGGAAGGTTGGAATATGAGGGGTTATTGCCCACTACCAATGAACTTTTCTGCACAAGCAGATTCTACTGCTGCCCCTGACACCTTGCCTTCAACAGCCTGTCTACCTGTAGTTTGATAAGTGTATAGCTAAAATCAAGCAAGCTCGTGCCTGCTTCAACCTGATTTAAAAACCACCTTTAGTCATCTAATGTCTAGGCTTCCTCAATGGCCACATGTAGTCAAATAGCTCTAGAAGTCTACTCATAGCCATGATCCTCTTCATTAGCATCAAGATTCTTTTGTCTGAGGTGTAAAGCCACAAATAATACACAAATCATGATTAGTGTCTAAACCATTTTACATGATGATCAACAACCTTGTGACTACCTGGCCTTCAAATTCTAGCTATGCCATCCTAAATGCCTCCTTTAGGTAGTGAATGACCTGTTCCACAACCTTTTTTGGCCTACTCCTCTACCCTCACCAACCTCCTTCACCTCCTATCACAACAGCCTGCCTGCTGTTGATCAACACCTTGGTCCCCACTCCTATTTCTCCACTTTCCCATCCCCACCCTCCTAAAAACATTTAAAATATGAGTCCATTTATTTAAAATGGGTTCTTTTCTATAATGGTATAGTAGTTTTTACGTGGTGGAAGACAAAATTATTTAGGTGGGGTTGATTTTATGAGTAGAAAGAGAGGTGTGGGGGATAAAATGAATGGGGGACACATTTTTTTTGTTTTTTTAATTTAAAAATAATAGAGATTTTTTACTTGTTTTTTATATAAAAACATTATATATTGTAATTAAGTGGTTTATAGCTTTGTATTTTTGTCTATCAAAGATGGAGGATGAGGTTTAGGTTGGTAGGAGGCCAATTCCACCTTACATATAAAATCATTGCATTCTTCATTATGTGTCGGTTTCAATGATTAGTTAGAAATTTACCTTGACCCTTATTTGGACAAGTTTTTTTAAAACTTTTAGTGCAATTTAATTAAATATGTCTCATTTACGGGAAATCTATTATGACATAACTTTTGATCGGTAGTTCAAAATTGAGCACCATATTTTTTAAAAGTTAATGTTTTTTAATTTCCCACACATTTTTCATATTTTCATTTTAAAACACACTAACATATAAAATGCCATATTCAAGGGGGTTACCTGCGTTATGAGCCCTACTACCTTCTGCATTATACTTCGTGCACTTTTTGCTCACACGTGGATGAATTTTTGTCTATGTTTGAAATATTCATTTTTAGCATGTATAATCCCTCACTACAACACTGAATACTTATTTGGACACATTCTCAATTGTGCCCGACGTCCCATTCATGAACGTGCTTTAGGGATTCATTATAGTTTATTTTGTGCAGTTGTGTACTTCTTTGGTGTCCCCTTTTGGTCATGTCAACAACATTTGAGAGAATCCAAAAGAGGAGAGTTGTTTTGTCTCCAATAGTTCTTCTTGGGAATAACAATTATGCTTTATGGTGTGCTTATATAGAACACTTGCTCATATAAGAATTGTATTCCATTCTTATATGGACATATTCTTTCACCCACTGATCTTGTTCGATTCGATAAGTAGGCTAATACTTGTGATAAGGTGTTTTCCACTCTATTACTACTTATTTCCATGGATCTTTGTTGCCATGTGGAATATATAGAGTGCCCATGCACTATTTGGAACATCTTACAGTCTCTTTTTGAAGATCCTACTGAGACCTACATCATACCCCCTCTGCTTCTTATTATCTCTTCTGAGACTATTTTACTCTCACCTCCTACTTCTATTCCCTATGATGATAAATTCCAGGTGGACAATGATCTTACTTCTATTAAGATTCCACTCTAGGATGAGATTCTACCAGACCTTAGCTATTTTATTGCAGAATCTACTTTCATTCATAAGTAGGATGTTGCTCTTCTAGAGCCATCATAGTCTAGCACTTTGAAGGACCCTATTATTTATAGTATGAGTACACACATTGAGAGATTTAATGACTCATATGTTCCTATAGATATTCATATTGTAGAGCTGTGTGCTTCATTTGCAATATCATCTTTAGTTTCAACAATTATTGAGCCTTGCTCTCCTCTTCCCTTGGAAATTGTTTTAGTGAATGTTCCATGTCTATCTTCTTCTCTGGATATTCTCTCCCCTTCATTGTATGCTTCTTCATTGCCATCTTCTAAAGTTAGGCTTGTGATACTTGATCAAACTTTGGCACATTCAAGCATTAGTAGGGATACATTTGAACATTTTACAGAGATAAACATCCTAATTTCTACTACATTCCACTTGAGAGGGAATTCAGTAGTTTGATAGCTAGTGATTTCTTTCTTCAAAAAGGAAGAGACAATATTTATTACAGATGGACCTACTAAAACATTCACCATGAAACATTATATGCTTACCTTTTCTTTTTTATTTGTGGAGGCACACATCTTTCATATTTTTTAGGATATTGGAGATCATCACTATGTATGTGGAGTGTTGATTATTTCAGCATTATCTTTTGGGGAGTCTTTTAGTCTCCTCTTATTTTTTTCTCTCTTTTTTGGGGGGGGGGAGTTTTTCCCACTAGATTTTTTTCCTCTAGGCTGCATTGTACTTGGGTACCTGATCAGGGCTAGTTGTCGAGACCCAATTCTTCTACCAACCTAAGATATGCTTAAGGGAGGTGTTGGTGTAGGCATTTACTACACCTATTTATTTCATCTTGATTGTGTGGATTTACATCTATTAGGTGAATAATGGCATCATCTTGATGTCATAAGGTACATGTGAGTACATGGGGTCACTTAGTGGGTGGATGGGGTCTCCATCCCACTATGTTCCCTCAGTGCTCTCTCTACCCATATTGAAGGAGCCCACCCACTCACCTTGTGTGGAGTATTGCTCATTCTAAGCCATTTCTGGCTTGAGCATTCAATGAGGCTTGTGGAACTATATAGCCCTTGTGCCATTTCTATTGTGTGATTGTAAGCCTTGTGTTATTGTGTTACTTATCTACAAGTTGTGTAAGTTGTGAGCCATATAGTTATGAGCTTAGTGAGATATAAGCTTTGAGTCATTGTAATGCAGTACATCTCCACCTCATTCTAAATACATATTGCAATTATGTTATCTTATGATTTTTGGCTTCAATAGTTGTGTGTGTTCGCTCTATAGTCACCAGTCTTGGATGTGTGGTTCTGGATGATTTTCTCATTGACTAATTGAGTAAAGATATTAGGATCCCAATAAGGTAACAAGACAATAAATAGATAAATTATTATTGGTAATTCAAGAAACATAATGGCCATCAAGAATATGAACATGACCTAATCTTTCTTAACCTTGAGGATGATTCATATGTATGTACAAAAATGAGAAAAGCTCAAATGTCTATGAAGATCACTCATTTGATCCAATATGATTCATCTATATCAAGAAAAGCTATAATTAGAATCTAATAGGAGGAAAATAATTTTGACAAACTGGGCAACCTCAAATAGAGGAATAAATTGATGAGCAATTAAGGGAAATAATTCTTAAAAATGTCCCAAAACCACAAGAGGTGAAGCAATAAATTAAGGACACATGGGAACCTCCAAATATCACAGCTACATTCACTCCATTAGCTACAAGATTAATTCCGCCTCAAGATCCAAAAATAAGTCAATTCCATTTTCCTCTTCCAATACAGGAGATATCCACACCTTCTATAGCAACTTATGAAATAAGGTCTCTTCATACCTCCTTGCAAACTCTTCTTATCACAAAAATTAAGAGATGGATCACTAATAAAATGAGTAAGAAGAAGGAAATATAGAAGTAAGGTATCGTGAGAACCCAGATATAGAAGCATCATTAGATATCTTTCAGAAGGTGCCTTTATAGAGGAATTTTGGGATTTTAAGGCCCAATCCTCCTTTGGATTTAGCTAGTATTGGACAAGGACAAGTTGAAGAAGTAAAAAAAGCAACTATACCAATTAGAACTATGGTGGTCATGTCAACTACTTCAGTTATCCTACCTATGGCTACTTCTATAGCTTCTCCATAGGGCTTGACATATGTCACCATTTACCTTATTTAAGTAGTAGTTCTTTCAACTACTATAACTCCTTTGGATTCAAATGGTATGGCATAGACTACAAATATATATTATTTGACTAAGGCTGTCCCTACCACTAACTATATGGTGGTTTTATATACTTCAATTAATAAATTTTTGAAAAGTATAATGTAGGTTGCCATTACACAACCAATTCTTCCCACACTTGACCTAGGCACTATAGTCACTAGTTAACATTTTGAGGATTTAATATCCTAGGTAATTTTTATTACACAACCCATGTAAGCCCATATTCTCACCCAATTTGGTGTTTCCATTACACATGGTCTCCTAATAGACTCAATAATTATCTAGGTCCAAGAGTCTCATGACCTCACTAGATATGTCCTTAGAACACCTGCTCAGACAAAAATCTCTGAGAGGTTGCTCATCCCACCTTTCTCTTCATTACCTAAACCTCCCCATTCTATTTATTTATCTTCTTCAAATCTCATTCTCCACCTCCACATGTTCCTCCATCTTCTTCCACTCTCATACCTCCACCCCAACACACTTTACCCCTCACCTCTCAGACATCTCCCTAAGACCTGTTAGTGACTCCTGCATGGATTTAGAAGGTGGAATTAGAATAGTTAGATAGGAAAGATTTGGTGATCACTAAGGATCCTAGTTTGACTATAGAGTTTGATGAGACAAACTCAAAATGGTGAGGCAAAATACAATTATAACTGGTGGAAAGCCTACAAAGTTTGTGAGAGAATAATAACTCTTCTTATTAACAAAGAAAATAAGAAATAGACCTAGGGATGAAGATGAGATCCATGAAGATCCCATTTCCATGGTATATGCTATTGGGGGAGTATTGAATAAGATGTTTTATGGGTTGAAACATACCAATAAGATACTAGAGTCATAGGGTAGAATAGATCCTCCAAAGGATATAATGGACAATGTACATAGTTCAACTAAAACTCTATGTGACATAGTATGTTTTATTCAATAGTCAAGGGGAGAATTGCAACCACATTAGAACAATGTGGTAAATTTTTATGAGTCTTTGAAGATATTGGATTCCAAATTAAATTTTATTGACAAAGAATTAATATAGAATCAATATCAACATCTCAATTTGATACAACTTCCATATATTGCTTGAACTCAAAATTTTGTGACTAGTAAGAGAAAATGGAATTGTTGACCATTTTTTGCCCAACAGGCCAAAAATCGGTTCCCATTTTCCCTTGTTATTCTAGGCCAATTCATTTTTTGATTTTGCACAAGTCCAGGAATTTCTACAAACTCTACAGGTCTTTTTCTACGGACTCTGTAGGTGAAGTTTCTATAGATTCTGCAAAGAAGTTTTCTACGGACTCTATAGTTTAGTCTTTTGGTGCATGAAGAATCAATTTAGAGAGTGTTGGGTTTTACAAGGCATCTTCAGGCTCTTGTCTAAACAAATTCACAAGGAAGGTTGGTATCTTTGAACCATTGAACCATTGAATCGGTTCAATGCCTTGGTTCATCGCTTCGGTTCAAAGCCTTGGTTCAATCGGCAAGTTCATTGCTTTGGTTCAATCAAACGGTTCATCAGCCTGGTTCAACACGCTGGTTCAATCCCTTGGTTCAATGTTTTGGTTCAATCAGATGGTTCAATCACTCATTTCACTCAGTCAGTTCATTGGTTTGTTTCAATGCGTAAGTTCAACAGTTTTGGTTCAGTTCAAAGGGTTCAAGTGGCAGGTTCAAAGGCTTGGTTCAACAAAGGAGTGGCATGCAGTGTTGAACCATTGAACCATTGAACCATTTTTGGTTCAATGGATTGGTTTAATAGAGCATCCTAAAGCTGAAGGGAAAGTGCCCTTGCAAAGGGTAGTTTTGAGTTCAAGAGCCCTTATGAAGGGCAGGGAGCACTTCAAAGAGGCCGCAAAAAAGCGGATAAGATCTTTCAAAATTTTGTTAAGGCAAAGTCATGAATTCTTTCAAAATTTTTGTTTGAAGGAATTCCTTCAAACAAAAAGTCTGAAGGAATTCAGAAAAGGTCATGAGCAAGAAACCCGAAAGAAAAGAACTTTAAGGCAAAAGGACAAAAGACTGAGACAATTCTCACGGACTTTTTATCTGTAGGAAAATTGTCTGCATAAAAAGTCTGCGAGAGGAAATCCATAAAGAAAGCCCATAGAAAAGGCCTAAAGGAATATGCCAAGGATGGTGATGTCTCGAAAGCCATCAACTTTAAGAAGATAGACTAGCTATTGGCTTTCAAACTGTGATGGGCCCGTGAACGTCAAATTTTATACTAGGAAATCTCGAGCACGAAAGGTGCCATGTGGCAACTATGCAAGGCTTTGACATGCTTTACTAGGAGTAGCAGAACATGCCATGTGTCCCTTGCAAGGCTCGATAGAAGCTAACAAGTGTTAGCACCCATCACCTCTTCTCTTTTGTCTCGTGAACACTATGGTGGGCCTTGACAAACTGCTAAAGAGAGTGGAAGCCGCCACACATCATTTTATATAGTACTCTCTAAAGGTGTTTGAAGCTTCTATAGATTTAGCAGATACTACCATGTGTTCCATCATAAACTCAGTGGAAGCCACCACGCGTCAGCATTCACATTTCAAAGTGCCTTATGAGTTTCAATGCGACAGGCGTGCAGACGTCAAACTTTGCAGGAATGAATAACTGTTGGTTTTCAAACAAATGGCTTGAGCTCGAAGGAATTCAAAGACTAAAGTTTAGAGAGCTAAAGAACTAGTAGAATTAACCTGAGAGATGATGGATCAAAAATCAAGAAGGCAGCCCAATGGCAAAAAGGAGGTGAGTTATATCTATAGTTGAAACAGTGTCTACCAATTGATTACCAAGAGGCACGAACAGGCGATGAATGGTGCAACTCATCCTTCCCCATTCTACATTAATGAGTAGGTAAGCCATGAAATGCCTTAAGGGAGAAATCTTTTGAAGACAAATGATGGCCCATAGTTTTACCTTGAAGCAAGGGGCCGACACAACATTACCTTAGAGCGGCTTTCCTCTTCCCAATGATCGGAACACACATGGGTCATTTGTAAAAAGGGTTCCAAAAGGCCTCCTTTCTTCCTCTATATATTGTAGACTTGTCATTTGGAAAAGTATCTGTCACATTTGTAAGGCGAAGCCCTAGCAAAATTTTCACCTAAAATCAATAAATGCATTTTTACCTCTATTCTGGTTAGATATCTCTGTGTGTGTCTGAGTGTTAGTTTTGTGTCTAGTCATTGCGTTCTAATGCTTTCACAAGGTTAAAACCAATGAACCTAGTGTCTATAAGGTGTCATTCTTGCAAGTGACAAGGAGAGCTGCACCTGGAAGCACAGAGACAGAAGAAGCTACTATATAGTGTGCCCTTTCCATAGCACCTATGGTGAGTCCCTATTTTTTGTGTGTTCTATTAAAGCCTCCCTGTTAAGTTTCCTATAACCTGGTCCTTTTGCCAATCTAAAGTGTACGTATGTGTTTGTATGGTTTCAAGTGTGAGTGTGAGTAGGTCAAATCATTTGGTGCATCACCTCTTTTAGAGTAGTTTTGTTTTCTTGCAATCTTTCTCCCTTTCCATCCCCCCTATTATATATCTATATATATGTATTAGCACTTATTGGAGCAACTCAGATGCATCAAAGGGAGCTAGCCCTTACCTAGAGACTCTCCCCTCCAGCTTTGCCAGTCCCACAGGTGAGAGGGCAGTTTCCATTTTGATGTGTGGAAGGCAAGAGCTCGGCCTCCTGCCCCAAGTGCAATCCACTGCGTCAATAGTTTTTGGCATGCCTAGTGCGACCCAATTTTTACACTCAGTAAAGTTTCAGGATTGATGCTGGTCTTGTTACAAAAAATCAACTATTTTTAGCATTTGGTGACTCCACTAGCAAGAGCTTCTTTTTATAATCAAAGACCAGTCTGACTTCCCATGCCTAAAGTCACCACACAGTCTGCTTCTAAGGGTGTCCCTTTCGAATTTATTGAATTACCTTTAAACTCAGTAAAGTGACTGAGATTTGAGAGGTCCCATCCTTATTCAGCAAACCACTTTCCAAAACCTACTATAAAAAATACCTATGCAAGAAAGCCACGATTACATCCTGTCATAGCTATGGCATTACCATTTGTGACTTTTCGTGGTCAGAGTCCTTTGAATCTCCAACATTATGACCCAATTCCAGGAGCAGCCCTCAAAAGTGTGCCTTCCTTTGATGGAGAGGGGCCCATTACAGTCATCAAGCACATCAAAAATATTGCTAACCTCTGCAATATTCAAAATGTCACCGAGAAAAATATTGTAATCAGATTGCTGGCATTGTCTCTCAAAGGCAAAGCTCTTGACTGGTATGGGACTTTGGCTATAAATTCAATCAGTTCCTGGAATGATTTGGGTACTCACTTGATGGACCATTTTGGGGAAAAGAGTGACCACCTCGCACTTGCTGAGCAGCTGACTACCATGAAAAGGGCCCCACATGAATACATGTAAGATTTCAACACTCAGTTTTAGAAGACATGAGATAGAATCCCCATTTTGGTAAGACCGACTGCTAGCTATGCTTTCTTGTATTACTTAAGAGCATTGAACAACGATATCACTATTATGATATAGTCCATGGGAGGGGATGTGTTTCCTGCCACCTATGACATAGCTATAGCAGTTGAAAATTGCTTAGTGCAGGTTGGGAAGATAGCTCCTAGACCCCATATGCCACTTTTCCTTGAAATGCCGCCTTTAATTTAGACCGCTGCTCCCACATTAGCTCTTTTGATCAAAGAAACAGACCCAACCAAGGATACTAGTAGTATGGCCAAGCTCCTAGACCCCCTTTCCAACATTACAATCAAGGATAGGGTTAGCTTACTCAGACCATACCCTTTCAAGGCTACAACCCAGGTGCCCCTTCATCATCTAAGGCTATGGTGCCTGTCTAAAATAATCTGGTGCAAGAACAACCAAGTTGTTCAACCATGGGATATGGTCAGGAGCAGGCTATTTATACAAATGAAATGACAGGTTATTACCCAAATGTACAAGACAATCAGGTAGCCACCCATTCCCAAGTCTTTGAGGCTCTAACGCAACCCAGCATGAGCAACAATCAGGCCCAGCCTGATTCTACTCTCATGAATCATCTGAAAGGAGAATTCCATTCAGTCAATTATGTGGGTGTTGTAGACAATCAGGCTGATTGTGTTGCAGTCAACAAAAGATTCAAAAGGAGAGTAATGGAAGAAGCTCAAGTTACTACCCAAATGCCAAAAAACCCCTCTTCATCACTAGTAAATCAAAAGGTCCCAAGCTTCAGACCATCAGTTGTACCTTCAGCTCCTCAGCCTGCACCTCAGGTTATAAATAATTCTAAACAAAATTTGAAGGAAGTCAACCCTCGAGTCAATATGGTTGACCAGATGAAGAAGCTTCACATGAACATCTCCTTGTGGGATTCACTATCAATACTGGGGCAAAAGGACATATTAGAAAAGGAATTGCAGGAGCTAAATGAACAAGCTATCCCAACAAAGGTTGATAATGTCTTGATGATGAATAGATAGCCTTCCACCTCAAGTTAGGCCCGAAAAGAAGAAAAGGTTCTTCCTTTTTATGTGTCCTTGGTCATAGGAGATTTCTTGGTGCATAATTGCATCATTGATAGTGGAGCAAGCACCTCGATGATGCCCAAATGCATAGCTGACAAGTTAGGCTTGAAATACAAAGAAATGACCAAGGGAGTCCTATAGCTGGATGGAACCCCAGCAAAGACAGTTGGGGTGGTAAAAGGTTTGAACTTGATGCTACATGCTTGCTCGACCTTCTTAGTTCCTCATGATGTAGTGGTGGCAGATGTCCCTCCTTACTTTGCCATCTACTTATCCAGGGATTTTACATCCAAGATAGGCGGCTACTTAGTAGCAAATTGGTCTTATCTGGTTTTTAGAACCAAGTATGGGACTAAAGTCAAGATTGAATCTGAGCCACTCCATAGAGATCATCTAGAACCTTACTCATTCAAGGCAATAAATGTCAGCTACACCATCATCGACCAAGAAGAGCCCCAAGTAGACCAATCTCCATCCTCTGCCCTTGAAGGAGTTGCAGACCTGCTCTTAGATGAATGGTGAAGTGACAACTTCAAGCATGATCCTTATAAATTCATATAGGAGGCGGGCCTTAGGATTTATTACATGCATGAAGAGGGTACGTTTGTACCAAATTTGATGAAAGCTAGCTAGGAAAGCTTAGGTCTATGGCAACTGTTCTTTGATGGTTCAAAAAGTAAGTTGGGAGCTGGTGGTGGAGTGGTTTTGGTCTCTCCTTCAAAAGAAAGGTGTTTTTCATCCTTCCAATTCCAATTTTCCTGCACATGCAATGTTGCAGAATACGAATCCCTCATCCATGGTTTGGAATGGGTGAGGAAAGGAGGAGTCAAAGAGCTCCAAGTCTTTGGTGACAGTGAGCTGATTGTCAATCAGGTAAGAGGCCAAGATTTGATGAAGAATTCTCTACTAAAGTCATACAAATATAGGGTATGGGACTTAGTGGAAAATTTCTTTGCTTTCAATATTTTTTCCATTCTTAGAGAGCAGAACAAGTAAGCAGATAGGTTGGCAGTGGTTGGTGCCCAATTCAACATCCCTCAAGAGATAGGCTGAGACCACATCTCACGTCACTTGAAGGTAGTGATCCGGTCCTCTGTACCTGACAACATCACTAATTGGCAGGTCTTCAATAGTGATCAACAAATAGCACTCTTCCTGCAAGAAGAAGCTGAGTTTACTACAAAAAACTAGGTTAAGCTGCAACAACAATATGGCAGCCAAATTGTTCAGTTGAAGAACAATAAGCTCCCCAAAGGTTTGGTCACTCTAGAGAGTATCTTCAATGGAGATGACCAATTGAGAAGCGATAAGGCATGCATTATAATAAAGGATGAGCACCATGAGAAGGTGGAAATATTCAAGGATAAGTTACTTGCACTTGGGAAAGTGTGCACAGACCATGAAAGGTAGGCCTTCATCTTGTTGTGCCAAGAATTTGATGATATCTTTGCTTGGGAGTATAGTGATTTGAAGGGTTTTGACCCAAGTTTGGCCTAGCATACCATTGAGCTAGAAGAAGGTGCCAAACCAATCAAGCAGAAGTAGAGGCCTGTCAACTCAATGATTGAGCCTCTCATGTGCAAGGAGCTCACCAAGTTGATTGAGTCTAGGATAATATTTTCAATCAAACACTCTTCTTGGTTGGCCAATCTTGTTCCTATTTGGAAAAGGAATGGGGAGATCAGACTGTGTGTTGATTTCAGAGACCTCAATAGAGTCTCTTTGAAAGACCATTATCCTCTCCCAAGCATGGAGCAGATCCTTCAAATGGTGATAGGCTGTGAGCGTTTCTCTCTCCTAGATGGGTATTCAGGATATAACCAGATTTTGGTGCAAGACTATGACCAACACAAGACAGCCTTCACAACTAAGTGGGGAACATTTGCTTATAGGAAAATGCCTTTTAGACTATCTAATGCTGGTGCCACTTTCCAATGAGCTATGGACATGGCATTTCAAGGCTTGATAAATAATACTATGCTAGTATATCTTGATGATGTGATAGTTTTCTCCAAGGAAGCAAGCCAACACATGAAACACCTCAGGCAAATCTTTGAGAGGTGTAGAGAGTTTGGTATCTCTCTCAAACCTAAGAAATGTGTGTTTGTTGTCCATGAGGGAAAGCTCCTTGGTCACATTGTTCACTCCATCCTAGAGCTGTCTTTGCTTAAGCACAAGAAAGGCCTGCAAAGCTTCTTCGGCAAGATAAATTTCATATGGAGATTTATCCCAAATTTTGTGTAGATGGTCAAGCCATTGACCTCTATGCTAAGGAAGGGTGAGGAGTTCACATGGACAGCACTGAGAAAAGACAGTTTTGAAGAAATCAAGCAGGCCATAGCCCAGGCTCCCACTTTGATCAACCCTAACTTCACTAAAGATTTCAACCTCTACACCTTTGACAACTAAGAGGTAATCTCAGCCATGCTTACTCACGCAAGTGATGATAACCTTGAGTAACCAATTACCTTTTTTAGCCAAGGTCTAGAAGGTTTTGAAGTCAGATACACATATGTGGAAAATCAAGTCTTGGTGGTCATATGGAGTCTAAAGAAATTCAAACACATGCTGTCTAATAGCAGGATCCACCTCATGGTTCCACATCCCGGCATCAAATATTTATTGATCAATCGAGACCTAAATGAGAAGAGAGCAGGGTGGATCACTGAGGTGATGGAATATGATGTAGATATTAAGATCACCAAACTGGTAAGAGGGAGAGGCCTGTGTGAACACCTTGCTACAGACTTTAAGCAGCAAAATGAGGACTGTCTACTAATTCATGATGTAGTTACAGTAGAAGAACTAGCTGTCATGAAGGATTGGACATCAGATGTGAGGCATTTCCTTCTCATTAGTGAGTGCTCGCAGGGCCTTGATAGGACCAAGAGGAGATGTTTTAGACTCCAGTGTCTTCCTTATGTCCTGATTGATGAAGTGCTATTCAGAAAGGATCTTTCAAGAGTCCTTTTAAGATGTTTAGACATAGGACAGGCTGATAGGGTGCTATCTGAGTTCCATGATGGGCTGGCTAGTGGTCATTTTGCTCTTAGGGCTATTGCAGCAAGAATAATGAGAGCTGGCTATTTCTGGCCTGCTCTTTTTAGGGACACCCATGCCTGGGTACTAAAGTACCAAAAGTGCATGCTTTTTGATGGGAAGCAATGGTTGGCTGTCATGCCCTTATAGCCTATTCAAGTGGAGCAACCATTCATGTAATGGGGCCTGGACTTCATAGGGATGATTAATCCTCCCTTTAGTGCTGGACACAAGTGGGTCCTGACCGCCATAGATTATTTCACAAGATGGGTAGAGGTTGTTGCTCTGAAGGAGGCCAATGAAAGTACGGTCCTAGATTTTTATGAAGACCTGGTGACAAGGTTTGGGGTTTCAGCAACCATAATCTTAGACAATGTGTTAGCTTTTCTGGGAACCAAAATAAGTGAATGGGCATTGAGATATGGTATATATCTCAGCACTTCATCCAATTACTACCCACAGGGGAATGGGTTGGCTGAGTCTATAAATAAGAACCTGATCAGGATCATCAAGTGAACCATGGAAGAGAATCAGAAGACTTGGCATGCCAAGTTGAAAATAGCCCTATGGGCGGATAGGGTCACCCCGAAGAGGGCAATTGGCAACTCGCCATACACGCTTGTCTATGGAAGGGAAGCTAGGCTCCCCATTTCACTTGAATTGCCAGCCTTAGACCTCACTCTCTCGCTACAATTAGAAGAAGGAAATAACATGGAGGTTAGGTTATGTAAGCTAATGGAGCTCCAAGAAATGAGGGACCGGGCTATGGCTTTTATGACCAGTCGCCAACAACAAATGAAGAGACACTTCGACAAGAAATCTTCATCAAAAGGTTTCTCTGAAGGAGACATTATCTTGAAATGGGATGAGGACCAAGCTAAACCTGGAAAGCATGCAAAGTTTGATGCCCTATAGAGTGGCCCATACATAATCACTTAGTGCAAGCAACATAATGCATTCCAACTCTCCAAGTTGGATGGTGAAGAACTGTATATCTCAATTAATGGGATACATCTTAAGCATTGCCACTGACCCCCTTTTTGGTCATGTATATATTTCCCTTGCTTTTCTCCTACTTTCCCTAAGTGCTTTCTACACATGTTAGTAGTTTTCTTAGCTTTGTGTGTGTTTTCATTTCCTTCTGAGGTAAATCTTTGTGATTGGTTCTAGAATTTATCAGAGCTATTGCTGATTTTTAAGTTACAATCTGACTCTATGCCCAATGGATTTTGAGGCAACTAGCTTTTAAGCATAGCAGGCATACTTCCCTTGGGAGTCACTAATTTGTTGACCATTTTTTGCCCAACAGGCCAAAAGTTAGTCCCCTTTTTCCCCTGTTGTTCTAGGCCAATTCATTTTTTGATTTTGCACAAGTCCAAGAATTTCTACAGACTCTACAGGTCTTTTTCTACAGACTCTGCAGGTGAAGTTTCTAAAGATTTTGCAAAGAAGTTTTCTATAGACTCTGTAGTTTAGTCTTTTGGCACATGAAGAATTAGTTCAGAGAGTGTTGGGTTTTACAAGGCTTCTTCGGGCTCTTGTCTGAAGAAATTCACAAGGAAAGTTGGCATCTTTGAACCATTGAACCATTGAACCGGTTCAATGCCTTGGTTCATCGCTTCGGTTTAAAGCCTTGGTTCAATCGACAAGTTCATCGCTTTGGTTCAATCAAATGGTTCATCGGCCTAGTTCAACACGCTGGTTTAATGTTTCAGTTTAATTGGATGGTTCAATCACTCATTTCACTCAGTCAGTTCATCGGCTTGTTTCAATGCATAAGTTCAATGGTTTTGGTTTAGTTCAAAGGGTTCAAGCGGTAGGTTCAAAGGCTTGGTTCAACAAAGGAGTGGTGCACAGTGTTGAACCATTGAACTATTGAATTGTTGAGCCATTTTTGGTTCAATCGATCAGTTTAATGGCTTGGTTCAATAGAGCGTCCTAAAGCTGAAGGGCAAGTGCCCTTGTGGGGGGTAGTTCTGAGTTTAAGAGCCCTTACGGAGGGCAAGGAACACTTCAAAGAGGCCACAAAGAAGCGGCTAAGATCTTTCAAAATTTTGTTAAGGCAAAGTCATGAATTATTTTATACTTTTTGTCTAAAGGAATTCAAAAAAGGTCATGAGAAAAAAACCCAAAAGAAAAGAACTTTAAGGCAAAAGGACAAAAGACTGAGACAATTCTCGTAAACTTTTTGTCCATGGGAAAATTGTCTGCAAAAAAATTCCACGAGAATAAATCCATAGAGAAAGCCCGCAAAAAAGGCCCAAAGGAATTTGCCAAGGATGGTGACATCCCGAAAGCTGTCAAATTTAAGAAGATAGACTAGCCATTGGCTTTCAAACTATGATGGGCTTGCGAACTTCAAATTTTACACCAAAAAATCTAGCACATGAAAGGTGCCAAGTGGAAACTACAGAAGGCTTTGACATGCTTTTCTAGGAGTAGTGGAACATGCCACATGTCCCTTGTAAGGCTCAGTAGAAGCCGACAAGTGTTAGCACCCATCGCCTCTTCCCTTTTGTCTTGTGAACACTATGGTGGGCCTCGATGAACTGCTAAAGAGAGCAAAATCTGCCACGCATAATTTTCCATAATACTCTCCAAAGGTGTTTGAAGCTTCTATATATTTAGCAGATACTACCACGTGTCCCATCATAAACTTAGTGGAAGTTGCCACGCGTCAATATCCACATTTCAAAGTGCCTTATGAGTTTCAATGCGACAGGTGCATAGATGTCAAACTTTATAGGAATGAATAACCATTGGTTTTCAAACAAATGGCATGAGCCCAAAGGAATTCAAAGACTAAAGTCTAGAGAGCTGAAGAACTAGCAGAAGTAACCTGAGAGACGATGGAGTAGAAACTGAGAAGGCAACCCAGGTGGCAGAAAGGAGGTGAGTTATATCTGTAGTTGAAATAGTGTCTACCAATTGATTACCAAGAGGTGTGAATAGGTGATGAACGATGCAACTCATCCTTCCCCATTCTACATTAATGAGTAGGCAAGCTGCAAAATGCCTTAAAAGAGCAATCTTTTATAGACAAGCGGCGGCCCATAATTTTACCTTGAAGTAAGGGGCCGACACAGCATTACCTTGGAGTGGATTTCCTCTTCCCATTGATTAGAATGCACATGGGTCATTTGTAAAAAGGATGCCAAAAGGCCTCCTTTCTTCCTCTATATATTGTAGACTTGTCATTTGGAAAAGTATCTGTCACATTTGTAAGGCGAAGCCCTGGCAAATTTTTCACCTAAAATCAATAAACACATTTTTACCTCTATTCTGGTTAGATATCTCTGTGTGTCTGAGTGTTAGTTTTATGTTTAGTCAATGCTTTCTAATGCTTTCACAGGGTTAACACCAATGCACCTAGTGTCTATAAGGTGCCATTCTTGTAAGTGACAAGGAGAGTTACACCTGGAAGCGCAGAGACAAAAGAAGCTACTATAGAGTGTGCCCTTTCCATAGCACCTATGGTGAGTCCTTATTTTCTGTGTGTTCCATTAAAGCCTCCCTCTTAAGTTTCCTGCAGCCTGGTCCTTTTTCTAGTCTAAAGTGTACATATGTGTTTGTATGGTTTCAAGTGTGAGTGTGAGTAGGTCGAATCATTTGGTGCATCACCTCTTTTAGAGTAGTTTCATTTTCCTGCAATCTTTCTCCCTTTCCATCCCCCCCATTATATATCTATATATATGTATTATCACTTATTGGAGCAACTTAGATGCATCAAAGGGAGCTAGCCCTTACCTAGAGACTCTCCCCTCCAGCTTCACCAGTCCCATAGGGTAGAGGGGAGTTTCCATTTTGACGTGTGGAAGGCAGGAGCTCAGCCTCTTGCCCTGGGTGCAATCCACTGCATCAACAGGAATGACATAAATAAATTTAGGAGTTGGTTGAGCATTGAAAAAAATAAGAAAAAATGCCATCTAGATTCAGGAAGATATACTAATGGCATATACACGCCACTAGGGTAGGTTGTAACCAAACCATTTTTTGACAACTTTTTATGGACTTCTATGTGATGTCCCTTACTTAGGGGCTCCTTTTCTTCCTACAAAAAACTCTGAACAACTGTAATATCCCCTTCAAACAAGGAATATAGAAACACAAAAACTCTAAACAAAGATATGAATTTGCAGAATAAATTCAAATAACAAGAAACCACAGTAAATCTCTTAACTGGCAAATCACTGATCTTATTATTGTCCAGATGGTTACAATAGATGTCCTTAGTCATGCATAAAAGGAATATTTAGATTCGGCCTTAAAACCCTGATTAACTTTTGCAGATCTGGAATTTGAGCTTGAATTTGTGTATCTCGGCTTACTGTGTCGAACACACAGTCACCGACGTCGGTTGATATACTGTTGACGTCAGTCTCTGTCGGTCCTTCACTGCCGACGTCGGTCTCCAGTCAGCCAATGTCGGTTACTGGGGATCTCTTTATGTCGTGGTCGGTATCTACCTGAACCTGTACGGACTTCGTACGGCTGCCAATTAAGCACAACCTGTCTGTTTTCACCCCTGATCTGAAGATATACAATTCTAATACAGAATATCTATATCTGTATAATTTATTGAATAACAACTAATAAAATAAATACCTAAATTACTGTGATAACTTATGTGTGAAGTTATCTCTCAAAATCCCTGAAATACTGTGATAAATTTTGTGTGAAGCTATCTCTCAAATCTGTATACCTCTGTGATAACTTCTGTATGAAGCTATCTCTCAATTTGGCAATAGATCAACTGATATTTCACAACCTCTGAATCGCACACAATGAAGAGTTGACGTTCTCCACTGCAAATGGAATCCTGGAACCCTTGGCTCAGTCTTCACAGAAGAATTTCTTCAAAATCAATATCAATAATCAATGCATAATCCAAACTCTCTCCCATGAGAACTCTTATACCCTTCCAAAGGTGTGCTTGCTAAAATTAGATTTCCTCAAATTAGAACTTGGGGTTCTAAAATTAGAATTCCTCAAATTAGAACTTGGGCTTCTTAAATTAGAATTTGGGTCTCAAAATTAGACCAATTAATTAATAATTAATAATTAATTAATATCTAATTTAAAATTAGACCAAATAATTAATTAATATCTAATTTAAAATTAGACCAAATAATTAATATTTGATTAAATCAATCAAATATTAATATCTCCCTCAATACATGTCGGATCCTCGAACCGTTTGACGCTGGTGAACCAGGGAGTGATTTTGCACATGACCATATCAAAACAAGGGTGCTTCGTTGTATGTCAAATATCCCTAAATAATAGGAGCTCAGGCCCAATGTGTCTGAAATAACCTGAATGAGAGCCAACTATAGGAATTTTGTAAATCAAAGCCAAGCCAATCTCCATCATGACCCTCTATCCATCCAATCAGCCTACGAAGGTCGCATAATAGGCTAATCATCAAGCCTGTCAATGTCCATGAAAAAGGGGACATGACAATCTGCCCCTCCAAAAATTGCTTGTCCCCAAGCAATCTCGGAACAATGAACCACTCGATCCACCTGGATCCCAAATGTAATTATGCTCTGCACTACTGTAGATCAATGCAAGTACTTGGAATATCATCAGAAGTAGAACAAAGAGAAACCCATAATCAAATTGGTGAATGCAACTCAACCAAACTCTAAGAGCACAACTGCCATAGTCAAGAACACATGAGAACCAAACTCTCAAAGCATCATAACCCAAGTAGAATGGACAACTCAAACTACCAATTCCATCTGCAAGAGATGGTGCCAATCCATCCCATAATGGATGGTAAGAAACTGGAGCCGATCTGCACCTGTGTGAAATCAAATATTCTCTCTCTGGGTCAAAAGAAGAATAATGAGCATACCCCACCTCAAAATCCTTGTGAGGTAGCATAGTAGATAGGATCCCTATAATCTCCCCACCCAATCTGCTAATAGCACCAGTACCTTAGATGAGAACACCTTCTATCACCCTATGCGAATCCAGATGAACACCTGCACTATCCAAAAAATACTCCATGAATGACTCCGTGCTGTAAAAATTATATGTGGAAGCATCAACGTACTCCCCCACACACCACAACTGATCTCTCTGTAAAGGTGGCACAATCAACTAGACCACACTGTCATCTGTGTGAGAAGAATCAATCTGGAGAGGTATCCCAAACTCATCAGAACCAGGTACTCCCAAATCCTGAACCGGTGTGTCAGCCTCAACAACATGTTCCTCAGCTACAACTATAGGAACGTACTCACCAACAACACTCAATGTACTAACATCTGAGTCTGGGGCTGGTGAAGACCGTAAATGCTCTAACTCCATGGTCATCTCAGCCAAATGAAATTGTGACTCCTCATAAGCTAACTGCGTAGTCTCAAGAATCTCAGAAGTCACCTCTAGCTGCTAAGTAAGCTCACTCACCTTATCTTTCTTGACCAACAATGCATCATATGCTATGCTACCCCACTCCATAAGATAATCTTTGTCAGCGACCAACTGCATATAATCTTATCTCAGAATCTGGATAACCTCCCATAAAGAGTGGATCTCTGTCAAGGACAAATAACTACCTCCCTGCTTGATGCTAGTAGGATAACCCCATCCATAAATTGCTAACAACTGATGAGCAGCATCGAAATGCTTGCAAGCGGTAGCAATGTCTCGCTCACTAACTCTCAGTTGACTAGACACATGACGGTGCTGGCTAGATTGGCTCCTACAATCCTCCACTAATGCACGGTCCAAAAGAGTAGACTCAAAATCACTGATCTCTGTAATACTACCATCCATACTCTGCGAATCAACTTCAAAGCTCATATCAACATACAAAGTATCAACAATTGTAGCATCACTGTCTAACTCCTCCATACCAAAAGAAACTACCGAGGAAACTGATTCCTCAAAACTGTCCACTGCATCCTCCTGAGTGTCATATGCAATAATTAGATCTTGGGACTCTTCTACAATCACTGCCATAGCTGAGAGATCATCACCCCTCATTGCACTAACATCTGAGCACACCTCTACACTCTGAGTGCAAGCATCAAACTCATCCTCATCTTCACTATCTCCTATCTCATAATAATCATAGTAATCATGGGACATGCTGCTCTCTCATCTAAGTGATCTGTAGTGCTCTCTCCTCAACTTAACAAAGCGATCAAAAGACAACCTCCCTTGAGCTTGTGGAGTTAATAACTCCCACTCATCCTTTGCTGTCATATATCGTGTGGATTTGTCTTTGAATGTAGGGTATGAAAGAATTTCATTCATCCTCCTTTGGGTTTCATCCAATTGCTTCAAACTGTGTTCCAGCTTCTTCATATCATTATCCCACTGTTTTTGAGTATATGAAGGCATCATGATACTTTGCTGATTCAATCTACCCAAACTACCCAACAGGATGGCAAGACATTAGCTCTGATTTGCCCAAACTATCCAACAGGATGGCAGGAATTTAGCTCTGATACCACTGTGATGTCCCTTACTTAGGGGCTCCTTTTCTTCCTACAAAAAACTCTAAACAACTGTAATATCCCCTTCAAACAGGGAATATAGAAACACAAAAACTCTGAACAAAGATACAAATTTGCAGAATAAATTCAAATAACAAGAAACCACAGTAAATCTCTTAACTGGCAAATCACTGATCTTATTATTGTCCAGATGGTTACAATAGATGTCCTTAGTCATGCATAAAAGGAATATTTAGATTTGGCCTTAAAACCCTGATTAACTTTTGCAGATCTAGAATTTGAGCTTGAATCTGTGTATCTCGGCTTACTGTGTCGAACACACAGTCACCGACGTCGGTCGATATACTACCGACGTCGGTCTCTGTCGGTCCTTCACTGCCAATGTCGGTCTCCAGTCGGCCGATGTCAATTACTGGGGATCTCTTTATGCCATGGTCGGTATCTACCTGAACCTGTACGGACCTATACGGACTTCGTACAGCTGCCAATTAAGCACAACCTGTCTGTTTTCACCCCTGATCTGAAGATATACAATTCTAATACAGAATATCTATATCTGTATAATTTATTGAATAACAACTAATAAAATAAATACCTGAATTATTGTGATAACTTATGTGTGAAGTTATCTCTCAAAATCCTTGAAATACTGTGATAACTTTTGTGTGAAGCTATCTCTCAAATCTGTATACCTCTGTGATAACTTCTGTATGAAGCTATCTCTCAATTTGGCAATAGATCAGCTGATATTTCACAGCCTCTGAATCACACACAATGAAGAGTTGACGTTCTCCACTGCAGATGGAATCCTGGAACCCTTGGCTCAATCTTCACAGAAGAATTTCTTCAAAATCAATATCAATAATCAATGCATAATCCAAACTCTCTCCCATTAGAACTCTTATACCCTTCCAAAGGTGTGCTTGCTAAAATTAGATTTCCTCAAATTAGAACTTGGGGTTCTAAAATTAGAATTCCTCAAATTAGAATTTGGGCTTCTTAAATTAGAATTTGGGTCTCAAAATTAGACCAATTAATTAATATCTAATTTAAAATTAGACCAAATAATTAATATTTGATTAAATCAATCAAATATTAATATCTCCCTCAATACATGTCAAATCCTTGAACCGTCTGAAGCTGGTGAACCAGGGAGTGATTCTGCACATGACCATATCAAAACAAGGGTGCTTAGCTGTATGTCAAATATCCCTAAATAATAGGAGCTCAGGCCCAATATGTTTGAAATAACCTGAATGAGAGCCAACTATAGGAATTCTGTAAATCAAAGCCAAGCCAATCTCCATCATGACCCTCTATCCATCCAATCAGCCTACGAAGGTCGCATAATAGGCTAATCATCAAGCCTGTCAATGTCCACGAAAAAGGGGACATGACATTCTACCAATAGCTTCAAAGCATATTTTGAAAGCACAATTTTTGAAAACACTAATCAAGTGATTTATTTTATCACTTTTTCCAAGGATAAGGTGGCACAATTAAAATCCTTGAGTACATTTTTTAGAGCCTCAATTGATCTACATGAAAAATTAATACACAAGATCCCAATTTTGTTTAAGCCTCATATCATCAACTTTTAAGCTATTGAATGAGACTTTACAACATGTATAAGTGAGTATAAAAAATAAAATAATGGGTATGTTTGTCCACTCGAGTGAGAGATCATCTTCATGATCTCAAGGTTTAATGACCATGTCTCCTTCTCCTCAGTATACCATAGTCTATACTACACAAGACTGATGGTGGTGACTTTACGTTCTACTACTATCCCTTTGCATGCTCAGCCCAGACCAACTGTAGTTACAATAGTAGTAATATCTCTAAGAACTTTACTCACTACAATAATGAAACCATTATCTATGATAAGTTCTATGTTAGCATCCCTTTTTATCAATATTTTTAGTCTATAAGCTTCAACTATCATTCGGTCCAGTTTGAATGCAATTACAACTAGTAATGTCACCCATACTTGGTGAATTGGCTACTAGAGTCCATTTTTTAACGGAGTTATCTATATATTTATATACGAGCCAAAGATCTAAAATGAGAGTTTTATTTATATGTATATAGAGTCTACATGATTAGATTAAGAGTTACTCTTATTTTAGACTCGATAAATTTAAATATGCTTTAAGGATGAGGTGATCGTGTCTAAAGCTATATATGTGTGTATTTTATCTATTGTAAAGCAAGGATAATTTTAGAAATTAATGCAATCAAAGAAATTTTCTACGGTTGTTTTGTGAGTTTGTGTGAATGTGTTTTTTCTTCCAATTTTTTTGTTTCACTTGGGAATTTCCATTAAATTGGTAAATCTATAGTAGGCTAAGTGTATGTTACATGCAGAGATAATATTGAACATTTTTTTAGTCTTGTCAATTATTTGGTTATAGATAATCCTTACAACTTATTAGTGACATTGGATATGCATAGCAATTTGGTATTAATAACATTCTTGATTATAGTCATTAAATCTTTTTGAAATTATTTACTTAGACTCTTCATTGTGTTTGTTTGTGTTCTATCCTTTCAACTAATCCACAACAAACATTGGTTTTTGACATGTGCTCGACCTATCATAAAAAGTTAGTTCAAAAGGGTTTAATCTCTAATAGTATCATAAGACCCCTCTTTTTCTGCCTTACCCATCCCTCCTTTTATCCATTTGGACTTATTCACTTTAGCTTAGATCTACCCATCCACCTCAAGTAGAATTTAGATTTATAATTAGACATTTGTGATATCTGAACCATCCAAGATAAATAACCATTTTATTCAACACTATTCCACCACATGGTTATTTACAAAACTGAGACCCATAACTCATGCCTTAGAGTAAATATTTCACTGATCCTAAAACATTAGGGACCTTCCCATAAGAACCCTTGGTGTGCATAAAACCCACATCAACAATTTCATGCAGAGAATTATAATTTTGTATCTACACAAAATAATAGTGAAACCAAAGGTTTTCCTGTGCAAAGAATTGGTTAGGGATATCTACCATAATTATCAGGTGAAGGACTAAAATATATACTCCTTGAATGGAAAAATAGTTACAGACACCATAAAGTTTTCCATTAAGTATATGCTCAGGTTATCTAAACCAATTTTGAGCTACACCAAGGAATGGATTTCTATGTAGAAAGCAAACTAAAATATATATGATGTATTTGATCACAATCACAATATCATTGCTAATAGGTAGGTACACAAAAGAGGTTGAATGTTGTGCCCAAAAGAGGTAGGTACACAATAATTTTATTAAAAATAAGAGGGTGCATATATATTGTTAACCTGGGATATATAATAGAAGGGATATATAAAGGTTTTACCATTTTAATAAAACTCTACAACTAACCTGCATTTAAATTTAAATTTTTAAATGATTTGTAAATTCAATATGAGTCAATGTTAAAGTTGAATAGTATACGCAACAAGTTTTTTTTAGATAAGTTTAATTGATGAGTGAGAGTAAATATATTTTCATTAAAAGAATCATATTTTCTATTTATTGAATAATTTAAATAAAATTGTTGATTGCTTGAAAAAGTAATTTTTTTGCTTGAGTTTGTTTTTGCCTAAAGAAGTTTTTTACCATACTTGAATACTAAGATTTAGAAGTGTGAAAGACCCTATAAAGGCTTGTATAAAGCATTTGCATGGTGTCAGTGTACCAATATGGTTTGGAAATAGTAATAGGTAGAAATAAGGATGTGATCAACTTGCCTATAGTGCACCTAAGTTTGGACAAAGCACTTCATCTTTGAAAAGCAATGGGAATTTTCTCTTTTTTCCTGAATGTCATTAAAATCTAAAATAAGCATAAAGAGAGTGAATATTTAGTGGCCTTTTCAGTAAAATGTGATCTTTAGAGGTGGATGTTCAGTGAAAAATATTTATACGAAAGGCTAATAAGGGCATTGAAAAAACTTCCTAATTCTTATAGAAACTTTATTGAGATGCTTTGTGTTTTTGATAAGTTAACAAGGACTAATTTTAACAATTTTTTTGAATTAATTATTCAACATGACTTATCCCTACCCCATAAAAATAAGAAAATAGAGGATGCTCACATGATATAATTAAAAACTAGTACTTTAAATACTAGTCATTATAACTATATAGGGGGTAGAGGTTTTATGGGAGGAAGGTTTTAGAATAGAGGAAGAGGGAAGTATCAAAAATAAAATAGTTATACCCATCAACAACACAGTATCTATCCTCATCATAATGAGACAAGCAACAAAGGATGTGGTCAAGCCAAAGGTAAAGGCAAAAGAAGATCAGCTATCAAGGGTCACAAGTGTGGAAAATTTGGTCATATTCTAGCCCAATGTAGGATCCCCTATGAGAAATTTACAAACCATATAAAATCCATAAATTAAAATCTATTCAATATGTAGAACATGACTATGATGAGTCAATAAACATTTCACATGAATTAACATTTACAATATTAGATGTATATGAAAACATAACTCAAATGGCATTCGAGGCTAGGGATGAATTTATAGATATGTATATCCTAGGTATATGTACAATTAAACATATGACCTATAAAGGAGACTATATTTGGAATTCCAATGAAGCATCTCTAGCTCTTGTCACATTAGCAAAAAAATCCATGCATATTCTAGAAGGAATTAGATCTATTAGGATTCTACTTCCTAATGGATCTATTAAGTACCTACAAAATGTCTAATATGTTCTTACCTTGAAAATGCATCTCTTTATTTAGTCACAATTTGAAGGAATGGTTATCAAATTATGTTATAAAATGGGCTTATTTATAATAAATTAGTCAAATAAGGGTATAAAATTGTATACACTAAATATGAAGATGGAAATTTGGTTTGATTACATTGTAAAATTCTTCTTTCTGCATGAGAAATAGTAGTAGTAGTTGTAACATGACAATGTGTATGCAACATTTGTGGAATCTATAATATGGACATTTAAATTTTCACTCTTTGGTAGACTTGTAGAGAAATAATTTGGTGTATAGTCTTCCCACTTTCAAGAGAGATAGTATTCTCTTTGAGTCCCATGTCTTAAACAAAAAATATGCAACATTTACCTAAGAAGTCTTCTTGGTGAGCCAACAAGTGTTTACAATTGGTTCATAGTGATGTATTTGACATGAAAAAATAATCTATTTGTGGGTATAGATAATTTATGGTTATTATTGATAATTTTTTGAAGATGACTTGGGTGTATTTCATGAACAATAAATCAAATGTTTTTATTAAAAAATAATAATGGTTACACTTAGTTGAAAAATAAATAAGTTTGAAATTGACCTCACTTCAGTCAAATAATGAAGGTGAATACACCTAAAATGAGTCTTTATATTATTTTTGGGAACATGGAATCAAATGATAATACACTAATGATTATACTTCATAGAAAATGAAGTTTTTGAGAGAATGAACATAACTTTGGAAGGTACAACATGAGAAATGTTTTACTATAAACAACTATATGATAAATATTGGGTTGAAGCTATTAGTACTATAGTGTATTTGAGGAACAAGCCCCCCATAATTGTTCTTTTAATAAAAACTCCATGTGAGGCATGAAATGGGTTTAAGTTAAATGGAAAACACTTGAGAATTTTTTGGATGTACTTGTTATGCTTTAGTTCTTATTTAACATAGAACTAAGTTGGAACCTAAGAGTAGAAAATGCATATTCCTTGGGTATTCTAATAACAAAAATGGGTATTATTTGCTTAAATATAACACATGAAAATTTCTACTAAGTTGAGATGTTATTTATTATGAGTTTGGAAATATGAACAATATATAAATCGATTCACAATTTGATAGGTTGGAGAGAAAGTGTTTAAGTGAATTTCAACTTATTATTTGAAAAGGGAAAAAAGAAACTAAGTACGGGTATGGTTGAAAAACCTATTTGATTGTGCATGTTGAATCAAAAGATTATGAAGAACTCCTCTTTGGCATGGGAGGATGACTTGAAAATAAGAAAGCACTAAATAAAATTTATTTTTTAGACAGATAGTTGAGTGGTTTGCCTAGAGATAGTTAAATCTTGAAAGCAAGAGTTTCCTTGGGGGATATAAATGCACACATTTTAAACAATTAAGTTTATAAATATAATATAAATTACTTGCATCAATAATCTAAAGGTACTGAGATTGAATACAAAAAATACTTGATAAATAAATAAACTAGAAATGACTAATATAGTGATAAGCAAATCAATACTAGTGCTAGGTGATTAGGGTCTACTTAAAAAAATCAGGCACAAGTCTGTGAATAGGCAAGGACATAGAAAATAAAATTTATTTGGGGGTAGGTAGATGAAATAAACTTTCTAAAATTTGCTTCCACAATGACCGTCAGTAGTTGGGTTAACCATCGGTGGTTAAGGTGACCATCAGAGGTTAGGGTGATCATCCGTGGTTAGACAAACCATCTATGGTTGAGACAACTATTGATGGTTAATGTGTGTAGATCTAGGTTGGTGAATGGATAATCAATGGGATCACAAAGTGGAATTCTGGGAGATGGGTTGGTACTGGGCTGAGTGTAAAAGGCAAATAAATTAAATGAATATCAAAAAATGGATACTTATCTTGAGGAAAGCTGATCAGGTGATTGATTGAGGTGGTTGACTCATTGGTAGAGTCTAACATGATTATGATAGAGTAATGATACCTGATGATTTGGTAGAGATGTGGTGGTAAGCTGGCTCTCTAGCGTAATAGTTGGTTTGTAGGATTATTGATGATGATTGACCTATAAAAATAAAATTTCAGATGCACAAGCTCTTGATAATAATTGCAGATGATTTTCATCTCCTTGTTCCACTCTTCTTATAGGCAAGGTAAGAGAGTTACAACAAGACATGAATTGGGCTTCATAATTATAACTCACTCATAGATTTAGACAAGTTATATTTAGAAAATCAAGGTAGATGGTTTGCATGTTGGTGGTTAAGGAGGTGCACCCTAATTGTCAATGGTCAAGGTGATTGTTGGCGATCATCCTAACCATCGGTGATCGAGGGTGAAGGGTGAGTTTAGGTAAAAAATAGGTTAAGTTAGTTTGGTCAAAATAACTATGGGTTAGATTTGGTTAGGGGTCGAAGGGTTGGATTGGTCCCAAGGGGGTCCAAGGGTGTTTCAACACTCAAAATTATGGTGTGTAGATTTTTGATCTCTACATTTTTCCTTTTTTTGTTATATGGCTTGAATCAACAAGATGTAAAAAAAAAATGGATTGCTAGTCCAAGGTCTAATTGCCTTGAGTATGGGAGGAGGTGTTCCCCCTCAAATTGGGAGTCAATAAGGTAAAATATAATTAGGTGTGGGTTTGATAAGGTGGATGATGGTGTTGATAAAAGTAGACATCATCAAGGTGGATGACAGGTTGGGCACTGAAGTACAAACAAGTACACAAAGTATGATAAAAATGTGTGATAGACAAGATTGTGTATAGATTAAATTACCAAGTTGGTAAAAAATAAGGTTTAGTGCTAGAAGAATTAGTGACAGGGTAACCAGGCCATAACATTAGTCATAACTGATTAGGTTATTCCTATCAAGGTTTCTAGATGATGTATGTGTTTCAGTGGGTATCCAAGGCAGGAAGTGCTCCTAGTGAAAACATAAATGGGTCAAGTATCATGGGTAACCAAGGTAGGAAGTTCTCCAAAAAATACATAAGTGGGTCAGGTAAGCATAGGTCATGTAAGTGAAAAAAGGGTCAACATGGAAATATTATCACTACGGTCAAAGGACAAGTAAAAAGTGTCACAAAACACATTGTAGTTGGGTTGAAATGGACCAAAGGTGAGGTGATGAGGTGGTCAGGTTGGGTGGAGAAGGTAGTCTCCAAAGGTGGGTAAAATGGGTTAGTTTTGATAAAGGAAGGTTTCTCAAGATATGAGTGAAAAAGTGGGGCCACCTGATTGTTGATGGTCAGGTTCCCCAAGGGTGACCATTGATGGTCACCCTGACCATTGATGGTTAGGGTGAAAACCCTAAAATTTCATGGGGTAAAAGTGAAATTTGAATCACTTTTCACTCATTTTTAATTTTACTTATGGTTACTTGGAGCTCTGGTGTTTGTTGTGTTGTGGTGAAAGTGAGTGCTAACAATTTGTTTGCTAGTGGGTGAGAATTTTTTGAGGTGGACCAAGGTGACCAGTCAGGATGTAAGGAACACGTAGATGTGGATGATGATGAGTAGGCCTATGGTTGATTACATGGTGGTGGTCATGAAATGAGGTAGGGGATGTTGTTAAATTTGATAGCCTAACTTGAATTTTGTAATTGTATTGGGATTAGGGTAGGTTTAAATGGGTAGGTTTACTTTGTTATGCCCTAAGTAAGGTTTTTTTAGGAATTTGAGTAAATTTAAGGGTAAAATCAAAAATGGATAGAGTGGGTAGGTGAATTGGGGTGCATAGGGATCTTAGGGAAACCAAGTAGGATGTACTAGTTGCATTGTAAGTAGTTTTAGGGTATGGTAGATTTTGGGTGTTTTGACTATGGAACACCCATAGTGACCGTCGACGGTGAACATCCCTAGAAAAATGGGTTCCTAACTATTGGTAGTCACCATGACCATCGACAATCACCTATTGAAAAAAAAGGTTTTGATAAGTGTTGCAAAAAAATTTAAGGCAAATTAGGTGGTAGTTGCTAGATAGGTTGACCTTGTAGGTTTAGAGGTCAAATTTGGTGGGGTATTGGGTAGATGGGGAGGGGGTTAAAGAAATAGGTTATTTTCTTAAAGGGTAAGGTAGAAAATAATGGTGTAGGTGACTAGGATATGTTTCTAAATTGGTGTAGGCTAGGGGGTAGATACAGATGCATGATCGAGTGTCATGTATCTTCATAAAGATCTAGCAAGGGATGATCCCAACTGATTAGGCCCACATAGAGGAGGTTGGGTTGGGGGTGATGAGGCATTATCAACATGTGCTTCAAGATGCCTCCATAGTCATAACACTCATTAAGAGGTGGGATCCTTCTATGAACACCTTCTTATTATCGACTGATGAGATGACTATCTTGTCAGAGGACGTACATAGGGTCACATGGATTTCAATTTGAGGTGATATTATCTATCATATAGAGTTAGAGGAGTGGGAGGAGCTCATGGAGCTTATGTATGGATATGACAGTGATCAAGTTTGATGGCATACTGGTGGGTTCAGCTATAGTACACTATATATTAGGGATTCAGGTGAGAGGAAACTTATGATAGTCATCTCTTTCTTTGCTCTTCTTAACTCGAGTAATGGGAGGTTCCCATATTTGCTACTAAGGGTGTTGGTGGAGATGTTATTTGGGTGGACTATGTTTGGCTGGGTATCCTAGTTCTACATTGTTGGGCCTATGAGAACATCAAGGTGATGAGGCCAGTGGGATTGTCATGGGTAGGATACACATATATTGAGTTCCCAATTGACTTTATGTAGTAAAAGGGTGACTTTGCTATGTTAGGTGTAGGAAGTGGGGTACATGATGTAGATTGGTTCAGGGGTGTACTAGTGACATTTGGAGACCTTATTTTAGTTTCCAGTATGGCCTAGTTATAGGAGGTAGACACTCTACCTACAAAGATACAGATGGATATTCAACTAGAAGGATGGAGAGGTGGAGCTCATCCCATTTGAGAGGGTGAGTAGGTAGTTTGGCCTCATATAGGTTATTCTAGGTATATTTCCTAGGTACATGTGAGAGGACATAGAGATTCTACTACCAAAGCCACATCTTATGCCTACATTGATAGATTAAAAGGAGCTACCAGCTAGGGAAAAAGTAGATGACACTAGGTTTATAGATGGGTACATGGTATGGTACCAACCTTTATATGCAACAATAGATATCGATGGGGATGATGGAGGTGTGAGGCTGATGGTCATGGACCCAACTAGGTGAGGGGGCTAGAAAGTACATGCATAGGGGGCTAGCTTTGATGGATAGGCATGAGTGACATTAGCCAATACATAGGTATAGGTCATAGCACTACAAGGGTAGGTGGCCACCTTATAGGGTCAAGTTGTTACATTACAGGTTCAGGTTGCTACTCTCACATGTGATAGAGACTAAACATGGTCTTCACTTACCTTGGTTACATAGGAGAGGGAATCTCTGAGTTAAAGAGGAAGAGGAGAAGTTGCAACATAAATAGGGCCACTAATCATGATCCTCATGGCATGATACCTAGCTATAATGGAGGAGTTACAGTATTATTTGGCCATAGTTTTGATATAGTGTCTATAGGATCCCCGATGGGGTGAGTACAAAGCTAACTTGGTAGGTGGTGCTAGTGTAATAACATTGGGTCAATGGGAAACATCTATATCTAGATAGATAAGTACATCTAGGGGATCTGGAGGTATAGTATGTGGGTAGGCACTAGGATCCAATAGTTTTCTAGGAGATAGTGGTGCCACTGGGGCATAGATAGGATATGACTAGATTATGACGTGTATATCATTTTGATTCTAGCTTGTGAGCCAAAGCAGTGAGATGTATATTTTGAGAGAGAGAGAGACATGCTTATCTACTATTTGTATCATTATGCTATTTGACTCATACACACACACACACACACACACACACACACACACACACACACACACACACACACACACACACACACACACACACACACACACACACACACACACACACACACACATACACACACACGATCTTTATTTATGTTTATGTTCATGGTTTATGGTTTGTGTTAATGTTTAATGCTTATGGATTATGCTTATGTCATGTATGTTAGACATTGACGTAGACTAACCTAGCTAGGCATGCGATGGCATTTATGGAGGATAGTTATGTTTATGACATGCTAAATTCTAATGAATATATGCTTCATTATTAGATTTTAGACATGTGGTGGAAAATTGTTGATTATTTTAATCACTTATGGATGTTATGATTTATTATGCTTGTTATGGGTATGCTTATGGTTATGGTTATGCTTATTGTTAATTTGTTTTTAAGAGAAAATTCATGAGGTAGTTTAATTAACAACACTAGATGGTAGGACAAAGAATGTAATCAAAAGATAAACACCTCAATGAAAATATCAACTAGTCACGACATGATAAGAAGAGGGAATGATTCTTCTTCTTTGACAAGGACTTAAACAATAGAACTGAAGTTTGATTAGCTTAATGAACATAATCCTTTCGAATGATTTGCATTAGTATTATTTAGTTGGTTAAAAAGGTGTCTTGACCACATAATGTTCAGTAAGCTAAAAAATCCCTTACTTATAGTGAGTAAAGGGGAGATGGGTGAAAATGGAACCTTATTGTGAGACTAGCATCCCTTTTCTATAGGTGTCCAAAGAGTCAGTATAAACATGTCTATATCATGTAAAGTGTAGACTGATCAATGTGGGAAGTATACTTATGAAATTTGATTGCAGTTTCCACCTTATTATGTTGCTTGAGAGCTGATTGCAGCTTTCAAGATTAGTTTGATTTTGTTGTGATTATGATAATGGGTCTTTTTATTTGTTTATATATATGGGAAGCTAATCAATGTGGGAAGCTTCCAAGAAATCATTATGCTTTTGATAAATGCTTTACTCAGCCATCCTTCAATGGAGTGGTCTAAGTTTATGTGCTTTGTTCAAGGCTTTATGATAGTTGTACTTCAAAGGAGTAGTCTAGCTTATATTTGTGCAATTTTAGATATGCTTTTGCAGCTTTCCTTCGAGGGAGCAGTCTGTGAATGCTATAATGACCCATGATTGCTATGGTGTGGATTTTGCTTTTTTCTTGTTTTATTTTTATAGACATATACATGCTTATATAGGCTTAAGGATTCACATTTATGAAGGTAAAACTAAAATCATAAGAAGGTTGATGAGGTGGAAAGAGGTTTAGGTGACAATGATCATGGGAATCCATCCCTAGAGGGGTGGAAATTACCATGAGAATCATGCCATGGGTAGAGTGTGGTACCCAATATTCAAGATTAGGCTATGATTGTGATGGATAATCACATGACTTAGTTTTAATCAGTTGCCCCTAAAATAGGGAGATGAATGTGGTTGAAAGAAAGGGATGAGCTTAAGTTAAAAAAAAGGTGAACTTGATCCTTCTTAATAAAAGAATGGATGTAGATACAAAGCATTGAGGGGCTCAAGTTTTGGGTTGCCTTCAAGAGAGGACAACCGATAAGATCTTGATCCTTATGTATGGGTTATGATATAGGGTCCAAACCAATTGAAAGTAAACTTTCCCCACTTACTTTTATCCATATTGGTGACATGCTAATTTTCATTTAGGATGAGGTCTTCAATGTTGAAGTCTCACACCTTAAGGTGTTTTTTATAATCATGCTTAACGTGCTCTTGATAGACATGGAGATGGGTAAGGGCTTCTAAATGATGCTCATCAAGTAGCTCGATTTGAGTTAAATGGTGCTGATGATAATCATCCTAAAAAATAATATCTTGTAAAGATATGTAAAGAGATGGGATTTGGACTTTAAGAGGTAAGACAACCTCCACTCCAAACAGAAGAGAGAAAGGGGTAGCACCCATAGGGATCCTAATGCTAGTACGATATGCCCATAAGGTGAAGGGGATGTGCAAATGCCAATCCTAACTAGATGCATTGACCATTTTAGTTATCACGTTGTTAAGAGTTTTGTTAGAGGCCTCAGTCTATCCATTTGCTTAAGGGTGATATGGAGAGGATAATCTTAACTTAATATCACATGAATCACACAAAACTTGGAATTGTTTGTTTTTAAAATGTTTACCATTGTTGGTGATAATCTTATGAGGAAAATTGAAATGATAGATGATATGATGTTTGATAAAGTCAAAAATCTTTTCTGCTTTGGTCGAGACTAAAATAATAGCTTCTACCCACTTGGTAAAATATTAGGTCATAGTGTTGATAGAATGGTGGTGTTACTATGAGTAATGGGGGTTAATTTCAACAATAAGGTCTAGACCCCATTGGAAGAAGGGTCATAAATTGATGGAAATGTGAAGACTATGGATAGGAACATGATGTAGATTAGCATATTACTGACACTTAACACACTTTTTCATATAATCACAATAGTCTTGGTTAAGGGTAGGCCAGTAATAGATGAGGTGAAGGATACGTTTAGATATAGTGAGGCCACTAAATTATCCCCTATATATACCATCATGTGTTTCCTTGATAGCATGAGAGGCTTCGTGATTATGTACGTAATAGAAAAGAAGACCATCAAAGTTGCATTTATAAATAATTCCTCCCATAATGGTATAATGAGAGGTACTATGGATAAACACTCTTTGAGCATTCTTAAAAAGGCCAAGAGGAATGATGGCAAGGTTGAGGTAGTAAAAGGTCTGCTAATACCAAAGATCAGGTTGGGTCTATTCCACATTGAAAATGGTGGGAAAGTCTAGTTTGACATAGGAAGGCTGGGTAAGCCTATGGATAATGATATATAGCTTAGATTCAGAAGGTGCAAATGGTATCTGATAGGCAAGGGAAGCCATGGTGTTAGTGAAATTATTAGTAGATCATGGGGTTGATTGGATGCAGTAGTGTTCAAATTTTGCTTAGAGTTTGTCAAATAGTTACTTGTATTATTGTAAATTGTCATTCTTACATTGGTAAGAGCCATTGATTTGATTAACCATAATTTGGGAGTCACCAAAGATATTGATTGTTTTGACTCCTAGGGCTAGGGTAGTTTGAAGGCCTATGACTAGGGCTTCATATTCAACCATATTTTTGATACATTTAAAACTAAGCTTGAAGGACAAAGGGAGAGATTCACCATCAAAGGGGATAAGGATGATACCCACTCCCCAACCACACTAACACATTGACCCATCAAAGAACATGGTGACTTGATAGGTGAAGTTTGCCTAAGAGAGGGTCACGATGGACTCATCAGGGAACTCAAGAAGAGGAGGTTGATTGTCTACTAAATGTGCATCAACCAATTAGTCAGCAATGAATTACCCCTTAATTGATTTTTTTAAAATGAACTCAAGGTTAAACTCTACTAAAAACATGAGCCACTTGGCCATACGTTGGTTTTGGTATGGCTTGGAGTGCATGTACTTGATTGGGTTAATATTGGTAATGACATAGGTTTTATGGTTAAGAAGGTAGTAGTGAAGTTTGGTGGTCACAAAGACTAAAGCTAAGTAAAACTTTTCAATATGGGTATACCAAGTCTTGTACTCTACAAGTGTGCGGCTAATGTAGTAGACAACTTGATCTTTATGTTGGTCATCCTGATGAATAAGCACTGCCCCTAGGGAGTGATAAGTGGTCGAGATGTATAATTAAAAATATTGGTTGTTATTGGGAGGGGTAAGGATAGGTGGAGACAAAAGGTACCTTTTGAGTGAATCAAACACCTTTTGACAGTCATTATTATAGTTAAAAGAGACATCCTTCTTCAAAATGTGGTGGAAGGGTTGGCATCAGTCTAAAAGCTAGGAGATAAAATGATGAATGGATTGAAGCTTCCCTTGAAAGCTACGGAGTTGATTAAGGTTGATGGTAGGAAGAATGTTGAGGATGGATTTGATCTTGGTAGGATTGAATTCAATTATGTGAAGGGAGATAATGAAACCAAGAAGATTTCCTGACAAGACCATAAAAATACACTTCTTGGGGTTTAAAAATACATGGTAATGGATAAGTCACTCAAAGATGATCTTGAGGATGGCCAAATGGTCCTTTTGGAGTTTGGATTTTCTGATAAGGTCATCCACATAGTCCTCTAAAATATTATGGATAAGGTCATGGAATATATAAGTCATGGCACATTGATGGTTACACCAGCATTATTTAATCCAAAAGACATGACTTGATAGTATAAGGTTCCCCATGGGGTGGTAAAGGTGGTCTTGTACTTATCTTTGGGAGTAATTAGGAGTTGATAGTATCCTGAGAATCCATCTATGAGAGATAACATCTCATGGTTAGTTGTAAGATCAACTAGATGGTTGATGCTTGGTAGAGGAAAGTCATCTTTAGGATAAATAAGGTTGAGATCATAAAAGTCCACACAAATGTGTAGTCCTACTGTGGCTGTAGTGATAGGTAAGACATTTAAGACCCATTAGGGGTAGTCAATGGGTTAAATGAAATTGACATATAGGAGGAACTAAATCTCTTCTTTGATGAGAATGGATATGTGAGGGTGCATGCACCAAAGCTTTTATGTAATAGGCTTGGTGTCATGGTTAGTGACTATGTTATGGGTAGAAGTGATAGGGTCAATTTTGGGCATGTCACTATAAGACCAAGAAAAGGCTATGCTATGATCTTGGAGGAAATAGGGGAATCCTCAAAGATCCTTGGCATTCAGTGATTAGTTGATTTTGATAATGTGGGGGATCTCTGGAGTACCCAAGTTGATATCTGTGTTGGATTTGTTCAACATGTTCAAAGTCTTAGGAGGAAGGGATTTGTGGATGGAAGAATCTAGGGCACCAAGTTAGGTGAGAATAAAATCATCATCCTAACATTGAACAATGTTAATGGTAGGAGAGTCTTCTCCTATCATTTTAGGATGGGTTAAAGGGATGGTTACAGTTTCCCCTTCCTTTTGATAAGTTAGGGGTCTAAGGCTGATCATTTTGATTAAAAAAATTTAGGTGGGATGATGCAATCATCCTCACATGTGAATGGAGGAGAGGTCGATTAGGAAGGGGTATCTTCCTCAACAATGGTAACGGTAGGTGGTTTAGATTTATTTTTGTTAGGTAGGATGAATTTGAGGCCATGTTTCTCATGAGGCTTTTTGGTCTCAATGTAAATCAACTCATGTGGGCCATGTTCATATTGTTGGTCCCCAAAAATGTCACTTTTTTTTGGGGACAACATATGATCTATTTTGGTCCTGCAGAGTAAAATTACCTCTTCCCTTCTCAAAATTTGTTTTGAGCTTTCAAATTCCTCATTTTTTAAGCTTTTAAAGTAAAGGGGCTAATGGGATCAAGGTTCAACATCATCGGCAAGCTTTAAAGAGTTAGGCGCTTTGTCAAAGTTCATCAAGTTCAACCACTTCATGGTTCAACGGATTCTATAGGAAGGATGCACCAAACAACTAGTGACGTCCCCATGGACTTCAAATTCAAGCCCCTCCTAAGCTTCTCTTAGAATCTAGTGGATGCTACCAAGTGTCATCTATCAATCCCCTTTATACTTTATTTCTAAAAGAAGCAGATGCTACCATGTGTCCCTGATAAAGCTCAGTAGAAGCTGCCACATGTCCCTTATAGAGTCGAAGTGGAAGCTGCCAAGTGTCATCCACTGGGACACAGTTTTTAATAAGTTTCAAAGATGTGGAATGTGCCACGTGTTTCATTAAAACTAAGTGGAAGCTAATAAGTGTCAACATCCACAATTTCTTCCTTTTGTTTCATAAGGACTGTGGTGCACCTCAGGTGAGTAACTAAGGTTAAGTAGAGCGTGACAAGTGTCATCATCTGAGAGAATTTGAATGAGTCCCGTAGATATCTATAGTGTTTCTCAAGCTTAGCAAAATGTGCCAAGTGTCAGTGTCTGAAGCTTCTAGTTTTTTATAAGTTTCAAGGCTTCTTTTAGTAAGCATCCCTCAAGGTTAGCAGAAGCCACCATGTGTCATCTTTCGCATGACTCTCAAAAGACATCTAGACCATGTCACGTGTCCCTTGTAAAGTTTGGTAAAAGTTACCATGTGTCAATGTCTGCATGAATCCAAGTGAGTCCTTATGTTCCTACAGTGTTTCTAAAGCTGAAATGGAAGCCACCACATGTCACCTTCCATAGGACTCTCAAAGGACTTAAATCTTCTATAAGTTAAGTATATGCTGCCACATGTCCTCACCTATTTCATAAGAAGAAAGCACCAAGTGTCAAGTGGCCAAAGCATGAGGGAATTGTAGAGGAGGATGATGAGCCCGCACCCATCAAATTTAGGACAACCAACTAGCCATTGGCTTTCAAATGATGATGGACCTAAATGGATCCAAGACCTTTAGGGTGAAAGAAAGAACTGCCAATAGGAAGAATCAATGAAGCAGAAAGGGGAAAAGATAGCCCAAGGGCTCAAATCATAGTAGAAAAGGGGAAAGGCTGAATTATCTATGTAGTAGTTAATTTTGATAGGTAAATAGTTCATAGGGTAGATTTATTGAGCCCTTAAACATTGAAGACACAACTGTTTGTCTCCCTGGGAGTAAAGACAAAATGAACAACTACACAGACATTAGAGGGAATTGACCAGGTGATCCAGACCCAAAAGAGGACAATTGAGATGAATGAGCATGCCACAGTTAAGGTGGTTGCCTCTATTCCATCATGCCCCTTTGACAAAACTAAAAATGCATTTAAGGCATTGAATGTACAGCATGGGCCATTCCATGGAACAAAGTGCTAAGCTTCTCTTGATATTTATATAATGTAATCTCTTGTTTTATGCAAAGGGAGATATACCTATTATAGAAGCAAAACTCTACCCAAATTGAAAGGCATTTCTTGAGAGTTTGAGCTCAGATTGTTAATCATATTTCTTTATTTGAATGAGAAAGCAAGTGACCTTTCAGACTTTGTGCTGGAATAGCCTTTGTTGTTTAGGGAATTGTTCTTATGTCTATTTCCTAGAAGCATTCTTATCCATTTAATTTAACAATTAAAACTAGTGGAAGTAATCAGGAAGGTGTCCTGAAGCCAACTGTGGAGAGACTTTGTGCCCCCACAATTGCCTTCAGTGTGTTTGTCTTTTCTTTTCCTGTGTAAAGGACCTTGGGATGACTTTGTGCCCTCATTATCCTTTGTATCTCTCTATTTGGCAGTTGAGGTGGAGACTTTGTGCTACACTTCATTCTATTGGTTACCATGCCCTTGGTTACTAGTTACTTATCACCTTGAAAGAACCCCTGCTATTTCTTACAAGAACACTTCTGAAAGAAAAGTGCCTTCAATGTTTTCACCAGGATTTCTACTATCCAAGAAGGGATCTGGCTCTTGGCTGAATGTCACTTCTAAAAGAAGAGAAGTACCTTCACCAATCACCTAGGATTTGTCCTCTATTTTTTAACATCATCTTTGAAAAAAGAGAGATGGATGGTTTATCCTACCCCTGTGTCTTACTTTATGCATATATATATATATATATATATATATATATATATATATATATATATATATATATATATATCTCCTCATATTTAATAGGGAACCTCCCCTTGATGAGAGGAGAGATTTGTCCCATTTTGATGTAGTAAACCTACACATCTGGCCAACCAATCTCCCTATGCTATGGTGATAGGAACTATTTTGCTCACCAGTTAGTTGGTTGATAAAATATTCACCCAACACATATCACCCAAGGCTAAATCCTTTCCAAGCACACCAATATAGGTATGTCTTAGCAAAGCTTAGTTTATCTACGTAGGAGAAGCCAATGGTAAATGGTCCAGGTGAAAGAGATGTGGTAAAAGAACCAAGGGGTTTGTCTAGTCCCCCATAGCCAAAATGTGTCTGACAGAACGGAGGTCCAAAGGGAAAAATAGTACTAATATTGGGGTCATAGCCCAGTTGGTTAGGAAGTTTCCCAAACTCATGTGTAGTAGGGAAAGCACCAAGGGATAAAAGGTGATATTTCTATAGTGAAAGGTGATGGAACATTCATTTCAAGGGTCCATGGTGGGGATTTGGTCTAAAGGGATAAAGGAACTAGTGGATGCCTCATTAGTGGAAGGGGATATGACATCCACTTTTATGGTGGAAGGTTAATCTTTAGTTACTGAGGGTGTGTTGGATGGGTGTATGAGGACATCATTGGGGTGATAGGTCATGTTTCATGTTGAGAAAGGACTTGGCTCAGCTTGGATGGTGATGACCTGGCCTTCGTGCTCAAACTTAATGCAATGGTGAAGGGTGGAGGGGATGAAATCCATGGAGTGGATCTAGGGCCATCCTAATAAAATGTTGTATTAGAATTCACCTTCCACTACATATAAGAGTTCCAAGAGCGTACAAGGTCCTAGATGGATATGAAGGATAATAGTTCCCAAGGTAGTGGCCATGGTATCATTGAATGATCAAATAATGACCAAGGTTTTGGACATGACATTATTCGATAGGTTGATTTGGTTATAGGCATTAGAGGAGATGATTTTAATAATATCTCCCCCATCAATCATGAACCATTTGATGTGGGTTTGGTTGATGTAAGAAGTAATAAAGAGAGGCGAATCTGGGTCATTTGGATGGATAAAAGGTATTTTTGAATCCTTAAAGGTAACAAGGTTAGAAATTTGAAGGGCACCAATAAAGGCTTCTAGAGATTAGGGATCTTCAGCCTAGACCTCTATGGATTGCAAATCCTCTATTAGTGATTGGAAATGGTGGGGAGAGGTAGAGATCAACTCATACAAGCTCATCTTCACCAGGGTCTAATGAAGTTATTTGAGGATAACTCTCTTGATGGATTCTGAGGGGTTAGATTGGGAGGAACCTAAAATAGATACCTTGGGTTTGGTTAAAGATGTAAATAGTTAGGTTTGAGTTGGTTGGTAGGTTGAAGATGGATATGTCCATGGAATGGACACCTTAGCCTTTCCCTTATCCTTCTACTATGATCTTTTGACCACATTGATGGTATGAATAGGAGAAGAAGTTAGGGTAGGAGATTGGTCAGACTCATCCTCACTCTAAGGTTAGAGTGGATGAGTAGGTAAGCATTGGGTATGTGTGGTTATTGGTGGGATCAGTATAGGGATCATGGGAGGTTTGTCTATTAATAGATCATCCTCATAATAAATCCAGTGGATAACAGTTTGGAGAGCTTTGTAGTTTTCCATGTCAAGGCTGGGTATCCCATGATAAGAACACACTTGGTGGTCATTATACTAGATGAGTTTTGAAGCAAGAGGGTCAAAAAGTTAGATGGGAGGTAAGGCTAAACAAGAAGTTTGTAATAACCTATAGAAAATGGTTGAGTAGGATTTAACTAAAGGTGGTAAAGGTTTAGTGGTTTTAGCTTTGGTTATTGAGGCAAAAGGTTATTTGGAAATAACTCTGGTGATAGCTGTCTTAGGTAAGGTGGTGCACTTGGTTGATGGATTTGGTTTAGATAAGGAGGTTGATGGGTTAAATGTATAATATTGTAGGGTAGGTACCTTAGGTATTGCTGGTGTGGTGAAGAGGGGTGTGTCAGAAAGTAAATACGAAGGTGTAACCACAAGAGGTGGTGGGGTTATGGTAGAGATAATGGACTTCCTGATCAAGGCAGAGGGATGAGGTCCCAAAATGGAGGGCAATGCTGAGGGAAGTAAAATTCAGGCCTTCAAGGTTTTGGGTGGTTTTACCTCTTTGTTTGATTTGGTTTGGCACTTGGTTATTAGTTTTGATGAGGCAAGTTGCACCTTCATAGATTGGTGGTTAAGACTCTATGTAGGGAAGGTACCAAGGTTCTTGATTATTTGGGTTGGTTTGGTTTGAGAAGGTGATTTGGTTGCTTGGGGCTTAAGTGCCTTGGATAGCTAAGGGATTGTTGGATTGGTACAAGTTGCTATTGGTTTGGTTGATAGGTTAGGAGTTTGAATAAAAAAAGTGGTGGGTTGGTCTGATATAGGTATGGTTGGAGGTTCTTGCTTGGTGATATAAGGTATCCCTGACTACTTCTAGAAGTTGGCTCAATCCATGTCAGGGTTGGAGATAAATTCCAATTTTTTCACCAACCTAGAGAATGGTTTGTAGGCTAGTTTTATTCCCTGAATAGTGGACCTAAAAGATAAGCCCATAGGTTTAGACATAGGGATGGTAACCTCATCCTCATCCTCAGTTAAAGGATGCAAGGTTTAAATGGGTGACTTCTCTATGGGAGATGTAGACATTTGGGCTTCCTCTTTGGGAATGATTTATGAAGGGGTAGTAGGTTACTCAATGGTTGATAAGAAAAGTATAATGGGTGCTTGGTTTGGTATGTCAGTCAAGGGAAGGGTTAATAGCTCCACTATCTCGATAAGTAGAGGAGGATAAAGTCAGATTTCCTTGGTTTGGGTTTCTAAAAGAGGAGAAGGTAACTCTGCTACCTCAATAAATGGAGAGGGTGAGGGACAGATAGGTTGTTCAGTAGTTTTTTTAGCAGTGAGTGTGTTAAGAACCATGTTAACAATATGGGCATCATGAGAACATTCAACCATGTTGCTCTCATTCTTGATAGGAGCATGGTTTAGAAAAGTTTGTTTGAATATATCAAGGGCTTGGTTTAATGGTCTATTGGGATTATCCAATGTAATCTCCCACTTGTCAATAAGGGATTGGACAAGGCTCTTGAAGGTATTTCACCTACTAACATCATGTCCTATTACCTAATAAAAGGCACCCAGATCATTGTCATTATACCAATTAGGTGCAGGATGAGAGGAATCAAACTACTGAGGGGGTTTGATAGGAGGAAGTTGAATGATATTAGCTTTCAATAACTTCTCTAGGATTAAAACATAAGATTCTCCAAGTGGAGTGAATTACTTCTGGTTGCTACGGTTTTGGTTCCTCATGTTTTGCTATGAGGAACTATATGAATTTGGTTGGTTGATGGATGGTATAAGAGTGGCTTTAAGGAAAACTACATTTGTAGTTCCCTTGCTCCTAGTATTGGTATTAGACTAGTTGTTTAGTTTGAAAGAAGAAGCCTCATTGGTTTTGTAGGTGGAGTTCTTGTTTTTTAGTTTTAACTTGCCTTCATCAATGACTCTATTCTCTAAATTACATGCAATGGTAAAAGCTTTGTCAAAGGTTCAAAAGCTTTGGATATGCAGTGTAGAGGAGATATGCTTGGCACATGCCCAAGAAAAGAGCTCTATGAGTTTGGGTTGAGGCAAGGAAAAGGAAACTTGGTTAATTAGGTTCCTCTAATGAGCTAAAAAATTAGTAATGGATTAATCCTCAAACTGCTAGATAGAGTAGAGGTCGGTGATAGAAACTTCTTAGAGATATCGATTAAAAAGTGGTCCAAGAATGTTTGAGCTAGTTGGGTGAAGGAGAAGATGGAATGCTTGGTTAAGGCACTATACTAATATAATGCTGGTCCTAAAAAATACATAGGAAAAGTGTGGAGAAGGAGGGAATTATCATAGGCAATCAAATAACATGAATGCCTAAATACCCTAAGGTGTTATTGGGGGTACTCCTTACTCTGAAACTTTGAGAACTTGGGAAGTTCCCATTGAGGAAGATATGGCATGATAGGCATGGATGGGTGGATGGGCTCGTTACAGATCTGGTCATAGGATAGGAGATTGTGGGCCCCTGAGATAGATGATTCCAAGGTGGTCATTTATTCCATAAGCATATTCATTAGGTCCACTTGGGGTTGTGCACCTGAAGGGTTGTAAGGTGCATACTGTGGTTGGGGTTGAGTGACATATTTGTAATTTATCAAAGGTTAAGAAGTTTCTACGTATGGGTAAGTGGTCATGAGTGGTTGGGTTGAACCCACATATGAATATGTGGTCACTGATGGTTGTGTAGAGGGTATGTTTTTTTGAGTGGGCATGGGTGGTTGAGTCAAAGGTAGGAGATAAGTGGTAACCCTGGTGGTGACATGTGACAAGGTAGAAGGTATGGGTGCCACTACATTTTGAAGTAGAGTGCAGGTAACCAGAGGAATGTTAGTGGCAGTGGTAGTGGGTACTCCAATAGTAATTGAAGTATGGGTAGGTAAACACTGGGTGGTGCCTATGTTCGAAGAATTGTTAGTTAGACTAGGAGGTGTCTGGGTCTTAGAAGGTTGAGTTGGTTGGTTTTGCATGGTTGTGTTAGATAGTTGCCAGCTAAGGTAGATGGCTGAGAAGATAAAGGTTGGGTGGTAATAGTGGAAATAGAAGAGCTACCTAAAAATTTCAATGGCATGCCATAGGGTGGATTGGTAGGTGGTGCTAAAATGGGTGTACAGTGAGCTACTGTGTTAAGGTAATGCTTCAAGGCTACCAGGTTATTATCTAAAAAGGCAACAAAGTTTGGGTCACCTTGGAAAACTACTTGAGGCATACTAGAATCATCAAAATGATGAAGAAAACTCTTAGCATTTGAGATATACTCCATAGATGAAGAGGTAGAGGAGACTAGATAATCTATAGATGGGTCCTAACTTTTTAAGTCTCTTTGTTGTTGGTGAGTAAGAACCTTGCAATTAGTATGAGAGAAAAACACAAAGAATCTTAAAGCTCAAACAAAGAGAAAGCAAAAAAAAATGATCAAAGAAATACAGCACACACTGAAGTACATTAAAATCCTGTGGTTTAATTTTAATCTCACTTTTGGATTATGCCTTAAGTTATGATAATGTGCAATAAAAGTTGGCTTGTAGATTAGGTATTATAGAAAAAATTTATGGTTGGTTTCGAGTTTTTTAGGTACTCAAAAGGATTTGTATTGGGAATCAATATGTGGCTTAGTATTGGGTCCTACCCCCTCACTTCACACATCACAACAGTAAGGGTGTCGGGTTCTTAGCGAATATATTGATTTATAGAGTTTATACTCAACCAAAGAGTTGAGTTGGTTCTTCCCTTGGTAATAACCTCCAAGTAGGATCGCTAGGAAAGGGTAAGGTCACCGCTAGGTGATGAAATCCTAGTCGGGCCTTCTCTTAAGTTTTTTTGATGTTTAATTGATGAAAGTGGTTTGGTTTAGTGTGTGTAACAAATAGTTAAGATATGATAGATTACCTTGATTTAAGTTAAACTATGCGAGTTAATTTTTCAAGAAGTTGATGTATGCACTTAATTTTAAACCTAGAAGATATTTTAGTTTTGTTAATTAGCATAGATAGAGAGAAAATCATACATATACAAAGAAAAGAAACCCAAAGTAAAGACTCAAGGTCCCACTGGGTGTGCCAGAATGTTTTAGTGAATTTAAACTTATTATTCAAAAAGGGAAAAGAAGAAACTAAGTATAGGTATGGTTGAAAAAACTATTTTATTGCAAGTATTGAATCAAAAGATTGTGAATAACTCCTCTTTGGATTGGGAAGATGACCTGCAAATAGAAAATCACTAAAGCTAATTTGTTTGTTAGACAGATAGTTGAGTTGATTGCTTAGAGATAGCTAGATCTTGGAATCAAGAGCTTCTTTAGGGGATATCAATCCACATGTTTTCAATAATTAATTTTATAAATAGAATATAAAGTACTTGCATCAATAATCTAAAGGTACTAAGATTGAATACAAGAAATGCGTGATAAAAAATAGACTAGAAATGATTAATATAGCAATAAATAAGTTGATATTAGTGATAGGTGATTAGGGTCTGCTTAAAAAAACTAAGCAAGGGTCTATGAATAGGTAGAGACACAAAAAATAAGATTTGGTTAGGGGTAGGTAAATGAAAATATCTTGCTAGAATTTGTTACCATAGTGATCATCGACAATCAGGGTGACCATCGATGGTTGAGACAACCATCGACAGTTACTATGGGTAGATCTGGGTTGGTGAATGGCTGATTAATAGGATCACAAAGTGGGATTCTAGGAGATGGATTGGTACTGGGTTGAGTGCAAAAGGTAAAAAAAAGTAAATTAATTAAAAAAAAATAGATACTTATCTTTCAAAAAGCTGATTGGGTGATTCATTGAGGTGGTTGACTCATTAGTGGAGTCTAACATGATTTTGATAGAGTAATGGTACTTGATGCTTTGGTAGAGGTATGGTGGAAAGTTGGATCTCTAACATAGTAGCTGGTTCACTAGATTGCTAATGATGATTTACCTACAAAAATATAATTATGGATGCACAAGCTCTTAATAATGATTGTAGATGATTTTCACCTCATTGTTCCTCTCTTATTATAGGTAAGGCAAGAGAATTACAACAAGACATGAACTGGTCTTCCTAATTATAACTCACTTATATAATGGATTGCACATACATTTAGATGAGTTATATTTATAAAATCAAGCTAGATGGTTTGCATGTTAGTGGTTAAGTGTACCCTGACTGTCAATGGTTAAGGTGATCATTGGTGGTCATCCTAGCCATCTATGGTCAAGGGTGAAGGTTTAGATTGGGTAAAATCTAGGTTAAGTTAGTTTGGTCAAACTGACTTTAGGTTAGGCTTGGTTAGGGGTTGAAGGGTCGGTTTGGTCCCAAGGGGGTCTAGGGGTGTTTTGACACTTAGAATCATGGTGTGTGGATTTTTGGTGTCTACAGGAAGATACATAAGCATCAAAGTGATAAGGGATTAAGAAATGAACCTAGATTTCATATATTATAAAATGAGTTTGATTTGAACCAACTAATTATTCTTTAAGTTCCTTTTGTTCCACAAGTAGCCACTACTAATTACTTTAGTTATTTTGGAAATGATAATTTAGAAAGTTTTGAAAATTATCTAATTCCAAAAGCTACTTATTCTTCTCCACAAACAAGTAATCACAATGGTGATTCACATGCAGAGACTTTTGGTGCTCTTGGTCTTGAGACTTTAAAAAATTATCCTATGTAGGCTCAGAGTATGTTTTTTGATTTAAAAATAAATGAAGTTGGTAAAAAATGTCCTAGGAGTTCTTGTAAATAGACAAATTATGCAATGATTTCTAGTTCTTCCATAGAACCATCCACTTTTAAGGAAACATATACTAAAATGTTTGTAAAAATGCTATGTAGGTGGAATATGATGTTATAATGAACAATCACATTTGGGTTCTTATTGATCATGCTCCACATATTCAACCCATTGGATGCAAATGGGTTTATAGAGTTAATTTTAAAACTAATGGTTATAATTACAAACATAAGGCATGAATTGTTGAAAAGGGTTATGCACACTAAGAAGACATAAATTATAAGGAAAAAAATTCACCTAGTATTAAGTGGCACTCTATTCACATGGTTCTTGCACTAGTAGTATAAAATGGGTGGAAAGGACATCAAGCAGATGTCGAAAGTTTTTTTTTCAATGGTTCTCTACATGGAAAATGTTAAATGACAAAACCACAAGGTTTTGAGGTAGTTGGTGCCGAAAATAAAGTGTGTCAATTACTAAAATCATATTATGGGCTCAAACAAGCATCGATGACTAGGTATGAAAATATGGATTCTTACTTGCAAAAAAAATATTTTGTGCATAGTGAATTAGATGATACACTATATATATTCAAGTGTAGGAAATAAGTTGGTAATTCTTATCCTCTATGTTGATGATTTTTTCATCACAAGGAATGATGAAAAACATAATATGACCTCGAATAAAGAGCTAAAATAAAGGTTTGTGATGACACATTTTAGTCTTATTCACTATTATTTGGGCATAGAGGTAACTCAAAAAGATAAAATTATTTTTATTGAAAAAACTAAGTACATTTTTGAGTTATTAAAAAGGCTTAGAATGAATGAGTGGAAACATGCACTTACACCTATGGAAAGTCACTTGAAATTGTCTAAGGATGTTGAAGGTGAATTTCTAATGGCATAAAACATAAATATTTAATGGGCTTATTGATATACATGATGACAACCAGGCTAGATATTTATTTTGTGGTGAGTCTTTTATCTAGGTTTATGTATGATCATAGTAAATTCATTTGAAAATAGATAAAAAAATTACTTTTATACATATAGGGAATGAATACATGTGGCCTTTAGTACTACGATAATAAGAATTTAAAACTTGTTTGATACTGTGATGTAGAGTATGGCAGTTTTGTGGATGAAAAAACATCCACATGTTACACTATGCATATGAATTCAAGTGGCATTGCATGGTGTTGTAGAAAGATTTATATTTTAGAAAATTCATCAATATAATTAGACTATTTTAGCATGGGATGCCTCTAGAGAGATAGTATACAGACATCACATTATTAAAGATAGTTGTCAAATTTCTCCTACACCTTTATGCATGGATAATCAAATTTCTCCTATACCACGATGTTGAATAATTCAGTGTTCCATGTTAAGAATAAACACATGGATATTAAGTATCATTATCAATGAATGTTAATGTTGAATAAAACTCTGGAACCAATATTTTTTCTACTTGTAGATCAAACATCTGACATTTTTGCAAAATCCCTTAATAAAGTGAAATTTTAAAAATTTAGAAAATGACTTGGAATGTGTCAAAAGATATAACTTCAAATCATAGGGGGTTTGTTAGGAATTTCTACAAAATTCTTAGTATTAGCATAGCTTAGTAATAAATATTGTAAGGGGCATGCTTATTTTATGTAAAGACATCCCCTCTTTAATAACGTTATTAGGTGTGTTAGTAAATATATTAGTAAGCTTTACAGGTATTCATGTATGCAGGTAACGGTACTATGATTTTGATTAGTATTAAATAAATGGATTGAATACAAAAATTCATGGAGGAACAAACAAGGCATGTCATATTTAGTTAACCCTTTCAAATTTCCTTTAAGGAATCCATGGTTTTGTTGAACATATTATTTGGGAGGATCCAGTTTGACCATGCAGATACTTATTGAGTGTCATTACTTCATAATTTGTGAAAGGAATGAAACTTGGAAAATTGAGGTGATTTAATATCATTATATCTTCTCATGTCATTTTAATAATGCAAGGAAAGTGAAAAAATTATATGGTTCATATGTGATTGACTACATATGTTATACATTGTATTTTAGTGTTAATATATTTAATCCATAGTCTTCATTTGATAAAAAAACCCATTTATATCGTCTATTGTCTATTGTATAACCATGCGCATGACTCCAATTACCAATTTATTTGTAATTAATTTATTTTGGTTTTTTATGAAGCCATCCATGATACGAAATACCTTAGGATTTCCTCCACAATGAGAGATAACATTTCAAGTTTTGAAAAATAGTTTTATTTTTAAGATAACACAGTACTAAGAATAAAAGGATCCTTGAGGATTCCCCATGTCATATCCATGTATGTACCTATTCATTTAATTGTTATGTAAATCTCATTTCAATTGTCTACTAGCATTGCCCTGGTTATAAAATATAAAAACCAAGCCATGTTCCCTAAGTTGCATATGATTATTAGGGAATAAGTATTCCAATAGTTTCCAATGTCAAAAATTAGAGGAGATGACTTTATATCATATAAATTTAAAGTATTATTCTAGTAGTGGCACCCTTTGAGAAGAGTGGAAAAAAAATGAACTACATTAGGCACAAAGCAAATATAAAGTATAGGCATCAACCTCACCCACAACATAACATCTTCATGGATGTAGAAGATAATCAAGATGTAACTGTCAAATTAGATAAGGTAAGAAAGGATAAAGACCTTAAGATACTTAAGGAGATGGAATCTCTAGTTTTATAATAAAGTTGAGATGTTCAGACTCCTGTAAAAATTGTTAAAACAAAGAGCTCAAATTCTAGAGTTCATTCGAATGTTAATGTTACACGAGTTGCATACCCTAGGGTAACTCAATTACAAGTTTCCCATATGGATGGCCCTATTACTAGTATAAGTACGTTGTTTATTATTGGTGATACCCAATTTACTAATTTATCAAAATAATTGAATAAAGATAAGATTCCTAGTAAACTATTGAAAGAAATGATTGATTCATTTACCCTTTTTATTTCAAATTTAATTTATTTAGTCTTGGGCAGGGCCTTAGAACCAATATGGATCTAGATTTGAATAATGAAATGAAAAAAATCAATAATTTGGTGAAAAATAAAATTGAATTCACATTAATTAAATGAATAAATATTATAATATTTAGAGCTATAATATGGTTATTCATTTCACCTTCTATGAAGACTATTCAACTTCCCTACATAGACTATTCATCTATCACTACGAGACAAAATCTCTCTACTTATAATAACTAGGATTAAATAATATTATGTATAATAATATTACATCCGCCCTTAATTTATAGAGACCAAGCATGCCTTTGAACTATTTACTTTTTTGTATTCTAAGCAATTTTGTCAAGATGTTTGTTGGTTGCTCTACAGTAGGATAATGTAGAAAATTTACACTGCCATCTTTCACATAATGTCAAATTAAATGATTTTTTTATGTTGATGTTCTTGGTTTAGTCATGAAATACTAGATTATTTTCCATTTTAATTATAGATGTGTTGTCAACCATGAGTTGTGTTGGTGAAACCTGTTGTTTGTGCAAATTTGAAAGAACCCTTTTAAGCGACAAAATTTCTTTGGTTACCTCTAAATCTGCCATATATTTCACTTCTGCTAAAGAAATTACCAATAGTGATTACTTCTATAACTTCCAACTGACAACTTTTATTTCCAAATTCATCAAAAATCCAAAGTAGATTTCTCATCTTCAAAATTCCTAGCATAGTCATAATCTAAATATCTGACTAGTTTGAAGTCTCTCACCTTGAAGTATTTGAGCCCAAAATTATGTGTTCCTTTTATATATCAAAGGACTCTTTTTATTGTTACCTAGTGGCTTTATTTGGATTGTTGCATGAATATAGAAATAACACTAATGGAAAACTAAATATCTAGTCTAGTTGTGGTCACATAGATCAGACTTCCAATGAGTTGTCAGTGGCATCTACCAAATATCTGGTATCTTCTGATATCAATTTTAGATTTTATTTTATGTGTGTATTGATATGTTTATAATATATCATTCCAATTTCTCTTATAATTTCACCAATATTTACATATTTAGTGATGAAGATATACTTTTATTTTTGAATCATTTCAATACCCAAATAGTAATGAAGATAACCCAAATTTGTCATTTCAAACCCTTTCATAAACTCTGCTTTGATTTTTATAGGGTATCTCTCATTATTTACTTTGATGAGTAAATAATCCACATAAACCACTAGAAATACTTTTGTTTGATAAAAATAGTTCCATATTTAAACTCAAAATGCTTGAAATTCATGTTTAGGAGGTGCTCAGTGAGTTTTTCATACCATGCTCTTAAGGCTTGTTTCAAACCATTTAGTGATTTTTATAGCTTGTGCACTTTGTGCTCTTAGTCATCCACTATAAAACCTTTTGGTTGATTCATATACATTATTTCTTTGAGATTACCATTAAAAAATGAAGTTTTTATATTCATTTTGAGTTGTTAGAGGCAACAAAGTTCAAATTGTAGTGTATTTTATTGTTGGTGCAAATGTTTCATTGTAGTTTATTCCTTATTTTTTAGAAAATACCTTCATGATAAGCCTTATTTTTTGTTTGTAAAGTGAGCCATTTACTTTGTATATTTTTCAAAAGTGATACAGAAGCATCACTTGAAAAGACTGAAGAAGTGAGGAGTGAACATAGTGAGTTTTGTTCCTTGAGGTTGTAAGGGGTATTGAAATACCCCATAAGATGTTTTAGTTGATTCAAGTTCCTTGTTAAGTGTGTTTTTTGAAGGTCTTTGGTATTTTCCTACCAAAAGACTAAATTTGAAAATTTGAATTAGTGTAAGTGTCTTATAGTGGTTTTAGGAGTCTTGTGAACAAGGAAAATGATGGATGATGTTGATGTAGGTCCTAGAGGGTCCTAAGAAATTTATTAGATGTGTTATCAATGTATATGTCTTGATAACCAATAATGTAAGCCAAGAGAATGCACACAAGCATTTAGTTGTTTTAGATCATGAGAACAAGTCTAAATGGAGTATAATTTTTATTGTAAGAGTTTTAAAAGTCATCTTATTTGATAATGTTCTTTTTGTCATAACATAGTCCATTTTGAGGTATCTCATTTTTAACACAGTCCATATAGGAAGTATGTAAGTGAGTCTTGAGCTCTATTTAAGAGTTTTAAGGGTTAGAAACATAAATAAAGAACTTTAATTGTCAAGGATATTTATTTAATCCTCAAAACTTATTTATACATTGAGATCATTCCTCATATTGCATCTGGGAACACACAATCTTAAACAAGCAAGCAGAATTATGTAGTTTGCTCATTATGAAGCATATGGAGATATATTTTTCATAATTAGTTATTAGGAAAGCTAGGAAAAGGTTCCAATGACATTATTTAACTTTTATAAGGGAGAGAAATTATTTAAAAACCCTTTGAAGTCATTTAGGTGTCTCTCGGCCTAACACAGTTATCAAGAATCAACACAAAATTCTTCAAGAATGCATTTTGGAAGCTTTCAATAGATTATCAAGGTAGAAGAAACATTGAAGTAGGTTGAGAAAGTCAGGGTAGACATTGTTTAGGTATTTATATCTTTTGAAAGTGTTTAATATTCAAAATATTAATTTTATTAGCCTCTCAACCTTGTGTAGACTAGTACAATCCTCATCTAGGGTTTTGAATTTGAATCTTTAATATCTAGTACTCTCACTGTATAAAAATCTTGAAACTTGGTAGTCTTATGTAACTTCAAATGATTTATAAGATTTAAGAGTTTATAAGTAGGTATTGTATGGCCAAGTATGGTTTCCAAGATAGTGCATTTAAATAGGCCTATAAGAGACCTAATTGAGAAAAGGAGGTGGTGAGTTAGTGAGGTTATGTTGAGAGTTGAATACAGATTTTTTAATGAAGTTGAAGGGGTCTAATGGGTACTTGAAATAAGTCTCAGTTTGTCAAGAAACCTCACATATTGTTCTAACTAAGGAGGTTTAGGTATTTTAATGGCTACAAGGAGGACTAATCTTGTTTGAGAAATTGGTGTATTCAAGGCACTAGTGAAAAAAAAAGCATTAAGGTGAGTTGATACAAGTTTGTAATGACAAAAAAAGACCATACATGGTGCATGGATATGTTCATGGAGTTATAAAGAGGAATTGGGGCTATAGAGTCTTCTAGAGTTGACTAGACTCATGGTCTATATGAAGACAAATATCAATAATACTTAGTGAAAATATAAGGGATCAAATAAAGACCCCCATTAAATAAGTTTCAAGGGATATTAAAACTATAGAATTCAATACAATATTAGATGGGTTAACTAGATAAAATATGTAGAGTTGGATTGAGATTCGAAATGAGGACCTAAAAGGAGTCAGAGATTGAAGAAGTTAATAACTCTACATGAAATTGGCATCAGAGCTTGAAGACCTTGTTGGAGGATAAGATAGACAAAAATAAAAGGTACATTTGTATTGATATATTGTATTTAATTTGTGATATCAAGAAAGTGTAAATTTTTTAAGAAGCCTTGCAATATGAAACAAGTATAGGTACAACCTATTAAGGCTTGTCAAGAGAGAGAAGAGTGGTGACCCAAGTGTGGCACCTAAGAAAATTGATCAAGTGGTGACCCTAATTAGGCACCTAAGTAAATTTTCTCATTAGTGACACAAGTGAGGCACCTAAAAAGATATATAAAGTGAATTAGATGCATATTATAGCCTTGTGAAGATAACAAGACCAGTTGGAAGATATGAAGACAAAATTAAGAAATTTTTTTTTTGAAATAGAAAGATAAATATTTTAGTTAAGAAGAATGAGAGATAAATTAGATATGTTTGAGCTCATGGTAAAGATGTGTTTAAATACTAGATAACAAACATGTGGTTGGCCAATGAAAATAAGAGTGAAGTGACCAATAGATTTACTTGTCAATAGGAAAAGAATGCAAAAGATAGAGAGAATGGCTCATAGAGGCTTGAAGAGCAAAGAGTTACCAAGTGAGAAACATGAAAGATAAGTTGTGAAAATGGTTCTCATTGAGAAGGACATGGAGAAACAAGTGCCAAGAGAAGCACATATAAAATAAAAGGGAGAAGAGAGTGTCCTTGAAAAAGGCACTCATGGAGACATGTTGGTCTTTTATTTTATGCTCTAACATTGTGTTGAAGTGTATATATGAAGGTATGAAGAATATCATAGAGAAGATCAAGAATAAGGCCTTAAAATTTTGCAGAGTTGGGGCAAGAAAAGCACCCATTTATATTAATGAAGATGATAAAGGAAGAGAACAAGTTATAGAAGCCCACAAGAAGGAGATTTAGGACCCTCAAAAGGCCAATGAAGGGATAAAAGATGAGTTATATTTCCATGATGCTTTATAAATCATTACAATATAAGAAGTAAAGTAAACCCACAAGAGAGAGGTGATTTCAAGTCATAAAGACATGAGAGAGAATAATAACATGCATCAGGGCATTGAGTAGGTACACATAATGAATCTTGATTTTGATCATGCGCATAGGGATAATATTACTAGTATAGAGGTTGATAAAAAAATCAAGGTTGAGATCTTAGAACGTGCAATCAATCATGGATACATAGTGCTAGTATAGATCAAGAAACTAGCTAATGAGAAAGTGAATGCAAAACTCAAAAAAGAGGTTATTAAAGCTACAAACTCAAGTAGAGGACGCATGCAAAGGAAGAAGGAAAGAACAAATTTCATGATGAAATCAACATATAGGGAAGATGGTCAAAGATGCAAGCATGAATAAAGTATCCTAACATGTGGATCAGCTTGTGAGGCAAAAATAAGGACTGAAATAAGAATCATGTATTAGCCCAAGATTATGAAGAACCAAGTGTGGGTTTCCAAGATCATGAAAGAATAGAAAAATATTAATGTTCCTCATCATGATGAGAATGAAGCATCTCAAGAATACACAATAAAAGAGCGAAAAAAGATAATTAAACAAAAATGAGAGAAGGGGAGGTTTTTATATCCTTATGATTCAAGTTATCAAGATAACCATGATGAATAAAAGCCTAAGAGGATAGAGGTAAGCCTAAAAATGACTTGACAAGAGAAGAACGCAATAGAAATGAAAGGTAAACAAGTTGTTTTGAATTCTTTGAATAATGATGAATTAAATGATACGAATGAAGGTGAAAATGACTCATGGAATGAAATAAAATCTAATATGAAGCAAGGTGAGGGGTAAAATTTGACACCTAAAGAGGAAAAAATACAAGAACAAGTATTAAAACATCATGAGGGAAGCATGATAACAGATTTCAAGTCCTTGTAAAATACTAGAGATCTAGATGATGGTCATAAGTTATGCATATATCATGAAAGCCAATAGAATAAAGTGGAATGGCAAAGCTTAGAGGATGATGTAGCTGATAAGATAATGTAGAAATCAATTCCCATAAATGGTGAAGGGCATGTGAGAGGTAAAGATATAAATGACGAAGATGGAGGACAATTAGTCCCTAAGTATGATGAAGAAAGTGAAGAGATAGATGATTTTTCATTAAGAGAAGAAATGAGATGCTATAAGAGCTATTTAATTCTCCAAGAAAGTTGTTTACAATAGATAATAGTGTAGATATTATTGTGAGAAGAAATGATGAAATCAAAGATGAGAGTCAAGAGCTTAAAATAGAGAAAGATAGAGTGAAGAATAGTCTTATACCTCATAAGGAGAATCATTTGAAGATAAAAATATATTTGAAGGATGACCATATAAATCCAAGGATGATCCAAGATAAAAGTGAACTCAAATATGCAATAAGGAATCAAGGAGAGAGAAAACCTAGTTTGAGAACTAGCCCAAGTGGTAATCAAGAAGACAAGCAAATAAGCCAAGTGCAAGGTAAGAGGATGAATCCTTTGCATGATAGTGTTGTATCTAAAGGAGTGGAAATAATTAAGGGTAAAAAATACTCCATAAATCATGAAGACAAATAATGTCAAAGGTTTTTATACTTCATTTTGGTTGAAGAAGAGTGGACAAAGACACACATCAAGGGAAGAAGGTCAGATAACTTAAGAGGCAAAGATGTAAGGAACAAGCAAATAAAGTTAGGAGCAATAGCAAGGATTCCAATTGGATAACAATAAATAATGAAAAATAGTAAAAATAATTTCAAATACCAATCCAAGTTGAATTGGAAATCCCAAAATAAATTTGAATTCAAACATTTGAGCTGGAGCTCAAATCTTTCCCTCAAGGAAAGTATGATGCATGAGCATCACTTGAAAAGCCTTAGGAAGTGAGAACCATGAATGAACATAGTGGTTTTTTTTGTTTAAAGTTGTAAGAGGTATTTTAATAACCCATAATATGTTATATTTGACTAAATCTCCTTGTTAAGTGTGTTTTTGAAGGTCTTTGGCATTTTCCCACCAAAAGACTAAATTTGAAAATTTGAATTAGTGCATCTTAAAATGGTTTTAAGATTATTGTGAACAAGGAAAGTGATGGATGATGTTGATGTAGGTCCTAGAGGGTCCTATTAAGTGTATTATATTTGTTATCAATGTGTATGTCATGCTAACCAATAATGTAATCCAAGAGAAGGCACACAAGAACATATTGTAAATGATCTCCTACATAGTATTAGTTTCTTGGGAGGTAGTTATTAAGAGAAGGGAGTTATGAAAGAATGTATGAATGTTATAAAGATAGATATATGGTGTAATATATTAAAATAGGGAATAAATTTGTAGAAGACAAAGAGGAGGAATGAAAAATAATGAGAAATGGAGGAACTCTACCTCTCTTGTAAAAGTATGTATATGACTCTTTTGGTTGCTTGAATATCAATATTGAAAGATTAATTTGAAAAAGCATTTAGTTTTTTCTAAATGGAGTATACTTTTCATTTTAAGAGTTTTTAAAGTCATCTTATCTGATAATGTTATTTTAGTCATAACATAGTCCATTGTGAGGTATCTCATTTTTAACACAGTCCATACAGGATGTAAGTTAATCTTGAGATATATTTAAGAGTCTGAAGGGTTAGAAACATAAATAAAGAAATTTAATTGTCAATAATATTAAATGAATCCTCAGAACCTATTTAGACATTGAGACCATTCCTCAAATTCCATCTAAACACACACAGTCTTAAACAAGCAAACATAATTCTATAGTTTGCTCATTAGGAAGCATATGGAGATAGATTTTGTGTAATTAGCTATTGGGAAAGCTAGGATAAGGTTATATTGACATTATTAAATTTTTATGAGAGAGATAAATTGTTTGAAAACCCTTTTAATTCATTTAGGTGTCTCTTGGTCTTACACAGTGATCAAGAATCAATACATAATTCTTCAAGAATGCATTTTGGAAGCTTTCAATGGATTATCAAGGCAAAAGAATCATTGGAGGAGGTTGATAAAGTTAGGGAAGACATTTTTCAAGTATTTATATATTTTTAAAGTCTTTAAAATTCAAAATATTCATTTTATTAGCCTCTCAACCTTGTGCAGACTGATGCAACCCTCATCTAGGGTTTTTAGTTTGAATCTTCAATATATAGTACTCCCACTATACAAAAATCCTAAAACTTGGTAGTATTATGTAACTTCATATGATTTAAAATATATAATATTTTATAAGTATGTATTTTATGAACAAGTATGGTTTCCAAGACGGTGCATTTGAATAGGCCTAAAAGAGACCTAATTGATTATAAGGGGTGGTGAGTTAGTGAGGTTATGTTGAGAGTTAAATAAAGAAATTTTGCATGAAATTAAAGGAGATTAATGGGTACTTGAAAAAAGTCTTAGTTTTTCAAGAAAACTTAAAAATTATTCTAAGGAGGTTTAGGTGTTTTAAGAGCTATAAGGAGGAATAATCTTGCTTGAGCAATTGGTGTATTTAAGGAACTAGTGAACAAGTAGAGCATTAAGGTGAGTTGATACAAGTTTTTTATGACTAGGAAAGACCATAAATGCTTCATGGATACGTTCATGGAGTTATAAAGAGGAAATAGGGTTCTAGAGTCTTATAGAGTTGACTAGACTCGTGGTCTATATGAAGACAAATATCAAGAATGCTTAGTGAGAGTATTGGGGATTGGATAAAGACCCTCATTAAATACATTTCAAGGGATATTCAGATTAGAGACTTAAATACAAGATTAGATGAGTCAACTAGACAAAATATGAAGAATTGGATTGAGATTAAAACTAAGAAGGACCTAAAAGGAGTCAAAGATTAAAGAAACTAATAGTTTTGCATAAAAAAGGCCTAGTTCCAACCAATGGGTTTTCCATTTCTAACCAATGCATCATACTTAATCTTCATTGTTTTTCTCCATGCATCAAGCTTTTCAATTTTTTTGAAGGAAGTATGTTTAGAGTCAAAACCAATGTTGACTTCTTCTTTTGGAGGGTCTTCCAAGGTAAGTTTTTCTATCTTATCTTAAATTTTATCTAGGAACTTCTTTGATTTTTGTGTAGTTGTATGTGTAATTCAAGTGCCTATTTTTACAAAATCATAAGATCTAACATATTTCAATTTTTTTTCAACCCATTTTGGTATATTTTTTTGAGTCACGTACAGAATTTGAGTGCCTCATTTTCTTGATTTGAAGCTCCATCATTTTTTGACATTGGACCACCTTTTGATGAATTTTCAATTTATTCTACATGAGGAGTGAAATTTTCAATTACATGAGTCAATAGAGATTCAATTATTTATAAATTAGAGGTTCTCCCCTTCACTTTTTGGAACCTTCATAGTAATCTCCTTGAAAACATCAAATTTAGCATTTTCTCAAGCTGATTCAATAGTCAATTGATGCTTATTATATATTTTGTAATTTCACAAAATATAAAATCTCGTATGATTATAAATTTATTGATATTATCATCAAATAATTTGTACACCTTTGAGCACTCTGAGTATCCCAAAATAATGCATTTATGAATCGTGTTGTCCAATTTATTCCTTTTCTTCCCGGGAATCAATGTGTAACAAGTGAATCTAATATCCTAAAGTGTTGCACTGAAGGGAGATGAACACACCAAAATTCATATGGAGTCTTAATTTAGAGGGATAGTGATGATGACTTATTATAGAGATACATTGTTATTTGAGTTTTTTCTACCCAAAAATATAGATTTACCCCTTTGAAATATAACATTGCTCAAACCATGTTCATAACAATTCTATTTATCTGCTCAAATAATCCATTTTGTTGAGGAGTGTAAGGGTCTGTGAGATGATTCTAGATCCCATTTTTATTGAGATAGGTTTCAAACACCTTTGACATTAATTCACCACCATTATCAGTCCTGAGTGTCCCAATGTGGGGTTAAGCTTCATTTTTAGCCATTGTTTGAAACTTTTGAAAAGTTTTGAAGGCTTCTATTTTTTACTTCAAAAAGTATATCCAAGTCATTATGTTTTAGTGATAAATGAAAAACATGAATTTATTGTGTCTACCTATAGAATGAATTGGTATATAACACAAATCAAATTAGACCAATTTTAATTTCATATTGGGTTTTCATTATAACCTTTGAAATGATTCCCTTTAATGTTTAGCCAATATTAAAGTTTCACATTTTTCAATATTTTTGGGTAGTGTTGATAAGCCTACAACATATTTATTTTTCATTGTGTGAGTGTTGTCATAGTGAGTATGACCTAATTTGACATGCCATATAAAACTTATTGAAATTCCTTCTTCAGAGAGATGAGCAAAATTTCTTCAAACTGAGTGCTCACCCTTGATTTTTAGCAATTTTCCTTCATCATATCTAGTCAAAAAATTTATATTATCACATTTCCTTGTCACATTCACCTCTCCATTATCCAAAAAATTGGAATGGTTGTCTTTTTAAATGAGCACTAAAGACAACAAGTTTCTTCTCAATTACGGAAGGTATAACACATTTTTGGTAATGAAGTCGGAAGCCCTGGTGACTTGAGTCAAATTGAACCTTTTCCTTGAGGTTTCAAACTTTTTCTATCTGCCAAATATACTGGACCAATTTTTTTTTCATGAAAATCCTCAAAGAAATCCCTTTGGAAACTAATATATTGTATGGAACCAGTGTCTAGAACCCAAGCATTATCCTAAGTTGAAATCAATGAGGCATTATTTGTTTTGACTGAGATGAAAAGCACACATTCACTTAAAAATTGAGTTGATTTTGATTTTGAGATTTTATTCTTCTCTTTCTCTACTTTTTTTAATATAGGATTCAATATTGTCCAATGATGTTTTCCATTCATTGGTCTCATGACTCTTTCTTTTCATAATGTTTATAAAAAAAATTATTTGTCATTTTTTTCCTGATGTTGACTATTAATTTTTTCCATATTTTCCACCTTGTCATTTAATTTTCCTCTTTCCTTTATCATTTCCTCTATTCTTGGAAGAATTTACCTTTTGATTAGGATAACAAATGATTTCTTTTATGGACCTTGTCTTTTTTATAAATGTTTTTTAATTATCAACCATATTCTCAATTAGTTGATCAATAGTGAGAGTCTTAAATAGATTGATTACTTAAAAATACTCCAAGTAGGTTGAGTGATGCAGAAGAATTAGGGAGAAGTCTTCAAACAAACATCTCAAGCTTATGTTCTTGTTAAAGGTCTCATTTAATGTTTAGATTTGTCTAGACACTTCTTTGTCTCTTAAGATATTTATTTGATATTTTGGCTCAAAACTCTTTTTTTTGTTTGTTTTAACTTCATTAGGTCTTTATTAATAGTTTCTACCTCTGTCCATCCACACTTTATCTCATTACATTCACTTCATGTGCAAAATTTCCCTTATACCTTTCTCTAGCTCTTACTAGGCATCACCTCTTAGGTTTTAAGGTCTATAACTTGATTTAGGATTCAAGAGTTCTATCAAAATTATTGAATGGTCTTGAATGGTCTCAAAAAATATATATACACCTATTTAAACTGTTAACTCACCCTTCCTATTCCTTCTCAATCTCTTGACAATACTTGTATGGGTTAGTAGCCCTATTTTGGACTTTTGTATTTGTTCAAACAATCTAGGCTCTATTTTATAGATATGATCACTTATATATATTTCCCCTATCACCTTTGATTTTATTTTAAAGTTTAATTCCTTTACTCTTCTTGTATCTACCCTTTCCTTTACAAATTCACACTCTTTTAGGTAATTCTAGCCCTCCTTTGTTTCCATAGAGCTAAAATCCATACATTCCATACCTCTTACAACTCAAAAAGACATGGAACATGTTAAAAAAATTTATAAGAGACAAAATAATATTTTTTATCCTTTTTCCATAGTTCAAACTCATTCTACATGCCAAACCCTAAATCTAGGGTTTCTAGCTCACTATCTAGGTCGAGACCAAATAAAATTCAATAACTTTAATTGTATAAGGCTTCAAGGATTAAAACAACTTGAATAGGGTATATTTCACGTTATTTTAACTTTTAAAAATGCATATAGTTGTTTTTATATCCATTATAGGCTTGAAATTATGGATACTCAGTCAATAATTGGAGTTTCCATGCTCTGTGCAACGTATTCCCAAACTGTGTTATTTCAAAATCATTTCAAAGATGCAAAGGGAATCATCAACATTAAAACACCTTACAAATATAATTTAAAAAAAATAATATCATAATATATACCCCCTTAGACTCCTCATAGTGCTCCAAACTCACCTTCCATACTATGAATAGGGGTTTCATTTGTGAATAGGGTTAACATAGTATTCAAATGCCTAGTTATATTAACCTTTGTATTTTCAGTTATTCCAAATATGACATGCTCCAAAAAATCTTAAATCACTCCATATACCTTCTAACATTTTTTTCAATATGTTTCTTGCCCAAGCTGAGGTTATTTTAGACTAAACAACATAAAGTATGTATGTGCCAATAGGACATCCTCAAAGGTGTCAATAGTTTAATAACTCACACTTTCTAGGTTATATCTTTCCTTGAAAATAGTCTTCACAAATTATTCCTTCCCTATGGATAACAATAATTTACCAAGGGTATGATTATTTCTATCTTACAACTCGTCTCTCTCTTCAATAACAACTACAATAGGGTTTCATAACTGTAGAAATAGGGTTTCTAATTTGTCTGTAGGGTTCGATAGTTTATGAATTATTATTAGTCATTATCAAGTTTTATATAATCTTTACATACTTAAAAATACTTCACCTCACTCACATTCTACTAAACTAATTACCAACCTCTTAATTTTCAAACAAAACTCTACCTTCCTTCAATACAAAGGTACCAACTTAGAAAAATAAGGCATTAAGACCAAATTGACTGAGCACTCACAATTATTTACTTGTTCCTCTTTAAGGTTGTGATAAATATTCCATAACAATAATTCATTCCTTACTCAAGATAATCTTAATGTTTATTAATCATAACTCATTTGTAACTCTGCCTCTCATTAGACCACATATAGACTCTTCCAGTACTGAGTTATCAAACCTCATCAATTGTATAATTTCAAATGTCACCTATGACATATAGAGGCTTACAAGGATTAACCACAGAACCAAGGTTGGTGTTTAAACCTTTTCTTTGACTACACTCACTCCAAATGCAAATGAATTCTCTTTTTCTGAGATTTTTATCTTCCATTTTAGTTTCTACCTTGCAATACATGCAAGAAGGTCTATACCTATGAACATCAAGATTTATTCAAACCATATTAAAGACAATAATACCTTAACAATTTACATAGACTCAATTCATCAAGCAAAAAATTATCTATTATTCGTATTGATCATCTTGTTTACAAAATATAGTCCTTAAGAGGTCTTGTTCACTTTTTGAGGATATTTGTATCAAATTCCACACTCAGATACTCCTTACCTTTGTTGGAGGTCTCTATCTTCTCTTCTTACCATCTAAATTCTACACCTACATATCATACTCTATATCCACCAACTTCTATGTAGGTCATATAAATTGGTTACCATAGCTACTTTTCTTCATCCTTATGTATGGGTGAGTGTTCTTTTTCAAAAGCATGAATTACACTTTGTAATATTTGAAAATATGACTCATTATCACCCATTACATAACTTAATTATAATATTTGACCCTAATGGACTCATCTAAACACTCTTTACATGTTTTCTACCCTCTTAGGTTCACTTTCAAGATTTGAATTTTCAAATGCGTAGTTTTGGAGGGAAAACACCCAAGACCTATTTAACATAATTTTATGAATTTTAATGGATTAAAATGACATAATTACACCACATAAATCCTTTTAAACACCTTGACACTCCAATTTGACCTATTTTGTCCAATTTTTACTATTAGTTCAAAAAATGATGGTCTTGGCTTTATTCTCCTACATCATACTCCCCAGGAGGGAGAAAAATTGAGCCACATTATTTATTCATTAATTTAAAATTCTATATATGTGGGTCCTTCATGCTCAAAATGATATTTATCTTGTGTCTTTGCTCCTTATTGTGTGCCAAACTCTTACATTTCTTCCTTATGGCTTTGTCTAGCTTTCTTATCCATACATCTTCTTCCTTACATGTTGTACTTTACAATTTTTCCAAGTCATATTGATCTCCATCATGCTCAGATTCAATCAACTTGTGTGCATTTGTCTTCCTCATGCTTGCTTCACGGCTTGTTTCCTCTCTATTTTCACTTATTTCTTGTTTTTTGAGTGATATTTATTCATTATGATTGATAACATATCCTTTATGAGACTCTAATTTCCTCTCATACATCTCATCCTTTTTCATTTGATAATATATTCTCTTCTTTGTTACCTTTTCATTGAACTTCTTCACTTTTGGATGCCTTTTTCCATCATCTTGCTCACTATGTAAGATCAACCCCTTATTTTTTTCTTCCATACCATAATATACCATTATTTGAATCATTTTAGACCTTCCATATGCATTTTTATAAAATTAAAACTCAGAATTAACTTGACCAATTATGTAAATCACCTTATGTGCTTCTTCACATTTCATTTGTTTGCTTGCTTTCTTGCCTATTTGCACAACTTCTTGTGCTTCTCTTCTCTTCTCTTGATGTTTTTTGGAGTTTATCCTTACTCTTTTCATGATGTACCTCATCTATTTTCATCTCCTTATATGGGCTAAACATGTCCTCCAACTTTCTAAACTCCTCTTGCAACTTTCATGCATCCATATCTTCAAAATTGTCATCATCCTTTGGTGTACATTGTCCTTCACTTGCTTGGAAAGATTCATGTTTTTATTCTCCTTGGAATCCTTCATTTTTGAGAGTCATATAAACATCCTCTTTTTGTACATCACACTTCCGAAGCACTCTTTGAGGTGATTATTCTTCAACGTTATTTACTACACATCCATTCATCAATGCCATAGTTGCCATGTACAATATGTCTTCATGATTGGAGTCTAATTCAAATGAATCATCATATACAACATCTAAACAAAAAATATATCAAACACTTATATTCTAAGAACTCATATGGATTTACCTTCATTTAAATTTCTTGGTTTTCATGCATTATTTCCTTTGCTTGATTTGTAAGCTTGTCAACTTTCTCAACCTTCATACTTTCTTGGAGCACACTTGCAATATGATCTTCTTGTGATATTATCTTGATTTTTACCACCCATTTTCTGAATTTTACTTTCTTGGGCTGCCACTTACCTCTCTTTGCATCAATATTATGCCTCATGCCTTGGTCATCTATCTTTCCAACTTGATGTGCTTTATCATTTGCCTTTTGTTTCCACTTTTGTGCTTGCTTTCCACCTGTAATCTTACTTTGTTTAACCTCTTGTTTTAGGTTCACCTCCTTCTTATTTTCACCTATTTGTTCCAGACATTTAGGCCATACATATCCATTCCCTTTTACTCTCCTTGAGGGATGAAATCTATCATACCTTTCCTCAATTTTTATATTAGATTTGCCTTCTTCATATATGCAATCAAATTCAACATTCAAACACTCATTTACCTCTATTGGTAAATACTACACGTTTAGTTCTTCATTCATGTCTTCATGGGTGATCTCTTTGTCCTCTTGGTATACCATCTCCTTTATTTTAGATGTTATGCATGGCAATGCATCATATTATGCTTCATTCTCTTCATCTTCATCACGTGGAATGCTTTCAATCTTCATATTCTCGCCTCTTTTAAGAGGTTTTTTAACTTTGTCATCTTCTTTCCACCTAATGGGTACTATTTTTGGTCTATTATTCATCATATTTGAGGCCCTATGCTTGGACTTCACCAACTTCTTATTCATACCTACAAACACAAACTCAAAAGAAATGTTAACATACAAAACTAAAGACTATATAATTTCTTTGAATGCCTTTGGCATAGGCATTGTCCACCTTCGCTTTTTATCTTCATTCTTTTGTAATCTCCTTGGCACTTATCTATCCTTCATGTTATCCTCAAGGAGACTCTCTTCACTACCTCTCTTTCTTGTTTCTCACTTGACAACATCTTCTTTCTCATGCCTCTTTGGGCTTCCTTCTCATTCTTCTTCTACATCTTCATGACACCTTTCTTGTGCCTTCTTCTTCTCATGGATGACTCTAGTGGCCACTTCACTCTCTTTTTCATATGTAAATTATTCCATTATATTTCTTGTTATTTTATTAGCTTCATCATAAGCTCAATCCTCTCAAATATCTACCCCAACTCTCTTCTTAGTTCTCTATTTCCTTCTCTATATCCATCTACTCTCACTTTCTTTGTTTTTTAGGCCTATCTAGACCTTCCTCTTAGTAAGTCTATCAAGCTTGCCTCTTAGACCTCTTGTGGGAATTTCCTCTTCTTGAGTCCCCTATCTAGGATCTCTTAATAACTCTCTTGACTCTATTTTGGATTCTTCCTTCTTCTCTCTTATCTCTTGGAGCTTCAATGCTCTCCTTTCTCTCTATCTCTTCAAGCCTTCTCTTGACTAGGTTCTTTTCCTTCTCAAAGTAATTTGGGGCTTAACCTATTATATTATCTTTATAATTACTACTCTCTTCTATGCCAACCTTATCAAATCAGACCTACAATTATCTTATCCCTCAACACCCTACAATGTTATCTCTCATGCCTATCTCATGGAATTATGCATTCTTCTCAAATCAAAAAAAATGTAAAGATTTCAAATCACAATTTTACCAAAGCATACCTTAATATATTTGATACAAAATGATGTAAAGGCATTAGGGATAATTCTTCAAACAAACATTTTAAGCTTTTGGTCCTGTTAAAGGTCTCATTTAATGTTTCAATTTGTCTTGACACTTCTTTGTCTCTCAAGATCTTTCTTTGATATTTTGGATCAAAATTCCTTTTGTTGTTTATTTTACCTTCAATAGGTCCTTACTTATATTTTCTACCTCTATCCATCCACACTTTATCTCTTTAAATTCACTTCACGTGTAAAAGTTCCCTTATACCTTTCTTTAGCTCTTACTAGGCATCACCTCTTTGGTTTTAAATGATATAAATTGCTTTAGTCTTCAAGAGTTTTATCACAATGCTTGAATGGTATTAAATGGTTTCAACATACCTGTATACACCTTTTTAAATTGTTAACTCACCCTTCTTATTCCTTCTCAAACTTTTCAATCTCTTGACAAGACTTGTATGGGCTAGTAGCCTTGTTTTGGCCTTTTGTATTTGTTAAAACAATATAGGATATCTTTTATAGATATGATAACTTATAAAAAGTTCCCCTATCACCTTTGAGGTCATTTTGAATTTGCATGCCTTTACTCCTCTTGTATCTATCTTTTCCTTTACAAATTCACACTCTTTTAGGTCATTTTAGCCCTCCTTTGTTGACACATAGCTAAAATACATACATTCCATACCTATTTAAACTAAAAACCACATGGAAAATGTTAATAATGTTTAGAAGAGATAAACTACAATTTTTTATCATTTTTCCACAGTTGGAAAATAGGGCATTAGGACTAGATTGATTGAGCAGTCACAAATATTTTATTTTTTTATCATTAAGGTTGTGATAAATATTCCATAAAAAGCATTCATTCCTTACTCAAGATAATCTTAATGTTTATTAATTAGAACTCATTTATCAACTTTGCCTCTCATTAGACCACATACAGACTCTTCCAGTACTGAGTTATCAAACCTCATCAATTGTATAATTTTAAATGCCACCTATATGACATATAGAGGTTTACAGGATCATCTAAAAAACCAAGGTTGGTGTTCAAACCTTTTCTTTGACTGCACTCACTCCAAATGCAAATGAATTCTCTTGTTCATAGATTGTTATCTTTTATTTTTGTTTTTCTTTTGTAATACCTATAAGAATGTCTATACCTATGAACATCAAGAGTTATTAAACCCATATTAAATACAATAATAAATTATAAATGTAAAGATACTTAGTTCATCAAGAAAAAACTTCTCTATTATTCATATTGATCATCTTGTTTACAAAATACAATCCTTAAGAGGACTTGTCAATTTTTTGAGGATTTTTGTATCAACTTCCAAAATTAGATCCTCCTTACCTCTCTCATAGGTATCTATATATTCTATTCTTACCATATAACTTATACACCTACATATCATACTCTATATCCACAAACTTAGATGTTGGTCATGCAAATTGGTTACCATAACTACTTTTCTTCATCCCTACGTATGGGTGAGTGTTCCTTTTCAAAAGCACGACTTCCGCTTTGTAAGATTTAAAAATATGACTCATTATCACCCATTAAATAACTAAATTATACTCTTTGACCCTAATTGACTCATCTAAACACTCTTTACATGTTTTCTATCCTCTGAGGTTCACTTTCAAGCTTTGAATTTTTAAATGCCTAGTTTTGGAGGGAAAACACCAAGGACCTATTTAACACAACTTTATGACTTTTAATGGATTTAAATGACATAATTAGACCACATAAATACTTTCACACACTTTGAGACTCCAATTTGACTTATTTTGTCCATTTTTTACTATTAGTTCAAAAAATGATGTTCTTAGCTTGATGCTTCTACATCATTGAGTATGTAAGTTTTGTTACTTTGAGTTGCACCCTTTGATGAGGTGTTTTAAATATCCTCACCCAATTGACATAATGGAAACACTCCTAGGCTGTGGGTGACCTAAATGGTGGAGTGAATCTCCAAAGAGGGTTGGCTCCCTTGATGCTACACCTGAGACTAATACTACACCTACTCAATTACAAGGAAAAGGGAGAGAGAGAGAAACTTAACATGAAAGCAAAAAAGGTGATGAACAAATGTATTGACCACTAACACTCATTTTTAGGTTCATAAATGAACATTTGAACTAACTTAACACTTCAGGACTCTTAATTTGATCTTTTTGCATCAGTATTTTTTAGAGAGGCTATAGATTCAATACACCACTAGGAGGGAGAAAAGATATCCACTAATAATCAATGCAGGAAACATATATGACACTAACTAAAACCTGAAAGAGTGACTTTAAAATTCATAGAGGTGTAAAAAGGGACAAAAAACAAGGATAACTAAATCATCACATGATAAGATCAACCATTCATCAATACACACTAAATACAATCATAGAAAAAGGTAAAAAATAATCATATATTGATTCAAATGGATTCCAAATGGAGTAAGGTTTCACCATAATCATGTGGAGGATCCTTTTAAATTCACTTTAAAGAGTACATATACAATAAGAGAAGGGAGAGAGATAAAGATGGATGTGTAGGAAGCCTATGATGGCTCTCATCCTATCATGAAATCAGTTAAAAATATAATGAAAGGTGAAAAATATTCAAATTATTCTATATTCAATATGTGTTAGACTTGTATGATGATGAATTCATGAAATTTGGTGTATGAGTTCTCCATTTTCTTCAATGACTCACTATTAGTCTTTTGAAATTGCCCTCCTTTCTTGATTGTGGAGTTATAAATTGACACTAGCCTCCAACTGCATTTGGGCTTCTTGAAACCTCTTATTAACACTTAGACACTTTTAAATCTGATGTTTTAGGTTTATTAGGTATATTAGTGGTCCTCAAGAACATTTTTAACTTGAGACAATCTTGAAAAGGCTGCTACAAGGTCTCTATGAGAAGCATTTGGTGGAAAACCAGTTCTAAGACCTCTCTAGGCTTATGAGAGGCAAAACAAAGGTTTACCAAGCCATTATCCTTACTTAATACCTAAAAAAACATAGTATAGAGTGAAGTTACACTGAAACATGCTTGGAAAGTCTGATAGATGATTATGTTCACCCTTAAGAGCTCTCACCACCTTGACACTAGCAAACTTCCTATGTAATTGGTCTTCAAATCTACCATCAGTCACTAGAATGAGTTTGTTTATGACTTTAATATCCATCCAAGAGTAACATCATGTGTATATGAGACATTTTATATGTTCTCATGCTTTGGATTACCTTAAGAAGGTTTGCAACTTCATTTCTTCAATGCAAGTGAGAGGGCAGTCTTCGCTTGGCTTATTTTGTTGCTTGAGAAACTATTATATCACCATGATGGATCCTTGAATGGATGGTGGAATTTTATTATAACTATGAAAAATATTTAAAATCTTCCCAAACTGGTCAATATGTTCTCACACACTCAAACTCATGCAAATGAATCAAGAACCCTGATTTCCTTCATGGTACAAACCTATGTTTTAGATTTTTATCCCTTATCATGAATTATATAGACTTAAAAATAATTACATAACTTAAATGACATAAAAAATTACTTCCATTCCAATTTTCATGATGTTTTATTTAATATAACTCAAAATATACATTTTATGTGAAATCTAGGCTTATAGGGCAATAAGTAGACTAGTTTGCTAAAAAAATTACATTTTGAGTTCTGGAGGGTATAAAGAACTTATTAATTTTTTATTTAAGCCTATATTAACCATTATAAACATTAAAATCACTATTTTTCCATGATAAATCACCAAAAATATCAATAACACTCCTTTTCAGGTCTACAATATCTCATAAATTAGGAACAATGGACCTAGAGAGAAATATGGGCATATCTTGAGTTTTATGGGGTCTAAATACCTAAATATTTTTTTATAGGAATTTGAGATGCCATTATATATTATAAAATAATTTTATTAATTCAATCAGTCAATAAAATATCATAAAAACAACCTTTTTAGGCCTGCTACAACCCAAAAATCAACAACAATAGAGAAATCCTCTTGAATGGGCCAATAAATTCTTGGTTTGAGTTTCTTGGGTGATTATATTATGTTTTAAGGATATTATAATATCATTTTTGATTTTTTTAGACCATTAATATTCATATTTAATCCCCATGTCCTCTAAAAACACTTCACAACCTCCAAACCTACCTGTCATTTCAAGAAACAATAAAACAATGAGATTTTCTTGTCAATGGAGGTTTGATTAGGGTTTATCCTTTAGTATTTGATGTTTTAAGGTCTCTTAGTCTTCTTTGGAATGTTATTAAACCATAATTATACATCCATTGAGCTTACAAGTTTTGATAAAAGGAGAAAATTGAACTGTTGGGGTTTGCAAGGGTTTAGAGGCACTTATCTTCTTAGTGATGGTTCATAGAGCACAAGCCCCTAAACCCTAAAATTATACCATAAAATTTTATGGAATATGATTTAAATTAAACCCCTAAGATAAATATTCTTCACACTCTCTCTCATCCATCAACCAATGCTAAACCTGTTGACCTTCTTTTCTTGTGAGTGACTTGATGGAGTTATTGAGCAATATTTTACATTGTTTTAGACCTGTACCTTATGCCTAAGCATGGTTTTAGGGATAATAAGTTTGGAATACATTTTTTAATGGATTGAACATATTTTTCCATGATCCACTTATCTGGAGACACTTTATCCAAGTAGAAACCTATAAATCTCATCCAAACATATCTTCTTTTGCTATGAAACCTACTCATTTGGAATAATTCCCTATTGAATATTTGTGTAAGATGTCCATGGAGTCATCCCTGACTTGTATAATGATAATTTAATTTACCAAACACTTATTTACCTTCCTTTCATTCCCTTCATAATGTTAAGCTATGTTTGGAGTTATAATAATGAACAAAAAAGGTTTCAAAAGTGAATAAAAGTTGGAAATGTATGGAGTTGTTATTTTGGCTGAATGTATGGGCATAATAAGCATCAAATGATTTAAAATAACCTATTTAACCTATATACATGGTATAAACTCTTCACATTTGATATTCCATAATCGAGTCACTTTGCAACATTGCAACAATCAATAGAAACAAAATATGTGAAACCTTAATTTCTCCAAAAATACCATAAACTTTTATAAAACCTTCATAGATCACCATTCTCAAGGTTAGACAAATCAAAACATTATTTTAACATACCACGATCAAGGGTGACTAACTTATCCAACATTTTTTAGCTACCTTTGGGGATAATTTACCTGCTAAACATCTAGACCATTAGCCTTAGAAGTTCATTAAGCTATGAAATCACCTATCACTTAGGAACAAACATGAGTTAGACCTTTAAAACTGACTGCAAGTCCCTAGAACAAGTTGAGATAGATTATATCACCTTCAAGACACACACAAAAAAGAAATACACACACTAACAAAAGGCATTTAGGGAAAAGAGAGCAACAAACAACTAGGTAAAAATGTGCTAGAAGCACTTGGATAAATAAAAAACTAACTTATTATGTATAAGACCTCAAAGGCTTGCTCCACCTAGATCAAAAGGAAAACTTTCAAAACCTTCTTTACTCCATATGAGAAAATTGGCACTTGATATATGGAGAGTATTGGAAGTTTGATTGTGAGGTGAGATGTATGACTTACCTATTGAGATGTTGGCATGTTCATGATCTTCTTGATTTGAAATCAGGACTATACCCTTCGTTTCTTTACCTATGGACTGATCATGTAAGTTAAGAACAATGTCATACCTTATCCAATCTTGATTTTTTGATGAAAATAATGTAATTTATGCCTTACTCAGAGGTTTCTCTTAATCAATCATGATAAATTAAAGCAATTCTCTTTGCAAGTCAGTCAGTGTATTTTGCTTTATGTTTTTATTTTTCCCTTTAGGAGATGTAGGTCTAATAAGGACCTCAAATTATAGAACAAGATGATGGCATTGATACCAAAAGTCACTGGAATTTTATTTTTGTCCTCTTGGAGAGAGAACAACTTTAGTATCATCCTTATTATGCCCTATATGGACTGATGACTTGTTAAGGATCTCAAACTCTTTGAAAATGGTAAGGTATTGCTGCCACATGATGTCAAAATCTTTTTGATACCCATTTTGAGATTCTTGAGGTTCACTAGGAATCACTACATATTCTTTTGTATCTTTACTTAGCTCATGTTTAGGATTATTACCTTGTGAATCCACTGCTTCAATCTCACTAACTATTGCCATGTTGTCTTGAACTTGTTCATCTTTTTCATGAGGATCAACAAGATTAGCAACCAATATGTGTTCATTAAGATCTCACTCATGTTTTTATGTAATCTAATCTTCTTATTCTTACATGTTGAATGGAATCTCATTTATCTAAAAAATCTCTTGTTTATACCATTGAATACACTCTTGAATAGGAAGGATTGAATTATCTTCATCTAGATGCTCCTCTTCTTGTCCACTTGATATATATTGAGGAATATTCAATTGAACCTCTACTGTAACCATCACTTGAACAAATTCATCATATCCTTCTTGAGGATCATTTATAGCTACAACTAAAAGTTAAATGTTTTCATCATGTTCACTTGAAGAGTTAGTTTGTTCAATTGGATGCTCCTCATCTTTTCTCCATACAATAGGTCCTATAATGCAAAGGGAGATGGTGGAAATTTAGGGGGTTCCAACTAGTGGATCATGGGTATAATACACATTATCAAATATAAAGGGAGTCATTAAGGGCCCCCCTTTAGTTTCTTTCCATACAATGGGTCCTCCTTCAAAAAGGGAGATGGTGGGTGGGACAAATGGATCATTTGGTAGAGTGGGATGAATATGCTCATAAGTTGGTTTGGGGTTTGAAATATTACTCTTCTAACTTGAAAACTTGGGGGTAATGAGATCATTTAGGAGCTCTTGTGGAAGAGGAAAAGAGGCTTGTGTTAAATTTTATTTATTCTCCTCTTTCCATTTAGTAATCATACTAGAAATTCTAATATACCTTCATCCTTATGAACAATTCCAACTTGAGGAGTGGATGAGGGGCTCAAGAAACTTAGAAAATTTCTTGGTTTCGATTCTATAACTTTATCCTTCTCTTGATTTTGAATTGACATAAGATGAGTGGGTGAGAAGCTTGGAAACTTCATTGGTTGAGGAGTTTGAGGAACTTGAGGAAGCAAGTTTCCAAAATTTTGATCTTCTTGATCAATTGTTGTAAGATTGGACTTGATATCACTAAAAATTTGGGTTAGGATAAGATTAGGAGAAGGATGACTTGGAGCAAAAGGGGGTATATAGGACTGATGACATGCTTTGAAAGGTTGGTATGAAGGCTGACAAGTTTGGTAAGGTTGTGGAGGAGGAAAGGAAAGATAACATCCTTGGAGGTAAGACTAGTTAGATGCATAATTAGAGCCATATGATGGGAAAGTGGGATAATTATAGGGCTACTATGACTCTTCATAGATTTTATGGATCAATAACTTGGACCAAGTTGAAACCTACTTCAAATTCAGCCATGAAACTTCATGTGGAAAGAAAAAACAAATGGTAATTACTTGGAAAGAATATTTGGGATGCTAAAACTGATAAAATGAACTAAGATTCACCATTAACACTTGTATAAATGCCTCCAAGGCTGATGTATTGAACAAAAACACCAAAAATCCTTCAATAGATGAGTTACTTTGATTACTTGTCCCACTGAGCATGCCAAAAACTATTATCACTTTAAGTTGTAGCCTTTGAGGAGGTGTTTCAAGTCTCCCCACCTAATTGACATAATGGAAACACTCCTAGGCTGTAGGTGACCTAAATGGTGGAGTGAATCTCTACAGAGGGTTGGATCCCTTGATGTTATACCTAAGACTAACATTGCACCCACTCAAATACAAGAAAAAGGGAGAGAGATAAACTTAACATGCAAGCAAAAAAGGAGATGTGCCAAATGTCTTGAAAACTACCACTCATTTGCAAGTACATAAATGAATAGTAGAACTAAATTAACAATACACAACTCCTAATGTAATCCTTTTGCATCAATATTTTGTAGAGAGTCTAGAGATTCAATGCATAACTAGGAGGGTGAAAAGATATCCAATAATAATAAATGCATGAATAAAATATGACACTAATTATAACTTGAAAGAGTGACTTCAAACTTCATAGAGGTGAAAAATGGGATAGAAAACAAGGAGAAATGAATCATCTAATTATAAGACAAACCATTCATGAGTACACACTAAATGTTGTCATAGAATAAGGTAAAAATTAGTCATCCATTGATTCAAATGGATTATAAAGGGAGCAGGGATTCATCATACTCATGTGGAGGATCCTTTCAACTTCACTTGTAAGAGTACATATAGGAGAAGAGAAGAGAGAAAGAAGGTGGACATATAGGAAGCCTGTGATGGATCTCATCCAATCATGAGATAAAACTCCAATGGAAGGTGAAAAAATAGTCATATGATTATTTATTCAACATGTGTTAGCCTTGTATGATGATGACTTCATAAATGTGGCATAGGAGTTCTCCATTGTCTTCAATGACTCACTATTAGTCTCTTGAAACTTCCCTCCTTCTTGATTGGGGAGTTAAAAATTGACACTTACCTCCATCTGCCTTTGGGATTCTTGACATGTCTTATTAAAACTTAAACAATTTCTAATCTGATGCTTTAGGTGTATTAGGTGTATTAGTGGTCCTCGAGAACATGTTAACTTGAGACAAGATTGAAAATGCTACTACAAGGTCTATATGAGAATCAATTGGTGGAAAACTAGTTCTTAGACCTCTCTAGGATTCTTAGAGTAAAAACACACATTTTTAAAGCCATTATACTTCATTAATATTTAAAAAAACATAATATAGAGTGAAGTTACCTTGAAACATACTTGGAAAGGTGATAGATGATTATGGTCACCCTTGAGAGCTCTCACCACCCTAACACTATAAAATTACCTCTGTAATTGGTATTAAAATATTCCATCAATCACTAGAATTAGTTTGTTTATGAATTTAAGATCCCTCCAAGAGTAACATTAGGTGTCTATAGGGTATTTCAGAGGTTATCATGCTTTGGATGACCTTAAGAAGGTCTGTAACTTCATTTCTTCAATGCAAGTGAGAGGGTAGTCTTCACTTGGTTTAGTCTCTTGATTAAAAAACTATCATATCACCATGAGAGATATTTTAATAGATGGTTTAATTTTATTATACCTCTTCCCAATATTTAAATTCTTCTTAAGCTAGTCAATAGACTCTCACAAACTCAAACCCATGTAAACCAATCAAGAACCTTGATTTATTTCATGGTATAGAACTGTGTTTTAGATTTTATCCATAGTCAAAAAATTTATAGAATTAAAATACATAAAAATATACCTCCATGTCAATTTTTATGAGGTTTCATTTAGTATAACTCAAAATATGTACTTTTTGTGAAATCTAGGCTTATAAGGCAACAAGAAGGCTCGTTTCCTAAAATTTTATATTTTGAGTTCTAGAGGGTATCAAGAGATTATTAATTTTTTATTTTAACCTATATTAACCTATATAAAAATTAAAATCACTATTTGGTCATGATCAAGCACCAAAAATATCAATAACACTCCTTTTCAGGTCTATAACAACTTAGAAATTAGGAATAATGGATGTACAGAGAGAGAAATGGGCATATCTTGAATTTTATGGGTTATAAATACCTAATTATTTTTTTATAGGGCCTTAATATACCATTATATATCCTCAAACCATTGGATTCATTTAATCAGTTCATAAAATCTCATAAAAACACAATTTTCAGGCTTGCTACAACCTAAAAATCAAGGACAATGAATAAATCCTCTTGAATGGGTTAATGAATTCTTGGTTTGATTTTTTTGGGTGATTATATTGTATTTTAAGGATGTCATAATATAAATTTTTATGTGTATATACCATTAACATGCATCTTTAATCCCCATCTCCTCTAAATACACAACCTCCAAACTTGTTTGTCATGTCAAGAAACAACAAAACAATGACATTTTCTTGTCAATGGAGTTTTGATTAGGGTTGCTCCTTTTGGATTAGGAATTTTAAGGAATATTAAAATTATTATTAATGTTATTCAACCATCATTATGCATCCATCGAGCTTAAAATTTCTACCAAAAAGATAAAATCAAATAGTTGGGGTTTGCAAGGGTTTTGCATGCACTTATCTTCTTCGCAATGGTTCATAGAGCACAAGATCCTAAACCTTAAAATTATACAATTTTTTTTAGGGAATATGGATTCCATTTAAAACTTAATATAACTAGTCCTCATGCTCTCTTTCTTCCATAAACCAATGCTAAAATTATTGACCTTCTTTTCTTATGAGTGATCTGAAGGAGTTCTTGAGCAATATTTTGCATTATTTGGGACTTGTAACTTCTATTTGAGCATGGTTTTGGTCTTGTTAAGACTTGAGGAGGTTTTGGTATGGATTTAACACCTTTTTTCATTACCAAATTAGCTAGAGACACCATATCCAACATAGAAACCTATAAAATCTCATCCAAACATGCCTTCTTTTGCTATGAAACCTATTCATTTGGAATAATGCCCTACTATAGCTTCATGAAATATGTCCATGGAGTCCTCCCTAACTTTTATAATGATGATATAATGTACTAATCATCTTATTTACCTTCCTTTCCTGCCCTTCATAACTTTATGCTATGTTTGAAGTTAGAGAAATGAACAAAAAAAGGTTTCAAAAGTGAATAAATGTTGAAAATGTATGGAGTTGGTATTTTGGCTGAATGTATGGGAATAATAAGACACCACATGATTTAAAATAACCTATTTGACCTATATAAATGGTATTAACTCTTCACATTTGATATTTCACTAGCAAGTCACTTTACAACATTGTGATAAGCAATAAACCAAAACAAGTGAAACCTTAATTTATCTAAAAATACTTTAAAATTTAAGAAAATCTTCATAGATTACCATTTATAAGGTTAGACAACTCAAAACATTGCTTGAACATACCATGATCAAGGGTGGATAAATTAACCAATAGTAAGGAGAAGATTTTTTTGAAGGCAACCATGTATATATCAATTTTTACACCAACAACATCAACATCATGTTTGATAGCATATATTATAGGTAAAATTTTAGTGGCCTATATTAAATAAGACTTGTAAGGTCACTAGGCAAATCAATTTCACAATGGTTTCAAATCAGGTTGGAAGGCATATAAAAGTCTAGGAGAATTATGAGGTGCCAAATGGAAAATTATGAGGTACCACATGGAAAATTATGAGGTATCAGCATGAAATCATTTAATTGCACCATGGAGTCAAGCGACTGTATCATGAATATATCTTACTGCATCATGGATTCATTTAACTCCATTATACATTTGGGTGACTGCATCATACATTCACTCGAATGCAATCACTCGATTACATCATCTAATCATCCATGGATTTGGTGGTTAATTGTGTAGGTGAATCAAGTGATGCAACATAGAGAATAGAGGTTTCCTACAAAATAAACTTCCTCAAATATAAATATTATTACGTATTTGGATTCCCTTCAAAAAATTATGCAATTTAAAAAAATCATTGTAATATGAATCTGTATGTAAATTTACAGCCTTGGGAAGCTAGGAAGTCAGCATTGTTCATGTAGTCATGTGATTGCATCATGTAATCACCTGATTGCAGGTGTAATGCCAACTCCCTAGCTTCTTAAGGCCATAAATTTTACACATGAACTCAACTTATGATGATTTTTTTTGAGATTGCATAACTTTTCAATAGGAATCCAAATATGTAGTAATATTTAGGTTTTTGGATTTTTTTATGCCTTAACACTCTCAACATAAGCCATCAAATCAACATTATAGACAAATGATGACTGGTTGAAGTCATCCAACAATTTTTTTAATTTTCAATCACATATTTTTTCTCATTAGACACCTACTTTCTATCATCACCCAATACTAGGTTGGTGTCATCTGACCCCTAATTACTATCATTTGACACTTGGTTATAATCACCCACTTGTTGGTTACAAAAAAAATTAAATATTATATGTAGTGGTGAATACCTCCAAATTGGCTTTCTTGGTGTCAATGACATACATATATTGGAGGAAATCTATTTTAAAAATTAGGTGAGCTGGCCCTTAAATTTAAATTATACCTTAAAATTTAGGTGATCACGTGTTGTCATTTACCTCACAAAATCACCAAATATCAACTTAAAAAATATAATAATCATGAATTAATGAATATTCACGACTTAAATAATTCATGATGTATTTATGAATCCAAACTCATGACATAATCATTCTTCAACTTAAGATTGAACAGTTTCAACTACAATTGTATGAACTCCAATTCTGAGTGAGAATCATACAAGTCCTTCAATTTTCATAGTGTTTCCAAGGAGTGTTGCACCCATATATTTGATGAAAAAACTTTCCATCAATAGAGACCACATCAAGGCCAATGCTTTTGAATTTTTGTGCTTTTGTGTTTGTATCTCCTTTACTTCTCTAGGTTCATTAGGTTTTGCATCCCTATCACAAATGTTTAACCACAAGTCATTGAAGGTGAGTGTATTCTCTACATGTCTTGACCATTCTAAATAGGTGTCCTTCTCAGTTAGTATTTTACCAATAATAGTTTTTATATAATTTAATTTTTGTAGTACATAGAGATGTATGGTTCCTTATCATTCCAAAAGGTTCCATTTTTTATATACCACCCAACTGATATAGTAAACCTATTTATATACTCATCATTTCTATATACCCAGTGGTACATGGAAGAAGCTTGTCCTATATATATACCCCACGGTACATGAGATATGTTATATCACATGAGATTACAATAGCACATGGTACCTAGGTAGTATGTGAAAATTATTCACTCTATCTACGACACCTGCTTAGAGAGAAGTCCTTGTACGTAGGCATAATAACCCTATATACTTAGAGTATTCTTGCTTTTCATATTTAAGTAGCGATAGTTGAAAATAGGAAATGAAGGGAATGGAAAAATGAAAAATTTATGTATTTATACCCAACAATTTATATGGATGATTCCATAAATGTTGTTTTTACATATATATTAGGCTATAAGTGTAGTAGTTCAATCATGACAACATTACTCATAAACTTGAACTAGAGACACCATTGATACTAAATGTTGTGATTTGTTTTTATTTGATCAATTTGTTTATTTTTTAAATTTTGGTTGATTTTGGTAATGTACTGGTTTGAAAAATGACTTATTTATTATTTTAATAATTTGAAATTCATGTGAAAATCCTCCTATTTGGAAAATTTCTCCAATACTTATTTATGCTTTTAAATGAAATAAAAAGAACATAATTTTTTTAAAAGAATTAAACTTATCTTGTTGGATATAATCCTTCTACCTGGCCTTTCACTTTAATATGGCATTAAAGTCATACCGATTTTCATTAACTTGAAATACCATGTTAGGACTCAAAATGCCAATTTGGATGGTGCACAATTTTGATCAAAACATGGAAAAGTGGAATGCCTTTGGTAGAATGCCAATGTCTAATGTTAGGCCAAAAATGTGTAGTTCACACATCTTCAAAGCCAACATAGTCCTATTTAGACCAAAATACCAAGCTTGTCTAGTATTATGAGAAATTGACATGTCAATATTTGTTGGAACAAAGTCAAAGAGGCACCAAACAGTTAAAGGTAATTATACACAACCAAAATCAAAGTGGCATAGCCAACTTAGCACTAAAATGGCTAAATATTTATAAATTACACAAAAATTAATGTCAAAATGCAATCTAATATAGCCAACACATAATCTAACATAATCTAACGTAGGATAAACATATTCTAATGTAGGATAAGACACCAGGTAGTTGATCTAAAGTGCCTAAGATGAGACTTGAATTTTTAAATTCAGAGAGAAATATAAAAATCAATTCATATTTTAATGAAATACTGAGACAAGAATCAAAAATTGAATTTTTAATGAACTTTAATTGGCTAGAACTGAAAAGTGGAGGATGATTAATGGAGGAAAAAATGACAAAGTTTATGCTCTAATACCGATGCTAGGCCAAGAATAATGGAATAAAAAAGAAATAATTTCGCATAAACTAAAATTGTATTTGCATTAATCAAATGAATAAATATCATAATATTTATATCCTCAATATGGATATTCATTTCACCTTCCATGAATACTATTCAACTCCCCTATGTAGACTATTCATCTACCATTACAAGATAAAAAGTATCTACAAATAATGCCTAGGATTAAATAATATTGTGTACAATAATATTACAATCTTAGTGGCTTTTATTCTTGTAAATATAGCTTAGGACTTGGAACAAAACATTTAAGATACCTTATCACATACCATTGGATCCCCCCCAACACCATACCACCAAAATTAAAGGCAATAGTTTGAGTATGAACAAATAAAGCAGGAAAAGGTTAACATGGTCATTATAGAGGAACCAAAGTTTGAATTGAAGTATGAAGACAAGAAGGTTAATTTGATCACTAGATGAAATAATAATGAAAGAGGTGAATAAGTAATAGCCACACAAATTTAGATTGTGATAGCTTTATCAAAGTTAAGGAGGCTTTCCACACTTTATGAAAAAAATAATCAATGTCATGACTGTTGACCAAGTTGTTAAGAATTATGAGAAGTATAAAAGAATAATTTTAGAGATAGAGAATGAAATTAAATAGACTAAATATAGTTTAGAAGACTTGATTTTGATTAAGAGAGATATATGGGATGTGTTTTTTGATATTGAGTATACTTTGATTGAATTATTTCTATTTTTTCTAGATTTACATGAGCAATTATCCCAAGTAAATGTGGTAAAAAATAATTTGAAATGAAATATAATCAATTTTTTAGATTTGAAGGAATGGTAGATTATATTGAATGTGCTCAAAGAAGAAGTAACTTAGACTCCTCAGATGTTGTATAGTTTACCAAATTTGAATTAAAAATGGTCCTAAATTTTGTGAACCATCACTCAAGAAGTATAAATTTGATCATGAAGAACTCTTGAGGCAATGATTGTTACATTGAAAACCCTCACTAATAAATTGATGGATTTTTTTCCTTTATTTCTAATTCCTACCATGTAGGGTAAAGAAGGAAAATGGATTTCTAAATAAATGTTCAAAATTTTGGTTGACAAAAGCCTTAACACACTCAAAACATAAGTCACGAGTTGGCAAACGATCCATGTTAATTTCATAAAAGAATACATTACTTCTCTCCCTTAAAATGTGGAACATGCTCACATGTTAATTGGAGATGCATCACATATGATATCAAAGGTAAAATTAGACCTTCTCAAAGTAGACAATAAACTTTGTAAACATTGGTTGGTAGATGTTACATATTTAAAAGGATGCTACCGAGGTTACAATAATCTATTAACTAGAAAGTTAGTGTTGTAGGAATCCAAAGTTGTTTCTATATTTCAATATCTTAGATAACCAAAGTGGTATTTTTTAGTTAATAAGTTGAAGTGTTTTATAACTAGAAGACTATTTATTTAAGCCTCTAGCTATTTGTCTTTATAAATGGATAAATTTTTTATTTTATGTTATTTGCATTTTTAATTTAAAAAAATGCAAATTCTCTCTAAGATTTTCCTTTTCTTTCAAGTTGTAAAAATTTCATGGAGGAATCATAAATATAAACAAGTTTGATGTTTTAAAATGGTATTCTGATTTAAAATTTAATGTGATTATTTGTTGATTAAATTTATGGTATTAGTTTTTTTCATTCGTACAAATTAAATTTGGGCTATACTACTTTCCACAATCGAATGAGTAGTCAGTCCTAGTAAATCTAATTTTTGTAGCTAATACTCATTTAAACTAATTCTATTTTATTGATAACTGACAAAACATTTCAAAATTTTAGAAATTGAGGAGTTATTTTCCCTATGTTATTTATCCAAACAATCTTTCCATCTTAAAGTTACATTATATTTTATAAATTTGGATACAAGATTTTTTTTTTTTCAAGAATCATCCAAAGTCTTAAAGTAAAACATTTTTGCATGACTAATAGATCTTTTTCTAGAAGCATAATCTAGATTGATTAATTTATTAGTTACATAAGTAATTTTATATTAATGAAATAAAATAATGGTGGTCATTTTCTTCTTTTAAAATACCCTTTTTAGATGAAAATAAATAGGGTAGAATCAAACTAAAACTATGATAAGTTTAATCACTAATTTTATAGAAATGTGTCTTTGAAATGATAAGGTAACTTGTATGTTGGTCTCCTCTTAAATAAGGGCTAAAATGAGAGGGTCTCTAACAAACCCCTTAATTTGTGTCTATGTCGAAACATTAGACAACAACATTTACTCTTGCATTTGCATTGTAGAGTGTTGCTACTCTAGTTCTCACTTAAGTGTTTTTGATTAATAAAATATAACCTAAAGTGGAAATTGATTTGAATAGTTGGACTTTTATCATCTAAAATAATTTCTATTTTTATATTCATTTAGACTTGAGTTTGGTTGTTAAGTTGTTTAGCTTTTTGGATTTTTTGGAATATTTTTGGTATTGGACTGAACTTTGTTATTTTTTGATGGTAATACTTTATTTGTTTTTGAACTTATTACCATATCAATAGATTCTCTATGTCATGAAAGCCCCTTTTCCATCATTTAATCAATTATAAAAAATATGAGTAAATTATACATCACCAATAAATGGGGTAATAAAGATACCCTGAAGTTGAGATGCAAATTTCCATTGACAATGTAGATGGTTTAGACTAAAAAGCATGAAGAGACAACCATCATAGTTCTGCTACCTATCAAAATTGAGAGCTCAAAATACAATTATTTTAAACCTAAAAACCAATAATCCCATTCAAGATAATACTATTCATGGAAATATATGTTTCTCATAGCTTCTCTAGACTAACAAAGACCAACAACAAAATAAAAGGAAAGGTGAATAGGCCTGATTTTGAGGGACTATTTATATACACATAATATTTTTAAATTTATCATTTATTTATGCTTTCCCTTATAGAGACTTTTCAAGCATCAATCTCCCTAAGTACATGCCTTACAAGAAAGGGGTGGGCAAGGCTCGTGGTGATTTACGAGAGATGTTGCTACTCTACCTTGATTACACCCCTTTTACTATCAATTGACTTCCTTAGAGTGTGTTTCCATCTATATATTCCATCTTGTATTTTTTCAATTATGTTAGCTTCCCTTATATCCTATTGCATTAGTTAGGCTGATATCATACATTTTGTGCCTTTATCCTTCCAACTATATCGATCAAATTGATGTCATTATTAGATAGCCCGATGTAGTTGTGTGTCTTTACAACTATATTATTTGGGTTGATACCATTGGCTTATACTTTAAGATTGGTTTTGGGTATTGTATGATTATATATATATGGGTCAAATTTCATTCATATCATATCATATACACTCTATTCACTCTACTTTCACTTGCACTTTTGTCCGAAGTCATAATTGGAGGAGTTTTTGATCTATAACCTTATCTGGAATAAGATTATCTTATGGTGTATTTGAAACTCAATAGGAGGAGTAATTAGGAGTTCCTAGCTAAGGATATATTATGTATTTATCTAACCATTTGAATTGTTTAACCCATAACATCTCTTATAAAATTCCACTTGAGCTAAAGAGGAAACTTTTTTCTTGATGGGTCCACCCCAAGATAAGTATTTTTAGTTGTATGTTATTTCCTTTATTTACTTATTAGATTAGATGTTACTTATTACTTAGTGAATGAATATGTGTGTATCCTTGTTTAATTTTTATCTACATCAAATAATTTGGTGTGGCTATATGATTTCTTATGATTTCCATATTTGACTTCAAGTTGGATAGATCCCCATTTGGTTGACTAGTTCACCTTACCAAATTACAATTGTTTTAACCCTTCCCCTTAGTTTGTTTTAACTTAATTAAAAAATTATAATCATTTCTTACAATAAATTTACTTTCATATAAGTCTAGTGAGAGCTACATATTTGTGTCATAGGCTTAGGCTTTCAAACCCTTTCTTCTCAACATTTATGTTATAGATTACTCTATACTAGATCTACAGAATTCATAGGTTATTACCCAATCATCCATGTATCAAAAGGTCTATTTGCTTAACCATATTTTATTCTGAATCTATTGAGATATGATAGTTTTAGGTTAATCCTAGCCTATGCATACATTCTTGTGAATCTAGCATGAATCTTATCCCACCTTTGGTTGGATCAAATTCATTTTTTTACTATTAGCTTCTTAGAAACATCATAAAAATCATAACCCAATACCATTTTTGAGGTATATAAATTATATCAACCAACCTAATATAGTTTTATATTTGTCTACCAATAGTATTAGCAGACCCGATATCATTATGTGTCTTTACAACTACATCGACTAGGCCAATAAAACCATTTTTATCAATGACCACTAACACTGCCTTTTTCCAAATTTTATCGACCTATCTGATAAAGTCTATTTTTATAAACTTGGTAATTAACTATATCATCCAGGCCAATACCATCAATTTCTTATAGCCCATAATTTTCCCATAAAATTTTCATGACCACCATTGAAGGCCCCATGGTGAAATTATACTACACCTTTTTTCATGGCCAAGGATCTCAATGATGATATCCCCACTTATGATAATACCTATAGTGGGACCATACACTATCCATATGGTCCTACCCTTTATGATGATTCACATGAGGATCCTAATGCAATCACCTTTGATACTTTTGGAATTGATGAAAATCTCTATGATGATCTTCCTCCTTATGACCCTAATGATCATTATACTTATAGTTATGAAAATATCAATGATGGCATTTATAGTGGGACTGTTGGTTATCAATATCATCCCCCATCATTTTTGACACTTTTGAAATTGGTGAAGATCTCTATGATAATCTTCCCCTATGACCCTAACAATATTTACACTTATAGTTATTTTCCTACTTGTGCTTATCCATATGAGGGTCCTAGTTATCCCACCTTCACCACTTCTCACATGGTTTAAAATCAATATCATGATTTTCATATCTATGATGATGATTCTAATGGAGGTGAAGACCCTAGCATGATAGTGGGTGTTCGTATTGAGGATTATTATGACATGGACTAAAATACCTCTTATTATTTTTCCATATTTACCAAAAAATCAAGCAACGATGAGCAAAATTTCATTGATTTCTATCCACTCTCTACCCTACCATTAAAAGGCCTTAAAAGCTTGAGTCATCAAATCTTAACTCACATTCAATATTTTTTATAAAATCATTAGCTTATGAAGAAAGTACAATTCAAATGATTACTACATTATGCATTATAGTTGATTTTAATCCTTTATCCTATATTCATAGCATTCATAACTATAATATTTCAACCTCTTCTTATCTACCCAAATTATAACCAGAATCACTTATTTTCAACAATATCGACCAACCCAATATCATTCAGTTGTAATCATTTTTAGACAATTGCATTGACCATGAACTAGAATGTGTTGATATAGTTATGTTAGCTTTAACTAACTACACTGACCATGACTCATAATGTGCTAGTACAATTCAATTTTTCTCACTAGACTGTATCAACTTGTCTGATATAGTCCATTTCAATCATGTTTCATTAAACTATATTAACTTGGTTGATATAGTTAATTTCAGTCTTGTCTCATCAAACGGTAATGATTTGATTGATATAGTCACTTTAAATCTTGTTTCATCTAATTATATCAAACAAGTCAATACAATTCATTTATCTCCTACTATATCATTAGACTGTATCGATCTAGTTGATACAGTTCCTTTTAGTCTTATTTTATCAAAATGTATCAACCTGGTTGATACAATTTATTTTAGTCTTATTTTATCAAACTATATCAACCTTGTCAATACAATTCATTTTACTAATATTTCTTCAAAATTTATCAGCTTGAATGATATCGTACATCATAATTTTATATCACCTCCCAAATATCATGGCATTGCCTTAAATGCAACATTTATTTTTGTAACATTGATTTACATAGATTTTGACATCATTACTAGGCCTCTCAATCTTGAGGTTAGCTTTGATCCACCTATATCCCATAGGTTGAGGTATATTGTGATACATATCCTCTTATTATCATACATATTAGTGAATCTTATGATGTCCATCCTTTTCTTACTGCACATATTGGTGCACCTTGCACTACCCACATTTCAGCCTTTGGGTCATCTTATGATGCCCATCTTTGATCTTACACATGACTTGGGGGCATATTATGATACCCATCCTCATTACCTTAGCTTCTTATCTCTCATCCTTAACATGAGCTATCAATCAATAACATTTCACATATTATAAATAAATATATCTAATTTCAAGAAACTCTCTAAGACACTTATGCTTTCATTCTAGTTGTTCTTCTTTGATATAGTCATTAGCATAGATTTTGTTTGTTATTTTATCTCATGGTTATTTGTTTTCTACATTTTATTCACTTTCCACCTCTTTTGGGATGATTACTTGTACAATTTATTAATTTTTAGTTCTTTGATATTTTTAATTTCAACCTTAGTTTTACCTGAGGATCTTAGGTATCACCTTTGGGTTTTATATCATTTTACTTACACCATTGATTCCTTTTTGGTTTTCTAGTATTTTTATTTTCAGCCTTAGATTTACCTAAGGATTTTAGATATCACGTTTGATTTTTATATCATTTTACTTACACCATTGATTCCTTTTTGGTTCTTTGGTATTTTTAATTTAAGCCTTAGATTCCCTTGAGGATCTTAGGTATCATCTCATGTTTTATATCATTTTACTTACACCTTTGATTTATTTTAGGTTCTTTAATATTTTTAATTTCAGCCTTTGTTTCACATAAGGATATTATGTCTTGCCTTTGGGATTGGTTTACATTACTTTACAGTCAACCTTTGTTCCCTTGTGGATATTAGGTATTACCTTTAGGTTTTCTTGCTACCACACTTATCACATTCTTATCATTTTTTTCCTAGTCTCTTTACGATACTTTGGACCTTATTTAATTTTCACCTATTTTTGGATGATTAATTATTTTATTAGTAATGGTTCTAGATCCCTTGTAGGTTAGTATAGCTTCCCTAATGTCATTACTATCATAACATAGCCTCTTCCCTTTTAAAGTATTATTTTACTTCCTTGTGATCAGTTGTAAGCATATTCCTCATTATATCACCTTCATTACATGGATGGATCTTTTTTGATCCCTATCTATCCCCTCTTTCCTTTCATTTGAGGTACACGTAGGCTAATTTTTATAGTGTACGCTTACACATGAGGAAAAATTAAGAGTATTTAGGCACCATGTTCTTTAGGTTCTCCTTTATAGTGGCCAAGCATAACCTCTTTTGTGTTAGATATTTATTTCACCTATGTTTGGTTTTCTAAATATGTATGGAGGATGAATATAAAAATTCAAAATAATTACTATTGAAATAAAATCAAAAGAAAATTTATATCAAAAAATCAAAATCACACAAAAAGACATGATCTATGTTCTACACATATTCCATCTTAATTGATACTTAAACTCCATAGCTAGCCTCATGAAAGAGCCAAGGTCCATTGGGGTGTGGTAGGCCAGTATATTGGGGTAGGAGATATTATATCATTATATCTTCTTGCATTTTATGGACACCTATCTTCTCACATAAGTACCCAATATTTACAATAGGTCAATGAATCTATAAGGGGTCCAGAGGATCGAGAAACATATTGTGGGAAGATAGGACCATGTTAATTTCATGAATATAGCCTTCATGGTATGATTTATATACTTCACTTATTATCCAATTTTTTTAATAATTAGTTGGAGTGTCCTATGTCCTTGGTATTGATAGTTCTTAGACTTATCCACTTATTTAGAGTATCTCATTCCCACTAAGGAATTCTATATCACCCATGTGGCAGCTTGCATTCCTTATTTACATATCTTCCTTGATATTCCATTGATGGGTATTATTTTTAGCTAATCACATCCTTGATCAAAATTATATCACATTATTTCCATTTTGATGTCACATGGATTTTAATTTGTGAGTTGCATTGTAATACCTAGGGGAATCAACCAAATCTTCCTCAAAAACACCACACCCTTTGATTTCCACACCATCTCATTGTCATCTTAGTCATGTCTTTACATGGTTTATTTTCCTACATCACATCTTTGAGTAAGCACTAAGTTTGAGTCATCATTCTTTAGAGCTTTTTATTTTTATCCATCCATCATGTTCTTGTTTGATTTTTATGTACTTCACTTATCTTATATAGGACATTTTTCATACATTCATATATGTTTTTATTTATGTTTGACTTGACATGCTTGTATTACATTTTGAATTATACTTTGCTTACAATATTTTATGTTTTTCTTTGTGTTTGACTTGACTTGACTTGTCTTACATTTTGAATTACATTCTAAATTTTTAATCTTTTGTGTTTTTCTTTATGTTTCACTTGATGTGCTCATCTTACATTTTATTTATAGTCTTCTATGTTTTCTTCATGTTTGATTTGGCATGTTTATTTTACATGAGATCACATTCTTTGTACTTCCATATCCTTTTTTGATTATATTTTGCATTTTTGTACATTGGATATTTCATCTACTTACAATGTTTTATATATCTTTTTTTTTTAGATGTGTTTTACATTCATTTTTATCATTATCATTTTTCACATCTTTTGTTTGTTGATTTTCCATCTACTTACTTGAAGATGCCATTTTTCATCACCTAGTTTTTCTTCTTTTTAACCATGCATTTGCTCACATTTACTAAAAAATAATAAAACATTCATCAACAAACTTAGCATTGCCATTGTTAGCCTTCAATCATATACCATACTATATATATATATATTTGGCCCATATCTTTGTCTCCGTAGGTATTTTTTTTGAAGCGAAAGAAGCCTTAGAACCCTATAAATATAGAGAATTTTTAGGTGCTAAAAAAGTTTTTTACAAAAAATTGAAATTTTATCTTGTTTTTTGGGTTTGCTTCTTACTCCGCATGTTGGGCACCTTCCATTATTTATGACACACTTAACATTTTATACAATCAACAAGGTAAGTGAAGGTGTGTATTTTAAATTTTAATTTTAGTTATTTCCACATTTCAACTCTATTATTACTATGTTCTTTGCCAAAGAACCATCCCAAATTACACTATTATGACACATGATGAGATTCGAGTGGGGCATATGTATAGACATAATATTTTTTACTTTATCATTTACTAATTTTTTTATTGCAGTGAATTTTTAAGCATCCATCTCCCTAAGTGCATGCCTTAAAGTTGCATCAATAAAGGGGTGGGCAAGGATTGTGGTGCTTTGTGAGAGATGATATTTTATCCTGATTACACCATTATTACTATCAATCAAATTCCTTAGAGTGTTTTGCCATCTTTTTCTTTCATCTTTTCTTTGTTCAGTTGTGTGAGCTTCACTTATATCCTACTACATCAACCAAGATGATATAATATATTTTGTGTCTTTATTATTCCAACTATATTGATGCAAGAGTATCTCTAATAATCTTAATAGTTTCATGGAGGACTTGGTCAAAGATGGAAAGCATCCTTTTCTAGCACACAAAGTTCCAAGTCATGTTTGAATTTGAATTAAAAATTTTGTGTTTTTCCCTCCAAAAATGTTGTTAAGGAGGATTAATTATCAATTTAAATGTAAATGTGAAAATTCAATGTAAAAAAAAGTGAAAGAGAGAGAGAGATAAAATTTGGTTAAGAGAATCCCCACTTTGGGAGTGGGTTGAGAAAATAAAGGAGATGGTTGAAGTCCATCAACCATAAGGATATTTGTTTGTTGGAGTTATTTTCTAAATTAGTATATTATTTGAGAATATTGTCAATAGCATGTTGGAAGATATTTTTTGTTTTGTCAAATCCCAAGTTGGGCATAGGAGTTAGAGAGGAAGCTCTTCAAAAGAGCAAGAGAGAATTCATGTAAAGGGAGCTCGTAAAACAAGAAAGCAACATAAGAAAGAGCTCATGTAAGAAGAAAGAGAGTTCATGTGAGAAGGGGGAGTTAATAAAAGAGGGATACCATTTAATGAAAAGAGAAGAATTAAAAGAGAAAAGAAATAATGAGGGAGCACCTCACTAAAGAAGATGTGAGAGTCAAGAGGAAGAGATTGGCATGTGAAGACAAGAAGGTATGAAGATGCAATTAAGGCTTGAAAGCCATAGAGAAATGATCTTGAGTCATGTAATGAATTGTAAGTATTCTTATTTTTTTAAGAAATAATGAATGTTGGTTTTAGTTTCAATGATATGCAACAATTATTTTCCCTTTATAAAGTTCTAGCCTAGATAGTGAACAGGTCTGTGTATGTATGTGTATTCCTTTGAGAGCTTAAGGAAACAATAAACTCATTTGATACAAATTACATGTGAGGAGTATATAAGAATTTATTAGAGATAAATTTGGGAACCCATGATAAGTTTGGAAACATTTAGAGTTCTTTGAATGTGTAAAGAGTAAAGACAGGGTATTGATAGAGTATGTAAACCCCATATACAATCCACTATTCTTTGAATGGATCAACATGGAAATGATTTCATGGAACTTAAAAAAGCACTGGAATAAGTCTATGGGGTGAGTTTAAACCTAAAATAAAATATATTGAGTGTTATAAACCCTCGAATGTCTTGAAATTATATAAATTCTATTCTCAGGGCTATAGGTGATAGACACAAGTAAGTATACAGAGTTTTGTAAGTTTTGATAATAAATTGGGTTGATTTTTGTATGAGATCAAAGGATTTGGAAAGATTTTATATTTAATAAGGTATTAATTAATTTATGGAGTGCTTGGAAAGTATATTGACTACATGAATTCGTAAAGAAATAATGAAACCCTTTTGACTGTCATCAAAACACAATCTAGACAAACCAAAATTACTTTGTGAAGAAGGTGCATCAAGTTAGTAGGAATTTTTTGATGAATTTAGAAGGTGGAGGAAACTTATGTAGACTTTAATAACTAATTTGGATCTCTTGAAACATTTTCAAACATTCCCAGTTCCATTATTTGTGCTCTCAGCCTTGTGTAGGCTTAGAAAAGCCCTAAACTAGGGTTTAGAGGCTAAAATGAGTTTTAACCCTTGAAATTATTGAAAGTTTGTAATATGACCCTTTGTTATGTTTTAAAACTATTTAAAGTGGTTTTAGGATGGTACAATATGGACAAGTATGGAAAATTTCAATTGCAAAATGAGTCGTAGGTGCATGCAAGGAGAAAGGAGTAGGCCAATATAGGAAAAGTCATTTTATCCAAATAAGTACACTAAAAAACATTTGATTAACCTGTAGGAAGATAATGGGTATCCAAATTTGGTGACATTTTTGATTTGTAAGGTTTGCAAAAAAAGAGGGCTAATTGGAGTACAGGATAAAGAAGGAAGTGTCAATCCGTACAAAATAACCTTGGGTGATTTTTAGGTATGTTATATAAGAGATTAATGGGAATCTATAAATTGTTTAAAATTTTTGGTTGAGATAATATACAAGAAGTTATGGATAAAACTCAGTGAAAAAGGGCTACAAGGGAAAGGTGCATGAGCAAACAAATAACTTGAGAGTTTTGAACTATCAATACAACTTATAATGATCTTAATGGGTTTGAATAAGTATGTTAATGTTTTTTAAATATCTCCATGAATTCAAATTGATCTAAGAAGTTGTTTTTCAAAAATGGGCTTTTAGATCCATAGGCAAGTTAAAGAAGAGTTATCTGTGGGTTAACATTGGTTTTTGTGTCAGAGTGAATTGTTGAGCTAGGAGGGGCATCATATATCAACAAACCCAATGTCAACCTTGGCTATCCCAATGTAATTGTGTGTTTTTCCAACTGCATCTGCTAACATAGTACAGTTGTATTTGTCCTTTCAACTGTATCATTTGGCTCGATACCATTGGCTTAGATTTTGGGATTGGTTTTGGGTATTGGATTGGTATATATATGGGTCATATTTTATTCATATCATATCATATACACTCTATTAATTATACTTTCATGTGCACTTCTATACTAAGTCATATCTAGAGGAGTTTATGGTCTTAAACCTTATCTTGAAGAAGTTTGTCTTGTGGTGTTTTTGAATCTCAAAAGGAAAAGTCAATGGGTATTCTTATCTAATGATATATTAGGTATTTATATAACCATTTAAAATTTTTAACCCATAACATATATTGTAAAGCTCCACTTGAGCCAAGGTGGAGATTGATGCTCAATGGGTCCACCCCAAGTTAAGTATTTATAACTGTATGTTCTTTCCTTTACTTAGGATATTAGATGTTACTTATTTCTTAGTGAATGAATGTGTTTGTATCCTTGTTTAGGCTTTATCTACACTGAATAAGTTAGTGTGGTTATAGGATTTTTTAGGCTTTCCATTTTTCATTATAGGTTGCATATACCCCCATTTGGTTGACCATTTCACCCTACTTAATTATAATAATTCTAACCCTTCCCATTAGTTTAGTTTAGTTTACTTTCATACTTACAATAATTACTCACAATCGAATATAAATGCATAGAGGTCTCATAAAAGATACATATTTGTGTCATAGGTTCAGGATTTGAAATCCTTTCCTCTCAAAATTTGCATTGTAGGTAACCCTCTACTAGATCTTTAGAATTCATAGGTCATTACTCAATCATCCAAGTATCACAAGCTATATTTGATTGACCTTATTTAAGTATTAGTCCATTTAAATAATATAATTTTAGGTAAATCCTATCTCATGCATACATTAGAAACATGTGTGGTTTTATTCACTCACAATGGTGGTATTCAAACATGTTTTTCATGATTTCCCTTAACATTCTTTCTACTTATAATTTATACTCATGTGTATGTTTTCTATTAATTTTTTATTATTCCTCCTTTATTTATAAATATATCTAAGCTATTTTTTTATTGAAAATATTTTTGAATTATATTACTAAAAAAATATGATATGAAAACTATTCATACAAAAAAGTGAGTGAAAGAAGCCACACTCTCAAAGTCACATTAGCGAACTTCAAGAAATTACATCCTCATTTAATAAAATTTGAAATACTTTTGAACAAAAAAGGGTGAAAAATAAAATACCCAAATAAAAAAACACACACTAAGTATTAAGAACAATGATGAAAGGAGAAGGAAGAAAAGGTGAAGGATCATCAGGCTTATCACCCCAATCTCCCTAGCTATGACTAGCTAGAGGGTTTGTTATATAAAGTACAAGATCCCAACTATTAGTTTATTTTTCTTTATATTTACCCTCAAAATTATTTGGCTTGGTGGAAAAAATAGAAATATCTAAATGAGGTAATTTCCCTTGTTGTGGGGTGGACCACCCAAAATGACTAACACTAAAACCTCCATCATCTCAACCAATACCACCACTTCCACGATCCCATCCACTACCACCAACACCTTCATGGTGATAAATTTGTGGTTATGAACCCATATTTGAAAAAAATATCTAGGGATAACCATTATGGCACCTAATATTTAATTAATTCTTCCTTCATAACCTATGCTTATGGTCCCATAGGGATGATTAGCAGCATGAAAAGTTTGAAGGGACTTTACTAACTACACAAGGGGAACTACCCCAATGATTAAGCAAAGTCTAAAGCTAGGTAAACTACAAAAAAAAATTCTTAGCTTGAACTTGAATGTGAATCATAGCATTATATATTAGATTAATCATGTTAGTTATGGAAAAATAATCATCCAAAATAGCTTAGGTAAAAGTAGCATCCTTTCTACTCTTCCAGTATTAAAAGAGAATTTCAACACAAAATATATGCCAAATTTGCATAAATTTTACAAGAATCATGGTTGAATTCTCTAAAATCACCATATTCAAAGTAAACATATCTATATTAAAGGGTTGGAAGAGGGTGTGAATCCACTACCAGGCAAACTAGGCAAGCTTGCAAAACTAGAAAATATATTTAAAGATTTTGGGTGGTTGCACACAAAGCAAATAAGGTGAGCCATGCCAAGTGCACCATGAGTGTATTTATTGGGAGACCTTGGTGAAGAATAAACCAAAAAAGTGTGTTTATTTGGATTAATGATAGGTGTCCACATGATCAAACCTTCTCCAAAAAATTCTATGGAATTAACTTTCCATTTGGAATTGAGAGCTTCAATTTGAGGAGACCGAGGAGAGAGGAGTTGGTAACCTAACTAAGGTTTATACCTTTAGAATGGGTATAAATAGGATACTTCTAGTCAATCCACCATTTGAGGGAGTTTACATGCTAATAATATGGATATGGATATCAAGTATGGTATTCTAAATTTCTGAGACATACTCTTGATTACTAGCTTACAACTAAAATTGGTTGTGTAAAATATGTTAAGGCACCTAATCTCTAGTTTTTATACATAAGAGGTTGGAGATGGATTTGATACCCTTTATAAAGATACAAATACTTTTGATCTAAGGCATAAGATTAAAATAGATCTTGTGAAACTTAAGAACTTCAGACCACTAGAGCGACTAAGAATTGAGAGATAACCTAGATCTAAGTCGGTTGTTATCCCAAACCATATGACTTTTAAGAAGCTCACAAGCCTTCCAAATACTATTAGCCATAAAGGTTCCTAGAATGGTAATAGGGGCCTGAGAGAGTTATATATTTTTAATATTCATTCCCTTCCATGTTCTTTTTCACATAGGGTTACCATGACTGTTATAATTTTTAAGGAGAATTTACAAACTCTTGTTGTTATCCAATGCACATATGATCCATTTTGTACACAAGGAATGTCTTTGGATATGTATATATAAAAGACCAAGTCCTCCCAAAGATATTTTATTACATTAGATATTTCAAGTAACTCGATGAAACCCATGACTTCTTTCAGAGTTAGCCCACGAAAAACCCCTAAAAAAATTATAACTAGGCATAGGCAACCTTAGAGGAATCCCAACAAGAGGAATTATAGACATGAGTGGAAAATAGAACCTTGGAGAAAATTTAGAATTTTCGTACAACAATAGTAGTTTGGAGATCCAATAGCCAATTTTTTTCTACCTTTTGCACCACATACTACCATAAATTAGATGGTGTACTTTAAAAGGAAAAAGGGATACCTAAAAACTTAAACTATTCCCCAGGATGGACACAATTTCATTTATATCAAAGTAACCAAGTAGGTATAGGGGAGAAGGACTATCTGTAGCATTTGTTTTATTCTATTGAATTGAGGAGCTAGAAGCTAATTAAAAACACTTATAAACATTCCATAACATTAGATATAGACTTATCCTCTTTAACCATTGTTAGGAAAGAACCATCAACAAACTACCCATTAACCATTTAAGTATGATTTTTTGGAAGAGGTATACCCTTGACTATATCTCTAGATTATTTATCCAACAAGTTTTTGAAGGATTCTGAAACCAACACATAGAGGGGAGGAAGCTAAGCAAAAACCTTCATGGATAGAATGAAATTGACCAAACTAGTCAGATTGAGCCCCATTAATGGTAATGTAAGAATATGCATCTTGGAAAAGCATTTAAAATATACTAATAAACCTATAGCCAAATCTTAAAGCTTAAAGCATAGACAAAATGAAAATACATTCAATTATATCATAGGATTTATCAAAATCAATTTTGGGGAACATAACCTTCTGGTGAGACCATCAGGCTCATTCCATTCCTTCCCAAATGTAAATAATATTGTTAAGGATATATCTATTGCTAATAAACCCAATCTTATCAAGACAAAAGATAAAAGGAATAAGATATCTAACACTTAGAGAGAGATTTAGAATAATCATATAAGAGGCATTAATAAGAGTAGTAGTCTACCAACTCATTATGAAATCAAAATCCTTGTGCTAGGGAATAAATTATATATTACCTTGATTAATGAGTTTTTCAAGGGAATGGGTGTGAATAGATTCAAGATAAACTTTATGTAGATCTAGACCCATTGTATCACAGGGAGCCTAATAGAATTCATATGGAAAGCCATTAATACTTGGGACCTTGTCAACAACCATTTGCATAATTGCCTCATGAGGATCCTTAATAGATAGAATCTGATCACATGCCACTCATTATCCCTTTGTCAAATTACAGGGAACCACTTGGAGGTATTTTTTGAAATCAAGATCTTGTTTAGGATTGGGCATCTAAGCAAAAATTACACCATGATAATAAGCCAAGAAGGCTTACAGTATGTTAGGAAGATGTGTAAGTCAAGAGCGAGCTCTCAGATAGCTTTCACATAATTAGCTACTTCTAGAAAGGAGAGAAAAAATTCCTTCTAAGATCTATCCCTAATTTTTAACTAGTACATACAAGCATGGATTTGAGCTCCCTAGGCCTCATAATGTTCATCTAATTTGATTTTGTACCCCCATAAAGTTATATGCTTTTTGAAATATTCATCAAAGGGGGAAAGTTCTAGGTCTTGTGAAACTCAGTTGAATTCACTGGGTGAGGCCATATGTGCTATATGCCAAAAATTGGCAACTTTTTTGCTATAGATACAGAGAAATTCCACAATCTAATTGATGGCATTTTTATACCACTCAATACGACCAGAGGTTTTGGAGAGTCAGGAAGAAATATTCTAGATTCTAATAATGAACTTATAGTTCCAAGAGTGATGTAGGTGCATAATATTAATATAGAATTGAGATTTAGCATTCATGATTTGAGGAATAGACCATTCAAATTCAAATTTGATGGGAAGGTGGTTTGAAAGCAAGGCATCAAGATTGACTACTATAGGGAAGTCAATTATTAATAAAAGGGAAAATATATTTTTTTCAATAAGAGCACTAGCCTAAGTGGTCTAAATTTTGTATCAACATCGACTGCATTATCAAAAGGCTCGACCATTATATGTTGTAAGAAAAATATTTTATATTTCTCCAAAATTAATGGCTATCCTAACTATGTCCATTTTGAATTCATTCTCTTAGATCATGCTCCCATATCTTATAAAGTGGAATAGGTCACAGGATAACTCAAAGTGCCATGTAATCATTTTATTCTAAACACATCTCTTTTAAGCCACATTGACACCATCATTTGGTTGCTTGGGTTTAGAACCTCTGACCCTATCCTTTTTATGTTACAAGCTAAATTGATTGGTGGAACATCTCTAATCTATACACCACCACCCTTATCTACCGTTATAAAAAATAAATTTCTCATGTCAAAAAGTAAGGAGAGGAAGTCATGCTCATTGAATTTTATAGAATTTCCTTCATGATTGAGTACAATCCTTTTGAAAATAAATTATAGAGTCTCATTGCCTCACTCAAACACCACTTTAAGTTGGCAGATGCCCATGTTACTATAGGAACACAAATATATGCTTGATCGAATTACCTTAAAGTTAAAGATAAGGTTTCCAAAGATTATTGTAAATCCCTCAGGGCTAAATAGGCCTAAAACCAAATAAATACCATCATGTCATCTCAAACTAGGATTTTGATTTTATTCTACCAGACCTAAGATTTTAAGATCACTAATCAAGCCTCCATTAAAGTGTTGGTATGGATTGAGCATCTAAGCCATGCTAGTTCTACTATGGTAGTTTCTTAATGAAATTGTCACGCCCATAAAATGAGTAATATTCCATGAACCATAAAATTTCTACTCCTCACGTCTTTAGCTAGGGGTTTATGTTGAGGTGTATCTATCAAAGGAGTTGAAGGAGTTCATAGAAATCTAAGTTGGAAAATATCATTGGGCACAAATGTTGTTTATTTCAGCCTACCCAATACTTGTTTCCATTTTTAAGATCATGATCATTGCATAAATAATTATCCCCTTCTGGCAAGCTTGAGACCCTCTTCAGCCCATATGAAAACTGAGAAAGCCAAGGTGGTGGATATAAGTGATGGTTGGATGATGGTTACCTTAAAAAATGCATAGTTAGTGCCAAAACCCTCCCGTCATGTAGCTTTTTATCTATTAAACAAACTATCTTATAAGGTTTCCACCTCTCTTCTCCCTCCTATCTAGTCCCCACAGGGTCGAAAAAACAACATTTCTCATAGTTCTAATGTTACAAAGGATTATATCACCATTGAGATATCCTCAACAAGTGGTTCCTTATCTAGGTGTTCATTTATCCCACCTTGAGGTGGTGATGATTCTCCTCAATAATAACATGGGGATAAACATAAATCCATTGTGATTAGATAATTTTATCTTCCAAACTAATAGAATAAGTTTTTAGTTTTAGATAATTTTGAAGATGTATAGGGGGAACTCCAAATTAGTGACATTTCCCAATGAATATTTTATCTTGGAATGCTTGATGTCTCATAGAGTCCTATAAATTTTGTGTCCATGCATCCTTTTAATGTATTGGTTCTATATATTTTGTCTATCTGTAATAAGTGAAAATGTTTGGGTTTATTCTACAAACCACTTTGAAGTGTATTCAACTAGATGCCATCTAATTATCAACTCTACATGAAGAGGGATGTGGAAACGATAGCATTTTGGTGTCAATAAATTTTTTGAAATTAATTATTTTCATGGGGGAGGACCCACCACATTGAGTGCTCTCGCTACTTTTAGATATTTGTGGCCATTCATTAAGAATTCTCAACATTTACACCCTAAATGATTATCCTGATAGATCTCTATTTTTGTAATATTTGGCTGATAACTTACCCTTTGCCATGTTGTTCATATGCAGGGATTCTAATATGGTTAAAAATCCCAATGACAAAATTGGTTCCCTACCCTTGAGGTGGTCCATGGGAGAATGTGAAGAGTGGTATTATTTCAATAATATGTGGGATGTTGTCGACCCTATCCTTTAAAGTCACTCATTAAATAAGATTCATTGGTTTAAGTGGATAATTATCATATCAAAAAATGACCACATTGTTAAAAATCTCAACCATTATATGTTTTCAAAAAAATATTTCTCTTTATCCAACATTAATGGATAGCCTATCTATGTCCATTTTTAATTAATTCTCTCAAATGATTCTCCCATATATTTTATAGTGGACTATGTAATAGGGTGGTTCAAAGTGCCACATAATCATGTTATTCTGAACACCTCTCTTTTAAGCCACATTGGCACCATCCACTTGGTTTTCTGGGTTTAGGACTTCCCTACCTATCCTATTTATGATACAATATAGATTTATTATTGGAATGAGTCTATTCTACACACTACCACCCTTATCTCAAGGCTTCCAAATATTAGTATAAATCCCTTAGGGTTAAATAGTCCTAAGACAAAATAAATGCCATCAAGTTAGTTCAAACCAGGATCACCTCTCTTTGAGACATCTCCTTTTATTTCATGGATCACTATAGGTTAGTGTTTTGTACTCAGGAAAAAATGGTGGAAAGGTCTAAAACTCTATAAGAATGCCTCATTGTGGTTCCCCACAAATTAAAGGCAAAGATCAGTGATTTTAGGATGCACCGTTAAATCTCTCACAACTCAAAGAGGTTATCCACTACATGAGTAACGATAAATCCATAGCCTTTATAGATTTTTATGGTAATTATACAAATCCAAAATGGAATTTATTGTGCCTGAATTAATTCATGTTTTTAAACAAGCCCTGCATGACCATTATTTAGGTGTTTTAATCAATCAAGCTAATATCAAATTTATACCTAAAGCTAGGGATCCAAAACTCATTACCAATTAGTGGCCTATCACCTTGTTAAATGCATTATTAAATAAATTATAAATCTATTTCCAATTGTATTCATGTCATTCTCACTACACTTTTTAAACCAATGCAAATAAGCTTTATTAGATCTCAGTGTTGATGCAGGGGCATCACTCATGGAACCACATGATTACATATTTTTGTCTAAATCAAGTGAATTAGGGGTCTATAAAATGTTTGGGATGTTGTATCAAATATGAGGATTTTAAAATGTATTTTGGAGTGTTTTCCAAGTGAGTGGGAGTGTTTAGGAAGGTTAGGAATGCAAGTGGGACCTTTCTTACCAAATTACTAATTCAAAATTTTAAATATCATGGCTTAGAAAGGGTAATGTAGAGAATAGTTTAGAAGTAATAAAGTTTCCCAATGAATGTAAAATGTCAAATAAAGTCACTTTAGGCCTATAAACATAACCATGGCCACACTTGTATGGAACAACCACCTTGAAGTTTGTGTAAGGTACAACTTACTTATGATGGCCATGAGAAAGTAGTTATGGTAGTTAATTTAGATATAATTGTGGCAATTTTTGGTTTTGGATCAGTTTTGGAATGTGTATTAAAAGGGAGAAAGAGATGAATTTTGATTGGGAAAGGTCCAAGAACCAACATGAAAATGAGTGTAATGTCTCAGATTTATCAATAAATGGATTGTACCCTATTTTTTTGTAAAATGTGGACTTGAAACAAAAGTGTTTTGAATGCTCATTGAATAAAGTCTTCATAGAAAACTATTTACATAAATTATGCTATCTCTAGTAAGTTTTTTGGATGTCTTGAGAAGGATCTAAAGCATTGTTATGTGTTGGTAATGTCTTTATTGAAACATTGGCATTGCAGTCATATGCATTATGTGCTCTGTATTAGGAAGGTAGTGTATGTTCAATGTGAATAGAAAGAAACTTTAATTAAGGATTTTAAATAATGTTTGTTGGTTGGTTTCCATGTGTTTTTAATGTTCTCCAAGTGGTTACTATTGACATGGTGGATTGCACCCTCTGAAGGAAGGCTCAACTCTCTTTATCCATGTGACATAATGGAGACATCCCTCTTGCTGTGGGTGGAAAACGTGAGGGATGAATCTCTAGATTAGGGGATAGATCCCCTTGATGCACCTTGAGGCCATATATTTCCTACTAATAACAATGGGGGGGATGAAAAGGGAGATAAATACTATAAATTAGAACCTAAACTAAAGTGTTGATGCACCAAAATGGTTGGTCTGCTCAACTTTGACATATACTTTACACCAAGACAAGCTGACATACACTATCATTCAAGATGAGAAATTCTCCCACATCAGTATTTCAATAGGGGGCCTATGGAGATACAGGGAGGAATAACTACTAGATGTGTTCTAAGACACACTATGGTAGCCTATTCACATGCACCTATACTCTGTTATGGACACTTTTGGTTGACCTGCAAGAAAGAGTTCATAATACACTAGATATGTTGGATTCAAACTATGAAAACATGAAGGAAAATGGCTTGACACAAGATCAAAACCATAGACATATGTAAAAGTGTAAACCCAAATGAAGGTAAAATTCTTATGTTTTGATTCAAGGTAAATTCTTTTAGGGCTTCACCATACAAGCTGAGAGATCTCCTCTCAAAATGAGAAGTTACAATTATATAGAGCAAAATGCTAACAGAACAAGGAAAGGAGACCCATGCTAGAGTCAAACACTTTTGAGACAAGAGACCATGCTGTTGCCATATTCTTCAAACTACATATGGGAGAGCCATGTTGTAAACTATCCAAACCACCATTTCTACTATCCTTGGGCTGCAAAAGCACGGGAGACCATCCCCAACAACTGACAAGGCCATTCAAAGTTATTGTGATTGACCATGTTCTCTTTAATACCTAGACATGACTTGGATGCACATTAATGGTGAATCATGAAAATATGGGATGTTGGTCTCTATAGTTCAAAAACTTTTATTGGTTTTTGGTAGATATATTCTACCTAAACATATTAACTCCCTTGGTTGAGTTGTTTATGCCACTTATCTTGGTCTAAGTGGTCTCTGATTTTTCCCTTTGAATTCATTAGCTACTAGAACTATTCTATGTTTTTGTCCTTTTTTTATTTTTATTTTGCCCATGTTTTGTCTCTTCCTTGCCTTCTCCTTTTGCACTCCTATGGGCTTTTCTTTTTATCCGATTCAGGCATCAGCGTTTAGGCTTCTGCAATTGATGAATTTCTTTAGACAAAATATCTAAAGGAATTCCTTAAACATTTTATCTGAAGGAATTCTTGATTGGTTCCTCTCTTTACCTTCATTTATCTTTGGCTCTTCGGCGGCCTTTGTTTCCTAATTTCCTTCAAACTTTTGTCTAGAGGAATTCCTTCAGACATAATTTTGAAGGAATTCATCCTTCATGCTTTCTGGTTTGTTCAACCTCCTCCTTTGTTTCAAGATTTTTGCCTCATTTTCCTTCAGACAAAATGTCCAAAGGAATTCCTTTAAACATTTTGTTCAAATGAATTCTTTCTTTTGATTGCTTATTTTCTTGAAGGGCACATGTCCTTCAGGCCTTTTGTATTCCTTCTTCACTTGCTCCTAGTACCCTTTACAAGGGCACTTGGATTCCCAAATTACCCTTCAAGGAAATTACAGTGGTATCTTTTCCTACGCAGGTACCCTTTGTAAGGGTTTCTTTCATCCAAAAGTGCCCTTCAGGCTTTCTTAAATGGTCTTCATCTTTATCAAGGTGCCCTCTACAAGGGTAGTTTGTGCCTCAAAATGCCCCTTTGGAAATTTTTATTTGGTCCTACCACCAACCAAGGTGCCCTCTGCAAGGACACTTTGAGTCCAAAGTTTCCTTTTAGAAGAATTGTAAGGGTCTTGTGTGCCATCTAAGTGCCCTCTGCAAGGGTACATACCCTTCAAGAATCCTACAAACAACCCTTCAAAAAAGTGAAGAGGTCCTCTTGCCAATGAAAAGCCCTCCACAAGGTCCATTCTACCTCAAACATACCCTTCAGCCTTTCTTCAATTATCCTTTAGAAAAGTGAAATTACACTTCCTTTGCTTGGTGTCCTACAAAGAAATTCATTTCCTTAATGAGCATGCTAAACCAAACTAGGTTCTTTAACGCAAACACCTCATGAATCTTTCAATTAAAATCACTTTGAAAACCTGATTCCTTCTTGATAGACCATTTCAAAATTCCCAGGAGCTTCTACTTTAGGTTTTACATTGACTTCAGCTGATAAGGCAAATAAGTAAAGACACTGGGAAAACCTGATTTGGTCTATCAAGACCAAATCAGGTTTTGCAAGTGACTTTACTTATAAACCTTTATAACTAAAGACACTTGTAAAGTCTGAATTACACAATAAGGACCAAATCATAATTTTCAAGTAACTTAGCTTATGAAAATTTCATAAGTTAAGTCATTTATAAAACTCAAAATACACTATTGTAGGTGAAGTAATTGCACTTAATAAACCCAAAATGCACTTAGCTTAAGTAAAATGACAAAACACTTGGCTTTTTTTATGTAACAGGTCTGACAGGGGGTATTTTGCACAAGGTAGTTGAAATCATGGATGTGAAAGACTCTTTGCAAATAAAAAGGAGGGGGTGCCCAATTTTAGCTTGCAGGACCAAAAATTGGTCAACACATTTGGTGACTCATAGGGGAAGCATACCTACTATGCTTGGGAAGATTGGTAGCTGCTAAGTCCATTGGGCATGGAGTTAGGATGCATCTTGGATAAGTTAAAAATAGTCTTGTAAGGACCTATGAACAAACAAATATTTTACCTCAAACACAAGGAAAAAACACACAACAAAGGCTAAGAAACTACACACACATGTGCAATAGCACTTAGGGGAAATGAAAGACACACAAATGAAAGCAAACTACTATGTAAAACTAAATAGATACATTTTCCACCCTCCTAGATCAAATGGAAAACTTCTTAAGTCTCCTTCATGTCAAGAAAACTTATGGTGCTAGACAAGTGACTGAATGGAATGGAGACTTGGTGACTTGCTCTTCTTGCCTACCACCTTGATTGGCTTATATCCGAGTGAATCAGGGTCACACATGTCTCCAACATATATGTATTTACTTTACTCTTTGGAAACTACCTCATGCTGGACCTTCATGCTAATATATCTCACCAAGAAATCAATGGCTATTAGCTCATCACCATAGGGCTCATTTAGCTCATATCCCCCTTGATATGCAACATGGACTAACTTGTCCCCTTCTACTTCATTGAGGAGCCTGTCAAACTAATCCTTTGGTTCATCATGGCCTTCATGAAGAAGGGTGACTATTGTGATGTCTAGAATGAGATCAAAAATTGCTTGCTCATCCCAGGGGACATCATCTTCTTTCTCAAGACCCTCTTCTTCAAAGCTTTCATCAAGATGGGAAGGCCTCTCCTTTTCTTGCTAAAAAAACAAGAGTCTCTAGTTGTTCAAAGGCATGCTCCTGATCCTCCTCCAACTTGGGTTCCATGGCATGGTCATTCTCCTCATCAAAGCAACAAGGAAGTTCATAAAACAAGGGGGGAGAGAGCTTACCATGATTACATTCCTCATCATCCATTATTGACAAATAAAATTTGTCAAACTCATCTTCATATTGCTGGAACATCTGCATACAAGCATGACCTATGTCTTCTCCATTGTTGATGATGTCTTCAAAAGTAGCATCCATAATGATTTCCTCCCCATTGTCATCCATGAGAGCTTCTTGATCAACCATGAATTGGATCCTCTCTTCTTCACTTGCCTCTTACAAAATAGATTCTTCCTTGAGAAGGGATGAAGTGGGAGGCTGATGGTTAAACTCATGTGGAAGAGGAGGCAAACCTTGAGCTAGAATCAAATGATTCTCTTCCTTCCATTTGGCTAGAACTTCATCCACATCAGATGTGGCTTGATATCTCTCTTAGAGGGGTGTAGATGGGGTTTTTTTAGATGTAGTATCTTCTGCTTAGTCTGAACCATCCATCACACCTTGGCTGAGGAACCTCATTCTAGACTCCATCTCTATAATTTTCTTAGATATATTCTCTTGGAAGAGCCTTTCTTGGAGATCACAAGCATCATCATGATGAGTAGGATCAGCTTCATCTTCTTCAAGGCTTCTATCAAAATGAATAGGCCTCTCCTCCTCTTTTCTCCTACCCCATGATTCCATTGTTTGCTTCTAACTCATGACCTTGGGATTGGAACTCTTCCCTTGTAAACATATAGTAACTTTATCCTCTTCAAGGTCCTGAGCTAGTTCATGATAGGCACTACTATGCTAAAAGACTTGATGAGGTTGAGGGAGACTGGGAAGGGTTTGCTCATGCACATGAAGAGCTACTTCAAGAGAGATGTGTTGCTTTCCAAAATATATAGGGTGATTACCATTAAAAGAGGGTCCACATTCTAAATAATTAAGAAGATTAGTCTCCATGAGAGGTTGTTCTAATTCCCTTTGGTGTTGGAAATCTAGATGCAAAGGATTAAGAGCAAGAGTGATTAATGCACCAGATGAGCTAGAAGATTGGATTTGGTGAGCAAGAGCTATTTGTTAGAAATGATTTGGTGTACAACAGGGGAATTTATTTTGAGGAGGGGGTTGTTCTAGGATGGGAAAAGGCATACAAGGCTGATTATCTTGAATAAATGGGCTTCTACATCTTTCTAGTTCCTCCTTCATGGACTACAATGCCTAATTTTTCCTGAATAAACACTCCTCTTTGTACATAAGCTCTTACTGATATATATTCTACTCATCCAATCTATCTATCTCCATCACTTGCTTCTCAAACTCCAACATTATCTCACTTACACTAGGTGAAGGGAAACTAGGAGAGTTGCTTGAAATGATTCCATGAACAAGCTGAGCTTGATCAAAACTATATGAAGGAACACAAGGCCCATGCTACTTAGTAATGGGATTATACATACCAAAGTGATTTTTTGATGGCACTAGGACTGTTTAACCAATTGATTCAACTCAGATTCACCATTGGTGTTTATGAAATGCCTCCAAATGTCGATTGGTTAAAGAACACACCAAAAAATCCTTTAACTCCTTAGACAAACTATCCCACCAAACATGCCAAAAAATATTGATGTGGTGGATTACACCGTCTGAAGGGAGGCTTAGCTCTCTTCATCCACATGACACAATGGAGACATCCCTCTTGTTGTGGGTGGAAAACGTGAGGGATGAGACTCTAGATTAGGGGCTAGCTCCCCTTGATGCACCTTGAGGCCCTACATTTCCTTCTGCTAACAATGGGGGGGATGAAAAAAGAGAGAAATACTAGAAATTAGAACCTAAACTAAAGTGGTGATACACCAAAATGGTTGGTTTGCTTAGCTTTGACATAACTTTACACCAAGACAAGCTAACATACACTATCATTCAAGATGAAAAACTCTCCTGCATCAGGATTTCAATAGGGGGCCCTATGGAGATATAGGGAGAAAGAACTACCAGAGGTGTTCTAAGACACACTTTGGTAGCCTATTCACATGTGCCTATAATCTACTATGGACACTTCTGGTTGACCTACAAGAAAGAGCTCACAATACACTAGATATGTTGGATTCAAACTATGAAAGCATGAAGGAAAATGACTTGACACAAGATCAAAACCATAGACATATGCAAAATTATAAACCTGAATGGAGGTAAAATGCTTATGTCTTGATTTAAGGTAAATTATTATAGGGCTTTGTCATACAAGTTGAGAGATCTCCTCTCAAAATGGGAAGTTAGAATTATATAGAGAAAAATGCTGATAGAATAAGGAAAAGAGACCCATGTTGGATTCAAACACTTCTGAGACAAGAGACCATGCTACTTTTGTATTCCTCAAACTGCATATGGGAGAGCCATGTTGTAGACTATCCAAACCACTATTTCTATTATCCTTGGGCTAAAAAAGCATGGGAGACCATCCCCAGTAATTGACAAGGCCATTCTGAGTTATTGTGACCAACTATGCTCTCTTCAATACCTGGATGTGACTTGGATGCACATTAATGGTGAAGCATGAAAACATAGAATACTGGTCTCTATAGTTTGAAAACTAATCTATTTTATTAGTTTTTAGTATATATACTCTACCTAAATGTATTAACTCCATTGGCTGAGTTTTCTATGCCACTTATCTTGGTCTGAGTGGTCTCTAATTCTACCCTTTGACTTCATCAGCTGCTAGAACTATTCTACATTTTTGTCCGTTTTCACTCTTTACTTTGCCTGTGTTTTGTCTCTTCCTTGCCTTCTTCTTTTGCACTCCTACTGATTTTTCCTTTTGTCCAATTTGGGCATTGGATTTTGGGTTTCTGCAATCAATGAATTTCTTTAGATAAAATGTCTGAAGGAATTCTCAATTGGTTCCTCTCTTTACCTTTGTATTTATCTCTTTGATGGCCTTTGTTTCTTGATTTCATTTAGACAAAATTTTGAAGGAAATCATCCTTCATGTTTTTTGGTTTGTTCAGCCTCCTTTTTTGTTTCGAGCTTTTTGCCACATTTTCCTTTGGACAATATGTCTGAAAGAATTCCTTCAAAAATTTTGTTCAAATGAATTATTTATTTTGATTGCTTCTTTTCCCAAAGGGCACGTGCCCTTCGGGCCTTTTGTCTTCATTCTTCACTTGCTCCTGGTGCCCTCTGCAAGGTTTCTTGACTTCTCAAATTACACTTTGGGGAAACTACAATCGTCTCTTTTCCTACCCAGGTGCCCTCCACAAGGGTTTATTTCATCCAAACGTGCCCTTCTAGATTTTTGATATGGTCTTCATCTTTCTCAAGGTGCCCTCTACAAGGGCACTTTGTGCCTCAAAATACCCCTTCAAAACTTTTGATTTGATCCTACCACCAACCAAAGTGCCCTCTACAAGAACACTTTGAGTCCAAAGTTACCTTTCAAAAGAATTGTAAGGGTCCTATGTGCCACCTAACTGCCCTCTGCAAGGGTACATACCCTTCATGTATCCTACAAATGACCCTTCAAAAAAGTGAAGAGGTCCTCTTTTTGATGAAAATCCCTCTGCAAGGTCTATTCTACCTCAAACATACCCTTCAACATTTCTTCAATTGTCCTTTGAAAAAGTGAAATTCCACTTCCTTTGCTTGGTGTCCTCCAAAGAAATTCATTGCCTTGGTGAGCATGCTAGACCAAACTAGGTTCTTCAACATAAACAACTCATGAAGCTTTCAAGTAAAATCACTTTGAAAACTTGATTCCTTCTTGATATACCATTTTGGACTTCTCAGGATCTTCTACTTTAGGTTTCACATCAACTTTAGCTGATAAGGCAAATAAGTAAAGACACTTGGAAAATCTGATTTGGTCTATCAAGACCAAAACAAGTTTTGAAAGTAACTTTATTTATAAATATTTATAAGTAAAGATGCTTTCAAAGTCCGAATTACACCATAAGGACCAAATCGTATTTATTAAGTAACTCAACTTATGAAAATTTCACAAGTCATTTGGACAAATCAAGTTTTACAAGTGACTTAGCTTATGAAAATTTCATAAGTTAAGTCATTTTTAAAACCTGAAATGCACTACTATAGGTGAAGTAACTGCACTTGACAAACATGAAATGCACTTGGCTTAAGCAAAATGACAAAACACTTGGCTTTTTTATGGAACAGTTCTAACAGGGGGTATTTTTCATAAGGCAACTAAGGGATGACTTAGCCAAATCATGGATGTGAAAGACTCTTTGTAAAAAAAAGGAGGGGGTGCCCAATTTTGGCGTATAGGACCAAAAATTGGTTAACACATTTGGTGACTCACAAGGGAAGCATGCCTGTTATGCTTGGGAAGACTGGTAGCCTCTAAGTCCATTGGGCATGGAGTCAGGATGCATCTTAGATAAGTTAACAACAACCTTGTAAGGACCTATGAGCCAACAAAGATTTTACCTCAAACATAAGGAAAACACACACAATAAAGGCTAAGAAACTACACACACATGTGAAACAACACTTAGGGGAAATGAAAGACATACAACTGAAAGCAAACTAAATAGATAAATTTGCCTCCCTCCTAGATCAAAGGGAAAACTTCTTAATTCTCCTTCATGGAAAGAAAACTTATGGTGCTAGACAAGTGGCTGAATGGAATGGAGACTTGGTGACTTGTTCTTCTTACCTGCCACCTTGATTGGCTTGTATCTGAGTGAATTAGGGTCAAACATGTCTCCAATATATATGTATTTAATTTACTCTTTGGAGAGTACCTCATGATGGCCCTTCATGATAATATATCTCACCAAAATCAATGGATGCTATCTCATCACCATAGGGCTCATTTAGCTCATAGCCACCTTAATATTCATCATCGATTGACTTGTCCCCTTCTACTTCATCGAGGAGTCTATCAAACTGATCCTTTGGTTCATCATGGCTTTCATTAAGAAGGGTGACTATTGTGATGTCTGGAATGAGATCACAAACTATTTACTCATCCCAGGGTACATCATCTTCTTGCTTAAGGCTCTCTTCTTCAAAGCTTTCATCAAGATGGGCAGGCCTATCCTTTTCTTACTAAAAAATAAGAGTCTCTAGTTGTTCAAAGACATGCTCCTGATCCTCCTCCAACTCAGGTTCCATGGAATGGTCATTCTCCTCATCAAAGCAATAAGGAATTTAATCAAACAAGGGGACAGAGAGCTCACCATGCTTACATTCCTCATCATCCATTGTTAACAAATAAAGTTTGTCAACCTCATCTTCATATTATTGGAACATCTACATGTATGCATGACCTATGTCTTCTCCAATTTTTGATGATGTCTTCAAAAGGAGCATCCATGAATATTTCCTTCCCATTGTCATCCATGAGAGCTTCTTGATTATCCATGAATTGGATCCTCTCTTCTTCACTTGCCTCTTTCAAAATAGGTTCCCCCTTGAGAAGGGATGAAGTGGAAGGTTGATGGTTAAACTCATGTGGAAGAGGAGGCAAACCTTGAGCTATAATCAAATGTTTCTCTTCCTTCCATTTGGCTAGAGCTTCATCCACATCAGATGTGGCTTGATAGCTCTCTTGGAGGGGTGTACATGGGGTGTGTTCAGACATAGGATCTTCTGCTTGGTCTAAATTGTTTATCACACCTTGGCTAAGGAACCTCATTTTGGAGTCTAACTCTATAATTTTCTTGGCTATATTCTCTTGGAAGAGCCTTTCTTGGAGGTCACAAGCATCATCATGATGAGTAGGAGCAACTTCATCTTCTTCAAGGCTTCTATCAAAATGAATAGGCCTTTCCTCCTATTTTTTCCTACCCCATGATTCCATGATTTGCTTCCAACTCATGACCTTGGGATTAGAAATCTTCCCTTGTGACTAGGAAACAAATTTATCCTCTTTAAGGTCCTAAGCTAGTTCATGATAGGCATTACTATGCTGAAAGACTTGAGGAGGTTGAGGGAGACTGGGAAGGGTCTATTCATGCACAGGAAGAGCTACTTCAAGAGAGACATGTTGATTTCCAAAAGATATAGGGTGATTCCCATAAAAAGAGGGTCCACATTCTAAATAATTGAGAAGGTTAGTCTCCATGAGAGGCTATTCTAATGCCCTTTGGTGTTGGAAAGCTAGATGTAAAGGATTAAGAGCAGGAGTGATTAATGCATCAGATGAGCTAGAAGATTGGATTTGGTGAGAAAGGGATATTTTTTAGAAAGGATTTGGTGTACAAGAGGGGACTTTATTTTGAGTAGGAGGGGGATAATTTGGGATGGAAAAATGCATACAAGGCTAATTGCCTTGAATGAATGGGCTCCTATATGTTGTTAGTTCCTCTTTCATGGATTACAAGGCTCGAGTTTTCTTGAACAGACACTCCTCTTTATACATAAGCTCTTACTAATATCTATCCTACTCATCCAATCTATCTATCTCCATCACTTTCTTCTTGAACTCCAACATTATCTCACTTATACTAGGTGAAGGGCAACTAGGAGAGCTACTTGAAGTGATTCCATTAACAACCTAATCTTGATCAAAACTATATGAAGGAACAAAAGGCCCATGCTACTTAGCAATGGGATTATACATACCAAAGTGATTTATTGATGGCACTAAGACTACTTAACTAGTTGATTCAACTCAGAGCCACCATTGGTGTTGATGAAATGCCTCCAAAGGTTGATTGGTTAAAGAACACACCAAAAAATCCTTCAACTCCTTAGAAAAACTATCCCACTAGGCAGGCCAAAAACTATTGACATGGTGGATTGCACCCTCTAAAGGGAGGCTCAGATCTCTTCATCCACATGACACAATGGAGACATACCTCTTGCTATGGGTGGAAAATGTGAGGGATGAGACTCTAGATTAGGGGCTAGCTCCCCTTGATGCACCTTGAGGCCCTACATTTCCTACTGCTAATAATGGGGGGGATGAAAAAGGAGAGAAATACTAGAAATTCTAACCTAAACTAAAGTGGTGATACACCAAAATGGTCGGTTTTCTCAGCTTTGACATAACTTTACACCAAGACAAACTAACAGACACTATCATTCAAGATGAAAAACTCTCCTGCATTAGTATTTCAATAGGGGGGCCTATGGAGATACAGGGAGGAATAACTACCAAAGATATTCTAAGACACAATATGGTAGCATGTTCACATGTGCATATACTTTGATATGGACACTTCTGGTTGACCTACAAGAAAGAGCTCACAATACACTAGATATGTTGGATTCAAATTGTGAAAGCATGAAGGAAAATTACTTGACACAAGATCAAAACCATAGACATATGAAAAATTGTAAAACCAAATGGATGTAGAATGCTTATGTCTTGATTTAAGGTAAATTCCTACAGGGATTCACCATACAAGTTGAGAGATCTCCTCTTAAAATGAGAAGTTATAATTATATAGAGCAAGATGTTGATAGAATAAGGAAAGGAGACCCATGCTAGAGTCAAACACTTCTAAGATAAGAGACCATGTTGCTATTGTATTCTTCAAATTACGTATGGGAGAGCCATGTTGTAGACTATCCAAACTACCATTTTTTCTATGCTTGGGCTATAAAATCATGGGAGACCATCCCCAACAACTGACAAGGACATTCTGAGTTATTGTGATTGACCATGCTCTCTTCAATACCTGGACATGACTTGGATGCACATTAATGGTGAAGCATGAAAACATGAGATGCTGGTCTCTATAGTTCAAAAACCAATCTATTTTATTAGTTTTTGGTAGATATATTCTACCTAAATGTATTAACTCCCTTGGTTGAGTTATCTATGCCACTTGTCTTGGTCTGAGTGGTCACTGATTCTACCCTTTGACTTCATTATCTGCTAGAACTATTCTTTATTTTTGTCCTTTTCCACTCTTTACTTTGCCCATATTTTTTCTCTTCCTTACCTTCTCCATTTGCACTCCCGTGGGCTTTTTCTTTTATTGAATTTGGGCGTCAGCTTTTGGGCTTTTGCAATCAATGAATTTCTTCAGATAAAATGTCTGAAGGAATTCCTTCAAACATTTTGTCTGAAGGAATTCTTGATCGGTTCCTCTCTTTGCCTTACTTTATCTTTGGCTCTTTGAGGACATTTGTTTCTCAATTTCCTTCAAACTTGTGTCTGAAGGAATTTATTTGGAAAAAAGTCCTAAGGAATTCATCCTTTGTGCTTTCTAGTTTATTCGACCTCCTCCTTTGTTTCAAGATTTTTACCATGTTTTCCTTTGGACAAAATGTCTGAAGGAATTCATTTAAACATTTTTTTTGAAGGAATTATTTCTTTTGATTGCTTCTTTTCCTAAAGGGCACGTGCCCTTTAGGCCTTTTGTCTTAATTCTTCACTTGCTCCTAGTGCCTTCTATAAAGGTACTTAGCTTCTCGAATTACCCCTCAAGGAAATTGCAATGGTCTCTTTTCCTACCCAGGTGCCCTCCATACAGGTTTCTTTGATCCAAAAGTGCCCTTTGAGATTTCTAAAATGGTCTTCATCTTTCTCAAGGTGTCCTCTGCAAGGGCACTTTATGCCTCAAAATGCCCCTTCAAAAATTTTGATTTGGTCCTGCCACCAACCAAGGTTCCCTCCCTAAGGACACTTTGAGTCCAAATTTGCCTTTCAAAAGGATTATAAGGGTCTTGTGTGACACCTAAGTTCCCCACAAGGGTTCATACCCTTTAGGAATCCTAAAAATGACCCTTTATAAAAGTGAAGAGGTTTTATTGTTGATGAAAATCCCTCTATAAGGTCCATGCTACCTCAAACATACCCTTTAGCCTTTCTTCAATTATCCTTCAAAAAAGTGGAAGTCCACTTCCTTTGCTTGGTGTCCTCTAAATGAATATGTTGCATGCTAGACCAAACTGGGTTCTTCAATGTAAAAAACTCATAAATATTTCAATTAAAATCACTTTGAAAACCTGATTCCTTCTTGATAGACCATTTTAGACTTCCCAGGAGCTTCTAATTCAGCTTCCACATTGACTTTAGCTGATAAGGCAAATAAGTAAAGACACTTGGAAAACTTGATTTGGTCTATCAAGACCAAATCAGGTTTTGCAAATGACTTTAATTATAAACATTTATAAGTAAATATGCTTACAAAGTCTTAATTACACTGTAAGGACCAAATCAAGTTTATTAAGAAAATTGACTTATGAAAATTTTACAAGTAAAGTCATTTGGAAAACCTAATTTGGTCTGTGAAGACCAAATCAGGTTTTGTAAGTGACTTAGCTTATGATAATTTCATAATTTAATCATTTTTAAAACCCAAAATTCACTATTTTAGGTGAATTAACTACACTTGACAAACCTGAAATGCACTTGGATTAAGCAAAATGACAAAACACTTGGCTTTTTTATGGAACAGGTCTAACACAAGGTATTTTGCACAAGGCAACTGAGGGATGACTTCGCCAAATCATGGATGTGAAAGAATATTTGTAAATAAAAATGAGGGGATGCCCAATTTTGGCCTACAGGACCAAAAATTAGTCAACAATTACAACAAGATATATTAATTCATGATTGTATATTGTTGTTATCATGTTATACCTTGTGTACTATGATTGTGAACCCAAAATAGACAAGAACATGGTTTAAGAATTTTAATAGGAGTGCCAAAGGTTTCTTTATAAGTTATGAATTAATATGAGACTTATTCAATCCATAATATTCTTGAAAACTATTTGGAAAGGCAAGAATTCTTCAAACAGAGTCTATAGACCCTGTATTCTAAACATGCACATACAAAGAGTTCAGGATCCTTGGAGAAACATTGCACATATGTATTAGAGTTGGTGTATAATGAAAGAAAAAGGTTTAGGAGGATGTATTAGTGCTACATTTCCTTTAACAATAGTAAAAATCAGATTTGATTTCCAAATATTTCAAGACAGGGGGTCTTTATAACCTGTAGAAGGAGACTGTGCATACAGGACATACCATAACATCATCAAACTATGGAAAAAATGTGCAAGGGAATTATAAATATTTTTGAAGGATTGGGGAGGTAAAAAAAACCTATAAAATCTTACCAAGTGTTTTTAAATGTTATATAAAGTGTGCATGAATAATTGGAAATACAATCAAGACAAAAACTAGGTGTTTGTCCTTAAAATCCATTTGCCGAGGATAGGATAGGTAAAAAAACCCCAAAATTGGTATTTTGATAGAAATTCATGTGATTATAATTATTTTTATGGTTTCAATATATTTTATTATGATTTTGTACCATTAGAGGACATTGTTTACAAACAGGGTTTAGAACAGGCCTAATTAGGCCTAATATAGGATAAAAAGGTTGAGAAAAAAGTGATTTACAGTTTGTGTTGGAATTTTAAACCTCATACAGGTGTGTTAAAGGATAAAGGGTACTAAGATAAAGCATTATTTTATGAAATTATATCTGTACACTTCTGTACTACATAAAAGACATAAAAGAAAAGGCTAGAAGAGTTAGGAGGAAGGCTGGTAGTGTAATCTGAAGGGTGAATTGTTGCTTTGGGAAAGTCATGAATGCATTGAAAGTTCTATGAGACCCTATTAAGCATGATGAATTATTTATAATACCCAAAAAATAAGGGTAACATGGGAGCCATTGCATGTAGAATGAACCTATAAACCACTGATCCAAATGAATGGATATTACACCAAGATTAAAGACAGAGTTAGTAGGACAAGTTGGTTGTTTAAGACATGTTGTTTGATTGCTCTACATAATTTTTGGTATTAGATCCAAAAAAAATTCTTGGTGGGTTGTGAAACAAATTAACATGATGTGTTTTAAGGTGAATTATGAGAAAGGGAACCAATAACAGTGTTCCATGGATCAAAGTGTGGATAGAGGCAACATATATCAAGAAGATTTGGTCAAGAATGTGGTAGACCAGGTGACACATCTAACTACACCATTGGTCATGAGGATGGAATTCATTGAGAATGATCTCAATGGAAGAGTACATAATTCAGAGATAGAAAATGTGGAAAGCAATGAAAGGATAACAAGGTCAAGAGGAACCTTTACAACCAAGGTCAGTTGGATATGAGAGTGGAGCAGCAGTCCAAGAGGCCATAAGGCCACAAAAATAGTTTGCATCAGTTCAAGAGAATATGAAACCATAGTACCATGCATATGAGGTAAGATCATTTGTATTTGATAGAGTAAGAACTAATGATAGTTTATTGAGAAATAGATAAAGACCAACCTTTCAAGGACAATGTTAGCATTACAATAGAGAAGGACATAGGGAAATGAAATGTCCCTAAAAAAATTGGTAGAGATGGTCAACATAATTCAAGAGGACCACATATGTAAAATAGACAAGTGAGAATAGAATCTTTGCTCATGAGAAGAGTTTTATTATAGTAGAAGGGACAAGTAGAAGATCTAGTCTAGAGGAGAAGTTTGTTTAGGAGCAGTTATAAATCAAAATGAAAGTGATGCAACGTGGTGATTGATAGAGGAAGTAAAAATAATATAGTGTATTTGGAGATGGTACAAAAGTTTGGATTGAAGAAGATGCCACATCCACATCCTTACAAGGTAACATGGGCTCAAGAAGGACATAAAATTATGGTAAGTGAGCAAAGTATGTTTGAATTTCATATAGGTAGTTATAAGGATAGAGTTATATGTGACACAATGCCATGGATGTTTACCATTTGTTATTAGGGAGGACATGCCAATTTGATAGGATGGTTGTTCATGATGGGTAAGTAAAAACTTATACTATAAAGAAAGATGGGTTGATGCATGTTCTTTTACCTTTGAAAGGTGATTCAGGTAGATTGGAATAAAGAGTGATGTTGATGACAACCAAAAAATATTTTGGTAAGGTATTTGAGAGTATGAGTTTGATTAAAGCCCCTAAGGAGGAAGAAAAGGGAAGTAGTCTTGAAATGGTGAGTATGAAAAAGTATGAGTCCACAAAGTTGGACATGGAAGATGACCAATAAAAGAAAAGATTGTTGGATAAGGTCACTAATTTGAATGGTGAAAGTGATATTTGTGAGAAGGCATTGGTAAATAGCATTAATTTCAAGAATGAGGGATTAAAAAACCAAGGAGGTAGAGAGTATACCAAAAGAAGAAGGGCATAAATAGTAGTTGAGATGGATAAGAAGTGACTTGGGAATAACACCAAGCAAGAGAGGAAATTGGACAATGAAGTGTCCAAGAAAGAAGCACAAGAGAGAGCCATGAAGGCTACCAATTTTAACTCTAACAATATGTTTTATGGTGTTAATGTAGGTTACACAAGGGCAGCCACCAAGCAAGTCCTATAATCAAAGAAGAGGGAAGCATTTGTGGTAAAGGAAGACAAGGCTGATTTTATACAACCTAAAACTCATCAAGAGGTGCAACATAAGGAGGGAGAACCCTACCCAAAGATTCAAAATAGTACTAAGGAGAAAGTTAAGAGAGGAAGAGATGCATTGTGCATTGGAAATTTTGACTTATAGTTGAAAACAAAGATTTAAGGCAAGTTAGACATAAGAATACACGGTCAAAAATCACTAGAGTTCCATGTAATGAAGGAAGAACAAGTTGGTGGTATTGAGAATCTCAATGAAGGTGCGGATAACCATGACCAATCAATCATGAAGTTGGAATAAAAAAAAGCAACTGGGAGTATATTAAATGAATAAACTCCATACAACATCAATGAACAAGAGAAAGATGAATGAAAGAAGGTATGTGGCACTCAAAATAGTGTAAATCTCATTTATGAATTTGTAAGCTTATGTATGTGTGAGAATGAATTTGCAAGAGAGAAATGGCAAGAGTTTAAAAGAACAAATTTATAAGATGGGAAAGTTGAAAACAAAGATTTAAGGCAAGTTAGACATAAGAATACACGGTCAAAAATCACTAGAGTTCCATGTAATGAAGGAAGAACAAGTTGGTGGTATTGAGAATCTCAATGAAGGTGCGGATAACCATGACCAATCAATCATGAAGTTGGAATAAAAAAAAGCAACTGGGAGTATATTAAATGAATAAACTCCATACAACATCAATGAACAAGAGAAAGATGAATGAAAGAAGGTATGTGGCACTCAAAATAGTGTAAATCTCATTTATGAATTTGTAAGCTTATGTATGTGTGAGAATGAATTTGCAAGAGAGAAATGGCAAGAGTTTAAAAGAACAAATTTATAAGATGGGAAGTGTGAAGATGATCAATATCAAGCTATGAAGATAAGAAAAATCCAAGAAAATATTAACAAAGGACTAAACATGAATTTGGAAGAAGAAGGTGCTCAAGGTACATTTATGAAAGATTTTGATGTTTATGTTTTTTGTGTTGACTCTTGGCCTAATAGTAGATCTGCAACAAGCACAGGTCATGTGAGTAGAAATCATAATCAAGGTAAGCATTAATATATGCAAGAACATGGTAAATAATTTTAGGTTGTTTAATTTTTATAACATGACAAGGAAATCAAGGCCAATAAAGACATGGGAGATTGGTGTAGAAGAGTCAAAAATAGTGATTCATGTGGAATTACCAAGTCAAGAACCCAAAACAAAGGTAAGTATATTGTTTGAAGAGGAAGTATTTAGACAAGAAGATATGAATCAAGCTGAATGTAGTTTGAGCAAGCCTTATATGATGAATGAGATAGTAAGGACACTAGATTTCAATCATCACAATGTCAACATGATGAAATACTCAACCATAATGGAGGCTACACAGTTGAAACACCTCAAAGAGTGGAATATGAATCTATGAATTTGTTCAAAACATAAATGTGGTCTTGTATACATCTATAAAGATAATGTACAATAGATGGAGGGAGGAAGGAATATCTTGGAGTGTCATGTTCAAAACATACTCATGGCAATATAGTCCCAATCTGAAGCATTGGGAGAAATATATAAGGTTGCAACAATTATACAAAGGATAAGAGGAGTGCATTGGATATAAGATGAGAAAGTTAAATTGGTACAAGTTGAAAAATATGAATTTGGTTAGATGAGTGACAATATGGAAAATTTGTATTTGTATTTCTAGTTGCAGGCATTTGTATTTAGGGCAGCAAGGTATCACAAGATGTAAACACAGAATGATGAAAACCTTTTTGAATAAGGTGTTAGTTTGTGTTGTTATTCCTTGTCCTTAGAAGTTTTATATGAGGTTGGAATAAAACAACTAATGATAAAGAGAGTAATAAGACAATTTGACAAAATAGGACTTAAGAAGCATTGTAAAGATTAGAATAAAATGAAGAAGTAGCAATCAATACATAACAATATAGGAGCTCATTTACTTAATCCTAGTCATGCATGTGCACAAGAGTTATACAAAGGTATAGGTATGACAATCATTTTCAATGTACTAGGTGAAGAAAGAAGTACCAAGACAACAAGGGAAGTGGCTACAATAGGTACATGTTGGGCAAATTAGGTGCCTCAAATCAAATCAGTTAAAGCAACATGTATCTTGGACAAGTAAGAAGATAACAAAACTTGGGAACAACAACTTTTCAAGTGTGAGAAGCCATAATTCATGGAAGACACTACAAGAAATAAATATGTTGAAAATAAAAATACAATCACAATTTGTAAAGATGCATTCAAATCAACGTTGAATTTTCTTCATTTTCCCCTTGGGAGTATGATGTAAGGGCATCACTTATGGAACCACATGATTAAAATTTGTTGTCTAAATCAAGTGAATCAGGGTTATATAACATGTTTGGGATGTTGTATCAAATATGAGGAGTATAAAATGTACTGTCGAGTACTTTCCAAGTTAGTGGGAGTGTTTAGGAAGGTCAGGAATGCAAGTGGGAGCTCTGCCGAATTATCAATTCAAATTTTTGAATATCATGGCTTAGAAAGGGTAGTGTAGAGAATGGTTTAAAAGTTACGAAGTTTACCAATGAATGTAAAATGTTAACTTAAGTCACTTTAAGCCTATAAACATAATCATGGTCATACTTGTATAGAACATCCACCTTAGAGTTTGTGTAAGGTGCAACTTACTTATGATGGCCATGAGAAAGTAGTTATTGTAGTTATCTTAGATATAATAGTGGTGACTTTTGATTTAGTTTTTTAATGTGTATTTAAAGTTAGAGAAAGATGCATTTATAATGGGAAAGGTCTAAGAACCAATAGGACAATGAGTGTAATGTCTCATATTTATCAAGAAATGGACTGTACCTTATTTTTGTGTAAAATGTGGACTTGAAACAAAAGTGTTTTGAATGCTTATTGAAGAAATTATTCATAGAAACCCATTTCCATAATTTATGTTATCTCTAGTAAGTTTTTTTTATGTCTTTAAAATGATCTCAAGCATTTGAATGTGTTGGCAATGTCTTTATTGAAACATTGGTATTGCAATCATATGCATTTTGTGCTTTGTATTGGTAAGGTAGTGTATGTTCAATGTACATAGAAATAAACTTGAATTAAATATTTTTAATAATTTTTGTTGTTTGGTTTCCATGTGATTTCAATTTTTTCCAAGTGGTTACAATAATATCTATTAATTCATGACTGTATATTGTTGTTATCATGCTATACCATGTGTACTATGATTGTGAACCCATAATAGACAAGAATGTGGTTTAAGAATTGTAATAGGAGTGTAAAAGGTTACTTGATAAGGTATGAATTAATATGAGACTTATTCCATCCATAATAGTCTTGAATTTTTTTTGTAAAGGCAATAATTCTTCAAATAAAGTCTACAAACCTTGTATTTTGAGCATGCACATACAAAGAGATCAAGATCCCTAGAGACACATTACACAAAGTTATTAGAGTTGGTGTATAATGAAATAAAAAGGTTTATGGGGATGTATTAATGATATATTTACTTAAGCAAGTGTAAAAATTGGATTTGATCTCCAAATATTTCAAGATAGGGGGTCTTTATAACCTGTAGAAGGAGACTGTGCATACAGGACATACCGTAACATCATCAAACTATGGAATAAAGGTGAAAGGGAATTATAAATATTTGAAAATTATTGGGGAGGTAAAAAATACCTATATAATCTTAATAGGTGTTTAAAAACATTATATAAAGTGTGCATGAACAATTTGAATGCTCTCGGGTCTTGAAAATATAGTCAAGACAAAAACTAGGGTTTTGTCCTTAAAATCCATTTTGCTGAGGATATGATTGGTTAAAAACCCCAAACTTGGTATTTTTATATACATTCATGTGATTAAAATTATTTTGATGGTTTTAATACATTTTTGTATAGTTTTGTACTATTAGAGGACATTGTTTGTAAACAAGGTTTAGAACAAGCCTAATTAGGCCTAATAGAGGATAAGAAGGTTGAGAAAAAGTGCTTTATAGTTTGTGTTGGAAGTTTAAATTTCATATAGGGTTTTTGAAGGATAAATTATACTGAGATAAAGCATTATTTTGTGAAATTACATCTATACACTTCTGTACTATAGAAAAGACACAAAAGAAAAGGCTACAAGAGTTAGGAGGAAGGTTGGCAGTGTGGTCTGAAGGGTGAATTATTGATTTGGGAAAGTCATGAATGCATTGAAATTTATATGAGACCCTATTAATCATGATTAAGTATTTATAATCCCAAAAAAAAAAGGGTAACATGATATTCATTCAATATAGAATGAACCTATAGACCATTGAGCTAAAGTAGTGGATATTACACCAATATTAAAGACAAAGTTAGTAGGACAAGTTGATTGTTTGAGATAAGTTGTTTCATTTATCTACATCATTTTTGGTATCAGATCCAAAAACATTTCTTGGTGGGTTTATGTGTTTTGAGGTGAATTACAAGAAAGGGAACCAAGAATAGTGTTCCATGGAACAAAGAGTAGATAGAGGCAACATAGATCAAGAAGATTTGGTCAAGAATGTGGTAGACCAGGTGACACAACTAGTTGTACCATTGGTAATGAGGATGAAATACATTGAGAATGCTCTCAAGGAAAGAGTACAAAATTCATAAATAGAAAATGTGGAAACCAATGAAAGATAACAAGGTCAAGAGGAACATTTGCAATCGAGGTTAGTTAGAGAAGAGAGTGGAGCAGTAATCCAAGAGGCCATAAGGCCACAAAACTAGATTGTAATAGTTCAAGAGATATGAGACCACAATACAATGTATATGAGGTAAGACCATTTTCCTTTGATAGATCAAGAACTAATGATAGTTTCTTGAGAAATGGACAAAGACCAACCTTTCAAGGACAATGTTGGCATTGTAATAGAGGAAAAAGTGCAATGGGATGTCCCTCAAACATTGGTAGAGATGGTCAATAGAATTCAAGAGGACCACATGTAGAAAATAGATAAGTGAGAAGTGAATCTTTGCTCATGAGAAGAGTTTTATTTCAAAAGAAGGGACAAGTACAAGAGCTAGTACATAGGAAAATTTTGTTTAGGAGTTGATGTAAAGCAAAAGGAAAGTGCTACAAAGTAGTTATTAATGGAGGAAGTACAGATAATATAGTGTCTTTGGAGATGGTAAAAAAGATGGGACTTAAAAGGATGCCACATCCACATCCTTACAAGGTAACATGGATTCAAGAAGGACATAAAATTATGGTAAGTGAGCAAAGTATAGTTGAATTTCATATAGGTAGTTATAAGGATAGAGTTTTATATGACATAATTCTCATAGACATTTTCCATTTATTGTTAGGGAGGCCATGGCAATTTGATAGGATGCATGTTCATGATGGGAAAGCAAGCACTTATACTATAAATAAATATGGGTTGATGCATGTTATTTTAACTTTTAAAGGTGATGTAGGTAGAGTTGAACAAAAAGTGATGTTGATGGAAACCAAACAATATTTTGGCAAGGTATTTGAGAGTATGAATTTGATTAAAGCCCCTACAAGAGGAAGAAAAGGCAATTAGTCTTGAGATGTTGAGTATGAAAAAGTATGAGTCCACAAAGTTGGACATGGAAGATGACTACCAAGAGAAACGATTGTTGGATAAGGTCACTAATTTGAATGGTGAAAGTGATCTTTGTGAGAATGCATTGGTAGATAACATGAAGTGAAATAATGAAGGATTCAAAAACCAAGGAGGTAGAGAGTATACCAAAAGAAGAGGGGTAAAAATTGTAGTTGAGATGGATAATAAGTGGCTTGGCAATGACACCAATCAAGAGAGGAAATTGGAAAATTAAGTGTCTAATAAATAATCCTAAGAGAGAGCCATGAAGGCTCATAATTTTAATTCTAACAATATGTTTTGTGGTGTTAATGTAGGTTACACAAGGGAAGCCACCAAACAAGTCCTATAATTGAAGAAGAGGGAAGCATTTGTGGTAAAAGAAGGCAAGGTTGATTCTATACATCCTAAAACTTGTCAAGAGGTGAAACATAAGGAGGGAGAACCTTGATCAAAGAGTCAAAATAGTACCTAAGAACAAGTTAAGAGAGGAGGAGATTCATTGTGCATTGGAAATTTTTAATTATAGATGAAAACAAAGATTGAAGGAAAGTTAGACATAAGAATGCAAGGTTAAGAATCACTAGAGTTCCATGTGATGAAGGAAGAACAAGTTGGTGGTATTTAGAATCTCAAAGAAGGTGAGGATAAGCGTGACCAAGTAGTCATGAAGCTATAGTCAAAAGAAGCAACACAGAGCAACTTAAATGAATAAACTCCATACAACATCAATGAACAATAAAAGTAATGAATGTAAGAAGGTATGTGACACTCAAAATAGTGTAAATCTCATTGATGAATTTGTAAGCTTATGTATGTGTGAGAGTGAATTTGCAAGAGAGAATTGACAAGAGTTTAAAATATTAAATAAAGAAGATGGGCAGTGTGAAGATGATCAATATCAAGATATGAAGATAAGAAGAAGCCATGAAAATATTAGCAAAGGACTAAACATAAATTTGGAAGAAGAAGGTGCTGAAGGTACATTCATGAAAGCTTTTGAAGTGTATGTTTTTTGTGTTGAATCTTGGCCTAGTGGTAGATCTATAACATGCACAGGTGATGTGAGTATAAATCATAATCAAGGTAAGCATTCAGCTATGCAATATCATGGTAAATACTTTCAAGTTGTTCAAGTTTTAGAACATGACAAGGAAATCAAGGCCAAGAAAGACAAATGGGAGATTTGTGGAGAAGAGGAAAAAAGAGTGCTTCATATGGACTTACCAAGTCAAGAACCCAAAGAAAAGGTAATTGAAACATTGAAAGATATCTCTCATAGGCTAGTAAGAGTGGTGAACATTTTATGTCATGATATAAGGTATGGGCATGAGTACAAACAACTATTACCCATTAATTTGCATAGAAAGGTATATTATTTGTTGTTTGAAGAGGTAGTCTTTAGACAAGAAGATATGAATCAAGTTGAATGTAGTTTGAACAAGCCTTATATGATGAAGGAGATAGCAAGGATAACAAATTTCAATCATCATAGTGTCAACATGATGAAATAATCAACCATAATGGAGGCTATACAATTGAAACACATCAAGGAGTGGAATATCAATCTATGTAACTATCCAAAACATGAATGTGGTCTTGTATACATATATAAAGATAAGGTAAAATAAATGGAGGGAGGAAGGAATATCTTGGAGTTTCATGTTCAAAACATACTCATGCTAATGGAATCCCAATTTAAAGCATTGGGATAAATGTATAAGGTTGTAACAGTTGGACAAAGGATAAGAGGAGTGCATTGGATACAAATGAGAAAGTTAAATTGGTACAAGTTGACAAATCTAAATTTGGTCAGATGAATGAAAATATGGAAAAAATTTATTCCTATTTCCAATTTCAGGCATTTGTATTTAGGGCAACAAATTGTCACAAGATGCAAACATATAATGAGGTAAAACTTTTTGAACAAGGTGCTAGTTTTTGTTATTATTCCTTGTCCTTGGAAGGTTTGTATGAGGTTAGAAGAAAAAAACCAATGATAAAGAGAGTAATAAGACAAGTTGACAAAATAGGACTTAAGAAGCATTGCAAGGATTGGAAGAAAAGGAAGAAACAATAATTAGTACATACCAAGATAGGAGCTCATTTACTTAATCCTAGTCATGCATGTGCACAAGAGTTGCACAAAGGTATAGGTATAACAATCATTTTCAGTGTACTAGATGAATCAATAATTAACAAGACAACAAGGGAAGTGGCTAAAGTAGGTATAAGTTGGGCAAATCAGGTGCCTCAAATCAGTTCAGTTAAGGTAACATGTATCTTGGACAAGAAAGAAGATAACATAACTTGGGAACAACAACTTGTCGAGTGTGAGAACCCACACTTCATGTAAGACACTAAAAGAAAGAAATATGTTGACAATAAAAATACAAGCATAGTCTAGAAAGATGCATTCAAAGCAACCTCTGAGTTTTGTTCTTTTTCCCCTTGGGAGTATGATGTAGGGGCATCACTCATGGAACCACATGATTAATTTTTGTTGCTTAAATAAAGTGAATCAAGGGTCTATAACATGTTTGGTATGTTTTAAAAAATATGAGGATTCTAAAATGTACTGTGGAGTGCTTTCCAAGTGAGTGGGAGTGTCTAGGAAGGTCAGAAAGGCAAGTTGGAACTTTCCCACCAAATTACCAATTCAAATTTTGAATATCATGGCTTAGAAAGGGTAGTGTAGAGAACGGTTTAGAAGTCATAAATTTTACCAATGAATTGAAGATGTTAAATAAAATAACTTTAGGCCTATAAAAATAACCGTGGTCACACTTGTACAGAACATCCACCTTGGAGTTTGTGTAAGGCACAACTTACTTATGATGGCCATGAAAAAGTATTTATGGTAGTTATCTTAGATATAATAGTGGTGATTTTTGGTTTTGGATCAGTTTTTGAACGTGCATTCAAAGGTAGAGAGGGATGCATTTTTATTGGGAAAGGTCCAAGAACCAACATGACAATGGGTGTAATGTCTCAGATTTATCAAGAAATGGACTATACCCTATTTCAATGTAAAATGTGGACTTGAAACAAAAGTGTTTTGAATGCTCATTGAATAAATTATTCATAGAAACATGTTTCCATAATTTATGTTATCTTTGGTAAGTTTTTTGGATTTCTTGAGAAGGATCTCAAGCTTTGTTATGTGTTGGTAATGTCTTTATTGAAACATTGATATTGCAGTCATATGCATTATGTACTCTATATTGGGAAGGTAGTGTATGTTCAATGTACATATAAATAAACTTGAATTAAATATTTTCAATATTTTTTTATTGTTTTTTTCCATGTGGTTTCAATATTCTCCAAGTGGTTACAACAAGATATATTAATTCATGACTGTATATTGTTGTTATCGTGCTATACCCTGTGTACTATGATTGTGAACCCAGAATAGACAAGAACATGGTTTAAGAATTGTAACAGGAGTGTAAAAGGTTCCTTGATAAGGTATGAATTAATATGAGACTTATTCAATCCATAATAGTCTTAAAAACTATTTTTAAATACAATAATTCTTCAAACAGAGTCTATAGACCCTATATTTTGAGCATGCACATACAAAGAGATCAAGATCCCTGGAGAAACATTACATAGAATTATTATATTTGGTGTATAATAAAAGAAAAATGTTTATGTGGATGTATTAATGATATCTTTCCTTGAACAAGAGTAAAAAGCAGATTTTATCTCCAAATATTTCAAGACATGGGGTCTTTATAACCTATAGAAGGAGACTATGCATACAAGACATACCATAACATCAACAAACTATGGAACAAAGGTGCAAGGGCATTATAAATATTTTATAAGGATTAGAGAGGTAAAATAGAACAATATAATCTTACCAAGTGTTTTGAAATGTTATATAAAGTGTGCATGAACAATTTGAATGCTTTTGGGTCTTAGAAATACAGTCAAGACAAAAACTAGGGTTTCATCCTTAAAATCCATTTTGCTGAGGATATGGCTAGTAAAAAAACACAAACTTGGTATTTTGATAGACATTCATGTGAATAAAAGGATTTTGATGGTTTCAATACATTGTTGTATGGTTCCATACCGTTAGAGGACATTATTTGCAAACAAGGTTTAGAACATGCCTAATTAAGCCTAATAGAGGATTAAAAGGTTGAAAAAAAGTGCTTTAAAGTTTGTGTTTGAAGTTGAAACTTCATACAGAGGTGTTGAAGGATAAAGGGTACTGAGATAAATCATTAGTTTGTGAAATTACATCCATACAACTTCATACTATAGAAAAGAAACAAAAGAAAAGGCTACATAAATTAGGAGGAAGGCTGGCAGTGTGGTCTGAAGGGTGAATAATTATTTTGGGAAAGTCACGATTGCATTGAAAGGTCTATGAGACCTTAGTAAGCATGACATATCTTTAGAATCCAAAAAAAATAAGGGTAACATGGGAGCCATTTCATGTAAAATGAACCTATAGACCATTGATCCAAAGCAGTGGATATTACATCAAGATTAAAGATAAAGTTAGTAGGACAAGTTGATTATTTGAGACAAGTTATTTGATTGCTCTACATCACATGTATTTTTGATAATATTATTTTTTTATAGGAAATAATATAATATTCTAGAGCTTCAAGTTAGAGAACCTTTTTCCTCATTTTAGACTTTTAAAAATGCTACGATTGAATTGAATTAATTTTCATATTGGCCATGCTAAATGCTCTTGGTTTTGTCTAGTTATTTATTTTGGTAGTCTAAAAATTGTTAATAGAATATTCTACTTGCCTTAATATTGATGATCTTAAATATTATGATATTTTCCTTTAGCACTCTATCGAACAAGGTTTCCCTCTTTCTCTTACTCTGCATGTCCTCGTTGTATAGTAATTAGAATATATTATTGCATGTAGAATTGAGCAAGGTCTTGTTCAAGGTATTATTTTACATGACCACTCTTCTCAGATAATTAATGGAAACTCTGATGATATCTTTATCATGCCTAAAGAACAATTAAAAACCTTTTCAAATCCTATAAAATGCCTTGATACCTTCTATTTAGCCTTTATATCTAGTTTTTAATGGATTAAGACTCGATGTTTCAGACAAATCATGATTCCCGTACTTGATTGGATCATATAATTTCAATGGAAATGGATTTATTGAGGATAATAGTTCAAATTTGTTGGCATTCCATTTACCTTTGATAGTTCTCCTACATATCTTTGGAAATATGTCATCAATCATGTGGAGAAGAAGGTCAATAATATTGGGATATCAAGCCACTCTCATTAGCATGGAAATTCTAGGTTCGTACCAAAATATTGGTGACTACCAATGTCTATTAATATTCATGATGAGTGCCTTAAAGGCTTGCTATGATAGGTTGGCTGAAATTCTCATGGATTTATTTTGGTCTATTACCAAGCTTATGATGGGACTACATTGAATTGCTTGGGATATATGTTTCCTACCTTGAAATAAAGGAGGTATGAGAATTGTTTATATTTATATGAAAAGTAACAATTTGTGTGCTAAATGGGTTGTTAGAGCCATCAAAGTTAATGAATCCATATCTTCTGGCTCCCTCTTTGGCAAACCTAGTTTGAAAAATATTTTCTTTCCCATCCTTTTCATCACAATGGATCTTATCAAAATTGAACTTATTTTATGGCCAAAAGCAATTTTAAGGCATTGAGTCTCTTAAGCCTAATCTAAGGTGGATTGGTGATGGTTTTTTCATTGGTTTATATTTTAATGTTCATAATATATGGTGGTGTACTATCATGATCAATGTTACTTTTTTGGTTGACTTACCAAGAATCAAATCTCTAAGGATATTTAATAAAAGCATTCATACTATTTGACATGTGATCTCTAAGGATATATTTTAAATGAAAATATCACTTGAATAATGTCTACTTACCTTCATTTTTTGTATTCAAGTGTTACTAATAGATGTAATGTTGCAAAAGTTGGGATTGTAACCATCTTGCTTGTGGTGGAAGGAATGGAGGTGGAAATGTGACACCCATTTCAAAATCTACTCTCTATGACTTTTTTACTATTTACATGGACGTATTCCATTTTCATGTTTTTCTAGATCACTTGGGGAGTTCCCCATGCACTATGGTCCACGTGTCACATGATGGGATACCCTAGGGGATGTTACCTCCACCTCCTAGGAGGCACAAAATTTAGTCACACAATCATAGCCACTTATCCCCTAGCCTTCACCAAGTAGATGAAAATCATTAACACCACATGATGAAATTGATATATCTCCCTCTTGGTGGTGTTTTCCTATTGGCACTACTACATGGACTTAGTCCACCAATGGTTAGGCAATTGATATAACTATAGGCCCCTTGGATGGCTAGGTGGCATTGGATGCTCTTGATGTAGAGCCTTCCACTTTGACGAATATGCCACCTAAAGATTATCCCTAACCTCCTCCCTTAGGTGACATGTCTTGTATTTAAGCTCTCTTCTTTCTCCTTCAAACATGATGTGGGTTTTTTATTTGACATGTTTTTTCGGTCCTTGTTTTTATTTCTCATTTCTAGTGCCATGTTTTAAGCCAGTGTTTCTCTTCCAGAAAGGAGTGTAGGTTGTGAATACAAAATGAATGATTTTATAAGTAACCTTCATGTATTTCATTATTTTTTATTAGAAATATTTCATAAAGTGTTTTAATGATAATATGTTCTAGTATGTTTTTATGATACATTTGATTTTAGATACTTGGATGCATATTTTTTTGTATCTTTTTTTGAATTATAAGAGATGATATTTACATATCCATAAATTATTGTTTACTATATATATTTGACTCAAAATATTGTATTTTATCATTATCTAACATGCACACACACCCCCCCCCCCTCCACACACACACACACACACACACACACACACACACACACACACACACACACACACACACACAGAACCCCTATTATCATTTTGAGTATTTTTTAATTTTATTGATATTTCAACCTAGTGGGACATAAGTGAAGCCTAAAATTGATGGTGATATAGTCATATTTACCCTTTTAATTCATGAAATAATTTTTTTAAGAGAATCTATTAGATGCAAGGTAAAATAAATGGTGGGTGTGCATTAAAAAATAATTAATATCCATCCCATCTATGAATACAAAGCTACACTTGAAAAATAGGATCACCACCTTTTCTTTGATTCTCTAGTTTTTTTTAGTTAGTAAGGTTTACAATATATTTATTATGTGTAAAATTCTATTGAATCATGGTATCCACTAATGTTAAAGTCATTGCTTTTTTAGTGGTCTATATAGAAATTAATACCACCTCTGGCTAAAAAAATACAGCAGAGTTGATAATGGGACAAATGACCTCTTAAGTGTACACTTATTTGAATATCTTATATTATAATATAATAATAATTCTAATATTATTTAATATAATATCTTATAATATTATATTATATAATAGTATATTAAATTACATTTATTAATATATATCATATATGTTTATATAATATAGTTATCTGATATTTAATATTAAATTTTTTTCTAGTGATACTAGGGAAGGGCCCTAGACCACAAAAAGATTAAATAAGAATAGACAAGAGGAACATCTATAATGTGTAGAAATAAATGGGGTACAAAAGTATCAAATAAAAATAGGTCTACCAAATCAGGTGATCAAATGAAAAATAAAAACCCACTTCAAATTAGGTGAATAATAATACCCTCCAACCAAAACCACCATGGATCACGAGCCATGGGTATTGACACCTAAAACCAAAACCCAATCTAGAGGCAAGGAAAGATACCTTGAATCATCCCTAACTGTAAAGTTTCTCAAATTTCCATAAAAAGAGTCATGAGCAAATGGTGACCCAAAACCAAAGGATGACAACCTTGACATAAAACTATACAAACCAATTCAAAAACATTTAATATCACCAAATAGATATTATCCAATACCCCTCAAGACCAACTTCAAAATGATAAAAATTGTTATTCACAACTACCATGAAACCAATAAAAAATTCCTCCCACCTTTTCATAATTAATCCCAATCCAGTAAAATTACCCAACTTTAAGAAAGAGACCAAAACACTAATTATCCTTTTCTACTCAAAGATCACGAATACAAAAACATGATCCTTCTAGATTTCTATCACTATTCTTTAACCAACTAAAGCTAACCATCTTTAAGAGAGATACTAAATCTTCAATTAACCTACCTACATTCCAATCAAATTCTTAGTTATTACCATCATAAACATATATAATAAGGGAAAACATGAAGATTTAAAAATGAAGATGCTCTAGGGAACACTCTAGCCAAACATCGAAAGATAGGGGCGAGCCAAACTACTATGAGAATAGGAAAAGAAAATTAGATATTTGGAAAGGGAGTTTCAACTCTCCCCATTCCCATCCTAGAGAAAATTATAGTACTGATAAAATTCCCTGCCATACCCATTTTCTTGGTAATATCCACATAAGACTTTATACCATTCAAATATACATGATGCTTAGTTACTATTCTGATGGGATGTTTAGAGTGTAAGTTTGCTAGCTTATCTATGTTAGCTTAATCTTCTCCATCCTCAGTCAAAGCATCTTTGTTGTACACATCAACATTGTCTTTACTTACATGACCTCTTTCTAGTTCTATAACAAACTTGATTTTAATAAGAGTCATAATATAACTTCACTCATTATAAATAATTTCAATTTATTTAAGAGAGGTCTTGGGAGTAAGTTGTAAACAAGGGTAAATGTTTTAACTTTCAAGTGAAACAATAGGATTTAGGACATGATCATTAGGGGAACATTTTTTATTTTGATTCTTCTTAATTTTGAGGTATTATTACTGAAATTATTAACACTACCATCCCATGCATATTATTATTTTTATTCAATATCTTCGTTAATGAACACCTTCTTGATAATGGGATTGTATAGCTTGTAGGCTATTTTATGTTCACTATAACTGATAAAAATATATTTTTACTTCTATCATCCAATATTCTTCTCGTTTATTTTGGCACATGTGTATATGCCACACATCCAAAAATTATTAAGTGAGATACAATGTGTTTCTTGTATCTCCATGCTTCTTATGGAATTTCATCTTTGAAACTCTTTATAAGACATCTGTTTAGAATATACATTTTTATTACTATTGCTTCTACCCATTATTCATTAGGAAAATGCTTGGCCTTTAAAATTATCCTATCCATATCCAATAATTATGTTGAGGTGTATATCTAGTCATAAATAACATATTAATTTGATGATATATGAAAAATATAAAAATTCATTTCACTTGTATTCTCCACCTCTGACTGACATGAGCACCTTGATGTGCCAACCATGTTTTCTTGCTAAAGTCATCAATAAAATTTAGAGAATATAAACATTCTAATAATGATGGAGTTTGCATTGGTCCACATAGATCAATGTGAACAAGTTATAATTTTTCCTGTCATCTATAATACATTACTATTGGAAAACTTTCCCTATGTTGTTTTGTCACAATAAATATCTTAGACAAATTGGTTGACTATTCAATGGGTGGTAATTCTCTTACCATCCACTTCTTCTATAATAAACTCAAACATATAAAATAGAGGTATCCAAACCTTAGATGCCAAGCTATGTTTGGTTTAAATGCAGTACCATTAAATTCACCTTTCTTGAGTAGGCCATCCTTGGGCTATGTTTTGACTTTCATTCTTAATCTAGATTTGGAAATATTTATTCCTAGTCATCATAACCTTTACAATCAATCTTTAAATAGGTCTATCTAGTATGGTACACACATCATCTTCAAAAAATACTCTATAACCATTCTGTACAAGCTACCTGACACAAATAATATTTTTCTTCAATCTAGGCACAAAGTAAACATCTGTGATATGTTTTCTTTCACCATTTTTAGTAAAAATATTAATCACACATTTACCCATAACTAACACTTTTTTTTCATCCCCCAATTTGACTTCTGACTTGGTAGAACATTCTAAAATTGAAAACAAATTTATATTTCCAGTAATGTGATTACAAAACCCACTATATAAAAACCAAATATCATTAGATCTATTTTGAGAAACATGACATGTGATCAAAATCAATTTTAAACATATTTGATAAATTAAAAATTTTGTCTACTGACATCTTTGTGTTTTTTCTTGCATTCATGTAAATAATGACCAAATTTATTGTAATAATAACATTTAATATTATATTTATAAGACCTTTCATATTTATATTATAATAGGTTTTTGATTCACCATTTGGTGTTGTAAGAATTGAAATGTTTAATTTTCCTTCCTCCTTGATCTACATGTGACAATGAAACATGAATTGAGGTTTAATTGGCCATGATTAATTCCATTATTTAACCTAAATATGTCCTTGTGTGAATGAATCGAGTGATTTTTTTAATCATATACTTAATCAGGACCAAGTGATACCCAAATCACATTTCAAACATAATTGTATAGATCTTGATTGCCTCAACTGAGCCTTGTGAACCTTTTTGAGACTAGACCATTTGATATGGCATAAAATCCAAATCATATTGTCTACTTGTAGTCAGGTTCAGGTGTCTCAATTATCTCAATTGATCCATTTAAACCTAATTACAAAAAATAAATGTGATTTAGAGCTCACCTAGCCCCAATTTAGTCTATGATGAAACCAGAAATGTCTCCCTTTGTGAATGAATCTAGTGATTCATTTCAACATGAACTCAATTATCCTATAAAGTGATCTCAAAAACACATTTTATCATCACAATTAGGTTCATGGAATTTGATTGTCCAAATCGAACTTCATGAACTTAATTTCAAAAATAAATTGAGATTTGGTGCTCATTTGGTCTTGATTGAGTCCATGATTGAAAAAATAGATTTATTAATTAAATCAAAGACATAATTAGAGCATATCAAACCACATGAAGCTAAAACCAATTATACAATGTTATTTATGCCTTAGTTGGCCTTGATTGACTGTGTTATTAAACCAAAATATGTTCATGTAAACTAATGGATTCATTGTTTCAATAAGACTCAATCACACTAAAAATATCCATATTTCATATTATTTAGTTATAATTATGTTCACAATGCTCAATCTAGCCAACATGCTCTATTAACCTAATTTCAAGAGTGAACTATGATTTGGGGCTCACTTGGCCTCGATTGAGTACCTAATCAAATCAATCGCTCATTTTTTTAATCATGAAAAAAATTGGGGCAAACAAAGCTCTGTGATATTAAATTTTACAATGTGATGAGATTTGGGAATCCAGTTTCCTAAATTGAGTCCATGATCGAATAAAAATTGCTCTTTGAATGAAATGAGCAAGATATTGGTTCAATCATGAAATCATTAAGGGCCAAGTGAACCTTAGATTAAAATTTATTATTGTAATAAGGTTCAAGTGGCTCCATTGGGCCCAATTTAGACTTGTAAACCAAATTTTGATAACAAAATATGATGTTGAGCTCACATTTTTTTATTGAGTCCCTAATTGAATCTTATCAATCCCAATTAAGATAGATGTGACTACATAGTGTGATTTAGGACTAACTTGGCCATGATTTAGTTTGTTATAGAAGAAAAATGTCTCCTTATGTAAATGAATCAAGTCATTGTCATTAAAATGTCACAATTTATTATGCGAGGGTTGTTTGGACCCAATTATGTAACATATTTAAAAAATTAATCAGTTGGTTGAATATGATATTTAATTCAATCCAATTGATATTTAATTGACATTATAAACATATGTAATTTGTTATTTGGGGAACTGTTGGCCCTTATTACTTACCATATTTATTCAATTAATTTATTATTTCAATATGGTACATAATAAGTGCCAATTGATAATTGATTGACATTAAATGGTTGTATAATTCATTATAAGGGTCATGGTTAGCTTGTATTACATACCAAATCAAATTAATTATTTATTTGGATCCATTTTATTTCTATATTTGACCAATTAATCATTTCATTCAATCATAACCCTAATTTGGGCATATAAAGCTCTATGAAACTAATTAAAACTAATTGATTACGTCAGTATGGTATGTAATTGGGGCCAATAAATCCTAAATTGAATTGAAATGGACCTAAATAGTTTCAATAGGTGTATATGGCCCCAATTGCATAAAATATTAAACTAATTGCTCGATTGAGTCAACATAGTACACAATCAAGTCTAATCAAGATGAATTTAATTTATATTATTTTAATTCATGTCATAGGGTATGATTGCCCCTAATTGTATACATTATTGGCCTTGTGAACTTGTTTGAAAATAAACAACTTGATCTAGGTTCACTTGGCCCTAATTGAGTCTACGATTGAGACAATCACTCAATTGTTTCACACACAAAAACATTTTGGTTCAATCATAGACTTAATCATGAAACAATGTGACCCATATCACATTATATAATATAAATTAAGTTCATGGGGATATATAGGCCCTTATTTCACCTGTGATTGAAAAAACATGTGATTGGTATAATCACAAACTTAATTGAGGCTAAGTAAGGCCAAATCACACTACATAGTCATAATTGATTCATGGTGCTCAATTTATCTAAGTGTACCAAAATAACCCCAAATGTATATCATTTAAACCAATCACATAATTGATTTGATATGATATACAATAGGGTTCAATTGACCTAGTAAACCCATTTGCAGGTAGTTAATGTTAAATGGGGATTGATTGGTCCCAATAACATACAACATAAAAATAATCTAGTAATTACTCATTTTGATCAATCATAGGTGCAATTGGGACCTATAGATACCCATACATCTAATTGAAACCATAAATTGTGATATGGAGATAAGCAGGGCCCCATTGAGTACGTTATTAGACTAAAATGAATCACTATGATAAGGGGAAAATTTAGGCCCATTTAAGTATGTGATTGAAAAAAAATTATTGAGCCGATATATAATGCAATTGGGGCCAAGTGAGCCTCGTATAACCATGATCAAACCAATTAATCAATTAGTTCAACATGGTATACAATTGAGGCAAATTGAACCTTGGTATTACATTAGATCATTTTAACTCATTGCATGGGCAATTGTTAGTACTAATTACATATAGGGATTCAACCAATTAATCTATTATTTTAACATGGTCAAAAATTGGGCCCAATCAATCCCTGATTAACATTATATGGTCATAATTTATTGCATGAGGCATAATGGCATAATGGCACAAATCATGTAGCATATTAAGCAACTAATCAATTATTTATACACAGACTCAATTGGGACCATGTGTAGAAGCCCCACATAAGATTTCATTGTCTCAATTTTGTTTTATGGATTTTATTGGGATAATCAAACCACATGAACCTACATTTGATTATGAAATTGTTGAGTTGTGGAGCTAAAAACTTCACCAAATGAGCAAATGTAAGGTTGCTGTAATTACACAGTCACCGACGTTGGTCAGGGGTCGACCAGAGGCTGTCAACGTCGGTTATGGATCGGCCAACGTTGGTCATGTGCAGACAGATAGGGACCGACATCGGTCACCTGTGCGTTCCAAAATTCTATTTTCATGGATGAACAGATTGCTTGCATGAAAAGATTAACTGTTAGTTGTGAGTCCGCATTTCTATTTTTGGCAAGACTGATTTGAACCTTTGATTAAGAGGTGTATCTAATGGTGGAGAATGCATAGCTCATGAATCCTAGTATTATATAATAGGGATAGATCTTCATATCTTTTAGACATGAAAAAGGGTGAATCAATTCAAGTAGCTGAATTGTGTTTGTAATTGAGAGAGAACTCTTGAGGGAAAGAGATCTATACATCTGAGAGGTGTGGAAGAAAGAGAGATTTCTTCAATTGTATTTCCTTCTAGAAGAGTTTAATACAAGTTTTCATTGTTTCTTGTATCTCATATTCTTTGCTGATTCTGATTTCTAGTTACTTATTACTTCTGGTTTAATTTCGTGTTTAGTTGCTTACACAAAAGTAATCAATTGTGTTGTAAGATCCTAACAAGTGGTATCAGAGCTTGGGTTCACTAATAGTTGATTTCAGATCATGTTAGTGTTTTTTGATTACAGGTCACTCACAGGGGTTTCTATTTGAGTGGGAGTATAGCAATGGTAGAATAAATTAAACTAAGAATGAAGAAGTTTAACGACAAGAATTATCAATTATGGAGGATGCAGATAGAAAATTATCTATATCAAAAAGATCTGTACTTACCGTTGGGTGGGGTTTCAAGCAAATCCATAGATATGCAAGATGAAGAATGGAATGTTCTTGATAGAAAGGCTCTGGGATCCATAAGGTTGAGCCTGGCATCTTCTGTGATTTCCAACTTATCACAAGCAAAGACAATGGTAGAGTTAATGGATACTTTGGAAAATTTATATGAAAAGCCCTCAGCTTCGAATAAAGTATATCTTATGAAGCAATTATTTAATTTGCAAATGCAGGAAGGTGGATCTGTATCTAATCATCTAAATGATTTTCATGCAATAGTAAATCAGTTAAATTCAGTCAAAATAGTTTTTGATGATGAAATTAAGGCTCTCTTAATTTTATGCTCTTTACCTAAAAGTTGGCATAGTTTGGTAATGGTAGTTAGTAATACTGCATCTGCTTCAAATATCTTGAAAGTAGATGATGTTGTTAGTGTAATCTTGAATGAAGAAACTCGTAGGAAAAGCACAGGGGAAACATCAGGTAATGCTTTAAGTATTGAAAGCAGGGGAAGGCAAAGAGAGAAGGGAAAGCAAGGGAGATCAAGGTCAAAGTCAAAGATGAGAGGTAGATCCAAATCCATAAATGGAAGAAAAATAACCTACTAGAATTGTGGAAAGATAGGGCATGCAAAGAAAGATTGCTGGTTGAAGGTTAAAGAAGAAAATTAGTATGAAGGTAAAGAAGAAGTAAAAGTTACAGGTATTGTTGCACAAGATGCTTCTATAGTTTTTTTGGATAATAGAATAGAATCTTGGGTTTTAGATTCTGGTGCCTCTTTCCATCCTACCCCAAATAGAGAATTTTTCAATGATTATGTCTAGGGAGATTTTGGAAAAGTTTATTTAGGGGATGATGAGCCTTGTAAAATTGTTGGCAAAGGAAAAGTGCAGCTGAAATTGCAGAATGGCAACACATGGGTGTTAAAGGATGTCATGCATGTACCCATCCTGAAGAGGAATCTGATTTTTGTAGGAAAGTTAGGGGATGAGGGTTGCATAGTAACTCTCACAGCTAAATCTTGGAAAGTTTCCAAGGGTGCACTTGTATTAGCCAGAGGTAAGAGAGTAGGTACTCTCTATTTATGTAATTGTATTACTGATTATTCTCCTTCTATATTATCTACTTCAGATGTAGATGCAAAGTTTTGGCACTGTAGGCTTGGCCACATAAGTGAGAAGGGAATGAGTGTTCTTAAGTCAAAAGATAAACTTTCAGATTTAAAAAGTATAGATCTAGATTTTTGTGAGCATTGTATTTTTGGAAAATAAAAGAGAGTGAGGTTTCTCAAAATTGGGTCAACAAAGAAGAAGCACAAGTTGGAGCTTGTTCACATAGATGTGTGGGGACCAACTCAGGTAGCTTTTATTGGAGGATCATAATATTATGTTTCTTTCATTGATGATGCTACAAGAAAGGTATGGGTTTATTGCATAAAGAAGAAATCTGATATTTTTGACACATTTAAGAAATAGAAAGCTTTGGTTGAGAATAAAATAGGTTTGAGATTGAAGTGCCTTAGATCTGACAATGGTGGTGAGTAATGCAACTATAAATTCAACAGTTACTATTCTATGAGTGGAATACGTAGGGAAAGGATGGTTCCAAGGACACCTCAGCAAAACGGAGTTGCTAAAAGGATGAATAGAACAATAATAGAGTGTGCACAGAGTATGAGGTTGCATGCTAGTTTGCCGTTATAGTTTTAGGCAGAAGCTAAAGATACTACAGTTTACTTGATTAATAGAGGACCCTTTACTACTCTGGATGGTGGAATTTTAGAAGAGGCTTGGACAGGTAAAAAGGTAGATCTTTCATTTCTCATAGTTTTTGGTTTTGAAGCTTTTGTGCACGTTGATAAAGAAAATAGAAAGAAGCTGGATGCTAAATCTATGCGATGCACTTTTATTAGTTATGCCTCTAGAGATTTCGGATTCTGGTTGTGGAATCTAGGAACTAACAAAATAATTAGAAGCTGTGATGTTGTTTTCAATGAAAAGGTGATGTACAGTGATCAGCTCAAGAAGCTAAATAATTTTGAGCAGAGTAATGTTGATTTGGATGAGGTGATGATCCAAAATGAGCTCACGGGGAAAAATAATCATAGACAGGAAAACACAGACACCAACGTCAGTTAGATAGGAATCGACGTCAGTCATACAGGAACCAATGTTGGTCAGATAGTAACCGATGTCGATCAAACAAGAATCAACATCAGTCAAGTGGAACCGATGTTGGTCAGGTACAGACACAGGGATGACCAAGATCGGTCACTGATCGAGAATTTGGGTAGAAAACAAGCTATGAATGAGTCTCAAATGCCCATGAGGAGGTCAAAAAGGGTAAGTAAACCTCCAATTCATTATTCCCCTTCATTATTCTACTTGTTGCTCACTAATAGTGGAGAACCAGAAATTTTTGATGAGGCAATGTAGGTAGAATCCTGAAAATAATGGGAGCATGGCATGATTGAGGAAATTGATTCCTTGAAGGAGAACCAAACGTGGGATTTGGTTGAGTTGCTAGCTAGAAAGAAAGCACTGAAAAACAAATGGGTTTACAGGTTAAAAGAAGGTGAGAATAGACAAATGAGACATAAGGCCATGTTGGTAGTAAAGGGATTTACATAGAAACTAGGTATTGATTTTGGTGAAATTTTTTCTCCTGTAGTAAAGATGACTTCCATTCAGACTATATTGTCTTTAGTTGCTATTGAGGATTTGCATCTTGAGCAGCTTGATGTTAAGACATCATTTCTTCATGGAGATTTGGATGAAGAGATATATATGGAACAGTCAGAAGGTTTTGAGGTCAAAGGTAAGGAGAAACTTGTGTGCAGGTTGAAGAAAAGCTTATATGGTCTTAAGCAAGCTCTAAGACAATGGTATTTAAAGTTTGATAGGTTTATGACAGAGCATGGCTTTAGTAGATATCAATCTGACCATTGTGTTTATTTTAATAGATTGGATAATGGTAATTATATTATCCTATTACTGTATGTAGATGATATGCTTCTTGCAGGTTCACACATGCAGGATATTAATGAGCTTAAGGTAAAATTAACTCACACATTTTCCATGAAGGATTTAGGAGCAGCAAAGAAAATCCTTGGCATGAGTATTAAGAGAGACAGGAAAAATCATAGTTTGATTTTGTCTCAAGAGGATTATGTGAACAAGGTGTTGGAGAGGTTCAATATGCAAGATGCAAAATCGGTGAGCACACTTATGGCTAGAAATTTCAAGTTGAGCAAAGAACAGTGTCTTAAATCACATGATGAGGTGGAGTACATGAGTAGAGTTCCATATGCTTCAGTAGTTGGGAGCTTAATGTATGCAATGGTATGTACCAAACCTGATATTGCCCAAGTAGTGGGAGTTGTAAGCAAGTTTATGGCCAATCTAGGAAAGGAACACTGGAAATCAGTTTAGTGGATTCTCAGATATCTGAGAGGGACCATCAATAGGAATTTACGCTATGGAGGGTCAAACACTTCTCTACATGGATATGTAGATTCAAATATGGCAGGGGACTTGGATGGTAGGAGAAGCACCACAGGATATGTGTTCACTATTGGTGGAACGGCAGTTAGCTGGATTTCAAAGTTGCAGAAGGTTGTTGCCTTGTCTACTACAGAGGCAGAATACATTGTAGTCACAGAGGCTAGCAAGGAAATGATTTGGATGACTCAATTCATGGAAGAGTTAGGAAAGGATCAAAAGAGTTACAAATTCTACAGTGATAGTCAAAGTGCAATTCATTTGGCAAAAAATTCAGCCTTTCATTCAAGAACCAAACATATACAGCTTAGGTACCACTTTATTAGACAGGTATTGGAGGATGGTGAGTTGAAGCTAGAAAAGATCCATATGGATAAGAACCCTACTGATATGTTAACAAAGTTGATAACAAAGTAGAAGTTGAATCTTCATTCAAGTTTTGTTGGTCTTCAATATTGAACTTGAAGATGGAGAAACAAGCTAGAGGATGTTGCTGTATAGGTATAGGTGCAACTGTTTATATCCAAGTGGGAGATTGTTGAGTTGTGGAGCTAAAAGCTTCACCAAATGAGCAAATGCAAGGTTTCTATAATTACATAGTCACTAACGTCGGTCAAGGGTCGACCAGAGGCTGTCGACATCGATTATGGATCAATCGATGTTGGTCATGTGTAGACAGACATGGACTGACGTCGGTCACCTATGCATTCCAAAATTCTATTTTTGTGGATGAACAAATTGTTTGCATGAAAAGATTAACTATTAGTTGTGAGTCCGCATTTCTATTTTTGGTAGGACTGATTTGAACCTTTGATTAAGAGGTGTATCTAATGGTGGAGAATGCATAGCTCATGATCATAGTATTATATAATAGGGATAGATCTTCATAGCTTGTAGACATGAAAAAGGGTGAATCAATTCAAGTAGCTGAATTGTGTTTGTAATTGAGAGAGAACTCTTGAGGGAAAGAGATCTGTACATCTGAGAGGTGTGGAAGAAAGAGAGATTTCTTCAATTGTATTTCCTTTTGGAAGAGTTTAATACAAGTTTTTGTTGTTTCTTGTATCTCATATTCTTTGCTGATTCTGATTTCTAATTACTTATTACTTCTGGTTTAATTTCATGTTTAGTTGCTTACACAAAAGTAATCAATTGTGCTGTAAGATCCTAACAGAAATGTGATTTTCACCTCACCTTGCCTTGAGTCTATGATCAAACCAACAACTCTAATTTCTAAACCAAAGACATAATTAGGACATATCAAGTGATTATTTTTTTATCACAAACTCAATCTTTTTATTCATTTGATCATATAATCAATTAAAGATAACTAAGCCCTAAATCCCTATTCATTTTTGTAATTAGAATCATGGGGTGCCATGGCTCAATTAATCCTTGTGAACCAAATTGTGACAATGAAATTTGATTTGTGGTTCCCTTTCTTGTCCCTAAATGAGTGTGTTCAAACATATTACTCCATTTGTTTTATCATAGACACAATTGAGGTGTGTAAAGTGATTCATTCATTCATAGACTCAATCAAGTGATTTTTGGAACATGGACTCAATTTGAGCCTAGTGATCTACACATCATGATAAAGTGTTTAAAATAGATTCATGGACATCAATCCAAACAATCCAACCTCATTAAACTCTTTAGTAAAAATCACATAATATTACCATAATTATATTTATGGGGATAAATTAACCCCAATTTTATGTCCTTGATTGATCTAATCAAATAATTACTAGTTCAATTAGTGATGTAATAGGGGCCAACATAGATGAAACTCAAATTCTATACGTATAACTAGGTTTAAGGGATTTCAAAATAATCTAGTCATTTTTTTCACTAGTGATAAAAGTGTGGAATATCCAACTAGTTTATGATTCAAGGAAAAATATATGGTACAATTGAATAAAGAGAGATATCCTTAAGGATCCTATCATAAATTGAAACCTATAATGTTTTAACCTTGTAAAATCTCAAAAATTATAAATGAGTATGCTTATGCAATTGATATGCTTGAATATTTAGATATCAGTCTCATTTTTAATATGGTTGACCTTTATAAACATGATTCAAAATGTTGAATGATGACCAAGAGGCTTGAAGGTCAAATAATTAATCATAAAATTTCTTAAGAAAATGAGCAAACATATTTAGAGAGTTATAGGTATCAAAATAGCTACCACACTATCCTATGCATACAATATGTATTTGGTTAAATGGGTGGGCCTATTAAATTCATACAATTCATGAAATATTGAAGCTCAATTAATGAAATCTAACAAAACATGATTTTATATTATCTCTTGACTAAGAGGATGAGAATTATTTGGGCCACAACCAACTAACATTAACTAGTCAACATTAATTTTATTGATAAGTTTTATCAAGTTTGTGTGTTCCTATTCATGAACATGAGATTTAGATGTCACACTTGTAATCCAAATAAGATAGTTAATTATAGGAATTATAAAAATAAAAATGACCAATGATCATTGGTTAAAGCTTTGAAATTTTGGAAAGACTATAAAAAACTATGATAACTTCACTTTAAATGAAAATAAAACTGATCAAGGATCATTGGTAGCAGTTCATGTTGAAGCTTTCAAACTCTGAGTTTGGAAAGAATAAGTACACACAATGATTTATAAATGGCATAGATAAGGCACATATGGTGAATTTATTAAAAAAATAAATAAAAAAAGATCTTTCCATAACAAATTTTCAATGATTTTTTTGGTTGCTTGTATACTAATCAAAGAGTATATATTGGGAATAAATAAGGATTAAATAGATAAATTATAAAATATTAAGGAGTCTTTTTATAAAAATCTATATTAGGAATAAATACAAATTAAATAAATAAATAAATTTTAAAATCCTAAGAAGTCATTACAATTTTTTTAATATTATTTTATATATTTCCATTTTACTCCTTAGCATGGTTGAGTGTAGGGTTGGAATTTTAACTTAACCTTGCCTATGACATTAAAATTTGTTGAATGGGACCTTTAAATAAGTAAATAAATCATGAAATTCTAAAGACTCTTCCAAAAAATTAATATTACTTTATACATTTCCATTTTACTAGTTATCATCAATGAGTGTAAGCCTTGAATTTCAACTTAAATTTCCCATGAATTTAAAATTTGTTGATTGTGACCTCTTTTAAAGAACTGTAAATTATAAATTATTAATACAAATTTACATGTTATTGATATTTACATTATTATTAATATTAAGTTATTTTTATATATTTATAAAAATTAATCATTGAAAAGTATATTAGGTATTGGCCACCAATTTTTAAATAGGATGATGACATAGTGATTTGAAATTGGTGAGTTCTTTTATAAATTTAATTTTTGGGATTGGGGGATCCATGACATGATCTAGAATGCAAGTAGGGATTTAGTTCTTGTACCTCCACTTTTCCAAGCTTGCAATTTTATGTCCTCCACTATGGATAGCTTGATCAATTGTGGGATTTGAACCTAGTACACAAATCTACAAATATATCCTCTCTAGTCATTAGCCCAAAATCTAGGGGATAAATAAAAAAAATACACACAAATTTAGAAGATGTTTAGATATAACATTTACATATCTATTAAGTAATTTAGTTTGTTTTAATTGGTCAACCTCTCTTGATTACAAACACTTTTTACTATTGTTAAATATGCATTTTACATAGGGTCCCTACCCTTTACAAGAATTAAACAAGCATGGTCAACAAATACAGATCATACAATAGTGCCTAAAATAAAGATAAAAAAAGCTAACTAACATTAAAATAATAGTAAAAAAATGACAACTACGACTAAAATAAACTACACCAATAAAAAACAAAGACCCTTCGAAATCATTTTCCTTTCACGATCTGAGTGTCATATTCATAGGTTATAACTCATTCTTACCTTTTCCTTTCATTTTTTTTCTCACCATCATCCACTCTCCTCCTTCCCCTAAGTAAGGTGAAATCAGAATGGAAATTTCAAGATCATCATCAGGTTTAGGATTCAACAAAGGAATCCTTGATTACAAAACTTTAGCTTCAACTTTAGACTTTAATGGAGTCTTAGCCTTGAACCCTTTACTAGATTCACATTTAGAGTTATTTTAGACATCCTTGACCTAAACTTCCTGAGATGGATATAAAATTCCACAGGAATTTATAGGACCATTTTTAGGGCTTCACTTTTGTGTTCACTCATAATTTCCTTGTTGGCTTGAACTATTAGAAATTTAGGATTATCATCCTTCCACCAAGTATTTCCATTATTTTGTTTACTGTACAAAAAATTGTTGATCAAATGACCATTTACAAAAGATATATGGCATCTAAAGGGTAAATATCCATATTCAATAGTTTACAACCATTTTTAGTCCCTAACTTGTAGTTCAACATATACAAGGAGATCTTTAGAGATGTTCAACTCAACAAGCATCCTAGCATAGGTTGAATGTCACATTTCATTCATTTTGGGATCTACATTAATAAAAAATAACAATGAATTCCCAAAAATTTTAAGCAAATAAATATTACAAAACTGGAAGGGAAAATGGGTTAACCGTGTCTAGATGACTAACAATACACAATATATTAGCAATTCTATGTGTCATTAATTGGAACTGAAATGCCTAATCAAATGTGTCCCATCAAGGTTTTAATTTCATACTTATGCATGAATCATCATCCTTCAAACTTAGAACAATAATGACAATAGTGGCTATTAGTGTTTCATTTATATCAAAACATATAATTTTATAAAATAGGTGTAACTCGTTGAGTAAAAAAGCGGGAAGATTGAGAGAGTTATAGGAAGTAAAATTTATATGACAATATATTATACATACAAGTTGTATTTGGATAAATAGGCGTGCCTACTAAAATCATACAATTCATTGATTATTAAATTTGAACTAATGAAATATATCAAAATATGATTTTAAAATAGCTCTAGTCTATGAGGTTGAGAATTATTTTAGAGAAAATAAGATGATGTAACCAACTAACATTATCAATTCAACACAAAATTTATTATATAGTGTTATTAGGCTGACATGTTCATGTTCACAAATAGGGGATTTAGATGTCAAGTGTGCAATCTAACTGAATAATTAAAGCCAAGGATTCTAAAAAAAATTAAAACTAGTAATTGCAATTAATATTATATATTTAGTAGGATTGCATGGTTTTTTTAATTTATAATACGCACTAAAATAAGAAAAGGAGTTATTGAGCAGTTGGAAAAATGGAGAAAAAAGTTTCTCATTTTGGTGTCATGAATCTAATTGTGGGTTGTGTCTTATTTTATGCATTCTCCAGAGTTGTAATTTCTTAATATATGGGATTTATTATTGATATTTCTTTTGACCCAATTCACTTTAATTAATGGGTTCCTCTACCCTAAATTTTGAAGTTGATTATTTGATTAGTTATCCTCTATGTTGTGTAGAGTAGATTTTTTAGACTATTTGCATGTTTTTCCTAGCATTTGGAAAACCATTATCAAAATGTATCTTCCTAGTAATTAGCTCTAGCAAGGGCATTCAAATATTTTATAATTGATTGTTACTCATGGTGAGAGTAATTTTTTTTATTTTAATTTTTAATTTTTTTTCCAAGTAATTGTAGATTGGTAGGAAATTATGTAAAGAAAAACTTGCAATAATCTCCATATAATTTTATAAAATAGATTTTGTTGAATTCGTTGCATCAAATTTTCTAAACCTTTAATTGTAGAATGTGTTGAGTGATGATTATATAGAAGGCATTGGACCTAGACTAGTTAACATGTAGGAAAGACTATGAACAAATATGAATGTTCATTTGATGATTATAAATGTAAACAATCCAATGGAGATATAGATGGATTTTTTCACTGAGAAAAATATTTTTTATTAAATAATAGTGGACTTGATATGACATAATTTTATGTCCCACAACTAATTTCAAGTGTTTTGTTGTATGTGACTTTCCATTAGGACATACTGAATCACATATTACAATAATTTGCAGCAATTATGTTTTTTTGAAATAATAGTGGGCTTGATATGACATACTTTTATGTCCCACATAACTCTTTTCAAGTGTTTTTTGATGGAACATTCTATTAGGACACATTGAATCACATATTACAATAGTATGTTACAATTGTGTTTAGAGTGATGAAGGAAAATATTGTATTTAATGTAGAACACAGAGGAGATGAGGAAACATGGATTCATTTTTGTTGGTGTTTTGTCATATTTCGTGTCTTCAAGGTAAGTCTTATGTATTTGTGTTTTATTTTATTACTTGTATTTTTTTAATACCTTGCAACTAGTCTAACACATCAAACACTTAAGTAAGTTCAAGCATCATCTACCACATGAGTAATACTTGTTCTTAAAGTTTAACAAACTTCACATTCATTTTGAACTTCTATGTAAATACATTGAACTATAGTCATGTATGGAGTATTAACATGTTTATAATGTGAATGGTAATATGCAATTTACATAACATGTGGGAATTTCATGTGAATTGTTGTATTTAAACAATTGTATGCTCATGATAACAGTTTAAAAACTAGAATATGTCTTTTTATAACATTTTGGTGGTTATTTCATGGCATAGAACCTGGGGAAAACCCATTGTTAAATAAATTATTCATGTTAATAAAGCTTAGTGTAGAATATCCACCTAGTTTATGAGTCAAATAAAAACTTATAATATACGTTCAAAAAGAGAGGTATACTTAAGAATCCTATCAAAAATTGAATCCTAAAAAGTTTGGCCCTTGAAAAATATGAAAATGTATAAATGAGAATGCTTACTCGATCGATCTCCCTAAATATTTATACACAATTCTCATTTTTAATGTGGTTGACATTTACCCACATGAGTCAAAATGTTGAATTATGACCTAAAGGTTTAGTAGGATGAATAATGGACAAAACATATTTGAAGAAAAAATGGGCAAATTGAGAGAGTTATAGGAAGTAAAATTTATGCAATATGATCTTATACATACAAGTTGTATTTGGTTAGATAGGTGTGCCTACTAGATTCACACAACTCATGGATTACTAAATCTGAAACAATGAAATATATCAATACATGGTTTTATAATAGCTCTAGACTATGAGGTTGAGAATTGTTTCAACCAAAGGAAGATGATGTAACCAAATGACATTAACATTTCAACACAAAATTTATTATATAGTGTTACGAGGCTGACATGTTTATCTTCACAAATAGGGGATTTAGATGTCAATTGTGCAATCTAATTGACATAGTTAAAGACAAGAATTCTAAAAAAATAAAAGTAGTTTTAATTAATATTATACATTTGGTAGGATTGCATCTTTTTAAATTTATATTTTGTGTGAAAATAAGAAAAGGAGTTGTTGAGAAATTAGAAAAAGGGAGAAAAAAACATAACTAAAAGTTTCTCATTTTGGTGTAATGAATGTAATTGTGGCATGTGTCTTATTTTATGCAATCTCCAAAGTTGTAATTGCTTAATATATGTGATTTATTTATTTATTTTTATTGATATTAGGGTTACATGGGTCCCTTTCCCATAAACATAGAAGCAATATATAAATAAAAAAGGCTTGGCTTAATAGGAAAATTATTAAGACATTGACCATCTAAAACCAAACTTTATACCAGAAGTTTTAAACAAACTACATAGATATACCAAAATATAGTTTATCCATCTAAATACCAAAGATAGCAAAAAACAAGAAAAAATCACCTCCAAGCTAAAAAACCAACCATTAAATATTCCTATTATTACTCCATAATTATTATTTTGATTTCATTCCCATCACCATCCACCACCATACCTGGTTCCACCATCCTTGATTTCTTCATCAACTTGGAATATTGGATATTTTGAACCTAAGCACAATCCACTACAACTGGATTAACCACTTCCAAACTTTTATCAGACCTCATCTCCATAGAAACTATCAGCTTTAAAAAGTTTAGCCTTTTTTTACAATTGCCTTACCCTAACTACTCTTTCCTCTCCCACCATGGGGGTTCTTTAAACAATCCTCTCACCACACTGTGCATGAGCCACTTAATCACCTTTAATTTAGTTGGTGACCTCTATTGTGCTCTCTACACCTAGGGAACATGCTACTTCTACCTCTTGAGTGAAACTTATTAAAGACATAAAGCTATCTTCTAAAATTTGAAACACCGATAAGGGAACATACCCTAACCCATCTTTACTTGAAAATAGAAAATATAGAAAAGGTCCTAGAGGCAACGAGTCAATTATTGATATCAAACCTACCCTATGCTCTAGCCAAATACAAACTCCACCATGAGTTTGATCTTATCCCTCTCAAAAATAACAAGACATAGTTAATAGTGAAGATAGGTTCCAAATCAGAGTTAATGTGCACTCTTCTACTTACTATTAGCTCTTCCACACCTAATAACACCACCAATGTGTCTGCCATTTCAAATTTAGGAACCCAAAAAATGTTCATCACCCTTGTTTTGGTGGCATTTCCTATAAACCCCATCTCCCTCACTTTGGCCCCTCTAAAAATTAATGCCCACCCCAAATATTCCATAAATTTAGGCTCCAGGTTGAGAGACGAAGATAAACCAGTAAACACAAACCATAATCTGAATGTGGTACCCATATCAAAGATATCCCTCTACCCAACCTCTTCACATAAAATGTCATTATGAAGCCAACAATTCCACATACTTGACATAAATAAAATCATCATTATCTAAGCCATCACCCAACTCAAATGCAAAGTTCATCGGAAGGAAAAAATAAGCTGCCACCTCTATTTCGTAATGTCTAAAAAACTTATCAAATTTATTAAATTAAATTATAAAATTAGAGGTCAATCATTTCCACCCTCACACAATCACTCCAACCTTATTTAATGTTATCAACCTTGGAGACCTCTTTTTGATCAATTCTTGTATTCACCATAAAATCTGTAAATCGATTGCTTTCACAAAAGTAATGTGAACAACTCCATTCTTCAAATTGGTTTAGTTTAGGCCAAATAATTGAAAGAATATTGTCCAATTTTAGGATTTATCCTTTTGTTCTTTCAAGGTTTGTCTAAAAACCTAAGAATCCCCTTCAATTTATAAAAAATATATTTTGCATTATGATGCCAACTCAATTCCTACTATAAGTGTCTGAGCTTTCACTTCATTATTAGTTCCATCAAGCATTTTCAAGGAGATAGCTCTAACTAAGGAATTGATACAATCCTTGATTACACACCCATCCCCTGAAGCTCCTATATTCTTTTTACAAGCCCCATCAAAATTTAACTTGAACCAACTTGGTTGTGGAGGAGTCCAAACTACTTCATTTATTTTCCTCTTATCTTTCTTATTTACTATTGACCCTTTAGCGGGGGTGGGGGGGATTCATATATTTCCATTTAGCACACATCTGCATATCCCATTGGGTCAAAAAACCTTATTTCCTCTTCAATTATATTGAAATTACTTCAGAAATGGATAACTTCATTTCCATTAAAACTTCATGTAGCAGACATTATCTACCCTCAAAGATGCAAGCATTTCTTTCCTTCCAAGTAGTCCAAATAACAATAGCTTGACTACAACTCCATAAACTATAAAGAGAATGCTTCACATATCTCATTAGCTAGGAGGAAAAGGCTTGAAAAATATTAGGAGGCCAAGCCAAAACCCAATTGAATTTATTGCATAACCAAATCTAACACCAATTAGCAAAATAACAATCAAACAAAAGGTGATCCATTGTTTCTTCTTGTTGTTTACAAAGACAACATCTCGATGGCCCTTTAAACCCCATTTTCTTGAGATGGTCTTAAGTGATAATGTGACTTTGAATCACCAACCAAGAAAAATCCCCTAATTTTTGAAGTCCTTCCTTACCCAAATCAAGTAAATTCACCCAAGCCAAAAAAAATCCATTGTTTTAGCCATCTGATAACCTAGTTTAATTGTGTAGCACCAATCTAATGTAATTGATATTATTTATTATTGATAAAGATTTTCCTTAGTAATGGACTTTATTCTAGTGCCCTTATCTCAACCTATGGGATTGGAAATTTTGAAAATCTTATCCACTTGTGAACTAATCTCAATTCATTAGATCAGAGATCCAAGTAATCCACCACCTTGGACCCCCAAAGATTTCATAACAAAATTTTGATTTATGATCCTTCAATTTTTTTGCCAAAAGGTGATACCTATTCCAGGAATCTTGCCAAAAGTTTTCTTTCCTCCCATTTTTTACTATCTAGGAAACGTGATGAGATATAATCGTTGTACATTTTAACAAAAATTTCCAAACATGGAAACCTATAGGAGGATTAGTTACTAACACAATACTCTTTGATAACTCAAAACCAAGATATTTGGCCCTAAGAATTCTAAACCATAACCTATTTGAATTAGTCACCATCATCCATACCAATTTGGCCCCTAAGGCTAAATTTTGTAATTGAAAATCTTTAATACATGCACCTCCTCTTTGTTTCCTTTTACACACCTTTTCCCATTTCATTAAATAAATTTTATTATCCTCTGTAGCAAATCAAATATTTCATAATCCTATTCAACATTCTAAGAACTTGATCTAGATGTCTCAAAATAGAGAAACAATAAGTAGGAAGAACAATAAGAACTACTTTAATCAAAGTAATTTTTCCTACCAAAGAAAGCCACTTACCTTTCTAAGAACTTAGGTGAGCTTTAAATCTATCAACCAGTTCTTTCCATAATCCAACTTTGCTTTCCCTTTAAAATAAATGGACCCTCCAATATTTTCTAGGAAGCTCACCTTTCTTAAAGATTAATAGTCTTTCCAAATTGATTTCTTCCTGATTCAAATAATTGACAAAATACATTTTAGACTTACCTTCATTTAGTCTCTAACTAGAGGTTTCCTCATATTTTTTTAGAATCCTTTTTAACTCCTTGGCTTCCTCAAATGCTACCTTTTTGAAGAGAAAAGTATCATCTATAAAATGATTATGAGTGAGATTATCCAGATTATCCATTATTTAAAGACCCTATAACCTTCCTCTCTCCTTGGCCTCTCTTATTGCTCTTCTTAGAGCTTCAGCCATCAAGATAAAAAGGAAAGGGGATATGGAATACCCTTTTCTTAAACCTATATAAATGTTAAAAAAACTCGATGAACTCCCATTAACCAATACAAAAAAATTGGGTTCAAAACACAACTGAAAACCCAATCACACCATTCCAAACTGAATCCAAATCTCTAGTTTACCCTATCATAAGCTTTACTAATGTCCAACTTAACCATAATACCTTTTTGGTGATTATTGAAAAGGGAATGAATAATTTCATGGGCCACTATAATCCCTTCTTAAATGTTTCTCCTTGGCACAAACCCAACTTATTCTTTAAAAATCAACTTTTCTAGTAGAGGTTTAAGTCTATTTGCAATGGCCTTAGAAATGATCTTATACACCATATTAAATAATTACATTGGTTTATAATCACTAAAAGACGCTTGAGATTCCCATTTAGGAAACAAAGATAAAAATGTTACATTTAAATATGGAACTACTTTCCTCTTAATTATAGATTCTTATACCATCTACCACACATCTTCTCCCAAAATATCCCAGAATGATTGAAAAAAGGCTACTGGGAATCCATCAAGACCTAAAGATTTATCCTTAGACATAGATAACACCACCTTATTAACCTCTTCCAATGAAAATGGATCCATAAGATTATCATTTATGTCTTAAAAATCAAAGAGGGAATTAAAGGAAGAAAGAAGTTATGAGCTTCCCCATTCAAACTATCATCTTCATTCAATAAAATTTGAAAGAACTGAGAAACTTTAGACCTTATTTCCTATGGGGTTTATAAAAACACCCCCTACCTAGAACTAATGCCATCAATCCTAGTGACCTTCCTTCTAGCTATAGTTGAAAGATGAAAAAATGTTGAATTTATGTCACCATCTTTAAGCCAAATTTCCCTCAATTTTTGTTTCCAAAAAATCTCTTCTCTAAACAAAAATTATTCATATTCATTAATCAATAATTTTTTCAGATCATAATCCTAAGCATCCATTCCCCATTTAAAAAAAATCTCATCCAGACTATGAAGTTCAAATTCATTTCTCATTTTTTCTTGGAAAATATTCTTAAAGTGATCTTCATTCCAAATTTTGAGTTTACCTTTTACACATCTAAAACATTTGAGAACCTGGAGGTAGTGGACATTGATCCCACCAACACTGAATAGATTTGAACAAAGAATAATCTCTAAGCCACATTAACTCAAACTTAAAAGGGAATCTTTCAAGGGGATAGTCAAAGACAATTTTCAAAGAAAGTGGCTAGTGGTCTAAACCTGATTGAGATAAAAATCAATAATCCAACTTCCACTTACTTTGACTCCAAAGAGAAGAAATAAAAAATCTATCCAATCTCTCCAAAATATTCTCATCACCTAGTCTCCTATTATTCCAAGTAAACCAACCTGATTTTGGTTTAACATCTTCTAAATTATTCTTTGAAATAAACATTTCAAAATATTGAGAGACTTGTGGTGTATGGAGAAACCCTCCTTGCTCCATAGACCACAAGTGAAGTTTCAAAGAAGCCCCCTGAGGACCATAAATATTCAAAATCAAAAACTATAAATCTAAATGAAAAATGGATAATCTACATAATTGCCAATTCTGCCCAAAGGATTCTTAAACAACCATAGTAGTAATGGGAGAATAAAGGATATCCAATCCTCCTAAATCTCCAACTACTTATACAAATAACCCTTTCCAACATGACCAAACCATGTTCAATAAACCATCTACTTCCCTTGAACTTAACTTAATCACCTGAATTAACAAGACATCTAGTTTATCCACACTGAGAAGACACTTTATCAAGCATATTTTGTTAGGGGCATTCAAACCCCTAGCATTCCAAGAAATTAATTTCATGAGACCAAAGGAGGGAATTCTACCCCCTACCTTGTAACATCAATAAAAGCTTCTAAAGTGCCTTGTTTACCACCCAAAATCTCACCTACTATTTTTTTTCTTTATATTTCTTACCCATATTTTTCTTTGGACCCAAATTTAGATGGGTCAAAGAACATTGACTTTGGAAAATTGAAATAACTTCCCTAGAGTTCAACTCTCCTTCTGAGTTTTCTTCCAATTCTTCTTCTAGATCAGACATATGTGCTTTTAAAGTCACAACCTCCTTATCTTCTTCCCCTAATAGGTCCTTACCAATAACAAAGATAGAGTCTTATTGCTTTTTTAAAATCAAAGATCTAATTGATTACTATTCTTGTTCAATAAAATCATAACTCTTAATCATCGTTACTAAAGAGATTACATCCACTGTTCGTAATTTTGCAAGTAATTCTTATATTTCACCTATTTTTTGAGATTGAGTTTTCCACACTTCCTCATTCTCTTTTCCTCAATCTTTTTTTTAATCTATTTTGGTAATATCTCTAGTCTGATCCCTTCAAAGCTTTTTCAGTCTCCTTTTAAGCACCACCTTCACTAATTTGGTTTGAGGGAAGATCTTACCCATATTAAAATATATATAAATATGACTTGGTTGATGACATTTATAACATCTAAAGGGTATTTTATCCACATCAATCCTTTAGTGCCAAAACCTTCCTTTCATTTTAATGACAATATGTTTCAGAATGTCTTGATCTAAATCTAAAGAAATTCTAACTTGAGCATAGGTTGCCCTTCCACCTTTTAATGAAATCTCATCCACTTCCAACACTTAGACCACCAAACCTCCCGTAGTTAATAGACATTATTCACTCCAATAATCTAAGGGCAGACCATCAAATATTATCCATATCAGATAAATCCATTTACAAGCCCTTAGTGGATCAAAATTAGGGCTCCAATTTTGTAGCCACAACCCAATACCATTATAAGACTAGGAATTATTTTCTAAAACCTTTGCTTTTTCTTCCAAAGAATGAAAGATGATGACAAAAACCTTTAAGAAGAAAACTTACTAAAATAATGAAGCCCCAGTCCTCCTTGATCCAAATTTAAATTGATCCTATCATTGGACATTTTTTAGTACATTTATAAATTAGGGCACATTTTATCAACTATTTAATCATAACTAAAAAGGGGGCTGAAACCCATTCCAAAACCATAGCTTTGCCAATCTTAACTCTGTCCCTCAACTCTTCCAAAAGTTTATTTTAATAATCTTCCACTAGGTCTACCACTTCAATCAAAATCAGAGTTTGAGACCTTACCTTTGGATCAACAAGGCTCTCCTCCCTATTAGAGATGGGAGACTTGACATTTCTAGAAACTTGACAAAAATTTTGAACTTGATTCCCCACCAATTTCCCTTTCTAATTAGCCCCTAATTTTCTTGACTTCATTTCTTCATCCCACTAATATCCATCTTCTTCAATCACAGTTGCCAGCACCTTTTTTTCTCTTTCTTATCATGATTTCCCTTTGCTTTCCCTCCCAAACTTGATGTTTTAAAAATTGCTTATTTCTCTAACCCCAACTATGAAACTGAAGCCTTCCCTTGTGCTCGCTATCGTACCTTCTCCTAATCCTTCTCCTTCAATTTATTCTTTTACTTCTCCCTATTTCATGCCATTGCCTTCTTGAACCCCCCATAGCTATTATGGCCAATACCAATCAATAACTTATAATATTATAATAAATAAATATGTTATAATATATGTTATTTCTTATTGATATTTCATATTTTCTTTATTTAATTGTGCCAACTTCACTTATATCCTACTACATAGACCAAAATAATACCATATATTTTGTGTCTTTATTATTCCAACTATATCAACCAACCCATGTCATCCTTGGTTATCCCAATTCAATTATGTGTCTTTCCAACTGCATATGCCAACATAGTACAATTGTGTCTTTCCAACTGTATCATTTGGGTTCACGCCATCAGCTTAGATATTGGGATTGGTTTTGGGTATTGGATTGATATATATATGGGTTATATTTAATTCATATCATATCATATACACTCTATTCATTCTACTTTCACTTGCACTTCTATACTAAGTCATATCTAGAGGAGTTTATGGGTTTAAACCTTATCTTGAAGAAGTTTGTCTTGTGGTGTCCTTGAATCTTAAAAGTTAGAGTTAATTGGTATTCCTAGATGAGGATATCTTAAGTATTTATACAACCATTTAATTTTTTTAACCCATAACATCTCTTGTAAAGCTCCACTTGAGCTAAGGAGGAGATTGATGCTCAATAGGTCCACCCCAAGTTAAGTATTTATAACTATATGTTCTTTCCTTTACTTACCTAATATATTAGATGTTTCTTGTTGCTTAATGAATGAATGTGTCTATATACTTGTTTAGGCTTTATCTACACTGAATAAGCTAGTGTGGTTATGATATTGTTTAGGCTTTCCATTTTTTATTATAAGTTGCATATACCCCCATTTGGTTGAATATTTCACCTTAATTATAATAATTCTAAAGCTTCCCCTTAGTTTAATTTACTTTACTTTACTTTACTTTCATACTTAAAATCATTGCTCACAATCGAATATAACTGCATATAGGTCTAGCAAGAGATGCATATTTGTGTCCTAGGTTTAGGCTTTTAAATCCTTTCCTCTTAAAATTTACATTATAGGTAGCCCTCTACTAAATATTTAGAATTCACAGGTCATTACTCGATCATCCAAGTATCACAAGCTATATTTGATTAACCTTATTTAAGTCTTAGTGTATTGAAATAGTATAATTGTAGGTAAATCCTAGCTCATGCATACATTAGAAACATGTGTGGTTTTATTCAATCACAATGGTGGTATTCAAACATGTTTTCCATGATTTCCCTTAACATTCTTTCTACTTATAATTTATCCTCATGTGTATGATTTCTATCAACTGTTGATTATTCCTCCTTTATTTGTAAAGATATATAATCTATTTTTTATTGAAAATATTTTTGAATTATATTAATAAAAAAATAAGATACAAAAACTAATCATACAAAAAATTGAGTGAAAGAAGTCACACTCTCAAAGTCACATTAGCGAATGTCAAGAAATTACATCATCATTTAATAAATTTTGAAATAATTTTCAACAAAAAAGCGTGAAAAATCAAAGAGCCAAATAACACAAAACACACTAAGTATTAGGAGCAATGATGAAAGGAGGAGGAGGAGAAGGTGAAGGATCATCAGGATTATTACCCCAATCTCCCTAGCTATGACTAGCTAGAGGGTCTATTATATCAAGTACAAGACCCCAATTTTTAGTTTCTTTTTATTTATACTTATCCTCAAAATTATTTGGACTAATGGGAAAATTAGAAATCTCTAAATGAGGAAACTTCCCTTCTTGTGGAGTGGACCACCCAAAATGACTAACACTAAAACCCCCACCATCCCAACCAATACCACCACTTCAACCATCCCATCCACTACCACCAACACCTCCATGGTGACAAATTTGTGGTCATGAACCCATACATGGAAAACATATCTAGGGAGAACCATTATGACACCTAATATATAAATAGTTCCTCATTTGCAACCCATGCCTATGGTCCCATGGGGATGATTAATGCATGGAAAGTTTGAAGGGACTCTACTAAATACACAAGGGGAACTACCCCAATGATCAAGCAAAGTATAAAGTTAGGTAAGCTACAAACAAAATTTCTCAGCTTGAACTTGAATGTGAAGCATAAAATTAGAGATCACATTAATCATGTTAGTTATGGGAAAATAATCATCCAAAATAGCCTAGGTAAAAGTAGCATCCTTTCTATTCTTCAATTATTAAAAGATAATTTCAACACAAAATATATTCTAAATTTGTGTAAATTTTATAGGAATCATGGTCAGATCCTCAAGAAAAGAGGGTTTGAATCCATTTCCAAGAAAACTAGGCAAGCTTACAACACTAGAAAATATATTTAAAGATTTTGGGTGGTTGCACACATAGTAAATAGGGTGAGCCATGCCAAGTGCACCATGAGTGTACCGATTGGGATAACTTGGTGGAGAATAAACCAAAAGTGTGTGTTTTTTTGGATTGATGATAGGTGTCCACATGATCAAACCTTTTCCAAAAAAATCTATGGAGTTAACTTTCTATTTGGAATTGAGAGCTTCAATTTGAAGAGACTAAGGAGAGAGGAGTTTGTGACCTAACTAAGTTTTATACCTTTCAAATTGGTATAAATAGGATACTTCTAGTCAATACACCATTTGAGGGAGTTTGCATGATAATAATATGGAGATGGATATCAAGTATGGCATTTTAAATTTATAAGATATACTTTTGATCACTATCTTACAACTAAAATTGGTTGTGTATAATATTCTAAGGCACCCAATCTCTAGTTTTCATACAAAAGAGGTTGGAGATGAATTTGATACCCTTTTTAAAGATTTGAATAATTTTGATCTAAGGCACAAGAGTAAAAGGGACCTCATGAAACTTAAAAACTTAAGACCACCAGAGAGACCAAAAATTGTGAGATAGCCTAGATCTAAGTTGGTTGCTATCCCAAAACATATGACTTTTAAGAAGCTCCCAAGCCTTCCAAATACTCCTAGCCAAAAAGGTTACCAGAATGGTGATAGGGGCCTGAGTGAGTTATAGATTTTTAAGATTAATTCCCTTCCATGCTCCTTTTCACATAGGGTTGCCCTAAGTGATATAATTTTCAAGGAGAATTTATAAACTCTCATTGCTATCCAATGCATATATTATCCATTTAGCACACAAGGCATGTCTTTGGATATGGATATCTAAAAGACTAAGTCATCCCAAAGATCTTGTCTTACATCAAATATTCCAAGTAACTCAGTGAAACCCATGACTACCTTCAGAGTTTGCCCACAAAAAACCCCTCAAAAAAATTATAACTAGGCATAGGAAACCTTAGAGGAATCCCAATAAGAGGAATTATAAGCATGAGTGGCAAATAGAACCTTGGATAAAATTTAGAATTTTCCTACAACAATAGTAGTTTAGAGATCTAATATCCAATTTTTTCTACCTTTTCCACCACATACTACCATAAATCAGATGGTGTACCTTAAAAGGAAAAAAAGGGATGCCTAAAAGCATAAACTATTCCCCAGGATGGACACAATTTCATTTATATTGAAGTAACAAAGTAGGTATAAGGGAGAAGGACTATTTGTAGAATTTATTTTTTTCCATTTATTGGAGGAGCCAAAAGCTAAACAAAAACACTTATAAAAATTACATAGAATTGGATATGGATTTATCCTCTTTAACCATTGTAAGGAAGGAACCATCAACAAATTGCCCATTAACCATTTGAGTATGAATTTTGGGAAGAGGTATACCCTTGACTAAATCTTTGGAGGATTAATTTTCTAACAAGTTTTTGAAGGATTCTAAAACCAACACATAGAGGGGAGGGAGATAAGGGAAAAGCTTGATGGATAGAATAAAATTGAACAAACTAGTAAGATTAAGCCCCATTAATGGTAATATAGTCATATGCATCCTGGAAAAGCATCTGAACTATACTAACAAACCTAGGGCCAAACCTTAAGGCTTGAAGCATAGACAAAATGAAAATCCATTCAATTATATCATAGGATTTCTCAAAATCAATTTTGAGGAACAAAACCTTCTAGTGAGCCATCAGGGTCATTCCATTCCTTCACAAATTTAAATAATATTGTTAAGGATATAACTATTGCTAATAAACCCAATCTTTTAAAGACAAAAAATTAAAGGAATAAGATATCTAACTCTAAGAGAGAGATTTTAAAATAATCTTATAGGAGGCATTAATAAGAGTAATAGGTTGTCAACTCATTATGAGATCCAAATCCCTGTGTTAGGGAATACATTTTATATTACCTTGATTAATGAGTTTTCTAAGGGAATGGGTGTGAATGGATTCAAGATAATCTTTGTGTAGATCTAGACCCATTATATCCTAGAGAGCCTAATAGAATTCATATGGAAACCCATTAATACTTGAGGCCTTGTCAACAACCATTTGCATAATTTCCTTATGAAGATCCTCAATAGATAGAATCTGATCACATGCCACTCATTGTCCCTTTGTCAACTTACAGGGAACCACTTGGAGGTTCTTTTTGAAATCAAGATCTTGTTTAGGAGTGCACATCTGAGCAAAAATTACACCATATGTTAGGAAGATGTGTAAGTTGAGAGTGAGCTTCTCAGATAGATTTCACATAATTAACTACTTACCTATAATGGAGTAGAGAAAAAATTCCTTCAAAGATCTATCCCTAATTTTTAACTAGTGCATACAAGCATGGATTTGAGCTCCCTAGGCTTGATAATGCTCATCTACTTTGATTTTTTGACCCCATAAAGTTGCATGATTTTTTAAATCTTCATTAAAGTGGGAAATCTTTAGGTCTTGTGAAACTCAGTTGAATTCACTAGGTGAGGCCATATGTGCTCTATGCCATAAATTGGCAACTTTTTCACCATAGATACAGAGAAATTCTACAATCTAACTGATGGCATTTTTACACCACTCAATACAACCAAAGGTTTTGGAGAGTTAGGGAGAAATATTCTAGATTTTGATAATGAGCTTATATGTCCAAGAGTCATGTAGGTGCACAATATTAAGATAGAATTGAGAATTAGCATTCATGATCTAAGGAATAGACCGTTCAAATTCAAATTTGATGGGAATGTGGTTTGAAATAAAGGCATAAAGACTAATTACTATAGGGTAGTTAAAATTATTAACAAAAGGGAAACTATTTTTTTGCAATAAGAGAATTGGCCTAAGTGGTATAACTTTTGTATCAACATTGACCGCATTATCAAAAGGCTCGACCATTATATGTTGTCACAATAATATTTTCTATTTATCCAAAATTAATGGCTAGCCTAATTGTGTCCATTCTAAATTCATTCTCTTATATCATGCTCCCATATATTATAAAGTGGACTAGGTCACATGATCGTTCAAAGTGCCATGTAATCATTTTATTTTGAACACAACTCTTTTAAGCCACAACAACACCATCATCTAGTTGCCTAAGTTTATAACCTCTCACCCTATCCTCATTATGTTATAAGATAAATTAATTGGTGGAACATATCTATTCTACACACCACCACCCTTATCTACCACTATGAAAAATAGATTTCTCATGTCAGAAAATAAGGAGGGGAAGCTGTGTTCATAGAATTTTAGATAATTTCCTCCATGATTGAGTGAAATCCTTTTGAAAATAAATTTTAGAGTCTTATCACCTCACTTAAATACCTATTTAATGTGGTGGATGCCCATGCTACTATAGGAACAAAAATGCATGATTGATTGAATTACATTAAAGTTAAATATAAGGCTTCCAAAGATTATTGTAAATCCCTCAGGGCTAAAAAGGCTTGAAACCAAATAAAGGCCATCATGTCATCTCAAACTAGGATTTTGATTTTATTCCACTAGACCTAAGATTTTAAGGTCACTAACCAAGCCTCCATTAAAGTGTTGGTGTGGATTGAGAATCCAAGCCATGCCAATTCTACTATTGTGGTTTCTTAACAAAATTGTCACACCCATCAAATGAGTAATATTCCATGGACCATAAAAGTTATACTCCTCATGTCCTCAGCTAGGGGTTTATGTTGAGGTGTATCTATCAAATGAGTTGAAGGAGTTCATATAAATCCAAGTTGGAAAATCTCATTGGGCACAAAAATTTATTTATTTCAGCCTACCCAATACTTGTTTCCATTTTTAGGATCATGATCATCACATCAGAAATTATCTCCTTATGGCAATCTTGAAACCCTCTTTAGGCCTTATGAAAACTAATAAATCCAAGGTGGTGGATATAAGTAATGGTTGGAAGATGGTTACCTTAAAAAAGGCACAATTAGTGCCAAAACCCTCCCCTCATGTAGCTTCTTATCTACTAAACAAACTATCTTAGAATGTTTCCACCTCTCTTCTCCCTCTTATCTAGCCCCCTCAAGCCTGACAAAGTAAAATTTCTCATAGTTATCATGTTACAAAGGATTTTAACACCATTGGATATCCTCAACAAGTGGTTCCTTATCTAGGTGGTCATTTATCCCACCCTGAGGTGGTGGTAATTTTCCTCAAGAAGAACATATGGATAAACATTGATCCATTGTGATTAGATAATTTTATCTTCCAAACTAGAAAAATAGGTTTTTAATTTTAGATAATTTTGAAGATGTACAGGGGGAACTCCAAATAAATGAAATTTCCCAATGAATCTTTTATCTTGGAATGCTTGATGTCTCATAGAGTCCTATAAATGTTGTGTCCATGCATCCTTTTAACATATTGGTTCTTTAGAATTTTTTTATTTGTAATAAGTGAAAATGTTTGGGTTTATTCTATAGACCACTTTGAAGTGTATTCAACCAGATGCCATCTAATTATCAACACTACATGAAGAGGTATGTGGAAATGATAACATTTTGGTGTCACCAAAAAATTTTAAATTAATTATTTTCATGGGGGAGGACCCACCACATTAATCACTCTCATTACTTTTAGATATTAATGGCCATTCATTAGGCATTATCAAAATTTACACCCTAACAATTATCCTGATAGATATTTATTTTTGTAATATTTGGTTGACAACTTAACCTTTGCCATGTTGCTCATATGCGGGGATTCTAATATGGTTAAAAATTCCAATGATAAAATTAGTTCCCTGCCCATGAGCTAGTCCATGGGAGAATGTGAAGAGTGGTGTTTTTCAATAATATGTGGGGTCTTGTCAACCCTATCCTTTAAATACACTCATTAAATAACATGCCTTGGTTTAAGTGTTCTAATTACTGTATCAAAAATGACCACATTGTCAAAAAATCTCAACCATTATATGTTTTCAGAAAAAAAAAATCTCTTTCTCCAACATTAATGGCTAGCCTATCTATTTCCATTTTGATTTCATTCTCTCAAATTATTCTCCCATATAGTGTGTAGTGGACTAGGTCATAGGGCAGCTTAAAGTGCCACATAATCATTTTATTTTGAACACCTCTCTTTTAAGCCACATTAGCACCATCTGCCCTAGTTTCTTGGGTTTAAAACCTCACACGCTATCATATTTATGATATAATATAGATTGATTGGTGGAATGAGTCTATTCTACACATTACCACCCTTATCTCAAGGCTTTCAAATATTATTATAAATCCCTTAGGGTTAAATAGTCCTAAGACCAAATAAAGGCCATCAAGCTAGCTCAAACTAGGCTCACCTCTCTTTGAGACATCTCCTTGTATTTATTGGATCACTATAGGTTAGTGTTTTTTACTCAGGAGAAAATGGTGGAAAGGTATCAAACTCTATGATAATTCCTCATTGTGTTTCCCCATAAATTAAAGGCAAAGATCAACGACTTTGGGATGCACCGTTAAGCCTCTAAAAACTCAAAGAGGTCATCCACTACATGAGTTATGATAAATCCCTAGACTTGATGGATTTGCATGGTAATTATACAAATAAATAAGGATATTTATTGCACTTTAATTACTTCATGTTTTTAAAGAATCCCTATAAAACCATTCTTTAGGTGTTGCAATTAATCAAACTAATATCAAATTCATACCTAAATCTAGGGATCTAGAGCTCATTACCAGTTGGTGGCCTATCACCTTGTTAAATATATTATTAAATAATTTATAAAGATATTTCAAATCATATTTGTGTCATTCTCATTGCACTTTTCATACCAAAGTAAACAATCTTTATTATATCTCAATGCATTCTTGATAATTTTATTGTTGTCTAGGAAGGAATGGAATAGTTTAGAGCTTCAAGTTAGAGAACATTTTTTTCTCATGTTAGACTTTGAAAAATAATATGATCAAATTAAATTGATTTTCATATTGGCCATGATAAATGCTCGTGGCTTTGTCCAATTATTTATTTTGGTAGTCTAAACGTTGTTAACAGAAGCTTCTGCTTGACTTACTATTGATGATCTCAAATCCGATGATATTTTCCTTCAAAACTCCATTTGACAAGGTTTCCCTCTTGCTCATACTTTGCATGTCCTCTTTGTATAGTAGTTAGAATATATTATTTCATGTAGAATGAAGCAAGGTCTTTTTTAAGGTATTATTTTACCTAGTCACTCTTCTTAGCTCATTAATGGACACTTTGATGATATCTTTATCATGCCTAAAGAACAATAAAAAACCTTTTCAAATCCTATAAAATGACTTGATACCTTCTATTTAGAATTTATATCTAGTTTTTAATGGATTAAGAATCGATGTTTTAGACAAAGCATGATTTTCATGCTTGAGTGGCTCCTCCAATTTCAATGGAAATGGATTTATTGAGGATATTAGTTCAAATTTGTTGGAATTCCATTTGCCTTTGACAATTCTCCTACAAAGATTTGGAAATATGTTATCAATTGTGTAGAGAAGAAAGTTTAAAATTGGGTTACCAAGCCACTCTCATTATCATGGAAATTAAAGGTTTATATCAAAATATTGGCAGCTACAGCTACCCATGTCTATTACTCTTCATGATGAGTGACTTAAAGGCTTGCTATGATAGGTTGGCTAAAATTCTCATGGATTTCCTTTGGTCTATTGCCAAGCTTATGATGGGACTACATTGAATTGCTTGGAATATATGTTTCCTACATTGAAATAAAGGAGGTATGGGAATTTTTTATATTTATATCAAAAGCACATCTTTGTGTTTTAAATGGGTTGTTGGAGCCATTGAAGCTAATGAATCCATATCTTCTGACTCCCTTTTTGGAAAAGCCATTTTGAAAAATATTTCCTTTCCCACCATTTTCATCAAAATGGATCTTATCAAAATTGAACTTATTTTATGGCCAAAAGCATTTTTAAGGCCATTGAGGTTGTTAAACCTGATCTAAGGTGGATTGGAGATTGTTTTTAGACTAGTTTATATTTTAGTGATCATAATATATGGTGGTGTACTATCATGATCAATACTAATTTTTTGGTTGACTTACTAGGAATCGAATCTCTAAGAATATTTAATAAAAGCATTCATATTATTTGACATGTGGTCTATGCAAGGGATTCGACCCCTTGGATAGATTTTAAATGAAAATATCACTTGAATAATGTTGACTTACCTTCATTTTTTTAATTCAAGTGTTACTACTAGATGTAATGTTGCAAAAGTTGGGCTTGCAACTAGCTTGCTTGTGGTGGAAAGACTGGAGGTGGAATTGTGACACCCATTTCAAAAGCTACTCTCTATGACTTGTTTACCATTTACATGGAGGTATGCCATTTGCATGTGCTTATCGATCACTTGGGGGGTTCAACATGAACTGTGAGCTGCATGTCACTTGATGGGCTACCCTAGGGGCTACCACCTCCACCTCCCAAGAGGCACAAAATCTAGTCACACAATCATATCCACTTATCCCCTAGCCTTCACCAAGTAGATGAAAATCATTAAAACCACATGGTGAAATTGATATACCTCCATCCCATTGGGATTTTCCTATTGAAACTACTACATAGACTTAGTCCACTAATGGATAGGAAATTGATATAACTCTAGGCCCCTTGGATGGTTGGGTGGCACTGGATCCTCCTAATGTAGAGCCTTCTACTTTGACTAATATGACACCCAAGGATGATCCATCACCTCCTCCCTTAGGTGATGTGGCTTGTACTTAAGTCCTCTTCCTTATCCTTCAAACATGATGTGGGTTTTTTGTTTGACATGTTTTTGTGGTCTTTGTTTTTATTTCTCATTTCTAGTGCCATGTTTTAAGCTAGTGTTTATCTTCAAGAAGGGAGTGTAAGTTGTGAATACAAACTAAATTATTTTCTCTGTAACCTTCATGTATTTTATTATTTTTGTATTAAAAATATTTCTTGGAGTGTTTTAATGATAATATGTTCTAGTATGTTTATACGATGCATTTGATTTTAGATACTTGGATGCATTTTTTTGTATGTTTTTTGAATTATAAGAGATGGTATTTCCATATCCATAAATCATTATGTACTATATATATTTAATTTAATTTTTTTTAAGAGACTCTATTAGATGCAAGGTAAAATAAATGGTGGGTGTGCATTAAAGAATAATTAATATCCATCCCATCTATGACAACAGAGCTACACTTGAAAAATAGGATCACAACCTTTTCTTTGGTTCTCTAGTTTTTTTAGTTAATAAGGTTAAGGATATATTTATTAAGTGTAAAATTCTATTGTATCACGGTATCCATTGATGTTAAATTTCATTGCTTTTCCAGTGGCATAAATAGAAATTAATGCCACCTTTGGCTAAAATAACTACTACAGTGTTGATAATGGGACAAATGACCTCTTAAGTGTACACTTGTTTGAATATCTTATAATATAATATAATACAATATTATATTATATTATATTATATTATATTATATTATATTATATTATATCATATTATATTATAGTATATTAAATTACATCTATTAATATATATCATATATATGTTTATATAATATAATTATCTGATATTTAATATTAAACTTTTTGCTAGTGATAGCTAGGGAAGGGCCCTAAAATACAAAAAGATTAAATTAAGAATAGTGTATACACCCTAAATTGGTCAATAATCCACACATATCATGTCCTTTCATAGGAGACTCTGATTAGAAGATATGAGCTTTGTTCACATTTAGCCATATATTTTGTTTTATTCATTTTGGTCTTATTTCATACTTGAGTCACCTTTTTGCCTATTCCCAATTATCCATAGCCTTCCAAACCTAACCCTAGATAAGCTAGACTAATCTTTCCATGATAAATCCATCACCATAGGTCTCATTAGCTTAGGATAATAGTGACACACTTGGACTACAGTGTCGGTGCTACTCCTATCCACTTTCAATGCTCCTGTATAAGGTTATTTTGAGTTCTAATGGTCAGTTTCCTTCACTTAATACGTCCCAAATCCTTTCTTAACTTTGTATTTCAGTTTACCAATGTCGTCCAAATGCAAATAAAAGGTCTAAAATTCAAAATAATGAATCTCCTATATAAAGTACTTCACAAGGCATTTTATATCTAACACTTACTACTTTTGCACATTACATAATTAAAAATTAGTCAATAGTATAGCTTAACATTTTGCATCATGCATAGAAAAAAGTTCATTATTGCATCTATCATGTGCATTAATTATGCACATTCCCTAAGGGAGAACTACATTTGATCTGAGACCCTAGCTTGAGTGTTAATGTAGATAGTGATCAAGACAACAGGGGTTCTAGATCTTGTGATCATTCTTCCTCCAACCTGTTTTTTCTAATTTTTGCTTTTGATGCATTTATTATTTGCATATGTGTAGATAGATACAAGGTTTAGAGATTGAAACAGATCTATAGTGAGCTATGTTGACTTCCAACATCCAAAATTTTGTATACAAGCTCATACTATGGTAGCAGAGAAAACCTAAAAAGTTTAGATTTCTTGGACAATAGTGGTAAAGGTAGACTACAATGTTGGTGCCACTCCTATCCACTTTCGATGCTCCTATTCAATCATAAAATGAAGGATGTATCTAGATTCATTATAGTGTCCCAATCTTGTACTTCAATTTTCAGCCCTTAAATCATTCATTTCAATCCATTTTTAGATAAGTTCATTTCTCTTCCTCGTGTAAATTATTAGATAATTTTTTTTTTAATTTTCCATATTAAACTAGATTTTTCCCCTTAGTCCAGACCCGTTATTGTTTAGGAACTAAATACTAGATTCCCAAAAATAATAAAACATTTGGTGAACTTAACTTACTTTGAACAAATCTAAAACCTTAGGTACCCTTAGGGTTTTTCCTTCATATTTTGTGGAAATTTTTAATTTCAAATTTTTGATTTTTTTTGTGCATTTATTCTATTCAAAACTATTTTTATAATTTAAATTATTGGCATAATTTTTAAAAATTCTAAAACCCTAGCTCAAAACCCTTTCTTAACTTCATCTTTCAGTATACCAATGTCGACCAAATGTAAATAAAAGCTCTAAAATTCAAAATAATGAATCTCATATATAAAGGACTTCACAAGGCATTTTATATGTAACACTTACTACTTTGGCACATTACATTATTAAAAATTAGTCAATAGTATAGCTCAACATTCTGCATCATACATAGACTTGCATGCTTGATTAAGGAAGGGCCTAGGTGAAAGTTCATTATTGCATCTATCATGTGCATTAATTATGCACATTCCCTAAGGGAGAACTACATTTGATCTGAGACCCTAGCTTAAGGGTTAATGTAGATAGTGATCAGGACAATAGGGGTTCTAGATCATGTGATCATTCTTCCCCCAACCTAGTTTTCCCCCTTTTTTCTTTTGATGAATTTATTATTTGCATGTGTGTAGATAGATACAAGGTTTAGAGATTGAAACAAATCTATAGTGAGCTATGTTGACTTCCAACATCCAAAATTTTGTACACAAGCTCATACTATGGTAGCAGACAAAACCTAAAAAGCTCAGATCTCTTGGACAATAGTGGTAGAGGTAGACTACAATGTCGGTGCCACTCCTATCCACTTTCAATGCTCCTATTCAATCATAAAATAAAGGATGGATCTAGATTCATTATAGTGTCCCAATCCTATACTTCAATTTCCAGCCCTTGAATCATTCATTTCAATCCATTTTTAGATAAGTTTATTTCTCTTCCTCATGTAAATTATTAGATAAATTCTTTTATTTTTCCATATTAAACTTGATTTTTCCCCTTAGTCTAGACCCATTATTGTTTAGAACTAAACACTAGATTCCCAAAAATAATAAAACATTTGGTGAACTTAACTTACTTCGAACAAATCTAAAACCCTAGGTACCCTTAGGGTTTTTCCTTCATATTTGGTGGAAATTTTTAATTTCAAATTTCTGATTTTTTGTTGTGCATTTATTCTATTCAAAACTATTTTTAGAATTTACATTATTGGCATAATTTTTAAAAATTCTAAAACCCTAACTCAAAACCCTTTCTTAACTTCATTTTTTAGTTTACCAATATCGACCAAATGCAAATAAAAGCTCCAAAATTCAAAATAATGAATCTCCTATATAAAGGACTTCACAAGGTATTTTATATCTAACACTTACTACTTTGGCACGTTACATAATTGAAAATTAGTCAATAGTATAGCTCAATATTTTGCATCATACATAGACTTGCATGCTTGATCAAAGAGGGGCCTAGGCAAAAGTTCATTATTACATCTATCATGTGCATTAATTATGCACATTCCCTAAGGGAGAACTACATTTTATTTGAGACCCTAGCTTGAGGATTAATGTAGATAGTGATCAGGACAACAAGGGTTCTAGATCATGTGATCATTCTTCCCCCAACGTAGTTTTTCCCCTTTTTGCTTTTGATGCATTTATTATTTGCATGTGTGTAGATAGATACAAGGTTTAGAGATTTAAATAGATCTATAGTGAGCTATGTTGACTTCCAACATCCAAAATTTTGTACACAAGCTCATACTACAGTAGCAGACAAAACCTAAAAAGATCATATCTCTTGGGCAATAGTGGTAGAGGTAGACTACAATGTCCGTACCACTCCTATCCACTTTCGATGCTCCTGTTCAATCATAAAATGAAGGATGGATCTAGATTCATTAAAGTGTCCCAATCCTATACTTCAATTTACATCCCTTAAGTCATTCTTTTTAATCCATTTTTAGATAAGTTCATTTCTCTTCCTCATGTAAATTATTAGATAAATTTTTTTATTTTTCCATATTAAACTAGATTTTTTGCCTTAGTCCAGACCCGTTATTGTTTAGGAACTAAACACTAGATTCCTAAAAATAATAAAATATTTGGTGAACTTAACTTACTTCAAACAAATCTAAAACCCTAGGTACCCTTAGGGTTTTTCCTTCATATTTTGTGGAAATTTTTAATTTCAAATTTCTGATTTTTTTTGTGCATTTATTCTATTCAAAACTATTTTTATAATTTAAATTATTGGCATAATTTTTAAAAATTCTAAAACCCTAGCTCAAAATTCTATTGTATCATGGTATCCACTGATGTTAAATTTCATTGCTTTTTCATTGGTCTAAATAGAAATTAATGCCACCTTTGGCTAAAATAACTACTACAATGTTGATAATGGGATAAATGACCTCTTAAGTGTACACTTGTTTGAATATCTTATAATATAATATAATAATAATTTTAATATTATTTAATATAATATAATACAATATTATATTATATTACATCTATTAATATATATCATATATATGTTTATATAATATAATTATCTGATATTTAATATTAAATTTTTTGCTAGTGATAGCTAGGGAAGGGCCCTAAACTACAAAAAGATTAAATTAAGAATAGTGTAGACACCCTAAATTGGTCAAGAATCCACACATATCATGTCATTTCATAGGAGACTCTGATTGGAAGATATGAGCTTTGTTCACATTTAGCCATATATTTCATTTTATTCATTTTGGTCTTGTTTCATGCTTGAGTCACCTTTTTGCCTATTCCCAATTATCCATAGCCTTCCAGACCTAACCCTAGATAAGCTAGACTACTCTTTCCATGGTAAATCCATCCCCCCAAGTCTCATCAACTTAGGATAATAGTGCCACACTTGGACTACAGTGTTGGTGCTACTCCTATCCGCTTTCAATGCTCCTGTATAAGGTTATTTTGAGTTCTAATGGTTAGTTTCCTTCACTCAATACATCCCAACTCCTTTCTTAACTTCATCTTTCAGTTTACCAATGTTGACCAAATGCAAATAAAAGCTCTAAAATTCAAAATAATGAATCTCCTATATAAAGGACTTCACAAGGCATTTTATATCTAGCACTTACTACTTTGGCACATTACATAATTAAAAATTAGCCAATAGTATAGCTCAACATTCTGTATCATACATAGACTTGCATGCTTGATCAAGAAGGGGCCTAGGCAAAAGTTTATTATTGTATCTATCATGTGCATTGATTATGCACATTCCCTAAGGGAGAACTACATTTGATCTAAGACGCTAGCTTGAGGGTTAATGTAGACAGTGATCAGGACAACAGGGGTTCTAGATCATGTGATCATTCTTCCCCCAACCTAGTTTTTCCCTTTTTTTCTTTTGATGCATTTATTATTTTCATGTGTGTAGATAGATACAAGGTTTAAAGATTGAAATAGATCTATAGTGAGCTATGTTGACTTCCAACATCCAAAATTTTGTACACAAGCTCATACTGAGGTAGCGAATAAAACCTAAAAAGCTCAGATCTCTTGGACAATAGTGGTAGAGGTAGGCTACAATGTCGATGCCACTCTTGTCCACTTTTGATGCTCTTGTTCAATCATAAAACGAAGGATGGATCTAGATTCATTATAGTTTCCCAATCTTGTACTTCAATTTACAGCCCTTGAATGATTCGTTTCAATCCATTTTTAGATAAGTTCATCTCTTCCTCATGTAAATTTTTAGATAAATTTTTTTATTTTGCCATATTAAACTAGATTTTTCCCCTTAGTCCAGACCCTTTATTGTTTAGGAACTAAACACTAGATTCCCAAAAATAATAAAACATTTGGTGAACTTAACTTACTTCGAACAAATCTAAAACCCTAGGTACCCTTAGGGTTTTTCCTTCATATTTTGTGAAAAAATTTAATTTCAAATTTCTGATTTTTTTGCACATTTATTTTATTCAAAACTAGTTTTAGAATTTAAATTATTGGCATAATTTTTAAAAATTCTAAAACCCTAGATTTCCAAACTAGGTCCTCAAACCCCAAGCCTTCCTTGCAAATTTTAGAAAAATATTTTAGAATTTTTGTAAATTGTTTACTTTGTCAAAAATAATTTTAAAATTTCAATATTAATAGTTTTCTTGTGCAAAATTTTAATTTCAAATCTCTGATTTTTGTATTTATTTTTGTGCATTTATTCTATTCAAATTTATTTTTAGAATTAAATTATTGTCATAATTTAAAAAAATTCTAAAACCCTAGCTCAAAACTTTAGATTTCTAAACTAGGTCCTTAAACCCCAAGTTTTCTTCCCTTACAATTTTTAGAAAAATAGTTTGAAATTTTTGCAAATTATTTACTTTGTCAAAAGTATTTCAAAATCTCTACGTTAGTAGTTATTTTTGTATTCATTTGCTTAATAGTAATTATACACACTCTCTTTGGTGAAATAAATAAAATGGCCACTAAGGCACTTCTTCCCTCTCATCCCATAAATCAATTTCTAAATTTATCTCATAATTATGACAATGAATGGACGAATTTGCAAAATTGCACATTAGCTAAAAATGTGGAAAATGATTTTATTTACAATGAAGATAATTACTATTGTTGTAATGAGGAATATGATGATATATGTGAAATTGATAGTGAAGCACAAATAGATGTATCTTATTCTCTCAAACCTATCTCTTTTATTCCTTCTTCTAAAGAAAATAATTTTGATAAATGGGAAAGATATTTCTCACCTCATTCTCCTCTGCACAATGCACTAAATGAAAAAATTAGTCATACACTTCCGAGTGAACCTCTAAATGGTAATAATTTGCTTCCATGTGAACCTAATCTCTCTCTCTCTCTCTCTCTCTCTCTCTCTCTCTCTCTCTCTCTCTCTCTCTCTCTCTCTCGCTCTCTCTCTCTCTCTCTCTCTCTATACTTCGATGTTCAAATTATAACAATATAAATTCAATAAAATCAAGTTACCACTCCAGAGTTCAAATGATACATCTCATGTTCCTGACTCTACTGTGTCCAAAGAAGATCTAAATGATAAATCTCTTTCTCTTACTTCTCATGAAAATAATGCATGTAATCCATCCATGGATAACATAGATGCACATGATATTCTAATTTCAAATGATAATTTATTGCATATTAGAAAAAGAATTAATTTTTTCTCTTACACCTGTCCCTAGTTACACTGAAAGTGATAATGAATATGATAGTGAACATGCAAATGGATATGAAAATGAGAGTGATTATGAAAAATATTCCAATGATGATAATATATGGAACAATGATGATTATTATGCACATAGTGAAGAAGAATATGAATCTCATGTTTCTAACTCTTCTCTCACTCCTCCTCTCAAACATAATGCACTTCCAAATGTCGTTTCTACTTCTATGCATGATTTTCTTTCAAATAATTCACTTGTTCATGCTAATAGCACATATTCTACTCAATTAGAATGTGACACACTAAAACATAAAGTTACTAATGAATCTCCCAAGCCACCCCTCACTACAGTAGAACCCAATTCTCACTCTTCACCTAAAGAGAATGGTATCCCACATCCCTCTGGTAAGGTCCAAGTTACCATTACTCTCAAGGTTCAAGTGAGCACACCCCCTCTTTATGATCTAATTTCTAAATGTAGAATTCCCATAGCTAAAATTAACAATAAAATTCAATGATTAAATGAACCACTTCAAGATGCTAATGTATCATCCTAGGAGATTATCTCTTTAATGCATGCATTTGGTGAATTAAAACACCAAGTACATCTCCTTACCTTGGAAAAAAAGGCCTATAAGTCTTTGATGGATGACAATAATTTACATGGTAACCCTTTTTCCAAAGACATTTATAAAATCTCAATTGCCCAAGCATTTCTAGATACCATTATTGCCTCACTTTGATGGAATTGCAAATCCATTTGTACACCTTCAGGCCTTTCAAAAGGATTTTCCATCTCATGCAAGTCCTTTGATTCTACTCAAGTTATTCCAACAGACATTAGTGGGGGAAGCACATAATTGGTTCTTTCATCTACTCCCCATTGGTTTCATGCACATATATGATGACTTAGAAGAGGTATTTCTTAGATATTACATAGCAAACATGGGCCCTCATGTTACATATGAGAAACTTGAAACTTTACATCAAAATACTTTAGAGATAGTTAGTGATTATATCTTACAATTCAAGGATCACATGTTAAGATTGATATACAAACTAGATGATTTAGAGATTCAGTATATATTTATTAAGGGGCTTTGTCAACCTCATCTCAAGCATCTATTATATCAGACAAAGTCTTCTTTCAAGCACTTATGCTATATAGTTCTAGCTTTGGAAAAGAAATTGGGATTGATTAAGGTAGATTCAATTGATTAGATTACTCTATATTTCACATCAGTGTCTAAAATTCCTACCACACAACATCCACCATGTCCTAAATAAGATAGGAGACCACAATTATAAAAGTAACTAGTTAAGAATAGAGAGCTAGTCTCCAGAGTACAACCTATAGTATGTACTATAGAGAACAACATCAAGGCACCATTATAGTTTGATTCACATCAAGATATCCCATCTATCATATTATCAACATACTAGATAAGAGGTTAATCACATTACCTTCTACTCATTGATGAGATCCACATCTCTTACATAGTTAACCACATTAGCCCTTTTTTAACTATCACCGTATCCATAGACATAGAGATAATGATTTTTATGGACTCAGATATTGCATTAATAGATGTGTTGATAATGGCATCATAACATTCACATAGGGGGCACTGATATATCCTCCAACATGAAACCATAGACCTCATTCATCCATGACTGAGTCATCCCAGGACATTAATTTATAAGAATCATCGATCACTCATCGTGAGAGAATTGTAGGTTCTAGGATAGATCCTCATAGGAGATATCTTATTCCACCTACTCAGAAGGTTTAGAAACCCATATAGTGATAAAAACCTACATATAGAAATGTGTCCAAGGAGTACATAGCATAGTTCTATATACATATCCAATAGAGTCACAAGCACTGCAACACAATACTGCTCAAGAGAAATATTCACTATGGCCAGATTTTTTGGGTCCTATCTCACATAAAAATTTGCTATGAGTAATGTTAAATGAACCCACATCATAGAGTATTAATCTAGAGAGGTATTCACTTTGGCCATATTTTTAGGGACCTATTTCATGTAACAACCCACTACTATTGAGATTAAATGAGCCCTCATCACAGGTTTCAGTTTTATCTCAATCTATTTATCAGTCATACACATCACAACAAAAGCCATAGGGTATATGATTACAAATAGATGAGCCTTCTTCACAACACATAGTTCCCATTGCACATCTAATAAAGTTACATTTTTTAGAATCTCTACATCTAGCTACAGTTAGTACATAATATAAAATATCAGATACAAAACATATTCCTACACAACATGAGTAGTATGGGCACTTGTTCAATTGGCCATCAAGATTTAGATAGTGATACAACATAGAGTGATATGACACACATTCATACCAACATCAGTTCATAGCTTCACTTAGCAGGGCAATGATGGAGCCAAAGTTCTAGATAGCCTTTATATTCTTGACCCACTTTCAGGGAAGCAATATGCAAAATGTGCTATATTATATCCCCATATACTAACAACTAACATTCCTAATTCCCAATAACTATCCATAGACAAAACCAGCTTATCAAAATCTAGATCTTACCAAATCTTATTTTACCAACATTAAACCAACTCAATTTGTCCAAATAATTTACCAATTACAAAAACCAATAAATTTTTACTTACATATGATTACAAATCAATTGTAACATCACACCTAAACTTATCAACAAAATTCAAATCACATCCCAAGTACCATTTTACTAAATGTATGCAAAAACCTCAACATCTATACCAGATCAACTACTCCTAAATCAATGAATTACAATAAATATACCAATCCATAACACAATACACATGAATCCAAAATCAAGCTAACATCCATATATATATAATCAAGTTTTTAAAAACATATACACTATATCAAATACAATCAATCATGAATGGGCTTCATGCCCTCACTCTCAGTCTTGCTCTCTCCTCCAATACTAGTCCCATAGTCCACTCTAGCACTCAATGGCCCTGCACCTCCTCAAGTTCCTGAATGCCTCTTACAATGACTCTCTCATTCCAATAGTTGACCATGCTCTTCATGTAAGTTTGCATATTACCTCTAAAGCTCTATGTACTCATCCATGATCCTAGTGCTAACAGAACCATAATGAGGTGGGGGAATCCTATGCCTATCTAGCTTAGCCCTTAGCTCATCTCTCTCTCTTATTGTTCTAACATATGCAGCTATCTCTATAACATCTCTATTAAACAAATGAGCATAAACACTAGCTGTAACTATTGCTCACTCTATCACACCCTCCTCCATCGCATCATCAAGAACATGCCATGTGAGTTCTTAGAGTGTCGACTTAATGATGGTTTCTTAGAACAAATCATCTCTACCTCTTCCTTGAGTAGGTGCTTCATCTTGAGCACCTCCTACTTCACCTACATGTAAAAGATACAACACTATGTTAGCCATACACTTTCAAGATAAACTAAAACAAACACAAACTTGTACATGATTTCAATATAACCAAACCTTACCTCCCATCATTTGGATTGGAATAGGATCCTCATACTTGAGGGAATCCCCTCTATCAACAGGGTACAATAGATCCCACTGATGTCTAGCCCACCATGTGGCATATGCCTATGTGCATCCAACATCATCTACATTAGGAATATCTATAGATGTGTCTCATGTATCCAAAGGTAATGGTACTAATTTAGCCTCAGTAGGCCTCCCACGAGTTCCTACCCTCACTAGTGCCTATGCACTCCTCACCCACACCCATGTTATAGGGGCACATCCTATGATATCCTAAACTATCCAGTCATGTACTCATACTGAAAGTACTCGTACACTCCAACCTAGCAATCATGTAACCAACAACTGACACTCATATATCATAACTACACTCCATCCTCAAGCCACCCAAGGAATCCTCTATAGGGCCTCCATATGATATCTTGAGCCACCAATTTATCTAAAATCCATCTATAGTGTTCTATCCCAAGAGACTAGATAGCTAACATACTCATCCACCACTCTCTAAATGGTTGGGGAGGTGCCCACCTCTCCCTCAATAATCCTATCGACCGTATAACCACTATGTACTCATAAGCCCAACAATGCAATAAAGTAGCCACACTCATATTTCCACTGAATGCCTCCTGAATAAACCTATAAAGATACCTGTATAAGTGGCCAAGCATAGTCCTACCCCATGAGAACACAATACCATACACCTATATACTATGCACAATCCTATGCATCTTATATGTAATCAATACCCCACTCTTATCCATAACAATAAATGAGGCCCACAACATGGCCAACCACTTCCATAGATGTAGAACACTTGATTGTATAATAATTGATAGTAATACATTGCTATCACTACCTATTCAATGTATGCCTGAAGGCACACCAGTAAAATATAATGATGCATGATTAATAACATCAATACCCATGTCATCCTACAAAGTCACACACCATCCACTAACCACCAAATGTAAAATATGGTACACATCCTCCAGAGTAATGATCATAATATCTCTATTAGGAAGCTATAAATTACATGTGTCTACATTCCACCTCTCACATAAAGTAGTAATCAAATACCTATCCCACTGCACTGTGGCTAGGTCACATACATGACCCAACCTTGCCCTATCCATGATAGTTCTCTCATCAATAGATAATGGTAACATCCTTAATGTCTCCATCACCTAACCTCTACAAAACTCTCTCATCTGTACCTTTCCCTACAAAACACTAGAAAACAACACACACACACACACACACACACACACACACACACACACACACACACACACACACACACACACACACATATGTTGTTTTCTAGTGTTTTGTAGGGAAAGGTACAGATGAGAGAGTTTTGTAGAGGTTAGGTGATGGAGACATTAAGGATGTTACCATTATCTATTGATGAGAGAACTATATATATATATATATATATATATATATATATATATATATATTAGTCAACCATGCCAAAATAAACAACCAAGATAAACAATAACAGGTAATAAATCAAAATCTCAAAAAATTAGGCCTAATGGACAATAGCGTTGGGCCTAAAAAACAACACTGGAGGAAGGATAGGAGTGCTGGAACTAGTCAAAAATTTATTAATACTCTTAAAATAGGTCAAAATGTCTAAAATAAGATTTTAGCTTCCAAATAAGCAAAAATCATGCATTTCAACTACTCACTAGGGTAACACCACCACTAGCCTCAATCTAGGTTACCAACTGCTCAAATCAGGTCATGGTAGGTGCTCATCTCCTTGGCATATTTCTCACTCCAGATCTCCAAATCTCAACCTAGTCCATGCAAAAATCAATCAAGAATCAATCTAATTTCCTATATCAAACAACTTTCTCGTACAAAGAAAAATACTATTTTTCCCATAATTAGAACCTCATAGCTCCATTTTGCAAACTATTTTACCATGGAATCATGAAAATGATACCTTTGAAACCATGTAATCCTTTCTCTCTTAATACATTAGTCACCTACTATGGAACATACATATTTATACCTCCTTTATATCCAGACATATAACTTGGTCCTAACCAATCAAAAGCTCGTTCAACTATCAAACAACTCAGTCTAATAAAAAACTATCAATCTCCTCACAACAAGCCAACCTTGCTTCTATCATTATGCCACTAGTCATCAATTTTGGTTCAAACTCCTCTATCATGAGATCTCATCCCTATCCCCAAAATGGGGGCATCATTCCTACTATTCCTATTCCTACATTTACCCAACATACCCGTCCACTATCATAGGTGGATATAACATGGTTCTTACACATCCACTATTCTGATTATTAGATTTAGTTTAGATTGGTTGAAATATATAGTGATTCAGACTACATGGGTCACTCAACATGGTTCTTAGACCTCCACTATTTAGATTATCAGATTCAGCTCAGATTGGTCAAAATATATAGTGATTCAGATTATATAGGTCACTCAACATTACTTAGGACATTCAAAGGGATATACCTTCAATTTATAGATACATAGGTTAGTTAGATACAATGATTAAAATTATATGGATTCATAGTGACTTCAATGTAGATTCAGACTCAAATACCAGATTTGGGGGCATGTACAGACTACACATCTCATACATATAGCTTCATACAACATGACACAGTTATAGGACCAGATAGAAGATGGTAGACATAGTGTAGAGCATAGTGTTTTGATCTCTAGTTTTACACATGGGGCATGACACGATATGTCACTTCACATGTGGTTATATAGATTTATAGACTATACATATGCATCACTCACATACCAGATTTGGGGGCATGGCACAGATGTTCATGTTCTTCATCATCCAAGATTATACATATTGGAATGGCAAGACATGCCATTCTCTTCTTGCACATTTACTAGAGTTTTAGATTACACCTAGTTATACCTAGGTTGTCATTAGGTTGGACCATATGATCATTTACAACAGTTGGACCATAGCATTAAGCAGACTCAAACTACATGAGTTTGTGCAAGATATAGGACATATATTAGTTTTGGGCCTCTGAGAACTTTTCAATTCTAGTTTAGATTATTCAGAGTGGGGGTCATGATAAATTTTTCTATTCATATCATACATATTTTATACACACATTCTAGATTACATGAGTTTATGTGGGATAGAGAGTAGACATTAGTTTTGGGCCTTCAAGCATTTCTCATTCTAGTCAGATTCAGCACAGGGTCCAAGTATTATCCTCCTCCATGTTATAAATATTTGACATTTAGATTAAGTATAGGGGACATCTATTTTATGGATTCCTTCTTTCTCCAAGCACTATTCGGCTCTCCATCCACTTCCCTGCCTAGGAAGTGAGTTGGACTCTTTTTCAGCACACTTATCTCTATGCAGGTAGGTTTAGGTAAACATTTTCTTTTCTTTATTTTACTGTAGTAATTCATTTCATTACATCACTAGATTAAAATGGGGGCAAATGTATACACCCTAAATTGGTCAAGCAACCACACATATCATGTCATTTCATAGTCCTTTCACAAGAGAATCTGACTGGAGAATATGAGCTTTGTTCACATTTAGCAATGTCTTTCATTTTATTCATTTTGGTCTTATTTCATGCTTGAGTCACCTTTTTGCCTATTATTAATTATCCATAGTCTTCTAGACCTAACCCCAGATGAGCCAAACTTCCCTTTCCATGACAAATCCATCCCCTTAGGGCTTATCAACTTAAGACAATAGTGCCACACTTAGAATACAGCACTAGTGCCACTCCTATCCACTTTTGATGCTCTTGTCCAAGGTCATTTTAAGCTCCAACAATTAGTTTCCTTCACTTAATAGGTCCCATCTCCTTTCTTAGCTTCATCTTTAAGTTTCCCAATGTCAGCCAAATGCAAATAAAATCTATAAAATTTGAAATAATGAATCTCCTATATAAAAGACTTCACAAGGCATTTTATATCTAGCACTTACTACTTTGACAGATTACATAATTAAAAATTAGTCAATAGTATAGCTCACCATTTTTCATCATACATAGACTTGCATGCTTGATCAAGGAGGGGCCTAGGCAAAAGGTCATTCTTGCATTTATCATGCGCATTGATTATGCACATTCCTTAAGGGAGAACTACATTTGATCTGAGACTCTAGCTTGAGGGTTAATATAGTCAGTGACCAAGACAATAGGGGTTCTATATTGTGTGATAATTCTCCCCCAACCCAATTTTCCCCCTTTTATTTTTGATGAATTTGTTGTTTGCATGTGTGTAGATAGATACAGGGTTTGGAGATTGAAACAGATCTATAGAGAGCTTTGTTGACTTCTAGCCTCTAAAACTTTGTACATAGGATCATACCAAGGTAGCAGACAAAAACCAAAAAGGTCATATCTCTTGGAAAATAGTGGTAGAGGTAGACTACAACACCAGTGCCACTCCTATCCACTTTTGGTGCCCCTGTTCAATCATAAAATGAAGGCTAGATCCAAATTCATGACAATGTCCTAGTTCTTTCTGCACCTCAAATTCCAACCCCTAAATCATTTATTTTAGTCTATTTTTAAATAAGTTCATTTCTCTTCCTCATGTAAATTATTAGATAAAAATCTATATTTTGCCATATTAAACTATATTTTTCCCCTGACTCCAGACCCTTTATTGTTTAGGAACTAAACACTAGATTCCCAAAAATAATAAAATAAATAGACACGAGAAACATCTATAATGGGTAGAAATAAATGGGTACAAAAGTATTAAATAATACCCTCCAACAAAAGCCACCATGGATCATGAGCCATGGGTCTTGACACCTAAAACCAAAACCTAATCTAGAGGTAAGGAAAACTACCCTAAATCATCTCTAACTGTAAACTTTCTCAAATTGCCACAAAAAGAGTCATGAAAAAATGGTGACCCAACACCAAATGATGACAACCTTGACATAAACATATCAAACCAATTTTAAAAAAAAATTATATCACCAAATAGATATTATCCAAGACCCCTCAAGACCAACTTCAAAATAATAAAAAATGTTATTCACAACTACCACAAAACTAATAAAATTATCCTCCCACATTTCCATAATTAATCCCAATCCACTAAAATTACCCAACATTGAGAAAGAGACCAAAACACTAATTATCCTTTGCTACTCAAAGATCACAAATATAAAAACATGATCCTTCTAAATTTCCATCACTATTCTTTAACCAACTAAAGCTAACCATATTTAAGAGAGATACTAAATATCCAATCAACCTTCCTACATACTGATCAAAGACTTAGTTTTTACCATTATAAACATATATAATAAGGAAAACATGAAGATTTAAAAATGAAGATGCTCTAGGGAACACTCTAGCCAAACATTGAAAAATAGGGGCGAGCTAAACTACAATGAGAATAGAAAAAGAGAATAAAATATTTTGAAAGGGGGTTTCAACTCTCCCCATTCCCATCCTAGATAAAATTTTAGTACTAATAAAATTACTTGCCATACCCATTTGCTTGGTAATATCCACATAAGACTTTATACCATTCAAATCAACATAATGCTTATTTACAATTTTGATGGGATGTTTATAATGTAAGTTTGCTAGCTTATACATGTTAGCTTAATTTTCTCCATCATTAGTCAAAACATCTTTGTTGTACCCATCAACATTATCTTGATTTGCATTACCTCTTTCTAGTTCTATGTCAAACCTGATTTTAATAAGAGTCATAATCTCGCTTCACTCATTATAAATATTTTCAATTTATTTAAGAAAGGTCTTGGGAGTAAGATTTAAACAAGGGTCAATGTTTTAACTTTCAAATGAAACAACAAGATTCAGGCCATGATCATTAGGGGAACATTTTTTTCTTCTAATTTTTCTTAATTTTGAGGTATTGTTGTTGCAATTATTATTCAATTATTAACACTATCATCCCATGCATCTTTATTTTTATTCAACATCTATGTTAATGAACACCTACCTGATAATGGTATTATATAACTTGTAGGCTATTTTATGTTCACTATAATTGATAAAAATACATTTTTTACTTATGTCATCCAATTTTATTCTCATTTCTTCTGGCACATGTGTATATGCCACACATCCAAAAATTATTAAGTGAGATACACTGTGTTTCTTGTATATCCATGCTTCCTATGGATTTTTATCCTTGAAACTCTTTATAGGACATCTGTTTAGAATATAAATTTTTGTAACTACTACTTCTACCCATTATTCATTAGGAAAATTCTTATCCTTTAACATTCTCCTGTCTATATCCAACCATTCTATTGAGGTGTATATCTAGTTGTAAATGACATATTAATTCGATGATAAATGAAAATATATAAAAATTCATTTCACTTTTATTATCCACCTCTGAATGACTTGAGCACCTTGATGTGCTAGCCACTCTATTTTTCATCCATTACTATGAAATCTTTGAATATTCAGAAGACCTCAAATTTATGCTTGAGAAAATAGATCCATGTTTTCCTGCTGAAGTCATCAATAAAATTTAGAAAATATAAACATTCTCCTAAATTATGATGGAGTTTGCATTGGTCCAAATAGATCAATGTGAATGAGTTATAATTTTTCCCTTCATCTATAATACATTGCTATTGGAAAACTTTCCCTATGTTGTTTTGTCACAGTAAAGATCTTAGACAAACTGGTTGGCTATTCAATGGGTGGTAATTCTCTTACCATCTACTTCTTCTTTAATAAATTCAAACACATAAAATGAAGGTGTCCAAACCCTAAATGCCAAGCTATGTTTGGTTTAAATGCACTACCATTAAATTCACCTCTTCTTGAGTATGCTATCCTTGGGAAATGTTTTGACTTTCATTCTTAATCTAGAGTTGGAAATTTTGATTCCTAGTCATCATAACCTTTACAATCAATCTTTCACTAGGAGGTCTATCTAGTATGGTACACACATCATCTTAAAAAAATACTCTACAACTATTCTATATGAGCTATCTGATAGAAATAATAGTTTGTTTCAATCCAGGAACATTATAAACTTGAAAACAAATTTATATTTCCATTACACCACCCACAATATAAAAACCAAATATCACTAGAGCTATTTTGAGAAACATGACATGTGATCAGAATTACTTTTAGACATATTTGATAAATTTGAATTTTGTCTACAGACATCTTCTCATTTTTATTGCATTCATGTGAATAATGACCAAATTTATTATAATAATAACATTTAATATTATATTTAAAGAGACATTTCTTATTTCTATTACAATAGGTTTTTATTTCACCATCTGGTGCTGTAAGAATTGAAATATTTGATTGTCCTTCCTCCTTGATCTACATGTGAAAATGAACCATGAATTGAGGTTCAATTGTCCATGATTAATTCTATTATTTAACCTAAATGTGTCCTTATATGAATGAATCAAGTGATTGGTTTAATAATAGACTCAATTAGGACTAAGTGACAACCAAATCATATTTCACACATAATTTTATAGATCTTGATTACCTCAGATGAGCGTTGTGAACATTTTTGAGACTAAACCATCTGATATGGCATAAAATCCAAATCATATTGTCTACTTGTATACAAGTTAAGGTGCTTCAATTATCTCTATTGATCCATTTAAACCTAATCACAAAAAATAAATGTGATTTAGATCTTATTTGGCCCCAATTTAGTCTATGATGGAACCAAAAATCTCTCACTTTGTGAATGAATCTAACGATTCATTTCAACATGAACTCAATTAGCCCATAAAGTGATCTCAAAAACACATTTTATTGTTGCAATTAGGTTAATGGAACTCAATTTTTTGAATTGAGCTTTGTGAATCTAATTTAAAAAATAAATTGTGATTTGGTGCTCATTTGGTCTTGATTGAGTCCATGATTGAAAAAATAGATTTATTAATTCAATCAAAGACATAATTGGAGCATATCAAGCCACATGAAGCAAAAACCAATTATACAATGTGATTTATGCCTTAGTTGGCCTTGATTGACTATGTTATTGAACCAAAATATGTTCTTATATAAACTAATGCATTAAGTGTTTTAATAATAGACTCAATCACACTAAAAATATCCATTTTTCATATTCTTTAGTCATAATTATGTTCACAAGGCTCAATTTGGCCAATATGATCTATTAACCTAATTACAAGAGTGAACTATGATTTGGGGCTCACTTGGCCTCGATTAAGTACCTAATCAAACCAATCACTCATTTTTTTAATCATGAAAAAGGTGGGGCAAACAAAGCTCTGTGTTATTAAATTTTATAATTTGACAAGCTTTGGGAATCCAGTTTCCTAAATTGAGTCCATGATGGAATAAAAATGGCTCCTTGTGTGAAATGATAGAGATATTAGTTTGATCATGAACTCATTAAGGGCCAAGTGAACCCCAAATTAAAATTTATTGTTACAATAAGGTTCACATGGCTCCATTGGGCCCAATTTAGACCTGTAAACCAAATTTTGATAACAAAATGTGATGTTGATCTCACAATTTTTTTATTGAGTCCTTGATTGAATCTTATCAAGCCCAATTAAGATAAATGTAATTATACAGTGTGATTTAGGACTAACATAAACATTATTTAGTCTGTTATGGAATAAAAATGTCTCCCTATGTAAATAAATCAAGTCATTGGCATTAAAATGTCACAATTGGTTATGTGAGGGTTGTTTGGACCCAATTATGTAACATATTTAAAAAATTAATAAATTGGTTGAATATGATATGTAATTAAATCCAATTGATATTTAATTGACATTACAAACATGTAATTTGTTATTTGGGAACTGTTGGCCCTTATTACTTACTAGATTTATTTAATTACTTTATAATTTCAATATGGTACACAATATGTGCTAATTGATAATTGATTGACATAAAATGGTTGTGAAATTCATTTTTAGGGGCATGGTTATTCCCTATTACATACCAAATCAAATTCATTATTTATTTGGATCCATTTTATTTTTATATTGGACCAATTAATCATTTCATTCAATCATAGCCCTAATTTGGGCCTATAGAGCTCTGTGAACATGATTAAAACTATTTGATTCCTTAAGTGTGGCATTAAATTGGGGCCAATCAATAATAAATTTAAATGAAATGGACCTAATTAGTTTCACCAACTGTACATGGCCCCAATTACATAAAATATTAAACTATTTTCTCAATTGACTCAACATAGTGCATAATTGAGTTTAATCAAGATGAATTTAATTTATAGTATTTTAATTCATGTCATAGGGTATTATTTTCCATAATTGTGTACATTATTGGCCTCATGAACCTATTTAAAAATAAACAGCCTGATCTTGGTTCATGTGGCCCTAATTGAGGCAATCGCTCAATTATTTCACACATGGAAACATTTTGGTTCAATCATAGACATAATCATGAAACAATGTGCCCCATATTACATTATATAATATAAATTAAGTTCATGAGGATATATAGGCTCTTATTTCACCTATGTTTGAAAGAAACATGTGATTGGTACAATCACAAACTTAATTGAGGCTAAGTAAGGCCAAATCACACTACATAGTCACAATTATATTCATGGTGCTCGATTTATCTATGTGTACCAAAATAACCCCAAATGTATATCATTTAAACCAATCACATAATTAATTAAATATGATATACAATAGGGGTCAATTGATTCGGTAAACCTATTTATAGGTAGTTAATGTTAAATGGGGATTGATTGGTCCCGATAACATACAATATAACAATAATCTAGTAATTACTTATTTCGATCAATCATAGGTGAAATTAGGACCTATAGATACCCATAGATATAATTTCAACTATAAATTGTGATATGGAGCTAAGCATGCCCCCATTGAGTATGCTATTGGATTGAAATGAATCACTATGATAAGGGGAACATTTAGGCCCATTTAAGTATGTGATTGAAAAAAAAAATTGATTGGGTTGATATATAATACAATTGGGGCCAATTGAGCCTCGTATAACTAAGATTAAATAAATAAATCAATTAGTTCAACATGGTATACAATCAATTCAAATTGAGCCTTAGTATTACATTAGATCATTTTAACTCATTGCATGGGGAATTATTTTTACTAATTATGTATCAAGATTGAGCCAATTAATATATTATTTTGACATGGTAAAAAATTGGGCCCAATCGATCCTTGATTAACATTACATGGTTGTAATTCATTTCATGGGATTGAGAATTATTTGGGCCACAACCAACTAACATTAACTAGTCAACACTAATTTTATTGTACAATTTTCTCAGGTTTGCGTGTTTCTATTCATGAACATGGGATTTAGATGTCGCACTTGTAATCCAAATAAGATAGTTAATGATAGGAATTATAATAAAAATAAAAATGACAAATTATCATTGGTTGAAGCTTTAAAATTTTGGAAATACTATCAAAAACTATGATAACTTCTCTTTAAATGAAAATAAAACTGACCAAGGATCATTGGTAGCAGTTCATGTTGAAGCTTTCAAACTCTTAGTTTGGAAAGAATAAGTACACACAATGCTTTATAAATGGTATATATAAGGCACATATAGTGAATTTATTAACAAAATAAATAAAACAAATTAAAAAAAAGTTTTTCCATAGCAAATTTTCAATGATTTTTTTAGTTGGTTGTATACTAATCAAAGAGTATATATTAGGAATAAATAAGGATTAAATAAATAAATTATAAAAGATGAAGGAGTATTTTTATAATAATATATATTAGGAATAAATATGAATTAAATAAATAAATAAATTTTAAAATCCTAAGAAGTCATTACAATTTTTTTAATATTATTTTATACATTTCCATTTTTCTCGTTAGCATGGTTGAGTGTAGGATTGGAATTTCAACTTAACCTTGCCTATGACTTTAAAATTTGTTGAATGGGAACTTTAAATAAATAATGAAATTCTAAGGACTCTTTCCAAAAAAATTAATATTACTTTATACATTTCCATTTTACTTGGTATCATCGATGAGCGGAAGCCTTAAATTTCAACTTAACATTGCCCGTGAATTTAAAATTTATTGATTTTGACCTCTTTCAAAGAACTACAAATTACAAATTGTTAATACAAATTTACATGTTATTGATATTTACATTCTTATTAATATTAAGTTATTCTTATATATTTATAAAAATTAATGATTAAAAAGTATATTAGATATTGACCACCAATTTTCAAATAGGATGATGACATAGTGATTTGAAATTGGTGAGTTATTTTATACAAATAATTTTGGGATTAGGGGATCCACACATGATCTAGAATGCAAGCAAGATTTTAGTTCCTATACCTCCACTTTGACAAGATGCCAATACTATATCCTCCACTATGGATAGCTTGATCGATTGTGGGATTTGAACCTAGTACACCAATCTACACATATATCCACTCTAGTCATTAAACCAATATCCAGGGGATAAAGCAACAAAATACGCACATGTTTAAAATATGCTTAGATATAACATTTACATATATATTAAGTAATTTATTTTGTTTTAATTGGTCAACCTCTCTCGATTATGTATGCTTTTTGTTATTGTTAAATATGTATTTTAAATTAGGACCCTACCCTATACAAGAATTAAACAAGCATGGTCAAAAAATATGGATCATGCAATAGTGCCTATAATAAAGATCAAAAAGATACCCAACATTAAAATAATAGTAAAAACATGACAACTTCCACTAAAATAAACTACACCAATAGAAAATGAAGATCCTTCAAAATCATTTTCCTTTCGTGATCTGAGGGTCATATTCATAGGTTTTAACTCATTCTTACCTTTTCCTTTCATTTTATTTCTCACCATCATTCACTCTCCTTCCCCTGAATAAGGTGAAATCATAATGGAAATTTCAAGATCATCGTTTGGTTTAGGATTTGGTAAAGGAATCTTGTCTTAAAAAACTTCAGCTTTAACTTTAGACTTTAATGGATTCCTAGCTTTGAAAATTTTACTAGATTCACATTAGATTTGTTTTAGAATTCCTTGATCGAAACTTCCCCATATGGATCTAAAAATTCCATAGGAATTTCCAAGACCATTTTTGGGGCTTCACTTTCATATTCACTCATAATTTCCTTATTTGCTTAAACTATTAAAAATTTAGGATTATCATCCTTGCACCAAGTATTTCCCTTATTTTATTTATTATACAAAAAATTGTTGATCAAATGACCATTTACAAAACTTCTATGACATCTAAAGTGTAAATATTCATATTTAATAGTTCACAACCATTTCCAGTCCCTAACTTGTAGTTCAACATATACAGGGAGATCTTTAGAGATGTCCAACTCAACAAACATCCTAGCATAGGTTGAATGTCACATTTCATCTATTTTGGGCTCTACATCAATAAAAACTTACAATGAATTCCAAATAATTTGAAGCAAATAATTATTCCAAAATTGGAAGGGAAAATGGGTTAATCGTGATTAGATCACCAATAATACATAATATATTTATCAATTCTATGTGTTAATATCTGGAAATGAAATACCTAATCGCATATGTCCCATCAAGGTTTTAATTTCATACTTGTGCATGAAACATCATCCTTCAAACTTAGAATAATTAATGATAATTATGGCTATTAGTGTTTCATTTATATCAAAACATAGAATTTTATAAAATAGGTGTAACTTATTAAGAAAAAATAGGCAAATTGAGAGAGTTATAGGAAGTAAAATTTATATGACAAGATTCTATACATAAAATTTGTATTTGGATAAATAGGTGTGCCTAATAAATTTATATAATTCATTGATTATTGAATTTGAACTAATGAAATATATCAAAACATGATTTTAAAATAGCATTAGACTATGAGGTTGAGAATTATTTTAGCCAAAAGAAATTGATGTAAACAACTAATATTAGCAATTCAACACAAAATTTATTATATAGTGTTATCATGCTGACATGTTCATGTTCACAAATAGGGGATTTAGATGTCAAGTGTGCAATCTAATTGAATAGTTAAAGCCAAGGATTCTAAAAAAATAAAAACTAGTAATTGTAATTAATATTATGCATTTGGTAGGATTGCATGGTTTTTAAATCTATACTATGTGTGAAAATAAGAAAAGGAGTTGTTGAGCAGTTGGAAAAATGGAGAAAAAACTTTCTCATTTTGGTGTCATGAATCTAATTGTGGGTTGTGTCTTATTTTATGCATTCTCCAGAGTTGTAATTGATTAATATATTGGATTTGTTATTGATATTTCTCTTGACTCAATTAACTTTATTTGATGGGTTCCTCTACCCGGAATTTTGAAGTTGATTATTTGATTAGTTATCCTCTATGTTGTGTAAAGTAGATTTTTTAGACTATTTGCAAGTTTTTCCTAGCATTTGGAAAAACATTATCAAAGTGTATCTTCCTAGTAATTAGCTCTAGCAAGGGCATTTAGATATTTTATAACTGATTGTTCCTCATGGTGAGAGTAATTGTTTTTGTTTTTATTTTTATTTTTTTTCCAAGTAATTGTAGTTTGGTAGGAAATTATGTAAAGAAAAACTTGCAATAATCTCCGTATAGTTTTATAAGATAGATTTTGTTGAATTCGTTGCATCAAATTTTCTAAACCTTCATTGTAAAATCTGTTGAGTGATGATTATATAGAATGTGATGGACCTAGACTAATTAATATGTAGGAAGGACTGTGAAAAAATATAAATATTCATATGATGATTATAAATGTAAACAATCTAATGGAGATATAGATGGGTTTTTTCATTGATAAAAATATTTTTTATGAAATAATAATGGGCTCGATATGACATAATTTTATGTCCCACATAACTAATTTCAAGTGTTTTATTATATGTGACTTTCCATTAGGACATATTGAATCACATATTACAATAATTTGCTGCAATTATGTTTTATGAAATAATATTGGCTTGATATGACATAATTTTATGCCCCACATAACTAATTTCAAGTTTTTTTAATGGGACATTCTATTAGGCACATTGAATCACATATTATAATAATTTTTCATAATTGTGTTTAGAGCACTAAATTAAAATATTGTATTTAGTGTAGAACATAGTGGAGATAAGGAAACATGGATTCATTTTTGTTGGATTTTTGTCATATTTAATGTCTCCAACGTAGGTCTTATGTATTTGTGTTTTATTTTATTACTTGCATTTTTTTAATACCTTGAAACTAGTCCAACATATCAAACACTTAAGTAAGCTCAAGAATCATCTACCACATGAATAATGCTTGTTCTTAAAGTTTAATAAACTTCACATTCATTTTGAACTTCTATGTAAATACATCAAACTATAGTCATGTATGGAGTATTAGCATGTTTAGAATGTGAATGGTAATATTCAATTTATGTAACATGTGGAAATTTCATGTGAAGGGTTATATTTAAAGAATTGTATGCTCATGATGCTAGTTAAAAAACTAGAATATGTCTTGTTATAGCATTTTGGTGGTTATTCCATGGCATAGAACTTGGGGAAAACCCATTGTTAAATAAATGATTAATCTTGATGAAGCTTAGTGTAGAATATCCACCTAGTTTATGAGTCAAATAAAAACTTATGATACTCCTTTAAAAAAAGAGGTATCCTTAAGAATCGTATCACAAATTGAATCCTAAAAAGTTTGGCCCTTGAAAAGTCTCAAAATGTATAAATGAGATTTCTTAATCGATTGATCTCCCTAGATATTTATACATAATTCTCATTTTTAATGTGGTTGATATTTACCCACATGAGTCAAAATGTTGAATTATGACCCAGAGGTTCAGTAGGATGAATAATGGACAAAAACATATTTGAAGAAAAAATGGGAAAATTGAGAGAGTTATAAGAATTAAAATTTATGCAATAGGATCTTATAGATACAAGTTGTATTTGGTTAAATAGGTGTTCATACTAGATTCATACAATTCATGGATTACTAAATCCAAACTAATGAAATATATCAATACATGGCTTTATAATATCTCTAGAATATGAGGTTGAGAATTGTTTTAGCCAAAAGAAGATGATGTAACCAAATCACATTAGCAATTCAACATAAAAGTTATCATATAGTGTTATCAAGATGACATGCTCACATTCACAAATAGGGGATTTAGATGACAGGTGTGCAATCTAACTGACATAGTTAAAGAAAAGAATTTAAAAAAAATAAAAAGTAGTAGTTTCAATTAATATTATACATTTGGTAGGATTGCATGGTTTTTTTAATTTATACTTTGTATGAAAATAAGAAAAGGAGTTGTTGAATAGTTGGAAAAAGGAGAAAAAATCATAACTAAAATTTTCTCATTTTGGTGTAATGAATGTAATTGTGGCTTGTGTCTTATTTTATGCAATTACCAGAGTTGTTGTAATTGCTTAATATATGTGATTTATTTTTTTATTTTTCTTGATATTAGGGTTACACGGTTCCCTTTCCCATAAATATAGAAGCATAATATAAATAAAAAGAGGCCTAGCTTAACAAGAAAATTATTAAGGCATTGACCATATAAAACCAAACTTTATACCAAAAGTTTTAAACAAACTACATAGATATACCAAAATACAGTTTATCCATATAAAAACCAAAAATAGCAAAAAACAAGAAAAATTCACCTCCAAGATACAAAACAAACAGTTGAATCTTCTTGTTGTTACTCCAAAATTATTATTTCAATTTCCTTCCCATCACCATCCACCTCCATACCTGGTTACACCATCCTTTATTTCTTCATCATCTTGGAATATTGGATCTTTTGAACCTGAACACAATCCACTACAACTAGATTAACCACTTCCAAAATTTTGTCAAACCTCAGCTCCATATAAACTATTGGCTTTAAAAAATTTAGACTTTTTTTGCAATTACCTTACCCTAAATACTCTTTCCTCTGACACCATGGTGTTTCTTTAAACAATCCTCTCACCACACTATGCATGAGCCACTCAATCACCTTCAATTTAGCCAACAACCTCTATTATGATTTCTATACCTCCATCTATGGAATTGGAAGCAATAGATCCTATACAAAAGGCATGGATATACCCTTAGAAGCTTCCTTCTCTAACATCCATGAACAAACTACTTATACCTCTTGAGAAAAAATTATAAAGATAAAGCTATATTCTATAATTTGATACAGTGATAAGGGAACATACCTTAGCCCATCCTTACGTGAAAACCAAAATCTAGTAAAGGTCCTAGAGGTAATGAGTCAATTGCCGACATCAAATATATTGTATGCTCTAGCCAAATAAAAACTACACCATGAGTTTGATCTAATCCCTCTCAGAAATAATAAGACACATGTTAATAGAGAAGAAAGGTGTCAAATCAAAGTTAATGCACACTCTTCTAATTTCTTCCAAGTCTTCCATACCTAACACTACCATCAATGCATCTATGACTTAAAATTTAGAAACCTAAGAAATGTTCATTAGAATTTTTTTGGTGACATTACTTATAAACCTCATCTCCCTCACTTTGGCCCCTTCAAAAATTAATTGTTGGGGATCAACCAACAATGGATTACACTTATGAAAGCAATGAATGCGGAAATAAATCAGATAGATAAGTAACTGAAATGATAAATAGCACAGAACAAGATATACAAGAAAACACCCTGAAAACTTGTATTAAAAAACTCTTTACAATAGGAATACAAATGAAGAACTTTGTTCTTCCACACCTCTCTCAGATGCACACAAGATCTCTCACTAGATCTCTATTCCTTAAGAGTTCTCTCTAAAGTACAGTCCTTCAAACATTCACAATGTTCTACTTCGTACTCAATTACACTCTCATACACTTCATCATCATCATACAATAGCTTAGAAGATCTCTTCTACATATAGAAATAGGAGACTTGAGCATGCTCTTACAACAAACAGTTAAGCCTCTTCAACAAGGGCTCTAAAAATAACATTGCTAACAATAGAGACGCGAGCATGAGTCTACAACTCAAACTCATCATGCAAACACTCGCTTCTGTCCTCGGAAATAGCTTTCTGGACACGCAGGTAACCGACGTCGGTTCCTGTCTGTTCGCCTGTGACCGTCGCCGGCCGACCATACTGCCGACGTCGGCGCCTCTGAACTGCAACTGACCGACGTCGGTCGCTCCTGACCGACGCCGGCGTCTGTGTAGACCCGAACCTGTTTGTCTATGCTCCATGGTGAAGCTTTTAGCTCCACATACCTAACATTAATGTCCACCCCAAATATTCCACGAACTCAGGCTCCATGTTGATAAATAAAGACAAACTATCAAACACAAACCATAATCTAAATTTGTTGCCCATATCAAAGATATCCCTCCACCCAACCTCTTCACACAAGATGTAATTATGAAGCTAATAATTTCACATACTTACCATACATAAAATCATCATTATCATTGCCATCACCCAACTCAAATGTAAATCTCACCGAAAGGAAAAAACAAGGCATAACCTCTATTTCATAATGTCTAAAAAACTTATCAAATTTATTAAATTAAATTAGAAAATTAGAGGTCAACCATTTCCATCCCCACGTAGTCACTCCAACCTTATTTAATGTTATTAACATTGGATACCTCTTTTTGATCAATTCCTACATTGGCCATAAAATCTGTAACTCGATTGCTTTTATGAAAGCAATGCAAATAAGTCCATTCTTCAAATTGGTTAAGTTTAGGCCAAATAATTGAAAGAATATTATCCAATTTATAGGATTTATCCTTTTGTCCTTTCAAGGATTTTATAATAACCTAAGAATCCCCTTTGATTTCCAAAAAAGATATTTTTCATTCCAAAGCCAACTCAATTCCTACTACAAGTGCCTGAGCTTTCGCTTCATTATTAGTTCCATCAAGTAGTTTCAAATAGATAGCTATAATTAAGGAACCACTACAATCCTTGATTATACATCCATCCCCTGAAGCTTCTATATTCCCTCTATAATCCCCATCAAAATTTAACTTGAACTAACTTGGTTGTGTAGGAGTCCAAACTGCTTCATTTCTTTTCCTCTTATCCTTTTTATCTACTATTGACCCTTTAATGTGGGGAGGGAGTCTTTATATGTTTCCATTTAGCACACATCTACATATCCCATTGGGTCAAAAAACATTATTTCCTCTTCAATTGTATTGAAACCACTTCAAAGATGGATAACTCCATTTCCATTGAAAATTCATTTAGTAGACATTGTCTATCCTCAAAGATGCAAGCATTTGTTTCCTTCCAAATAGTCCAAATAACAATAGATGGACTACATCTCCACAAACTATAAATTGAATGCTTCAGATCTCCTATATGCTAGGAGGAAAAGGCCTAAAAAAGAGTAAGAGGCCAAGACAAAGCCTAATTGAATTTATTACATAACCAAATCTAATACCAATTAGCAAAGAGCAATTAAATAAAAGGTGATCCATTATTTTTTCCTCTTGTTTACAAAGACAACATCTCGATGGCCCTTCAAAACCCATTTTATTGAGATGGTCTTGGGTGAGAATTCAACTTTGAACCACCAACCAAGCAAAAGCCCTTGCTTTTTAAAGTCTTTCCTTACCCCAAAAAAACAAATTTGCCCAAGCCAAAGAAACATCCACTATTTTAGCCATCTGATAACCTATTTTAACTATGTAGCACTAGTTTTTGCTCTAATCTAATGTAATTGATATTCTTTATTATTGATAAAGGTTTTCCTTAGTAGCAGACTTTATTCCAGTGCCCTTATCTCAACATGTGGGATTGGAATATTTAAAAATCTTTTCCACTTGTGAACTAATCTAAATTCATTAGACCATCGATCCAAGTAATCCACCACCTTGGACCCCCAAAGATTTTGCAACAAAATTTTAATTTCTGATCCTTGAATTTTTTTTCCAAAGGGTGATGACCATTCAAAGAATATTACTATAAATCTACTTTCCTCCCATTATTTACTCTTTAGGAAACATGATGAGATATAATTGTTTTACATTTTAACAAAAATTTCCAGACATGGGAGCCTTTGGGAGGATTAGCTACTAACACAATACTCTAGTAAATTAGAAGCAAGATATTTGGTCCTAAGAATTCTACACCACAACCAATTTGAATCATTCACCATCATCCATACCAATTTGGCCCCCAAGGCTAAATTATATAATTGAAGATCTTTAATACCTACAACTCCTCTCTATTTCCTTTTACACACCTTTTCCCATTTCATTATAGGAATTTTCTTATCCTCTGCAGTCCCTTACCAAATAAAATCTTTCATAATCCTATTTAGCACTCTGAGAACTTGATCCAGAGGTCTAAAAATACATAAATAGTAAGTAGGAAGATCACTTAGAACTACTTTAATCAAAGTGATTTTTACTGCGAAAGAAAGCCACTTACCTTTCCAAGAACTTAAGTGAGCTTTAAATCTATCAATTATTTCTCTCCATAATTCAAATTTACTTGCCCTTTTAAATAAAGGGACCCCAAATATTTTATAGGAAGCTGACCTTTCTTAAAGCCTAATATTATTGCCAAATTGATTTCTTCTTGATTCAAATAATTGACAAAATACATTTTAGACTTACCTTTGTTTACTCTCTAACTAGAGGCTTCCTCATATTTTGTAGAATCCTTTTTAATTCCTTGGCTTCCTTAAGTGCTACCTTTTTGAAGAGAAAATTATCATGTACAAACTGATGATGAGTGAGATTATCCAAATTATCCATTATTTGAAGACCTTGTAACCTTCCTCTCTCTTTGGCCTCTACTATCACTCTTCCTAGAGCTTAAGCCATCAAGATAAAAAGGAAAGGGGATAGGGGATCCCCCTTTATTAAACCTCTATAAATTTCAAAAAAACTTGATGGACTCCCATTAACCAATACAAAAAATTTGGGGTTCAAAACACAACTGAAAAACCAATCACACCATTCCAAACTAAATCCAAATCTCTTTAGAATATTAAACATGAATCTCCAATTTACCTTATCATAAGCTTTATTGATGCCCAACTTAACCATAATACCTTTTTGGTGGTTATGCAAAAGGGAATGAATAATTTCATGGGCCACTATAATTTTTTTGTTGAATGTTTCTTTCAGGCATAAACCCAACTTATTCCTTATAAATCAACTTTTCTAGTAGAGGTTTAAGTCTATTTTCAATGGTCTTAGAAATGATCTTATACAGCACATTACATAAGGCCACCGGTATATAATCACTAAAAGAGGTGAGCTTCCCATTTAGGAAACAAAGATAAAAATGTCACATTCAAATTGGAGCTACTTTCCTCTTAATTATGGATTCTTATACCATCTGCCACACATCTTCTCCCAAAATCTCCTAGAATGATTGAAAAAAGGCTACTAAGAAGCCATCAGGACCTAGATCTTTATCCTTAGCCATATAGAACACCACCTTCTTAACCTCTTCCAATGAAAAGGGATCCATAAGCTTATCATTTATGGATTTATAAATCAAATATGGAATTAAAGGAAGAAATAACTTCTAAGCTTCCCAATTTGAACTATCATATTCATTTAATAAAACTTTGAAATAACTGAGTAACTTCAGACCTTATTTCCTATGGGTTTTATAAAAACACCCCTACCTAGAACTAATGTCATTGATCCTAGTGACCTTCCTTCTAGATTTAATTGAAAGATGAAAAAGTGTTTATTTTCTATCACCATCTTTAAGCCAAATTTCCCTTGATTTTTATTTACAAAAAATCTCTTCTCTAAACAACAATTCTTCATATTCCTTAATTAATAATTTTTCCAAATCATAATCTTGATCATCCATTCCCCATTTAAAAACTTTCTCATCTAGACTATGAAGTTTGGATTCAATTCTCAAATTTTCTTGGAAAATATTCTTAAAGTGTTCTTCATTCTAGATTTTGAGTTTACATTTTACAAATTGCAGCCTTTTACACATCGAAAACATTTGAGATCCTAGAGGCAACAGATATTGATCCCACCAATGATGAATATATTTTAACAAATAAGAATATTTAAGCTACATTAACTTAAACATAAAAGGTAATCTTCCAAGGGGATAGTCAAAGTCAAATTTTAAAGAAAATGGCTAGTGATATGAACCTGATTGAGATAAAACTCAAGAATCCAAATTCCACTTGCTCTGACTCCAAAGATAAGAAATAAAAAATCTATCGAATCTCTCCAAAATATTTTCAGCACCCAACCTCCTATTATTCCAATTAAACAGACTTGATTTTGGTTCAACATCTTCTAAATTATTCTTTGAAATAAATAGTTCAAAATCTTAAGAGACTTGTGGTCCATGGAGCACTCCTCCTTGCTTATCTTTATCTTTCAAAATAGCATTGAAATCTCCTCCCCCCCAAATATAAAATTTTCTATCTAAAAATGATTCAAAATATTAGAAATATCCATCCACAAGTGAAGTTTCAAAGAAGCCCCTTGAGGCCCATAAATATTCAAAATTAAAAACTATAAATATGAATGAAAACTGGACAATCTACATAATTTCTAATTCTACCTAGAGGCTTCTAAAATAACCTTAGTAGAAATGGGATACCAAATGATATCAAAGCCTCCTGAAGCTCCAACTACTTATATAAAGAATCCTTGCCAACACTAGCAAACCATGTTCAACAAACTCTCTGCTTCCCTCGAACTTAACTTAGTCTCCTGAATTAATAAGACATTTAATTTCTCCACATCAAGAAGATGTTTTATCAAGTATATTTTGTTAGGTTCATTCAGATCCCTAACATTCCAATAAATTACTTTCATGATACCAAAGGAGGGAATTCCACCCCCTTCCTTGTAGCATCAATAAAAGCTTCTAAAGTTCCTTGTTTACCAGACCTAGAATCTGACCTACTATTTTTTCTTCTTTATATTTCCTACCCATATTTTTCTTTGGACCCCAATTTGGATGGGTCAAAGAACATTAAGTTTTGGAAATTGAGATAACTTCCCTAGAGTTGAACTCTCCTTCTGAGTCTTCTTTTAATTCTTCTTCTGAATCAGGCATATCTGCTTCTAAAACCACAAACTCCTTATCTTCTTCCCCTAATATGTCTTTGCCAATAATAGAGATAGAGTCTTGTTTATTTTTTAAAACCAAAGATCTAATTGATTATGATTCTTTTTTAATAAACTCACAACTCTTAATCATCATCGCTAGAGAGATTACATCGATTGTTCCCAATTTTACAAGCAATTCTTCTATTTCACCTATTTTTTGAGATTGAGTTTTCCACACTTCCTCATTTTCCTTTCCCTAATGTTTTTTTTGCTCTATTTTAGTATTATCTATGATCCTATCCCTTTGAAGATTTTTTGGCTTCCATTTTGGCACCATATTCATTTATTTGGTTTGAGGGGAGCTCTTACCCATATTACAAAATTTCTAAATATGACCTAGCTGATGACATTTATAACATCTGAAGGGGATTTTATCCACATCGATCCTTTAGTTCCAAAACCTTCCTTCCATATTAACAAAAATATTTTTTTGAAATGTCTTGATCTAAATCCAAAGTAATTATAACTTGAGCATAGGCTGCCCTTCCACCTTTTAACAAATCTCATCCACTTCCAACACTTGGCCCACCAAACCTCCCATGGTTAACAGGCATTCTTTGCTCTAATACTATAAGGGTAGACTATAAATTCTTATTTAGATCAGATAAATCCCCTTAAGATCCCTTAGTGGATCAAAATCAGGGCTCTAGTTTTACAGCCACAACCCAATGCCATTAAAAGACTAGGAATTATTTTCTAAAACCTTTGCTTTTTCTTCCAAAGAATGAAAGATGACCACAAAAACCCTTTAAGAAGAAAAAGTAAAAAATAATGGATCCCCAATTCTCCTTGATACAAATCTCAATTACTTATATCACTTACCATTTTTTAGTGCATTTACAAATTAGAGCACATTCTATCAACTATTTAATCATAGCTAAAAAGGGGGCTAAAACCCATTCTAAAACCCTAGCTTTGACAATCTTAACTCCATCCCCCAACTCTTCCAAAAGTTTATTTAAAGAACCTTCCACTCCACCACTTTAGTCAAAATATAAGTTTGAAAACTTACCTTTGTATCAACAAGGCTCTCCTCCCTATTATATATGGAAGAATTGATATTTCCAAAAACCTAACAAAAATTATGAACCTGATCCCCATCAGCTTCCCTTTCTAACTGGCCCCTAATTTTCTTGACTTTCCTTCTTCATCCCACTACTCTCTATATTCTTCGATCATAGTTTCTAGCACATTTATTCACTCTTTCTTATCATAATTTCCCATTGCTTTCCCTTCTAAACCTAATGTTTTGGAAATCGCCTACTTCTCCACCCTCAAATGTGAAACTAAAGCCTTCCCTTGCACTCACTATCATACCTTCTCCTACTCCTCCTTTAACTTATCCTTTTCCTTCTCCCTATTTCATGCCATCACCTCCCTGAACTCCCAATAACTATTATGGCCAATATCAATCAATAAATTATAATAAATAAATATGTTATAATATATGTGATTTCTTATTGATATTTCTCTTGACTCAACTCACTTTAATGAATGAGTTTCTCTACCCTAGATTTTGAAGTTGATTATTTGATTAGTTATCTTCTATATTATGTAGAGTAGATTTTTTAGACTATTTTTAAGTTTTTCTTAGCATCTAGAAAAACATTATCAAAGTGTATCTTCCTAGTAATTAGCTCCAACAAGGGATTCAAAGATTTGATAATTGATTGTTGTTCATGGTGAGAGTAATTATTTTTATTTTTAATTTTTTTGTAGGTAAATGTAGTTTGGTAGGAAACTATGTAAATAAAAACTTACAGTAATCCCCTTATAGTTTTATAAGATCAAATTACTGAAGTCGTTGCATCGAATTTTCTAAACCGTTCATTTTAGAATGTGTTGAGTGATGATTATATAGAAGGCAATGGGACCAGAATAATTTACATGTAGGAAGGACTATGAGTGGATATAGATATTCATATGATGATTATAAATGTAAAAAATCCAATGGAAATATAAATGGGTTTTCTCATTGAGAAAAATATATTTTTTGAATTAATAGTGGGCTTGATATGACATAATTTTATGTCCCACATTAATAATTTCAAGTGTTTTTTCATACGTGACTTTCCATTAGGACATATTGAATCACATATTATAATAATTTGTTTCAATTGTGTTTTTATGAAATAATAGAGGGATTGATATGACATAATTTTGTCCAGTATAACTAATTTCAAGTGTTTTGTTGTATAGGACTTTCTAAGACAGATAGAATCACATTTTACAATAATTTGTTGCAATTGTGTGTAAAGCACTGAAGTAAAATGCTATCAGATTTAATATTAATTGTCTATATTTTGTGGATTTTTTAGAAAAATAGTATTAAGATGAAATCATAATCTATAATAAATGTTTGGCATTGAGAACATAAATTAGAAAAAATCAACAAAGCTTGCATATTAATAAAATTATTTTTTTAATGCCAAGTTTAGTTTGGCCTTGTTTTTTGTTCTCATTTGTGTTTTGAGTCAGGAAATTTCCTCTAGCATAGAGTTTAAGCTGTGAATACCAACCAACTACTTTTCTATGTAACCTTCATGTATTATTAGTTTTTGTAATATATAATATTTTGAAGTGTTCCAATAGTAATAAAGAAAAAAATTAACATTAGACTGAAAAGTCAATATTTTATTTTTATTAGATTAAGAGTAGTATATTATGTGAATGAATATATTCAATAGTACATATCATATTTCATAGCAGAGTTGTTCAAATTTGAGCATGTGAGAGTGGAATAAATTTTTGACAATATCTATGCTATGATCTTTGGTATAGGAAGGAATCATTAAAACCATCCCATCGATGGGATTGAGGGAAGGGCCAATGAAAAGAAGTTTTCCCTAGCCAAAATATAATTCATAGATAGGAAAGTTCACCTAGATGGACACCAATAAGGTAGAGCCGCAAGTATGAGTTAAAGTGAAGGGTTATTTTTTACCAAACTTTGATATATTTAACTCTATAAAATCTTTGGAGGAACGTATGTAATGGTCATTCACATTTGCTATGGCCTTGTGGATCAAACACACCAATGGTTAATAGACAACCTATTTTGTTGTCATTGTACAAGTAGCACTTGAGACAACATTGCCAAATTATTCTACAAGCAAAGGGGGATGAAGCAGGTTTTGTCCATTCACAAAAATAAAAATAGTTATCATAGATTCTTCATCTAGTCCTCGAGCTATATAAATGCATTTCCAAAGATGGGCAAGGAGACTTTCAAATTTGGTGTAGGGAAGGAGCATTATGTCCCTAGTGGAAGAGGCCTTTTGCTTGACCTACTTCAACACATTCACACTAAAATGAAATGTTTTTAAGAGAAGAGCCTCATATCCTTCACCTTGTGGTAAATAAAAGGGAGATTGAAACTTGGTATGAGGAAATATGGTTTGTAGTGGAGTCTTAACTTCCAAAAGGGAACGATCACGGATAGGAATGGAGTCAACCTTAAGACCTCTTACTATTTTCCTCCATGCAATCATGAAGGTTGTCATTCCAAATCCATCTATAGCATGGTGATGAATGGCTATGCCTATTACCAATTGCCCACATTGAAAACTCATTAAACTATAGTAATAATAAAAGATATAGAGTTAAAAAAGGAAAATATTAAAAAAATAGATTTAGAAAATAAATAAACTATTAATAAAAAAACCACTAACATAGTTTTATGGTTTTTTAGAAGCTATACCTGTTTAACTAAGTTTGAATTCAACAAATATCATGAAACACACACACACATACATATAAATTTAATTGCTTCCTTGAAAGTATTCTTACTTGGAAAAGCATAATCTCAAAGACCCCTTGGGTGGGATGAAGGAATTGTGAGATAAAGTGGGCAGAATTAGGGTATGTGCCAAGTCCCCATCTATAGTTGGCTCTATATAAACCATGCCCTTATTGGTAAGATAAATAATAGGCTGATCAGTAGTGTCATTTCCAAGTTTACCTACCCATTGTCTAAAATGTACAAACACTTTGTCCAACCCTTATTCTAACATGATTAATGCTAATGGTAATGGCAGTGTGATTATGGGAGTCTTGAAAACATAAATCCACTTCATATGTGAATTAGGCATGTATACATCTATGCTACTCAAAACACAAGTATTATTATCATCTTCCACCACATTTGCATTTTTAGGCTTCACTATTATATGAATCTCTTTGTTTACTTTCATGGTTATTTAGACAATGCATAAAACTTTAGTTGCATCATAAGCTTCCTTTCAACTGCATTTAAGTTAGCTTTTTAAACCCATATTTATGTATACGATAATATGTGCAACCATGTTATAAATAGTGAAAATTGGTAAGATTAAAACACAATGAAATTTTATAAATAGGTGCAACTTGTTAACTTTATTTGTCAAAAAAATATTGATAGCTAATCATAGGGAGCAGTTAATGTTGAAAATTCATAAGTTTGACCTAGTTAGTGCAACTTGTAATCTCACGATGGGCAGAACAAAACCATTACATGTTGGGATGATAAATTGGTGGGTAGTATACATAAGACCATTCTATTTTAATTATTTTTCTTTGGAACATAAGTTCATATGTTGATTTAAATCCCTAAGCTCTCTTACTAAAAACATGTGGTTGACTCTTTCTTATTATTAGCTTCTTTCACCAACACTTTCCTCATGTATGCTTATTATTCCTTTCCTCTTTATTTTAATATGCTCTTGTATATCATTGTATTCATACTTTTGTCCTACATAATAAATATATTCTTACTTTTTTTTATTATAAAATGTTCTTCAAAAAAAGGATTGGAAAAAAGAGGGACGTGGCAATGCCAACATTTTGGTTTCACCGAAATTTCCCCATTAATTATTTCCATGGGGGAGGATCTACCACATTAAGTACTCTTGCTAATTTTAGATATTGGTGTCCATTAATTAGGCATTATCAACATTTTCACCCATAATGATTGTCCTGATAGATTTTTATTTTGGAAATATTTGGTTGAATACTTACCCCTTGCCATGTGACTCATACACAGGGATTTTACTATGGTTAAAAATCCCAATAATAAAATTGGTGCCCTACCCATGAGCTAGTACATGGGAAAATTTGAAGCATATTACCATTTCAATAATATGTGGGGTCTTATCAACCCTCTCCTTTGGAGGTAGTCATTCAATAACATGCCTTGGCCTAAGTGGTCTAACTTTTGTATTGACATTGACTGCACTATCAAAAGGCTCAACCATTATATGTTGTCAAAAAATATTTTCTATTTTTCCAAAATTAATGGTTATCTTGATTATGTCCATTCTAAATTCATTCTCTTAGATCATGCTCACATATCTTATAAATGGGTTGGGTCACAAGATAGCTCAAAGTGCCATGTAATCATTTTATTCTGAACACCTTTCTTTTAAGCCACATTGGCACCATCATTTGGTTGTTTGAGTTTATAACCTCTCACCCTGTCCTCTTTATGTTACAAGCTAAATTGATTGGTGGAACATGTCTATTTTACACACCACCACCCTTATTTATCACTATCAAAAATAAATTTCTCATGCCAGAAAGAAAGAAGAGGAAGCCATGCTCAAGGAATTTTAGAGAATTTCTTCCATGATTGAGTGCAATCCTTTTAAAAATTAGTTGTAGAGTTTCATCACCTCGCTCAAACACCACTTTAAGGTGGTAGATGTCCATGCTACTATAGGAGTCATCGTTTCAATAATAGACTCAATCAAACTAATTACTTATTTAGCTCCATTTTATTTCTACATTGGACCAATTAATCATTTCATTCAATCATACCCCTAATTTAGGCCTATAGAGCTATGCGAACTTGATTAAAACTACATAATGTTATTTGGGGTGCACTTAGCCCTAATTATTACTATGGTTAAATAAAAATGTATCCTTTTGTGAAAACACTAAGAAATTGATTCAATCATAGACCTAATTGGGTCTATGTGAGCCTCAAATTATGTTCTATTCTTGTAATTAGGTTTGTGGGGCTTAATTGGATATTTTGAGCACTGCAAGTATATTTATGACTCTACAATGTTATGTCACCCTCACTTATCCTTGATTAAGTTTGTGATTAAAATAGTATTCATTTGGCTGAATCATATACATAATTGGGACTTATTTTTCTCCATGAATCTAATTGAAAATACACATTGTATCCTAAAATAACATTGCATAGTAATAATTAGGTTTAGGGGATTGATTTCACCCATTTGATATCTATAAAGCTAATTATTACAATACAATGTGATTTTGGGCTCACTTAGACCAAACCACATACCATGATTGAATCAAATAATTAGTTTCTTAAGTATGATATGTAATTGGAGCCAATCAATCCTAAATTGAAATGTAATGGACCCAATTAGTTTCACCATGCGTACATGGCCCCAGTTGCATAATATATTAAATTAATTTCTCAATTGAGTCAACATAGTACACAATTGAGTCTAATCAAGATGAATTTAATTTATATTATATAAATTCATGGCATGGGGTATGAGTGGCCCTAATTGTGTACATGATTGTCCTCATAAACATATTTAAAAATAAACAGCCTGATATGGGTTCACTTATCCCTAATTGAGTCTATGATTGAGGCAATCACTCAATTGTTTCACACATGGAAACATTTTGGTTCAATCATAGACATAATCATGAAACAATGTGCCCCATATTACATTATATAATATAAATTAAGTTCATGAGGATTGATAGGCTCTGATTTCACCTATGTTTGAAATAAACATGTGATTGGTACAATCATAGACTTAATTGAGGCTAAGTAAATCCAAATAACACTACAGAGTCACAATTAGATTCATGATTTTTATTTCTCGTAGTGTACCAAAATAACCCAAAGTGTGTACCATTTAAACCAATCCCATAATTGATTCAATATGAAATACAATTGGGGTCAATCGAACCAATAAACCCATTTGCAGGCATTTAATGTTAAATGGGAATTGATTGGTCCCAATAACATACAATATAAAAATAATATAATAATTACTCATTTTGATCAATTATAGTTGCAATTTGGACCTATAGATACCCATACATCTAATTGAAATTATAAATTGTGATATGGAGCTAAGCAGGCCCCCATTGAATATGTTATTGGACTAAAATGAATCACAATGATAAGGGGAACATTTAGGCCCATTTAAGTATGTGATTGAAAAAAAATTGATTGGGTCATTATACAATGCAATTAGGGCCAAGTCAGCCTCGTATAACCAATATTAAACTAATGAATCAATTAGATCAACATGGTGCAATTGAGGCAAATTGAGTTGTGGTATTACATTAGATCATTTTAACTAATTGCATGGGGAATTGTTAGTACAAATTACGTATCAAGATTGAGCCAATTAATATATTATTTTAACATGGTAAAAAATTAGGCCCAATCAATCTTTGATTAACATTACATGGTTTAAATTAATTGTATGGGGCACAATGGCACAAATTATGTAGCATATTAAGCTAACTAATCAATTATTTATACACAGACTTGATTATGACCATGTGCAAAAGCCCCACATAACATTTCATTATTACATTTTTGTATTATGGACTTGATTGGGATAATCAAATGACATGAACCTAAATTCGATTATGAAATGTGATTTTCACCTCACCTTTCCCTACTTGAGTTTATGATCAAACTGGCCACTCTAATTTCTAAACCAAAGACATAATTGGGACATATCATGTGATTATTTTTATCACATACTCAATCGTATTATTTTTTGATCATATAATCAATTAGAGATAACTAAGCCCCAAATCCTTATTCATTTTTTAAATCAAAATCATGGGGCTTGATGGCTCAATTAAGCCTTGTGAACCAAATTGTGACAATGAAATTTGATTTGTGGCTCCCTTTCTTCTTCCCAAATGAGTGTGTTAAAACATATTACACCATTTGTTTGATCATAGACACAATTGAGGTGTGTCAAGTGATTCGTTCATTCACAGACTCAATCAAGTGATTGGTTGCATCATGGACTCAACTAAAGCCTAATGATCCATGCATCACAATAAATTGTTTAAAATAGATTCATGGACATCAATCAGAACAATCCAACCTCATTAACCTCTTTAGTAAAAATCACATAATATTATCACAATTATATTTATGGGGATAAATTAGCCACAAATTTGCATTCTTGATTGATCTAATCAAATAATTACTAGTTAAATTAGTGATGTATAGAGGCCAACATAGATGAAACTCACATTCTATACTTATAACTAGGTTTAAGGGATTCATTTCACCAAAAAATTACTCACTGATGAATACAATTGATTGATATTTTTCACTAGTGATAAAAGTGTGGAATATCCAACTAATTTATGATTCAAGGAAAAATATATGGTACAATTGAATAAAGAGAGGTATCCTTAAGGATCCTATCACAAATTAAAACCTGGAATGTTTTAACCTTGTAAAATCTCAAAAATTATAAATGTGAATGCTTACGTGATTGATATGCTTGAATATTTAGATATCAGACTCATTTTTAATATGGTTGACCTTTATCCACATCAGATAAAAGGTCAAATGATGGCCTACAAGATTGAAGGTCAAATAATTGACCGTAAATTTTCCTAAGAAAATGAGCAAACAGATTCAGAGAGTTATAGGTATCAAAATAGCTACCACAATATCCTATGCATAGAGTATGTATTTGATTAAATGGGTGGACCTATTAAATTAATACAATTCATGAATTACTAAAGCTAAATTAATGAAATCTAACAAAATATGATTTTCTAGTAGCTCTTGACTAAGACGTTGAGAATTATTTGGGCCACAACCAACTAACATTAACTAGTCAACACTAGTTTTATTGTACATTTTTATCAGGTTTGCATGTTCCTATTCATGAACATGAGATTTAGATGTCACACTTGTAATCCAAATAAGATAGTTAATGATAGGAATTATAATTAAAATAAAAATGGCCAACAATCATTAGTTGAAGCTTTGAAATTTTGGAAAGACTATAAAAAACTATGATAATTTCTCTTTAAATAAAAATAAAACTAACCAAGGGTCATTGGTATTAGTTCATGTTGAAGCTTTCAATCTCTTAGTTTGGAAAGAATAAATAAATACAATGCTTTATAAATGGCATAGATAAGGCACATACAATGAATTTATTAACAATGTAAATAAAATAAAATAAAAAAAGTTCTTTCCATAACAAATTTTCAATGATTCTTTTGGTTGGCTGTATACCAATCAAAGAGTATATATTGGGAATAAATATGGATTAAATAAATAAATTATAAAATCTTAAGGAGTCTTTTTATAAGAATCTATATTAGGAATAAATATGAATTAAATAAATAAATAAATTATAAAATCCTAAGAATTAATAACAATTTTTTAAATATCATTTTATACATTTCCATTTTACTCGCTAGCATGGTTAAGTATAGAGTTGGAATTTCAAATTAACCTTGCCTGTGACTTTAAAATTTTTCAAATGGGACCTTTAAATAAATAAATAAATTCTAAGAACTCTTTCTAAAAAAATTAATATTACTTTATACATCTCTATTTTACTCATTATGATCGATGAGTGTAAGCCTTGAATTTCATCTTAACATTGCCCGTGAATTTAAAATTTGTTGATTGTGACCTCTTTTAAAGAACTACAAATTACAAATTGTTAATAAAAATTTACATGTTATTGATATTTACATTCTTATTAATATTAAGTTATTTTTATATATTTATAACAATTAATAATTGAAAAGTATATCAACTATTGACCATCAATTTTCAAATAGGATGATGGTATAGTACTTTAAAATCATAAAGTTATTTTAGGCATTTAATTTTGGGATTGAGGAATCCACACATCTAGAATGCAAGTAGGGTTTTAGTTCCTATACCTCCACTTTGCCAAGCTGCCAATTCTATGTCCTCCATTATGGATAACTTGATCGATTATGGGATTTGAACCTAGTATGCCAATCTACAAATATATCCACTCTAGTCGTTAGACCAAAAGCCAAGGGATAAATTAGAAAAATATGCACACATTTAGAAGATGTTTAGCTATAACATTTACATATCTATTAAGTAATTTAGTTTATTTGAATTGGTCAACCTCTCTCAATTACATAAGCTTTTTATTATTTTTAAATATGTGTTTTACACAGGGATCCTACCCTTTACAAGAATTAAACAAGCATGGTCAATAAATCTAGATAATATAATAGTGCCTACAATAAAGATGAAAAAGCTACCCAACACTAAAATAATAGTAAAAACATGACAACTGCCACTAAAAAAAATTACACCAATAAAAAACTAAGACCCTTCAAAATCATTTCCCTTTTATGATTTGAGAGTCATATTCATAGGTTCTAACTCATTCTTACCTTTTTATTTCATTGTGTTTCTCACCATTGTCCACTCTCCTCCTTCCCTTGAGTAAGGAGAAATCAGAATGGAAAGTTCAAGATCATCATCCGATTTAGGATTCGATAAAGGAATCATGGCTAACAAAACTTCACCTTCAAATTTAGACTTAAATGGAGTCGTAGCCTTCAACCCTTTGCTAGATTCACATTTAGAGTTATTTTAGAAATCCTTGATCAAAAATTCCCCAACTAGATCTAAAAATTCCATAGGAATTTCCAGGAACATTTTGGGGCTTCACTTTCCTATTCACTCACAATTTCCTTGTTTGTTTGAACTATTCAAAATTTAGGATTATCATCCTTCCACCAAGTATTTCCCTTATTTTATTTATTGTATGAAAAATTGTTAATCAAATGACCATTTACAAAACATCTATGACATTTGAAGGGTAAACCTTCATAGTCAATAGTTTACAACCATTTTTAGTCCCCAACTTGTAGTTTAACATATGTAGGGAGATATTTAGAGATGTCCAACTCAAAAAGCATCCTAGCATAGGTTGCATGTCACATATCATATGTTTTTGAATATACATCAATAAAAACTCCCAACAACTTCCTAATAACTTGAAGCAAATAAAAATTCCAAAATTGGAAGGGAAAATGGGGCGATCGTGTCTAGATCACCAACAATAAAAAATATATTTAGTAATTCTACGTGTAAATAATTGGAAATGAAATGCCTAATCACATGTGTCCCATCAAGGTTTTAATTTCGTACTTGTGCGTGAATCATCATCCTTAAAACTTACAACAATAATGATAATTATGGCTATTAGTGTTTCATTTATATCAAAACATAGAATTTTATAAAATAGGTGCAACTTGTTAACTTGATTTCTCAAAAAAATATTGACAGCTGATCATAAGGAGAATTTAATGTTGAAAATTGATAAGTTTGACCCAGTTGGTGCAACTTGTAATCTCACAGCAGGAAGAACAAAACCATTACGTGTTGGGATTATAAATTGGAGGGCGGTATACATAAAACCATTCTATTTTAAGTATTACAATTTGGAACATAAGTTCAATTGTTGATTAAAATCCCTAACCTCTCTAAACTAAAAACATGTGCTTGAATCTTTCTTATTATAATTAGGTTTGTGGTGCATCACATCACATTATATAGTTACAATTAGATTTGTATGGCATTATTAGTCAAACTTATGTCACTAATTAAACTAATGGATTAATTGGTTCAATTATAGACATAATTGGGTCCAATTGAGCCCCATATCATATTATATAATTTTAAATACATTTAAATGGCTCATATGAAAAATATATATCCCTAATTTAATGTATTGATTAATTGGTTCAATTATCATCTCTAATGGTTGATAATTTATCCCTTGATCAGATTATATAGTTGAAATGTATAAACAAACTCGATTGAGTCTATGACATTAGATCACATTACTCATGGGTGAGTGCAATCTAATGCTATGATGAAAAGTGCCCTTAAGTGACAATGAAATTTTAGAAACATAAGAATACCTAAACTTGAATTGATGATTTGAGGGTCTTCCAAATAATCATTTTCACACAGTGTAAACATATAAAGTAGTAGCATTTGAATGAAGTTTATGTGAATATAATTTTTTTCAATTAAATAAAAAAAATAGATAAATATTTCCAATTTTAATGTAGCAATATATATAGTTTTTATAGTGCATTAAAAAATGACCACATGTCTACCAAACCTTTTAAAAAATAAATGATTTTTTTTTAAAATGTAGGTATGTGGAGAACTCAAATACTAATGAACTTGTACATTTTTATTCTTCAAGTTTAATAAATAATTTTAGTTTTATTTATTATTTAATTGGGCACTTACAAAAATGAAATATCATTCATTTATCGAGGAAAATTTGATGTGTGTGTGTCTATCTATCTATCTATCTATCCCCCCCGGGCACACACACACATACAATTTTAATTTTAGCTTATAGCCGTTGAAGTGTATTGAAGGTGGTCATGTGTAGAGCAGATCTGAATTAAATTCTATACTATTTTGATGGCTAAGTTTAATAGCATTTCTTTTCAAAGAAGCAAGTCTTCCTCTACATACATTAGGGATCATTATGAGAATAGGATGATTTTGAGTTTAGTGTCTTGGTAATCACAAAAAGGTAAAGTATTTTAAAGTGCAAAACATAGTGGAGAAGAGGAAGCATTTATTCATTTTTTTTGTAGTTTTATCATATTTAGTATCTCCAAGGTAGGTCTTATGTATTTCTATTTGATTTTATTACTTGAATTTTTCAAATACCTTTAAACGAGTCTAACACATCAAACACTTAAGTAAGATCAATAATCATCTACCACATGAATGGTACTTGTTCTTAAAGTTTAACAAACTTCACATTCATTTTGAACTTCTATGTAAAGACATCAAATTATAGTAATGTATGGAGTATTAAGATGTTTAGAATGTGAATGGTATTATGTAATTTACGTAACATGTGGGAATTTTATGTGAAGGGTTACATAAAGAATTGTTTGTCAAAGATGATTATGTCTTGTTATAGCATTTTGGTAGTTGTTCTGTGTCATAGAACTTAGGGGAAACTCTTTGTTAAGGACGTGATTCATGTTGATGAAGCTTAGTGTAGAATATCCACATAATTTATGGGTTAAATTTTATAGGCAAAATAATGAGGACTGGTTTTCCTTTATAAATTCAAATATTTTTTCCAACGGTTATTTTTAATAGAAATTTGGCTAAGTATGGAAAATAGTGGAATCTACCTGGGAGACCAACTTTGTACTACTATAACATTTTATAAACACCGTGTCTAGATCTAAAATTTGAAACAGATGATATAGGCACAAAATGCAACAAACCCATGAGACCATTTTATTTTGACACCTTCACACATTTAAATTCTGACATCATCAATCTCCTTACTTAGGTAGATTTACCAAGGTGACTAGGCTAACCTAGACCTTCACAAGACAATTCTAATGAATTCCTTTCACTTTCACAAGTACCCTAAGCATTCTTGACCCCTCCTATTACCCCTTAAACATGTTCAACACACCATCAACATCTAGCATCTTACCTAACCAAGTAAACCCTATAAGTTTCATGCATGTTTACTAAGGCACACTTTGTCATTGATAGCAATGCATACTTGAGACCTCATGAACACACTTGGACACCTTAGAGACATCATTGACAACACCTCAACACAATCTAACCTCATTAATCTCTTTAGTAAAAATCACATAATATTATCATAATTATATTTATGGGGATAAATTAGCTCTAAATTTGCATCCTTGATTGATCTAATCAAATAATTAGTATTTCAATTAGTGATGTAATAGGGGCCAACAAAGATGAAACTCACATTCTATACTTATAAATAGGTTTAAGGGATTCATTTCACCAAAAATTTAATCATTGATTAATTCAATCGATTGATTTTTTCCATTAGTGATAAAAGTGTGGAATATCCAAGTAGTTTATGATTCATAGAAAAATATATGGTACAATTGAATAAATAGAGGTATCCTTAAGGATCCTATCACAAATTAAAACCTAGAATGTTTTAACCTTGTAAAATCTCAAAAATTATAAATGAGAATGCTTATGCCATTGATATGCTTGAATATTTAGATATTAGACTTATTTTTAATATGGTTGACCTTTATCCACATGATTCTAAAGGTTGAATGATGACCCAGAGGCTTGAAGGTCAAATAATTAACCATAAAATTTCCTAAGACAATGAGCAAACATATTTAGAGAGTTATAGGTATCAAAATAACTACCACAATACCCTATGCATACAATATGTATTTGGTTAAATGGGTGGGCCTATTAAATTCATATAATTCATGAATTATTAAAGTTGAATTAATGAAATCTAACAAAACATGATTTTCTAGTAGCTCTTGACTAAGAGGTTGAGAATTTTTTGGGCCACAACCAACTAACATTAACTAGTCAACACTAATTTTATTGTACAGTTTTATTAGGTTTGTGTGTTCCTATTCATGAACACAGGATTTAGATGTCATACTTATAATCCAACTAAGATAGTTAATGATAGGAATTATAATAAAAATAAAAATGACCAATGATCATCAGTTGAAGCTTTGAAATTTTAGAAAGACTATCAAAAACAATGATAACTTCTTTTTAAATAACAATAAAACTAAACAAGGATCATTGGTATCAGTTCATGTTGTAGCTTTCGAACTCTTAGTTTGGAAAGAATAAATACATACAATGATTTATAAATGGAATAGATAAGGTACATATGGTGAATTTATTAACAAAATAAATTTAAAAAAAAAATGTTCTTTCCATAACAAATTTTCAATGCTTTTTTCGGTTGGCTATATGTTAATCAAAGAGTATATATTAGGAATAAATATGGATTAAATAAATAAATTATAAAATATTAAGGAGTCTTTTTATAAGCACCTATATTAGGAATAAATATGAATTAAATAAATAAATTTTAAAATCCTAAGAAGTCATTACATTTTTTTAAATATTATTTTATACATTTCCATTTTACTCATTAGCATGGTTGAGTGTAGGGTTGGAATTTCAACTTAACCTTGCCTGTGACTTTAAAATTTATTAAATGGGACCTTTAAATAAATAAATAAATTCTAAAATTCTAAGGAATCTTTCCAAAAAAATTAATATTACTTTATACATCTCCATTTTACTCATTATCATTGATGAGTGTCAGCCTTGAATTTCATCTTAACATTGCCCATGAATTTAAAATTTGTTGATTGTGACCTCTTTTAAAAAATTGTAAATTATAAATTGTTAATACAAATTTACATGTTATTGATATTTATATTCTTATTAATATTAAGTTATTTTTATATGTTTATAATAATTATTAATTGAAAAGTATATCGAATATTGACCACCAATTTTCATATAGGATGATGACATAGTGCTTTGAAATCAGTGAGTTCTTTTATACATTTAATTTTGGGATTGGGGGATCCACACATGATCCAGAATGTAATCAGGGTTTTAGTTCCTATACCTCCACTTTACCAAGCTGTTGATTCTATGTCCTCAAATATGGATAGTTTGATTGATTGTGATATTTGAACCTAGTATGCCAATCTACAAATATATCCACTCTAGTTGTTAGACCAAAAACTAGGGTATAAATCAGCAAAATACATACACATTTAGAAGGTGATTAGATATTACATTTACATATCAATTAAGTAATTTAGTTTGTTTGAATTGGTCAACCTCTCTCAATTACATAAGCTTTGTATTATTGTTAAATATGCCTTTTAAATAGGGTTCTTGCCCTTTACAAGAATTAAACAAGCATTGTCAAAAAATCTGGATAATACAATAGTGCCTACAATAAAGATGAAAAAGCTACCCAACACTAAAATAATAGTAAAAACATGACAACTAATGCTAAAATAAACTACACCAATAAAAAACTAAGACCCTTCGAAATAATTTTCATTTCATGATCTGAGGGTCATATTCATAAGTTCTAACTCATTCTTACATTTTTCTTTCATTTTGATTCTCACCACTATCCATTCTCCTCCTTCCCTTGAGTAAGGAGAAATTAGAAAGGAAATTTCAAGATCATCATATGATTTAGTATTCAACAAAGGAATCCCGGCTAACAAAACTTCACCTTCAACTTTAGACTTTAATGGAGTCCTAGCCTTTAACCTTTTTTCTAGATTCACATTTAGAGTTATTTTAGAAATACTTGATCAAAATTGCCCCAGATGGATCTAAAAATTCTAGTGGAATTTCCAGGACCATTTTTGGGGCTTCAATATCCTATTCACTCATAATTTCCTTGTTTGATTAAACTATTCAAAATTCAAGATTATCATCCTTCCACCAAGTATTTCTATTATTTGATTTATTTAAAAAAAACTATTAATCAGATGATCACTTACAAAACATCTATGACATCTGAAGGGTAAACCTTCATATTCAATAGTTTATAACCATGTTTAGTCTCCAAATTTTAGTTCAACATATGTAGGGATATATTTAGAGATGTCCAACTCAAAAAGCATCCTAGCATAGGTTGCATGTCACATTTCATCTATTTTAGTATCTACATCAATAAAAACTCCCAACGAATTCCCAATAATTCAAAGCAAATAAATATTCCAAAACTGGAAGGGAAAATGGGGTAACCATGTCTAGATCACCAATAACACACAATATATTTAGCAATTCTATGTGTAAATAATTGGAAATGAAATGCCTAATACACTTTGTCCCATCAAGGTTTTAATTTCATACTTGTACGTGAATCATCATCCTTAAAACTTAGAACAATAATGATAATTATGGCTATTAGTGTTTCATTTATATCAAAACATAGAATTCTATAAAATAGGTGCAACTTGTTAACTTTATTTTTCAAAAAAATCCTGACAATTGATCATAGGGAGCCGTTAGTGTTGAAAATTGATAAGTTTGATCTAGTTGGTGAAACTTGTAATCTCACAGCAAGGAAAACAAAACCATTACATGTTAGGATAATAAATTGATAGGTAGTATACATAAGACCATTCTATTTTAAGTATTAAAATTTGGAACATAAGTTCACCTGTTGATTTAAATCCCTAACTTCTCTGAATTAAAACCATGTGCCTAACTCTTTCTTATTATAATTAGGTTTGTGGTGGGTCACATCATGTTACATAGTTATAATTAGATTTGTATGGCATTATTAGTCAAAATTATATCCTTACTTAAACTAATGGATTAATTAGTTTAATTATAGGCATAATTGGGTCTAATTGAGCCCCATATCATATTATATAGTTTCAAGTAAATTCAAATGGCTTGATATGAAAACTATATATTCATAATTGAATGTATCAATTAATTGGTTCAATTACAGATTGTATTGATTGATAATTTATCCCTTGATTAGATTACATAGTTGAAATCCATAAACATACCCAATTGAGTCCATGACATTAGATCACATTACTTGTGGGTGAGTGCAAGTGAATGATATGATGAAAAGGGCCCTTAAGTGACAATGAAATTTTAGAAAAATAAGCATACCTAAACTTGAATTGATGATTTGAGGATCTTCCAAAAATCATTTCCACACAGTGTAAACATATAAAGTAGTAGCATTTTGAATGAATTTTATGTGAATATAATTTTTTTCAATTAAATAAATAAATAGATGAATATTTCCAATTTTAGTGTAGCATAATATATAGTTTTTATAGTGTGATAAATAATGACCTCATGTCTACCAATCCTTTTAAAAAATAAATGAATGATTTTTTTTTTTAAATGTAGGTATGTGGAGGACTCAAATGCTAATGTTTGTTCAGTTTTCTTCTTCAAGCTGAATAAATAGTTGTAGTTTTGTTAATTATTTAACTAAGCACTAACAAAAATGAAATATCATTCATTTGTCAAGGCAAATTTGATGTGTATATGTGTACATATATATATATATATATATGTATATATATATATATATATGTATATATATATATGTATATATATATATGTATATATATATATGTATATATATATATATATATGTATATATATATATATATATGTATATATATATACATATATATATATATGTATATATATATATATATATATATATATATTGTGGTGCTTAACAAAAATGAAATATCATTCATTTGTAGAGGCAAATTTGATGTGTATATATACATACATATATATATATATATACATATACATATATATATATGTATATATATATGTATACATACATATATATATATATATATATATATATATATATATATATATATATATATATATATATGTATGTATGTATACATATATATATATGTATGTATATATATACACATATATATACATATATATATACATATACATATACATATACATATGTATATATGTGTGTGTATATATACATACACACACACACACACACACACACACACACACACACACACACACACACACACACACACATATGTATGTATGTATGTATATATATCATTCATTCATTTGTCTAGGAAAACTTGTTGAAAGTATTCTTACCTAGACAAGCAGAAGGTCAGAGACCCCATGGGTGGGAGGAAGGAATTGTGAGATAAAGTGGGTAGAATTAGGAGCATAAAAATGAGGCAAGGCATGCACCAAGTCCCCATCTTTAGTTGCCTCTAAATAAACCATGCCCTAATTGGTAATACAAATAGTAAGCCAACCGATAGTGTCATTGCCAAGTCTACCTGCCCATTCTCAAAAATGCACTTTACCTAGCCCTTCTTCCAACATGCTTAATGTCAATGGTAGTGGGACTCTGAGAGTTTCAAAAACATAAATCCACTTCATGTGTGAATTGGGTGTGTATATGTCTATGTTATTCAGAACACAAGTATTATTATCATCTTCCACCACATTTGCATTTGCATTTGTAGGCTTCACCATTTTATGACTCTCTTCTATTATCTTCATGGTTATATAAACAATGCAGAAAACTTCAATTGCATCACAAGCTTCCTTTTAGTTTTGCATCTAAGTTAGTTTTTAATACAATAATATGTGTTTTGAGTGTCATGTTGTAAATATTGAAATGCAATGAAATTTTACAAAATAGGTGCAATTTCAAAAAAATACCAGCAGTTGATCATGATCATAGGGAGAAGTTAATGTTGAAACCTGATAAGTTTGACCTAGTGCAACTTGTAATCTCATAGTGAGTGGAACAAAACCATTGCATGTTAGGCAGCCAAGCACAGCTAGCAGTATACATAAGACCATTATATTTTAAGTATTTTAGTTTGGAACATAAGTTCATGTGTTCATTTAAATCCCTAACCTCTCTAAACTAAAAACATGTGCATGACTCTTTCTTAATATAATTAGGAAAAAATAGATTTATTAATTCAATCAAAGACATAATTGGAGCATATCAAGCCACATGAAGCTAAAACCAATTATACAATGTGATTTATGCCTCAGTTGGCCCTGATTGACTATGTTATTTAGACAAAATATGTTCTTGTGTAAATTAATGGATTCATTGTTTCACTAATAGACTCAATCACACTAATAATATCCATATTTCATATTATTTAGTCATTATTATGTTCACAAGGCTCAATATAGACAATATGCTATATTAACCTAATTGCTAGAGTGAACTATGATTTGGGCTCACTTGGCCTTAATTGAGTACCTAATCAAACCAATCACTCATTTTTATTAATCATGAAAAAAACTGGGGCATACAAAGCTTTGTGATCTTAAATTTTACAATGTGATGAGATTTGGGAATCTAGTATCCTAGATTGAGTCCATGATGGAATAAAAATGGCTACTTGTGTGAAATGATCAAGACATTGGTTTAATCATGAACTCATTAAGGGCAAAGTGAACCCTAGATTAAAATTTATTATTACAATAAGGTTCATGTGGCTCCATTGGGCCCAATTTATACCTGTAAACACAATTTTGATAATAAAATGTGATGTTGAGCTCACATTTTCTTTACTGAGTCCTTGATTGAATCTTATCAAGCGCAATTAAGATAAATGTATCTATACAGTGTGATTTAGGACTAACTTGTCCATGATTTAGTCCATTATGTAAGAAAAATGTCTCCCTATGTAAATGAATCAAGTCATTGGCATTAAAATGTCACAATTGGTTATGTGAGGATTGTTTAGACCCAATTATGTAACATATTTGACAAAGTAATCAATAAGTTGATTACGATATGTAATTAAATCTAATTGATATTTTTTTTTTAACTAAAAGGGGTAAAAATCTTATTCAAAAATAAAAGAGACAAACGAAATTACAAAGCTTTATCCTGGTCCACAAGTTGAACCAGCTCCTGAGAGAACTCCAAAGGCAAACTCCTATGCTCTAAGATGTTCCAGCGTGGCCCCTACTCAGAGGCCCATTTGGCCAGATAATTAGCTACCCCGTTCCATTCCCAGGGAATATGCTTGAAATCCACCAAATCCAAGGAAGTGTAGAGCTGGAGAATCTGTCGAGTAACAACACCTAGCTGCCAGTTCACATTAACAAACTGATGACTATTTAACAGATTAACAACCTAGGAATCTGATTCACAAATAATTCTAGGCCAGCCATATTGGCAATAGAGTTGTACCGCCTACAAGATAGCCAAAGCTTCCATGAGGTTATTGGTATACCGGCCTTTATAAATAGAAAAAAGAAACTAGATATCTCTAGAGCTGTCATGCCCTACCCCACCTATCCCAGCATCTCCAGGGTTTCCCCTCAACAAGCCATCAGTGTTGATTTTAATTATACCAGGCAGAGGGGGAGTCCACCTTCCTAGCTGACTAACTGGACGCAACTATTGTCTAGCTCTATTCACAGTTCGAGTGGGGAGCGCGACGTAGGGGCCAATAGTAGGCACGCACAAAATATGAGAATAAATATTAGCATCCTCTGGACCAAGGTCTTTCAGCCTGTTGCCTTTCCCCAGGAGAGTTTCCTGTAGGGAGCTAATAATTTTCTTCCAAAGGGCATTGAGCTCCAGCCGCGTCTCCCTAAAAATTTGTCTATTCCTCTCCAGCCAGATGTTCCACAAAATGAAAGAGGGGCCAGCCACCCATGCAACCTGTAACAGTGAGGCTGTAGATGGAGGATGGCCCAATCTGCTCTAGAAGTTAGAAAGTGAGGATGCATGCCAACAAGGATAGCCCCACGCCTCCCACCAAAGGTGCCAGATTTACTTAGTAAAGGGACACTGGAAGAAGAGGTATGATCCATTCTCCTCCCCACTGTAACATAACACACATCTGGATGGCCTCTGGAATCCATGCTTACACAGGTTGTCCCAGGTGAGACATCTATTGTATAATAAAATCTAGAGGAAAAATTGCATTTGGGCCAAGTAAAATGGTTCCAAATTTTCTTTCCCCACAAGAATTAGCTTCTCCAAGAGATTGCTTAGTCAAGGCCAGATATCCAGCAGAAACTGAATACTGCCCAGTGGGGTCGCCTCCCCATGCTAGAACATCTTGCCCTTGTATGGAGCTGTAGCTTCTAGAGGCCATGATCTGAGAAAGCTCCATCCGCTCTTCCAAAGAGCCACCAGGTAGCCAATCAGAAGAGTTCTTCCACCTATATCCCATAGTCATGCCTAGATTGAAGCCTTCCTTGTAGTGGGCAATAGTATTCCATCCAGTAGCTTGAAAAGCATCACACAGAGGTTGCAAATGAGGATGAGAATATAGGATCGAGGAGGAGCCATCCCAGGAGTCACCCCAAAAGAGGGCCTCCATGCCACTGTTACAAATCCAAAAGAGGTTGTGTTTCACCAATTGTGCTCCTAGCTTAAGGGTATGCCACACCATGGAGCCATTTCCCTCAAGAGGTAGCCTAGGGATCTCCATTGGTTCCACACCAGGAAAGTACTTAAAAGATAGGATGCAGGCCCAGAGGTGGGATTGATTAGAGCACCAACGCCAATAGAGCTTGGCAGCCAGAGCTTGGCTAGCCAGAATAGTAGAGCGTAAGCCAAGGCCTCATTCCTTCTTTGGCTGGCACACGGTCTCCCAGTTAATAAGACTCCATCTTGAATGATGTAGATTGCCATTCAAAAGGAATTTGCGTGAGAAAGCATCAAACTCCTTGAGAAAGTGCATAGGGGTAGCTTGAATCATACAGTGGTAGATGGGGAGAGCCTGAATCATTGATTGGAGGAGAGTAACCCTCCCATCCGTAGAGAGCCATCTGTGTGTCCAATGATTGACTCTCTGGCTGAGTTTGTCAAGCATATTCTACCAAAAAAGTCTTGGCTGCCTTCCCAAAACAATAAGAATCCCCAAATAAGTCACCGAAAGAGCATGAATTTGAAATCTCAGAATTGTAGCTATCCTCTGATGTATAGGCACAGGGGTGTTGAAGAAAAAAATAAAGGATTTGTGATCATTAATTTTTTGTCCAGAAGCTACTAGATAATCATCCAGGGTGCCTCAGAATGCTTATGCTTCTCTAACCCACACTCTCCTTGCCAAGATAGTATCATCCACGAACTAGAGGTGGGACGTGGTTAATCCATTCCTCCATTGCCATCCCTGCACAATGCTCTGAGATACTCTAACCTTGATAAGCTACCCCAACCCCTCAGCCAGAATGATAAACAAGTAAGGTGAAAGTGGGTTCCCTTAACGAAGACCTCTAGATGCCTTGAAAAGCTCAGAGGGTTGTCCATTAATAAGAACTGAGTAGGAGGGCATGGTAACACAACTGAGCACCCAACACACCTAATCTTGATTAAAACCAAAGGCCAGCAGAACTTTTTGCAAGAACCTCCAATTGGCTCTATCATAGACCTTCGCTAGATCAAGCTTAATAAGCATGGCTCGCTCCTAAGAAATGCTCATAGAGTGAATGGTTTCTAAGGTGATAGCCACCTGATCCAAGATTTGCTTGCCAGCAATAAATCCCCCTTGTTCCTCTGATATGATCATTGGGAGGCATTCCTTAAGCCGCTCTGTGATAAGCTTGGTGATGATTTTATAGACCACATTGCAAAGTGCAATAGGTCTAAAACAATCTAGCTGGTTCACTTTCTCTTTCTTTAGAATCAAGACTAGGAAGGTTGCATTCAAGGCCCTGAGCATTTCTTTGTTAGAGAAGGATTCCTGCACCACTTCCAAGAGATCCTAGTTGATAATATTCCAGAAGTCCTGGAAGAATTCAATAGGGAAGCCATCAGGCCCCAGAGCTTTACCTCTTTTCATACTGAACACCACTGCCTCCACCTCAACCATGCCAATAGGCCATAGAAGAGAATCATTCATTCCCAGCGTCACCACAGGGGGAATGCATGCTAAGACTATATTTTCTGCCAGTTTAGTTGGAGGTAATTCCTCTAAAAAAAGAGCAGAATAAAAGAGGACAGCTTCTCTGGATATGGCTTGGGATGAAGTCAGACATGATCCATCCAGGGAGACAAGGGAGGAAATGAAGTTCCTATTGCACCTTGCCTGAACGGACTTGTGGAAGAAAGCCATGTTCTTGTCCCCCTCCTGCAACCAATCTATGCGAGCCTTCTATTTCCAAAAGATTTCTTTGCGGAGTTCCCACTCAGCTAAGACATTGGAAGCTTGGGATTCAGCCCTGCTCAGCTCCTCTGATAAGCCAAAGTCTCTAATCTATCTAGTTACCACATCTAGCTAGTCTTGAGCCTACTTTCTCTTAGTGTGGAGATTGTCAAAGTTGTTTGTATTCCAAAATTTCAGCTTCCTATTAACAAACTAAAGTTTTTTAGCAAAGGAGAACATAGCGATTCCATAGATGGGCCCTCCCTGTCTCCACCACTATGCCATGAGATCATGGAGGGAGGCCTCATGAAGCCACATAAGCTAAAATTTAAAAAGAGATTTCTTTAGAACAACAATAAGGCTGGTAGAGAGCTTAATCGGCTAGTGGTCAGAGCCTCTCCAGTTGAGAATTTCTAAAGCAAGGGAGGTAGAACTAGACTGCCAAAAATAGGAAACAAGGAATCTATCTAGGTGCTCAGAGATCCCAGCATTGCCTATCCTTATGTTGCTCCAAGTGTAAAGCCCATTGAGGGGCTTAACGTCTGAGATGCGCAGGATGTTAATATTCTGCCGAAGGATATCCGAAGACGGTCCCAGACGGGGCAACCCTCCTCTCTTCTCTTCCAAGATAATAATTGAGTTGAAGTCTCATGTCATAATCCAAGGCAAAAAGGGGTGGTAGCTTCTCACATACTGGATATGATCCTAGAGCTTAAGTTTTCCAGGGAGTTCCATAGGTGCATAGACATTGGTAACCAAAATTTGTTCACCATATTCCATGGAGGAGGCAATCATGGAAAGGGCTGAGCTACTGGATAACCAATGAAGTGGCCTTATTTTATTGGGATTCCAGGACATAGACAACCCCCCAAGCTCCCCAAGGCTCCTACACACTGGCTTTGACTAGAAGCCCATATCTTGAACATACAAGAAAAGCAAGAATCGATAGAAAGTTTTGTTTCCTGGATACAAAGATATCAAGAGAATGATCAATTACCAATTTTTGCATAGATTTTTTTCTGGGGAAGCTATGCAGTCCCCTTACATTACATGAAAGAATAATCATGAAGTAGAGTGGGGGAAATGCTCATCCAGGGTCTTAATAGCCCCTGACTCTACCATTAAATCTCTTGTGAGTTTTATTCTATCCTGATCTTTCCTACGGCCAGCTCTTAAAGGAGTGGTGACTGAAGCTTTCTTGAAGGGTCTTTGCATTAAGCCAAGAGCTAATGAAGATCCTTTTTCTTTCCTGGAAGCTTCCACGTCTTTAACCAAGTCTACCCAGTGAACATCTTTGTCACCCAAGGCAGGCAGCCCTATAATGGTACCTTCCTGCAGCCCTAGAGAGAGTTTTGGGGTTGGTTGTACCACCATGTCCTGTGAGCTATCACAAAAGGATAGGCAAACTATTGCCTCAGTATCCTCTCCTTGAAGCACTTCCAGAATGCCATCTTCAATGGCCATGTTATCCAGAGCTTCAAATCGATTGAAACCCATCTCTACCTGCCTATCACAGTTCAGGCGCTTCTACCTATGGCCTTTATCACGACATCAAACTGGGATGAATCCATCCTTGTCAGGACCCTTATAGCTTGCTATACCATGATCAAAACTTGAGGGGTTAAACTAAACTTTTCCTTTTGTGGCGCTGTCAGGAGGGGTATGAGTCAGCCCATTGTGGCTCAACTAACCATTTCCTTTGCCTTCATTAGACACCTGGGGTCTAGAGGGCTCCTCAAATGATCCATTACCTCTGGTAGCCATGGGGCATTACCAATGTAGGTGGCCATACACATGGTAGATACGACATCGAAAGGGAATAGACTCGTAGTCTATTTGTTGGATCCAGGAGGAGGTACCTAGGCAAATTTCCAAGGAATCTGGCAAGGGATTATTCAAATTAATATCAACACAAATACGGGCATAAGAGATCACCTTTTTTTCCAATGTTTGGTGTGCAATAGCCATTGGTATCCCAAGCATAGAAACTATCTGGCATAGGATATCCTCTCGCCAAAATTCCAAAGGGAGTCTTGGCAGCCGAACCCAGACAGGGACGCAGGCTGGAAGGTCTTCAACCGAGTTGAACCCCGAGTGCCAGGGTTTGAGAAAAAGACCATTGCGCTCATATAAATATGGGCCTCCCTCAAAAATTTGATTCCAGTCAAAGACCAAGGAAAAATTCACCATAAAATAGCTATTTCCAGCCAGCATAATATCAAAGTCCCCTTCAATCTGCCATGTCCAGTGTATCCAAGCTTCCAAGGCCGATAAGGGAATTCTAATGCCCAAAAATTTGTAAATCAAGGCATGGGAGGCCAAGTATTCCACTTCTTTTACTTCCTCTGGGGAAATAATCAGAATAGGTCGATCCTGACTCTGTGGCAGGCATCTATTCACCTTCTTGAGCTTAGAGCTCTCACTGAAGTAAACCGTTTCTCCTTTCTGCGCATTCCCCCTAGGCAGGGGCTGATCCTCCCTGGGGTCGTCCTCCAAACCTCCGCTCATCAGAGCATCGCTCCATTTATTGTGTTCAAATTTAATTGATATTTAATTTACATTACATATATGTAATTTTTTATTTGGGTAACTATTGGCCCTTATTACATGCTAGGTTTATTTAATTAAATTATTATTAGAATATGGTACATAATATGTGCCAATTGATAATTGATTGACATTAAATGGTTGTACAATTCATTATGAGGGGCATGGTTAGCCCCTATTACATACCAAATCAAAGCAATTACTTATTTGGATCTTATTTATCTCCATATTAGACCAATTAGTCATTTCATTCAATCATAGACCTAATTTGGGCCTATAGTGTTCTATGAACCTGATTAAAACTACACAATGATATTTAGGGCGCAGTTAGCCCTGATTATTTATATGATAAAATAAAAATGTATCCTTTTTTAAAAGCAATGGTAAATCAATTCAATCATAACCCAATTGGGTCTATGCGAGCCTCAAATTATGTTCTATTCTTTCAATTAGGTTTGTGGGGCTTGATTGGATATTTTGAGCCCTTCAAGTTTATTTATGACTATACAATGTTATGTCACCCTCACTTATCCCCAATTAAGTTCATGATTAAAATAGTATTCATTTGGTTAAATCACATATATAATTGTGACTTATTGTTCCCCATGAATCTAATTAAAAATACACACACTGTCCTAAAATAACATTGCATAGTAATAATTAGGTTCAGGGGATTGATTGGCCCATTTGATATCTATGAAGCTAATTCTTACAATACAATGTGATTTGGGGCTCACTTGGACCAAACCACATGCCATGATTGAATAAACTAATTTATTGCTTAATTATGGTATGTATTTGGGTCCAATCAATCCTAATTTGAAATGCAATGGACCTAATTAGTTTCACTAGGTGTACATGGCCCCAATTACATAAAATATTAAACTAATTGCTCAATTGAGTCAACATGGTACATAATTGAGTCTAATCAAGATGAATTTAATTTATATTATTTTAATTCATGTCATGGGTTATGATTGGCCCTAATTATGTACATGATTGGCCTCATCAACCTATTTTAAAATAAACAGCCTGGACTGGGCTCACTTGGACCTAAGTGAGGCAATCACTTAATTGTTTCACACATGGAAACATGGTTCAATCATAGACTTAATCATGAAATAATGTGCCCCATATCACATTATATAATATAAATTAAGTTCATGGAGATTGATAGGCCCTTATTTCACATGTGATTGAAAGAAACATGTGATTGGTACAATCACATACTTAATTGAGGCTAAGTAAGGCTAAATCACACTACATAGTCACAATTGGATTCATTATGCTTGATTTCTCTAAGTGTAATGAAATAACCCCAAATGTATACCATTTGAACCAATCACATAATTGAATTGATATGATATAAAATTGGGGTCAATTGACCTAGTAAACCCATTTAATGGCATTTAATGTTAAATGGGAATTGATTGATCCCAATAACATATAATATAAAAATAATCTAGTGATTACTCATTTTGATCAATCATAGGTGAAATTGGGAACTTTAGATACCCATACATATAACTATAACTATAAATTGTGATATGGAGCTAAGCAAGCCCCCATTGAGTATGTTTTTGGCCTAAAATGAATCATTATGATAAGGGGAACATTTAGGCCCATTTAAGTATGTAATTGAAAAAAAAGTTGATTGGGTCAATATACAATGAAATTGGGGCCAAGTGAGCTTTGTATAACCAATATTAAACTAATTAATCAATTAGTTCAACATGGTATGCAATTGAGGCAAATTGAGCCTTGGTATTACTTTAGATCATTTTAACTCATTGCATGGGGAATTGTTAGTACTAATTATGTATCAAGATTGAGCCAATTAATTTATTAGTTTAACATGGTAAAAAATTGGGCCTAATCGATCCTTTATTAACATTACATGGTCACAATTCATTGCATGGGGTATAATGGCACAAATTATTTAGCATATTAAGCTAACCAATCACTTATTTATACACAGACTCAATTGCGACCATGTACAAAAGCCCCACATAAAATTTCAGTATTGCAATTTTGTTTTATGGACTTTATTGGGATAATCAAACCACATGACCCTAAATTTGAATATTAAATGTGATTTTTACCTCACCTTTCCCTACTTGAGTCTATGATCAAACTAGCCACTCTAATTTCTAAACCAAAAACATAATTGGAACATATCAAGTGATTATTTTTATCATAAACTCAATCTTATTATTATTTTGTTTGTATTATAAATTAGAGATAACTGAGCCCCAAATGCCTATTCATTTTTTAATTATAATCATTGGGATTGATGGCTTAATTAAGCCTTGTGAACCAAATTATGACAATGAAATTTAATTTGTGGCTCCCTTTCTTGGCCCCAAATGAGTGTGTTCAAACATATTACTCCATTTGTTTGATCATAGACACAATTGATGTGTGTCAAGTGATTTGTTCATTCACAAACTCAATCAAGTGATTGGTTGCATCATGGACTCAATTGGAGCCTAGTGATCCATGCATCACGATAAATTATTTAAAATAGATTCATGGACATCAATCAAAACAATCCAACCTCATTAACCTCTTTAGTAAAAATCACATAATATTATCACAATTATATTTATAGGGATAAATTAGCCACAAATTTGCATCCTTGATTGATCTAATAAATTAATTACTAGTTCAATTAGTGATGTAATAGGGGCCAACATAGATTAAACTCACATTCTATACTTATAACTAGGTTTAAGGGATTTATTTCACCAAAAAATTACTCACTGATCAATACAATCGATTGATATTTTCCATTAGTGATAACAGTGTGGAATATCCAACTAGTTTATGATTTAAGTAAAAATGTATGGTACAATTGAATAAAGAGAGCTATCCTTAATGATCCTATCACAAACTAAAACTTGAAATGTTTTAACCTTGTAAAATCTCAAAAATTATAAATGTGAATGCTTACGCAATTGATATGCTTGAATATATAGATATCAAACTCATTTTTAATATGGTTGACCTTTATCCACATCAGATAAAAGGTTAAATGATGGCCTACAAGATTGAAGGTCAAATAATTAACAATAAAATTTCCTAAGAAAATGAGCAAATAGATTCAGAGAGTTATAGGTATCAAAATAGCTACCACAATATCCTATGCATACAATATGTATTTGGTTAAATGGGTGGGCCTATTGAATTCATACAATTCATGAATTACTAAAGCTAAATTTATGAAATCTAACAAAACATGATTTTCTAGTAGCTCTTGACTAAGAGGTTGAGAATTATTTGGGCCACAACCAACTAACATAAACTAGTCAACACTAGTTTTATTGTATAGTTTTATCAGGTTTGCATGTTCCTGTTTATGAACACAGGACTTAGATGCCACATTTTAAATCCAAATATGATAGTTCATGATAGGAATTATAATAAAAATAAAAATGACCAACAATCATCGGTTGAAGCTTTGAATTTTGGAAAGACTCAAAAACTATGATAAATTCTCTTTAAATAAAAATAAAACTGACCAAGGGTCATTGGTATCAGTTCATGTTGAAACTTTTAAACTCTTAGTTTGGAAAGAATAAATATTAAAATGATTCATAAATGGCATAGATAAGGCACATATGGTGAATTTATTAACAAAAGAAATAAATAAATAAATAAATAAAGTTCTTTCCATAACAAATTTTCAATGCTTTTTTCGGTTGGCTATATACCAATCAAAGAGTTTATATTGGGAATAAATATGGATTAAATTAAAAAAATTATAAAATATTAAGGAGTATTTTTATAAGAATCTATATTAGGAATAAATATGAATTAAATAAATAAATAAATTTTAAAATCCTAAGAAGTCATTACAATTTTTTTAATATCATTTTATACATATCCATTTGACTCTTTAACATGGTTGAGTGTAGAGTTAGAATTTTAACTTAACCTTGCCTTTGAATTTAAAATTTGTTGAATGGTACCTTTAAATAAATAAATAAACTATTAAATTATAAGGACTCTTTCCAAAAAAATTAATATTACTTTATACATCTCCATTTTACTCGTTATCATCGATGAGTGTAAACCTTAAATTTCATCTTAACATTGCCCGTGAAATTAAAATTTGTTGATTGTGACCTCTTTTAAAGAAATGCAAATTACAAATTGTTAATGCGAATTTACATGTTATTTATATTTAAATTCTTATTAATATTAAGTTATTTTTATATATTTATAACAATTATTAATTTAAGAGTATGTCGAATATTGACCACCAATTTTTAAATAGGATGATGACATAGTGCTTTAAAATCGGTGAGTTATTTTATATATTTATTTTTAGGATTAGGGGATCCACACATGATCTCGAATGCAAGCAAGGTTTTAGTTCCTATAACTCCACTTTGTAAAGCTATCAATTATATTTCCTCCACTATGGATAGCTTGATCGATTATGGGATTTGAACCTAGTATGTCAATCTATAAATATATCCACTCTAGTCATTAGATCAAAAGCTAGGGGATGAATGATAAAAAAAAGCACACGTTTAAAAGATGCTTAGATATAACATTTACATATCTATTAATCAATTCAATTTGTTTGAATAGATCAACCTCTCTCGATTACATAAGCTTTTCATTATTATTAAAAATGTGTTTTACATAGGGATCCTACCCTTTACAAGAATTAAACAAGTATGGTCAACAAATTCGGATAATACAATAGTGCCTAGAATAAAGATCAAAAAGCTACCCAACACTAAAATAATATTAAAAACATGACAACTGCTACTAAAATAAACTACACCAATAAATAACTAAGACCGTTCAAAATCATTTTCCTTTTGTGATCTGAGGGTCATATTCATATGTTCTAACTCATTCTTACCTTTTTCTTTCATTTTTTTCTCAACATTGTCCACTCTCCTCCTTCCCTTAAGTAAGGAGAAATTATAATGGAAAGTTCAAGATCATCAACCGATTTAGGATTTGGCAAAGGAATCATGGCTAACAAAACCTCACCTTCAAATTTAGACTTTAATGGAGGTATAGCCTTCAAGCCTTTGCTAGATTCACATTTAGAGTTATTTTAGAAATCTTTGATTAAAACTTCCCCATATGGATCTAAAAATTCCATAGGAATTTCCAGGACCATTTTTGGGGCTTCACTTTCCTGTTCACTCATAATTTGTTTATTTCTTGTAATGTTCAAAATTTAGGATTATCATCCTTACACCAAGTATTTCCATTATTTTATTTATTTTAAAAAAAAATATTAATTAAATGACCATTTACAAAACATCTATGACATCTGAAGGGTAAAACTTCATAGTCAATAGTTTACAACCATTTTTAGTCCCCAACTTGTAGTTCAACATATATAGGGATATATTTAGAGATGTTGAACTTAAAAAGCATCCTAGCATAGGTTTCATGTCACATTTCATCTTTTTTAGGATCTACATCAATAAAAACTCCCAATGACTTCATAATAACTCAAAGAAAATAAATATTCCAATACTAGAAGGGAAAATGGGGTGATCGTGTCTAGATCGCCAACAATACAAAATATATTTAGTAATTCTATGTGTAAATAATTGGTAATGAAATGCCTAATCATACATGTCCCATCAAGGTTTTAATTTCATACTTGTGCATGAATCATCATGCTTAAAACTTACAACAATTGTGATAACTATGGCTATTAGTGTTTCATTTATATCAAAACATAGAATTTTATAAAATAGGTGCAACTTGTTAACTTTATTTATAAAAAAAAATCGATAGTTGATCATAGGGAGCAGTTAATGTTGAAAATTGATAAGTTTGAACCGATTGGTGCAACTTGTATCTCACAGTAGGCAGAACAAAACCATTACATGTTAGGATGATAAATTGGTGGGCGGTATACATAAGTCCATTCTATTTTAAGTATTACAGTTTGAAACATAAGTTCACATGTTGATTTAAATCCCCAACCTCTCTAAACTAAAAACATATGCCTGACTCTTTCTTAATATAATTAGGTTTGTGGTGGTTCACATCAGGTTATATAGTTACAATTAGATTTGTATGGCATTATTAGTCAAACTTATGTCCCTCATTGAACTAATGGATTAATTGGTTCAATTATAGACATAATTGGGTCCAATTAAGCCCCAAATCATATTATATAGTCGCAATTACATTCAAATGGATTGATATGAAAAAATATATCCCTAATTTAATTTATCAATTAAGTGGTTCAATTATAGACTCTATTGGTTGATAATTTATCCCTTGATCATATCATATAGTTGAAATCTATAAACAAACATGATTGAGTCCATGACATTAGATCACATTACTCATGGATGAGTGCAAACTAATGATATGATGAAAAGGACCCTTAAGTGAAAATGAAATTTTAGAAAAATAAACATACCTAAACTTGAATTGATGATTTTAGGGTCTTCCAAAAATCATTTCGACATAGTGTAAACACATAAAGTAGTAGCATTTTGAATGAAGTTTATGTGAAAATAATTTTTTCAATTAAATAAAAAAATAGATGAATATTTCCAATTTTAATGTAGCATAATATAGATTTTTTATAGTGCGATAAAAATGACCACATGTCTTTTGAGCCTTCAAAAAAATAAATGAATGATTTTTTTTTTAAATGTAGGTATTTGGAGGACTCAAATGCTAACGAACTTGTACATTTTTCTTCTTCAAGTTTAATAAATAATTGCTTGCATTTTTTTTAATTATTTAACTGAGCACTTACAAAAATGAAATATCATTCATTTATCAAGGCAAATTTTATATTTGTGTGTATTTATATATATATATATATATATATATATATATATATATATATATATATATATATATATATATATATAGTTTTAATTTTAGATTATATCCATAGAAGTGTATTGAAGGTGGTCATGTGTAGAGCAAATCTGAATTAAATACTATGTTTTTTTATGGCTAATTTCAATAGTATGTATTTTCTAAGAAGCAAGTCTTCTTCTACATAAATTAGGGATCATTATGAGAGTAGGATGCTTTTGAGTCTAGTATCTTGGTAATCAATAAAAGGTAAATTATTATAAAGTGCAGAACATAGTGGAGAAGAAGAAACATTTAATCATTTTTGTTGTAGTTTTATCATATTTAGTATCTCCAAGGTAGGTCTTATGTATTTGTATTTGATTTTATTACTTGAATTTTTCAAATACATTGTAACGAGTCTAACACATCAAACACTTAAGTAAGATCAATAATCATCTACCACATGAATGGTACTTGTGCTTAAAGTTTAACAAACTCACATTCATTTTGAAATTCTATATAAATACATCAAATTATATTAATGTATGAAGTATTAGCATGTTTATAATGTGAATGGTAGTTTTCAATATACATAACATGTGGGAATTTCATGTGAAGGGATTCATAAAGAATTGTATGCTCAAGATGATAGGAAAAAAGATAGAATATGTCTTGTTATAGCATTTTGGTGGTTATTCCATGGCATAGAACTTGGGTAAAACTCCTTGTCAAGGAATTGATTCATGTTGATTAAGCTTAGTGTAGAATATCCACATAATTTACGAGTCAAAATTTATAGGCAAAATAATGAGGACTGATTCCTTTGTGGTGGTTCACATCACGTTATATAGTTATAATTAGATTTCTATGACATTATTAGTCAAAATTATGTCATTGATTGAACTAATGGATTAATTGGTTCAATTATAGACATAATTGGGTCCAATTGAGCCCCATATCATATTATATAGTCACAATTACATTCAAATGGCTTGATATGAAAACTATATATTCCTAATTGAACATATCAATTAATTGGTTCAATTACAGACTCTATTGGTTGATAATTTATCCCTTGATCAGATTATATAGTTGAAATCCATAAACAAACCCGATTGAGTCCATGACATTAGATCACATTCCTCATGGGTGAGTGCAAGCTAATGATATGATGAAAAGGGCCCTTAAGTGACAATGAAATTTTAGAAAAATAAACATACCTAAACTTGAATTGATGATTTGAAGGTCTTCTAAAAATCATTTCCACACAGTGTAAACATATAAAAAAGTAGCATTTTGAATTAAGTTTATGTGAATATATATTTTTTCAATTAAATAAAAAAATAAATGAATATTTCTAATTTTAACGTAGCATAATATATAGTTTTTATAGTGCAATAAATAATGACCACATGTCTACCAAGCCTTTAAAAAATAAATGAATGATTTTAATTAAAAAAAAGTAGGTATGTGGAGGACTCAAATGCTAATGTTTGTACATTTTTCTTCTTCAAGTTTAATAAATAGCTGTATTTTTATTATATTTAACTGAACACTTACAAAAATGAAATATCATTCATTTGTCAAGGCAAATTTGATGTGTGTGTGTGTCTATCTATCTATCTATTATTTTAGATTATAGCCATTGAAGTGTATTGAAGGTGGTCATGTGTCAAGCAGATCTGAATTAAATACTATACTATTTTGATGATTAATTTCAATAGTATTTATTTTCAAAGAAGCAAGTCTTCCTCTACATACATTAGGGATCATTATGAGCATAGGATGCTTTTAAATTTAGTGTCTTAGTAATCACAAAAAGGTAAAGTATAGAACATTGTGGAGAAGAGGAAACATGGATTCATTTTTGTTGTAGTTTTGTCATATTTAGTATCTCCAAGGTAGGTCTTACGTATTTGTATTTGATTTTATTACTTGATTTTTTCAAATACCTTGCAACTAGTCTAACACATCAAACACTTAAGTAAACTCAATAATCATCTACCACATGAATGGTACTTGTTATTAAAGTTTAACAATGTTCACATTCATTTTAAACTTCTATGTAAAGACATCAAATTATAGTCATATATGGAGTATTAGCATGTTTAGAATGTGAATGGTAGTATGCAATTTACATAACATGTGGGAATTTCATGTGAAAGATTGCATAAATAATTGTATGCTCATGATGATAGTAAAAAAGCTAGAATATGTCTTGTTATAGCATTTTGGTGGTTGTTCCATGGCATAGAACTTAGGGAAAACTGCTTGTTAAGGAAGTGATTCATGTTGAGGAATCTTAGTGTATAATATCCACGTAATTTACAGGTCAAGTAACAAGTTATCGTACACTTTATTATAGCCATTAAAGTGTATTGAAGGCAGTCATGTGAAGATCATATCTGAATTAAACATGATACTAATTTGATGGCAAATTTTAAAATCTTTCTTCTCAAAGAAGCAATTCTTCCTCTAAAGACACCAAGGATCATTATACACGTTGCATGCTTTTGAGGTTAGTGTCTTGGCAATGCCAAAAAGGTAAAATATGGTAAAGTGCACAACATAGTGGAGATAAGGAAACATGGATTCATTTTTGTTGGAGTTTAATCATATTTAGTGTCTCCAAGGGAGGTCTTATGTATTTATGTTTGATTTTTTTACTTGCATTTTTTTAATACCTTGAAACTAGTCGAATGCATCAAACACTTAAGTAATCTCAAGAATCATCTACCACATGAATAATACTTCTTTTTAAAGTTAAACAAACTTCACATTCATTTTGAACTTCTATGTAAAGATGTCAAATTGTAGTCATGTATGGAGTATTATCATGTTTAAAATGTCAATGGTAGTATGCAATTTATGTAACATGTGGGAATTTCATTGGAAGGGTTGCATAAATAGTTGTATGCTCAAGATGACAATAAAAAATCTGTAATATGTCTTGTTATAGCATTTTGGTGGTTGTTCCATAGCATAGAACTTAGGGAAAATCCCTTGTTAAGTACATGATTCATGTTGATGAAGCTTGCTATAGAATATCCACGTAATTTATGGGTCAAGCAAAAAGTTATGGTACACTTTAAGAAAGAGAGGTATCCTTAAGGATCTTATTAGAAATTAGATTCCTAGAAAGTTTGGACCTTAAAAAGTCTCAAAATGTATAAATGAGAATGATTACTCGATTGATATCCCTAAATATTTAAACATAATTCTCTTTTTTAGTGTGGTAGACATTTACCCACATGAGTCAAAATTTTGAATTATGACCTAGAGGCTCAGTAGGTTGAATAATGGAGAAAAACATATTTGAAGAAAAAAATCAGGCAAATCGAGAGAGTTATAGGAAGTAAAATTTATATGGAAAGATATAATACATACAAGTTATATTTGGATAAATAGGTGTGCCTACTAAATTCATACAATTCATTGATTATTAAATCTGAACTAATGAAATATATCAAAAAATGATTTTATAATAGCTCTAGACTACGAGGTTGAGAATTATTTCAGCCAAAAAAAGATGATGTAACCAACTGACAGTGGAAATTCAACACAAAATTTATTATATAGTGTTATCAGGTTGACATGTTCATGTTCACAAATAGGGGATTTAGATGTCAAGTGTGCAATCTATCTAAATAGTTAAAGCCAAGAGTTCTAAAAAAAATCAAAACTAGTAGTTGTAATTAATATTATATATTTGATAGGATTGCATTGTTTTTTTATTTTATACTTTGTGTGAAAATAAGAAAAGGAGTTGTTGAGCAGTTGGAAAAACGGAGAAAAAAAATTCTTATTATGGTGTCATGAATATAATTGTGGGTTGTGTCTTATTTTATGCATTCTCCAGAGTTGTTGTAATTGCTTGATATATGGGATTTATTATTGATATTTATCTTGACTCAATTCACTTTAATTAATGGGTTTCTCTACCCTGAATTTTGAAGTTGATTATTTGATTAGTTACCCTCTATATTATGTAGAGTAGATTTTTTAGATTATTTTCAAGTTTTTCTTAGCATTTGGAAAAACATTATCAAAGTGTATCTTCCTCGTAATTAGCTCCAGCAAGGGAATTTAAAGATTTGATAATTGATTGTTGCTCATGTTGAGAGTAACTATTTTTATTTTTAATTTTTTTCAGGTAAATGGAGTTTGGTGGGAAATTATGTAAAGAAAAACTTACAATAATCTCCTTATAGTTTTATAAGATGGATTTTATTAAAGTCGTTGCATCAAATTTTCTAAACCTTTCATTCTAGAATGTGTTAAGTGATGATTATATAGAAGGCAATGGGACTAGAATAATTAACATGTAGGAAGGACTATGAATGGATATAGATTTGCATGTGATGATTATAAATGTAAAAAATCCAATGGAGATATAGATGGGGTTTCTCATTGAGAAAAATATTTTTTTTGAAATAATAATGGGCTTGATATGACAAAATGTTATGTCCCACATAACTAATTTCAATTATTTTTTGTATGTAACTTTCCATTAGGACATATTGAATCACATATTACAATAATTTGTTACAATCATGTTTTTTTGAAATAATAGTGGGCTTGATATGACATAATTTTGTCACGTGTAATTAATTTCAAGTTTTTTGTTATACAAGACTTTCCATTAAGACATATTGAATCACTTTTACAATAATTTGTTGTAATTGTGTTTAGAGCACTAAAGTAAAATGTTACCAGATTTAATATTAATAGTCTATATTTTATGGATTTCATAAAACAAATAGTATTAAGATGAAATCATAATCTATAACAAATGTTTTGCAATGAGAACATAAATTAGAAAAAAATCAACAAAGATTGCATATTAATAAAATTGTTATTTTTTCTAATGCCGACTTTAGTTCAACCTTATTTTTTGTTCCCGCTTGTGTTTTGAGTCGAGTCGTTTCCTAGAGCATAGAGTTTAAGTTGTGAAAACCAACCGACTGCTTTGTTTTGTAACCTTCATGTATTATTATTTTTTGTAATATATAATATTATGAAGTGTTCCAACAATAATAAATAAAAATGTCAGCATTAGAGTGAAAAGTCGATATTTTATTTTTATTAGATTAAGAGTAGTATATTACCAAACTTTGATAGATTCAACTCTATAAAATAAACTAAAAATAATAGATCTACAAAATAAATAAACTATTAGATTTATAGTTTTTTAGAATCTCTACTTATTTAATATATATTATTAAAAGTGGTGTTAGTTTTAAGCATAGCTGTTAAGTAGTTAATCCAAGGCTGCATGATAATTTATGACATCTTAAATCCAATGTTGCATAATGATTTATGGCATCTTAAATCCAACACTACATAATATATATAAAAGTTGCATTGCTTCCTTGAAAGTATTCTTACCTGCACAAGCAAAAGCTCAGAGACCCCTTGGGTGGGAAGAAGGAATTGTGAGATAAAGTGGGTAGAATCAGGAGCATAAAAACTAGGTAAGGCGTGTGCAGAATCATTGGTAATATAAATAGTAGGCCGATCAGTAGCATCATTGCCAAGTCTACCTAACCATTCTCTAAAATTTACAAGCACTTTGCCTAGCCCTTCTTCTAACATGATTAATGCCAATGGCAATGGGACTGTGGGAGTTTCGAAAACATAAATCCGCTTCATGTGTGAATTGGGTGTGTATATGTCTATATTAATCAGAACACAAGTATTATTATTATCTTCCACCACATTTTCAAGATTCACCATTCTATGATTCTATTCTATTATCTTCATTTTTATTTGGAGTCTAGATAATGTAAAAAACTTCAGTTGCATCACATGCTTCCTTTCAAATACATCTAAGCTAGCTTTTTAAATCCATATTAATATGTGATGCCATTTTTTTGATAATATAAGGTGGCAAACAAGGGGCCAAACCATTACAAAGCATCAAAAAGAAAACCCAGAGGCATCAGCACCAAAGAGCCTTGAAATAGAAACATCAAATCCTGCTAAACCAACATAAATAGCACAGACAACAAAGCAAGACTAAAGACAGTATGTATGAGGAAATAGAGAAAAAACAACATAAAGGAAACTAGATATAAGGAGAAGGATTCTCTCATATTTTAGCCAAAGACTCCATAAATTCATATAGCTTTTTGAAATTCTCATCTCTATCCTCCGTCGATGTAGACTCAAGATCCTGCAACATAGAAAGATTAAGTAACATAGTACGCCTGAGCATAGTGGAAATTGAGTGTTCCAGTTTCATTACATGACCCCTTAGGTCAGCAATGTCATTCCTATAATTAGCACCTTCCTCCATCTCATTCATAGCTTCTTCTACAAACATCCTTTTCCCTTCATTAACATTAACCTCAGAATCACCCACAGCACCACCAAAAGCATTGGTATATTTTTTCCCATTCTTACCCTCTACATCCTTGGATATCTCCTAGATTTCAGTAACCTTGGCCTCATCCCTCTAGGTGGATTCTTTAGAAGCACTCTCTAAATAATCAATAAGTTTGGTTTTCAGTGTAGGTTTTCTCCTAATCCTCCCTAACCTCCTAACACAAGAGGACAAACCATCCTTATCCTTAGTAGATAGATTAGTTTTACTACCTAGTCCCATAGGAGTCCTGCTAAGATTTTTAAGGGTCCCCACATCATCCCACATAGTTTCCTCTTCCCCCTCCCTAAGTTTCCTTTTCCTACCCTTCACACTAATTTTAAGGACCGAAGTGTGGGTAGTGGTCCCCATGGTAGTCTCTTCATTAAACAGAGAAAGGGAACCCCCTTTCATCTTATGAGAAGTAGGGAGAGGGCAAGGCTCTTCATATATAGCAATATCATCATGTTTGGCAGAAATTTCATAGTTATGAGACTGGATAGGCTTAGGCAGCTCCAGAACAAGGTGGAAATTAGATAAGTAGAGAATAAGACCCTGGTGTAGGGGAATGGGTTTCTTGGAGGGTTTCTTAGCTGACTTAGCTTTAACTATAAAAATTGAATGCTCAAGGGAAGACAATAAATAGAACAGGAAGCTAATATGAGCATTGCATCTAAAATGATTCAGTAAAGGAAGATGATAATTGTAGAACCTGGTAAACCTCCCCTCTAGAGTGAAGTATTCCATAAGTAGGAAACACATATCATCCCATGGCTCTAGCAGCTTGGCCCATTCAAATCCTCCCTAGTAAGGAACCAGTTCTTCACCTTCCCCAAGGAATAACTTTTGGTTAGAATGGTCCACCACTTTTTCTTTCCTTTTCAGCTTGGTCCCCTTAGATGACAAGCCAGTCACCATAGTAATAACTTTCTCCAAAACCTCAAACCCAACTCTCCCAATAGTGATTATGTGGTTATACCAAGTCTGAGCGAATTGCTCAGATAGAGTTTCATCATAGCCATTAAGCCATTCCAAAAAAGGGTTGATGACACCTTCCTTATAGTAATGCCATACCATAGCATTATCCTTAAAATCACAATAGGAAATTGGCTCCATTCGAATCCTATCTCCTCCTATTATAGCCTTACAAACAAAGACATAGAACCCCCAAAACTAGAGAGTCACAAAGTTATTGTTAAAGGAGACATTAACCGTTATGATAAGAAATATGCATGTAATATCATTAATAAGAGCCACCTTTCGAAGGACCAATTTAAGCCTACTCTTCCCATGCTCAAACATGATTAGAAGGATATCTCTATAATTATCATATAAGCACCTCGCCTTAACTCAAGGGAGTAATAAAGTAGAGATGACATTGAGCAAGTGACGTACAAAAAACATGTACTTTGAGATACATGTCAGCATCTTCTAGCAAAACTAGCAGAATAAACTATCTTTCCTAAGATAATTAGTCATCATTGACACATCATCTCTTTTCGAATCAAGTCCCTTATATTTAAAGGGATGTTATTAATTTGGCACCAACAAAACCAATTAGAAAATTGTTGACCAAAGTTCGCAAGAGCATCCGCAACCCCGTTTCCCTCTCTCTATATATGAGAGAAATCAATTCTGGGGATCCACTGTAGAAGGATCTATATGTCCACTATAATTTATTTTAGTTTCCAGCCACAATTCAACATGTTAATAACAGCATCAATAATAAGTTTGGAATCCCCCTGAATATGCAATTGCCTAATATTAAGTGAATGGTACTTGTTATTAAACTTTAAAAATGTTCACATTAATTTTAAACTTCTATGTAAAGACATCAAATTATAGTCATATATGGAGTATTAGCATGTTTAGAATGTGAATGGTAGTATGCAATTTACATAACATGTGGGAATTTCATGTGAAAGATTGCATAAATAATTGTATGCTCATGATGATAGTAAAAAAGCTAGAATATGTCTTGTTATAGCATTTTGGTGGTTGTTCCATGGCATAGAACTTAGGGAAAACTGCTTGTTAAGGAAGTGATTCATGTTGAGGAATCTTAGTGTAGAATATCCACGTAATTTACAAGTCAAGTAACAAGTTATTGTACACTATATTATAGCCATTGAAGTGTATTGAAGGCAGTCATGTGAAGATCATATCTGAATTAAACATGATACTAATTTGATGGCTAATTTTAAAAATCTTTCTTCTCAAAGAAGCAATTCTTCCTCTAAAGACACCAGGGATCATTATACAAGTTGCATGCTTTTGAGGTTAGTGTCTTGGCAATCCCAAAAAGGTAAAATATGGTAAAGTGCACAACCTAGTGGAGATAAGTAAACATGGATTCATTTTTGTTGGAGTTTCATCATATTTAGTGTCTCCAAGGGAGGTCTTATGTATTTATGTTTGATTTTTTTACTTGCATTTTTTTAATACCTTGAAACTAGTCGAATGCATCAAACACTTAAGTAATCTCAAGAATCATCTACCACATGAATAATACTTCTTTTTAAAGTTAAACAAACTTCACATTCATTTTGAACTCCTATGTAAAGATGTCAAATTGTAGTCATGTATGGAGTATTATCATGTTTAAAATGTCAATGGTAGTATGCAATTTATGTAACATGTGGGAATTTCATTGGAAGGGTTGCATAAATAGTTGTATGCTCAAGATGACAATAAAAAATCTGTAATATGTCTTGTTATAGCATTTTGGTGGTTGTTCCATAGCATAGAACTTAGGGAAAATCCCTTGTTAAGTACGTGATTCATGTTGATGAAGCTTACTATAGAATATCCACGTAATTTATGGGTCAAGCAAAAAGTTATGGTACACTTTAAGAAAGAGAGGTATCCTTAAGGATTTTATTAGAAATTAGATCCTAGAAAGTTTGGACCTTAAAAAGTCTCAAAAGGTATAAATGAGAATGATTACTCGATTGATATCCCTAAATATTTAAACATAATTCTCTTTTTTAGTGTGGTAGACATTTACCCACATGAGTCAAAATTTTGAATTATGACCTAGAGGCTCATTAGGTTGAATAATGGAGAAAAACATATTCGAAGAAAAAAAGCAGGCAGATCGAGAGAGTTATAGGAAGTAAAATTTATATGGAAAGATATAATACATACAAGTTATATTTGGATAAATAGGTTTACCTACTAAATTCATACAATTCATTGATTATTAAATCTGAACTAATGAAATATATCAAAACATGATTTTATAATAGCTCTAGACTACGAGGTTGAGAATTATTTCAGCCAAAAAAAGATGATGTAACCAACTGACAGTGGAAATTCAACACAAAATTTATTATATAGTGTTATCAGGCTGACATGTTCATGTTCACAATTAGGGGATTTAGATGTCAAGTGTGCAAGCAATCTAAATAGTTAAAGCCAAGAGTTTCAAAAAAAAATCAAAACTAGTAGTTGCAATTAATATTATATATTTGATAGGATTGCATTGTTTTTTAATTTTATACTTTGTGTGAAAATAAGAAAAGGAGTTGTTGAGCAATTGGAAAAATGGAGAAAAAAATTCTTATTATGGTGTCATGAATATAATTGTGGGTTGTGTCTTATTTTATACATTCTCCAGAGTTGTTGTAATTGCTTGATATATGGGATTTATTATTGATATTTATCTTGACTCAATTCACTTTAATTAATGGGTTTCTCTACCCTAAATTTTGAAGTTGATTATTTGATTAGTTACCCTCTATATTATGTAGAGTAGATTTTTTAGATTTTTTTCATGTTTTTCTTAGCATTTGGAAAAACATTATCAAAGTGTATCTTCCTCGTAGTTAGCTCCAACAAGGGGATTTAAAGATTTGATAATTGATTGTTGCTCATGTTGAGAGTAACTATTTTTATTTTTAATTTTTTTCAGGTAAATGGAGTTTGGTGGGAAATTATGTAAAGAAAAACTTACAATAATCTCCTTATAGTTTTATAAGATGGATTTTATTAAAGTCGTTGCATCAAATTTTCTAAACCTTTCATTCTAGAATGTGTTAAGTAATGATTATATAGAAGGCAATGGGACCAGAATAATTAACATGTAGGAAGGACTATGAATGGATATAGATTTTCATGTGAAGATTATAAATGTAAAAAATCCAATGGAGATATAGATGGGTTTTCTCATTGAGAAAAATATTTTTTGTGAAATAATAATGGGCTTGATATGACAAAATGTTATGTCCCACATAACTAATTTCAATTATTTTTTGTACGTAACTTTCCATTAGGACATATTGAATCACATATTACAATAATTTGTTACAATCATGTTTTTTTGAAATAATAGTGGGCTTGATATGACATAATTTTGTCACGTGTAATTAATTTCAAGTTTTTTGTTATACAAGACTTTCCATTAAGACATATTGAATCACTTTTTACAATAATTTGTTGTAATTGTGTTTAGAGCACTAAAGTAAAATGTTGCCAGATTTAATATTAATAGTCTATATTTTATGGATTTCATAGAACAAATAGTATTAAGATGAAATCATAATCTATAACAAATGTTTTACAATGAGAACATAAATTAGAAAAAAATCAACAAAGATTGCATATTAATAAAATTATTATTTTTTCTAATGCCGACTTTAGTTCAACCTTAATTTTTGTTCCCGCTTGTGTTTTGAGTTGAGTCGTTTCCTAGAGCATAGAGTTTAAGCTGTGAAAACCAACCAACTGCTTTGTTTTGTAACCTTCATGTATTATTATTTTTTGTAATATATAATATTATGAAGTGTTCCAACAGTAATAAATAAAAATGTCAGCATTAGAGTGAAAAGTCGATATTTTATTTTTATTAGATTAAGAGTAGTATATTACCAAACTTTGATAGATTCAACTCTATAAAATAAACTAAAAATAACAGATCTACAAAATAAATAAACTGCTAGATTTATGGTTTTTTAGAATCTCTACTTATTTAATATATATTATTAAAAGTGGTGTTAGTTTTAAGCATAGCTGTTAAGTAGTAAATCCAAGGCTGCATGATAATTTATGACATCTTAAATCCAATGTTGCATAATGATTTATGGCATCTTAAATCCAACACTGCATAATATATATAAAAGTGGCATTGCTTCCTTGAAAGTATTCTTACCTGCACAAGCAGAAGCTTAGAGACCCCTTGGGTGAGAGGAAGGAATTGTGAGATAAAGTGGTAGAATCAGGAGCATAAAAACTAGGTAAGGCGTGTGCAGAATCATTGGTAATATAAATAGTAGGCCGATCAGTAGCATCATTGCCAAGTCTGCCTAACCATTCTCTAAAATTTACAAGCACTTTGCCCAACCCTTCTTCTAACATGATTAATGCCAATGGCAATGGGACTGTGGAAGTTTCGAAAACATAAATCTGCTTCATGTGTGAATTGGGTGTGTATATGTCTATATTACTCAGAACACAAGTATTATTATCATCTTTCACCACATTTTCAAGATTCACCATTCTATGATTCTATTATGTTATCTTCTTTTTTATTTGGAGTCTAGATAATGCAAAAAACTTCAGTTGCATCACATGCTTCCTTTCAACTACATCTAAGCTAGCTTTTTAAATCCATATTAATATGTGATGCCATGTTTTTGATAATATAAGGTGGAAAACAAGGGGCCAAACCATTACAAAGCATCAAAAAGAAAACCTAGAGGCATCAGCACCAAAGAGCCTTGAAATAGAAACATCAAATCCTGCTAAACCAACATAAATAGCACAGACAACAAAGCAAGACTAAAGACAGTATGTATGAGGAAACAGAGAAAAAATAACATAAAGGAAACTAGATATAAGGAGAAAGATTCTCTCATATTTTAGCCAAAGACTCCATAAATTCATATAGCTTTTTGAAATTCTCATCTCTATCCTCCGTTGATGTAGACTCAAGATCCTGCAATATAGAAAGATTAAGTAACATAGTACACCTGAGCATAGTGGAAATTGAGTGTTCCAATTTTGTTACATGACCCCTTAGGGCAGCAATGTCATTCCTATAATCAGCACCTTCCTCCATCTCATTCATAGCTTCTTCTACAAACATCCTTCTCCTTCATTAACATTAACCTCAGAATCACCCATAGCACCACCAGAAGCATCGGTATATTTGTTCCCATTCTTACCCTCTACATCCTTGGATATCTCCTAGATTTCAATAACCTTGGCCTCATCCCTCTAGGTGGATTCTTTAGAAGCACTCTCTAAATAATCAATAAGTTTGGTTTTCAGTGCAGATTTTCTCATAATCCTCCCTGACCTCCTAACACAAGAGGACAAACCCTCCTTCTTATCCTTAGCAAATAGATTAGTTTTACTACCTAGTCCCATAAGAGTACTGCTAAGATTTTTAAGGGTCCCCACATCATCCCACATAGTTTCCTCTTCCCCCTCCCTAAGTTTCCTTTTCCTACCCTTCACACTACTTATAAGGACCGAAGTGTGGGTAGTGGTCCCCATGGTAGTCTCTTCATTAAACAGAGAAAGGGAACCCCCTTTCATCTTATGATAAGTAGGGAGAGGGCAAGGCTCTTCATATATAGCAATATCATCATGTTTGGCAGAAATTTCATAGCTATGAGACTGGATAGGCTTAAACAGCTCTAGAACAAGGTGGAAATTAGATAAGTAGTGAATAAGACCCTGGTGTAGGGGAATGGGTTTCTTGGAGGGTTTCTTAGCTGACTTAGCTTTAACTATAAAAATTGAATGCTCAAGGGAAGACAATAAATAGAACAGGAAGCTAATATGAGCATTGCATCTAAAATGATTCAGTAAAGGAAGATGGTAATTGTAGAACCTAGTAAACCTCCCCTCTAGAGTGAAGTATTCCATAAGTAGGAAACACATATCATCCCATGGCTCTAGCAGCTTGGCCCATTCAAATCCTCCCTAGTAAGGAACCAGTTCTTCACCTTCCCCAAGGAATAACTTTTGGTTAGAATGGTCCACCACTTTTTCTTTCCTTTTCAGCTTGGTCCCCTTAGATGACATGCCAGTCACCATAGTAATAACTTTCTCCAAAACCTCAAACCCAACTCTCCCAATAGTGATTATGTGGTTATACCAAGTCTGAGCAAATTGCTCAGATAGATTTTCATCATAGCCATTAAGCCATTCCAAAAAAGGGTTGATGACACCTTCCTTATAGTAATGCCATACCATAGCATTATCCTTAAAATCACAATAGGAAATTGACTCCATTCGAATCCTATCTCCTCTTATTATAGCCTTACAAAAAAAGACACAGAACCCCCAAAACTAGAGAGTCACAAAGTTATTGTTAAAGGAGACATTAACCGTTATGATAAGAAATCTGCATGTAATATCATTAATAAGAGCCACCTTTCGAAGGACCAATTTAAGCCTACTCTTCCCATGCTCAAACATGATTAGAAGGATATCTCTATAATTCGCAGATAAGCACCTCGCCTTAACACAAGGGAGTAATAAAGTAGAGATGACATTGAGCAAGCAAAGTACAAAAAACATGTACTTTGAGGTACATGTTAGCATCTTCTAGAAAAACTAGCAGAATAAACTATCTTTCCTAAGATAATTAGTCATCATTGACACGTCATCTCTTTTTGAATCAAGTCCCTTATATTTAAAGGGATGTTATTAATTTGGCACCAACAAAACCAATTAGAAAATTGTTGACCAAAGTTCACAAGAACATCCGCAACCCCGTTTCCCTCTCTATATATATGAGAGAAATCAATTTTTGGGATCCACTGTAAAAGCATATATATGTCCACTATAATGTCTTTCAGTTTCTAGCCACAATTCAACATGTTAGTAACAGCATCATTAATATGTTTGGAATCCCCCTGAATATGCAATTGCCTAATATTAAGTGAAATAGCCAATTTTACCCCCCATAAAAGAGCAGAGGCTTCAACATAATTATTGCTTTGAAGGCCTATCCCACTAGCATAGATAGCAACCATGCACCCCTTGTCATCCCTGATAAGCCCACCACCACTAGCCTTACCATCCACCTTAGATGCCCCATCAAAATTTAGTTTGATCCAATTATGCTTTGGGGGGATCCATCTAGTATTCAATCTCTGCAACTATTTGAAATTATTATGAGCTAGGATTTGGTTTAAAATTCTCCAGTTAGTCACAATTTTCTCCTCTTCTTGAGAATGAGGTTTTTTCATAGTTTTGATGTGAGAATTGGTCACACTTTCCATGAGGCTCTTAGAAAAGGACTGAAGATCCTGAGAAGTATCCCTAACAACATCCCTAAAAATCTTGATATTACGTTCTTTCCAAACAATCCAAACAAGATAGGGCAGAGTTTGGTTCCAAAGCTCAACCAGCCATGGATGAGAGAAGGAAGGACACCAGTTAGCAATGACAAAATGCAATGAAATTTTATAAAATAGGTGCAACTTGTAAGCTTCATATTTTATGAAATTTTATAAAATATGTGTTATCATGTTGTAAAATGCAATTAAATCCATAAAGTCATTAAGTTTGATTTGAAAATTGGTAAATTTGACAAGTTCCCTGAGCTCTCTCACTAAAAAGATGTGGCTGACTCACCGACACTTTCTTCCAGTCTATTTATTATTCCTTTCTTCTTTATTCTAATATTTTCTCGATTCATACTTTCATTCTACATAGATTTACTTATTCAATATTAAAATGGTCAGCAAAGGATTCATGTGGATGGATTTTTTTATGTGTAGATTCTTTTCTTTCAGTACATTCTTTTTTCAAATTGTATTATGTTGGGGCTAATGATAAAAATTGACCTCATCCTAGCTTATTAAAGGATTCAAACCCATTAGAAAATGACAATTTAAAATTATGCCTTCGAAAAAAAACTTCATAGTTTATAAATTGGTTGACCATGTAGAAGCGTAAATTCTTATTAATAATGATAAAAGAAGGGTTATTTATTAAAAAAATCCCATCAGTATTACATTTTATTGTTATTGTCAATGTAAGGTATATCCAAAAATTAGTGAAGTCTCTGACTCTAGAGTCTGATGTATCATCCTCATCTAATGGTGAGGGGTAAAATGTTTCAATTGAGACTTAAATTTGAGAGCATTGTGATTGGGAAATGGGCAATTTCAATTGTAATAAATCCTTATCAATGGTATGATATAGTAGCATAGTGGCACTAGTACTTGTTATTAGTTTGGGTAGCAGGTTTAATTTATGTCAATTCCAAGACTTAGAAAATTATAATAAATTAAGTTACACTTTTATCGTAAGTCCACATAAATACTCTTTTTATAAGATAATATAATGATGTTACAAGTGGAAGTGGGATTCTCAAATATTTTCCATAAAATTCTATCTTAAATATTTAAACATTTGTTGTCATCACTCTCTTTTCTTATGTGGCGTGTCATTGGCCTCAAATGAGATAAGAGATTCACAATTTCACGTTGATTCATTCATGATTTCATATTTTCTCTATGATTGTGAGTTTCTAATAATGGTTTTAGCAGATGCTACTACTGCTAGTTATCTCTTCGTTGGCCTCCTCCAACCTTCCACCTCTTCTCATTATCACAAAAGGTAAGATTCCCAATTCTTTTTATCTCTCCATATTGTACACAATATTTGAATGTTATTATTTATTCCAATAATTTTATTAGGTTCTGAAACCAAATAAAGGCCATCATGTCATCTCAAACTAGGATTCTAATTTTATTCCACCAAACCCAAGATTTTAAGCTCACTAACCAAGCCTCCATTAAAGTGTTGGTATGGATTGAGCATCCAATCCATGCCAGTTTCACTATGGTGGTTTCTTAACAAAATTATCACACCCATTGAATGAGTAATATTCCATGAACCACAAAATTTCTACTCCTCATGCCCTCAGCTATGGGTTTGTGTTGAGGTGTTTCTATCAAAGGAGTTGAAGGAGTTCATATAAATCCAAGTTGGCAAATTTTATTAGGCATAGAAGGTTGTTTATTTCAGCATACCCAATACTTGTTTTTGATATTAGGATCATGATCATCACATCAAAAATTATCCCATTATGGCGAGATTGAAACTCTCTTCAGCATCTATGAAACCTGATAAACCCAAGGTGGTGGATATAAGTGATGGTTGGATGATGGTTACCTTAAAAAAGGCATATCCAATTCAAAAACCCTCCCCTCATGTAGCTTTTTATCTACTAAACAAACTATCTTAGAAGGTTACCACCTCTCCTGCCCCTCCTATTTAGTCTCCACAGGCCCGACAAAGAAACATTTCTCATAGTTCACATGTTACAAAGGATTTTGCCACCATTGGGATATCCTCAACAAGTGGTTCCTTATCTAGGTGGTCTTTTATCCCACCCTGAGGTGGTGGTGATTCTCCTCAAGAAGAACATGGGGATAAACATTGCTCCATTGTGATTAGATAATTTCATCTTACAAACTAGCACAATGGGTTTTTAGTTTTAGATAATTTTGAATATGTACAGAGGGAACTCCAAATGAATGACATTTCCCAATGAATATTCTATCTTGGAATGTTTGATGTCTCAAAGAGTCATATAAATGTGTCAATGCATCCTTTTAATAGATTGGTTATTTAGGCTTTGTCTATTTGTAAAAAGTGAAAATGTTTGGGTTTCTTTTAGTAGACCACTTTTAAGTGTATTCAACCAGATGCCATCTAATTATTACCACTACATGAAGAAGGACATGGAAATGATAAAATTTTGGTGTCACCAAAATTTTACCCATTAATTATTTCCATAGGGGAGGACCTGCCACATTGAGCATTCTCACTACTTTTAGATATTGGTGGCCATTCATTAGGCATTGTCAACATTTACATCCTTAATGATTATCCTAACAGGTCCTTATTTTTGTAATGTTTGGTTGACAACTTACCCCTTGCCATGTTGCTCATATGTGGGGGTTTTAATATGGTTAAAAATCCCAATGACAAAATTGGTTCCCTACCCATGAGGTGGTCTATGGGAGAATGTGAACTTTGGTATTATTTCAACAATATGTGGGGTCTTGTCGACCCTATCCTTTAAAGGCACTCATTAAATAAAATGCATTGGTTTAATTGGTCTAATTATCATATCAAAATTGATCGCATTGTCAAAAATCTCAACCATTAAATGTTGTCAGAAAATATTCTCTCTCTCCAACATTAATGGCTAGCCTATTTATATCCATTTTGAATCCATTCTTTCAAATTATGCTTCCATATCTTGTATAGTGGACTAGGTCATAGTTTAGCTCAAAGTACCATGTAATCATTTTATTATAAACACTCTTTTAATTCATACTGATAGCATCCACCTGGTTTTATGGGTTTAGAACCTCACATCCTATCCTATTTATGATACAAGATAGATTGATTGGTGGAAAGAGTCTATTCTACATACTATCACCCTTATCTTCCACTTACAAAAGCAAATTTCTCATGTTATAAAATGAGGATAGGAAGTTGTGCTCAAATAATTTAGTAGATTTCATTAGCACGTACAAACACCATACTAAGGTGGTAGATGACCATGATACTAGAGGAGCACAAAAGCAAGCTCTATTGAATTTCTTTAAATTCAACGACAAGGCTTCCAAATATTATTATAAATTCCTTAGTGTTAAATAGTCCTGAGACCAAATAAAGGCCATCAAGTTAGCTCAAAGTAGGCTCACCTCTATTTGATACATCTCCTTGTATTTCTTAAATCACTATAGATTAGTGTTTTGAGATGGGAAGTAAATGGTGGAAAGGTCTCAAACTCTGTTGGAATGCCTCATTCTGGGTCCCCACTGAAATAATCTGAGCCTATTTTTTTTTTTAATAATTTCCAATTGCAATCAGTAGAGCAATACACAATAGTTAGAGTTAGTCTATAACCCAAACGATGCTGAAGTAACTCTAACCAGAATGTACACCAAGGTTCTGATGAGGCCATGGTGTGAACATTGGTCAGAGGATCTGAATGCAGAAATAGAACTAGAATGAACTCTAACCAAGAATGGCACCGATGATGGCGAGCATATGGTCAGAGGGTCTTCTACTACAAGTGTTGAAAGAGAACTCAACACCAAGTATGTGCTACCCAATCCAAAATGGAGTTGAGGCGACCATATGGTGGAGTAATAAAATTTACAATACTTAAAGAAACTCAACACCAAGTATGTGCTACCCAATCCAATATGGAGTTGAGGCGACCATATGGTGGAGTATTACAAATTACAATGCTTGAAAGAAATAATTGTGATGTTGAAGGTACTCAACACCCAGAATGTGCTTTCTAACCCAGAGTGGGAAAGTAGCTACCATAGGGCAGAGATAAAGTAAATACAATAGCAAATACTGAAAGTAAAGTTGAGAATTACAATTTGATAGAGCAAGATCATAAACTACTGTCAGTACTACTGTCAGCTTACAATATATTAGACAATGCCTTGCTATCAATACAATCGAAAGTAATAGAGCTACAACAATATTTATAGGATTCTATTCAATGAATAAATAAAATTAAATCAAAAACTACAATATTGAGGCCAACCTGATAATCTGATTTTTGACAGTCTTGTATTCCTTGAGCATGAACAGCAGCCCTGAAACTCACAAATTCATTCACAACTTGTTCCAAACTTAATCAAATCTCATGAGACAGATTGCATAATGATCCTAGTATGATGGTGAACCAATTAGAACACTGAAAACTGATCAAAACCCTCTATTTAATTTATGCATGAATCCCAATGTCCACACAAGTATAGTCCAGCAAGGGGGCGATTTGCTTTTAAAATTCACAACAGTCATCAAAAATTCTACAAATTACAGGATAGGGGCACCCATTACCAACAAATAGGATTTGCCAATACCCATAATGAAATTTTTAGTTTTTTTTAATTTGTGAATAAAACTCAGCCTGCTGTCCTGAATAAGAAAACCCTGAATTTCTCATAAACTTATCTATATATCAAACACTGAATACCATGTACAAATCTTGCATACAAAACAATCAAACTATATGATCTCACCACTAGTCGCTATCTTTCAAGTGAGAAGCAATGCCAAGCTAGGAGGCATACATTCCTCGAAGCAATCCCAAGGCCACTCCCGGTAGCATAACAATATCAAGATTTTCCATAATGAAATGAGAGAACTCTTCCTCCTTTTATACTTTTCCAACTGGGAGTCTCTAAAATCCTCTTGTATATGGGATAAAACATGAGAGGGAAAATAATATAATCCTCTTTAACTCTTTTTCAACCTCAACATTAAGTCGTTGAGCCTAGGCACCAAGGTCCAAAATTAAATAATAATGTTTAATTTACGGACTTTAAAATGGAGGCCAAGATGATGTCAAAAACTAATGATCTATAGCTCGTTGGAAAGGTCTTGACAAGATGAATCCAACCCCACTCTCAAAATCTCGTTCTGGTGCCAATCCCAAACTTACTAAAAATAGTAAATTCCTGAAAGTGCTCTGTGTGCCAAGTAAAACATATCACCGTGAAGCTTTCAGAAAACCCAGAAGGAATCCACAATCCAAGATCAACATTTCCAAGTGCAAGCTCCGCAAAAAGAAAAAAACATCCTCCAAGAAGTTTGGAAACCCTGATTCGAGCTTCTACTTAACCTACAAGTTCTCAAAAACAAGCTAAATCCAAAAGAAGAGCATAGGGCTAAATTGGAGACATTACAGTCTGCCCTTCCCAAAATTGCTTGTCCTCAAGCAATACCACAACTCTAGAAAAACTCAAACTGCACCAAACCAAACCAAGTATAATCCCAGGGTCCCATATATGTATGAAGGAGGACCCACCACCCTGATGTTGCACTACTCTGAGCACAATAGTGAAACCGTAGTGGCCAAAATGCTCTGAGTCAGCAAAATCAACAATGCCATTGTCTATCACAAACCTAGGCATTGGAAAATATAGTCTATTCAACTCAAAATTGTAATCCTTGTCATATCTCCCCAAGGTATCCAACACAGCCAAAACTGCAAATGTGACCTCTCCAAATCTTCTTGCAAAGAGGAAAGTAATCCTTTGCAAGAGTTTATCAAACTCAAACTCATGAATCCACATGAATGTACTATGCCTCCCTTGAATTTTTTTGATGCAACCATGAGGATTTTTGAAAACTCTTATAGTTCCCACTCCAAGAGCGTCAAAATGGTGAACCAAGGCATGTGAAAGATCGTTGTCCGAAACCCACACTGAGCGTAAACTGTCAAAGTTTACATCGCAAACCTTCAAAAGATGAATTTGGAGAGTAGGAAAGGTGTGAAGGAACAAATAATAGTTGTTGATCAAGGCTGGGACCAACGTAGTGCAATCTGATTCTAGAGTCCTACACAGGGAAAAATAGCAACACCAATCAAATTCCCAAATGTGAGCTTGTGAGATGAGCATCGAATTGCAAGTTGACACCTCCAAGGTAGCTAGAAAACAAACTGGAGCAATGTCCAATTGAAAATTACCACCTTTTTGGCAAGAAGTGAAGAACCAGCTCTCCTGAATGAGAGTAACTCCCCATGTAAGGTGGCTAGTCTATCTCCAACCAACAAACTCATATCTCAAAATCTGCCTTTGTCTAAGCTGATAATCACTCCCATGAGCAACCATCCATTTATCTCTCCAACCCATACTCAAAATTTCTCTCCAATCGATTGGTTGATGAACAAATGGGTCCATCAAGTGGTTGGTAAAGAAAAGAACATCACCCAAAGGTCTGAAAATTTGATCACTATCCCACCAAAAATTATTCTTTCCACAATCCATAAATTCCATCAACCCAAATTGAGAATCCCAAGCATGGATACCCAATTGAATTTGATTTTCAACACAATGCAAATAAAGCTCAATGCGTACCCAAGTGCTAGTGAGAACCAAGTGCATTTTCATGAAACTGGTGTCCCCTCTAGTGAATCTTTGAAGCTTAAACATGAAAGCTTCAACAACATTGGAGTATGAAACATAGAATGATTTCAAATTCAACTCCCAAAGCTGACTAGTATGAGCCCAAACATCATTCCACCCAAGGGATGGATCGTCAATAGTGCAAACACCAAGCTCAGGTCCACCTTTCTCCCATTGCTTATGAGTAGTAGGTCTGAAATCTTCACTCCTTGCTGCTGTAATGAAGTTACCAATAGCTATCACAACTTGTCTCATCAACACCTTGATGTCATAGATGTTGAAAATACCTTGCTTCGACACTTCCCATATGGAATCTTCATCCTCAAACCCCCTCATGCATTCATTACTAATCAACAAACTTGGTATTCTCATGGAGTGATAACAAAGCACCATTAGCCGGAGGTTTATACTCGACCCCTTGCTTGGTTTCTTCCCTACATGACTCTTTTTGCAAATCAAAGAGAGGATTGTCATAAACTTGGAATCCCTCCTTTCCATCTTGCTGATCCAAATCTGAACTTGCATCTTCAGTCTTTCTTGTGAAACCTTCGAGGTCAAACTCCTCTCGAAGACTATCAAGCTCACCTATTACTTGCTTGATTTCTTTGGCATTATATGCATTCTCTTGCTCCTTGGAAAGTTTGAAATCAGAAAACTGGTCTTCAACCTCTGTTAGAGCCAACTGAGTTTCTTTCAACTTGTCCCTTGTTGATTCGAGCTCCAGAGTGAGCTCATCAACTACACTCTCCTTTTCTTGGAAAGCACAAATGGTCTTCTTTACAACTTCAAAGGCATGATCTATATCTCCAATCAAGTGCATGTACTCAGACTTCAATGTCTCCAATGAGTCTCTGATAAGTTACAAATTGGGTAGAACAACTTCATCTTTTACTCCTCTTTGTCTCTCTTCAAGCTGAGCCTTCCAGTAAAACTCTTCAACCAAGCTATGTGTGCGATCAAATAGGGATAGAGCTTGCACTTCCTTGTTAATGGACACCTTGAATTGATCTTCCCACTCATAAGAATGTGAAGATGGTGAATTGTTGATAGGCTGCAATTGAAAATCAGAACTTTGTTTCTTGCCTTTGTTGTCCTCAAAGTTGCTCCAACCTTCTTGTCTTTCATCCTCAACTAACAGAGAATGCTCAGTGTCATGGAGAGGAACATACACCACATTTTCTTTGACTTTAAGCTTGCCATCAACTTCTTGAATGGTGAATCAGCCGTGTGTTCTAAAACCACTTTAAACCTTTCTTCTTCAAGAGCCATGAGGTCTTCTATCTCTTCATCCACCTCACCGTCTTCTTGTTCAAAGGCTATGGCAGCCCCTAATTTGAATGAAGAATCATTGAATGTCGTTCTGAACATTTCAGAAGTAACAACATCCCCCTTGGTGGCTGAAACCAACTTGAAGGGATCACCATGGAGCTTTTTAGAGTAAGCTTCTTCATAAAAAAAATCTCCTTCTGCCTCCTCATAGCTTGCAATGTAAACAATATTTTGGTCTTCATCGAGATCGAAGGGAAACTTATCCCACACAAGTTCTTTGTCATATCTTGAAGCCAACACACCTGGATCCCACATGCTAACAGTTTGATTGAAATGGTCAAGAGAAAGATTCTTATCATGCTTTTCTCATAGTGATGACTCTTTGAACAAGTCAACTCGCAAATCACTTAAGCTGATATTTTCAAAAACATTTCTTTCTAAAGGTTCGGTTTGCTGGTCAAACCCAATGTCACCATCATAATGAAATGAAGAATCTTCAATGCTTGATGTTTTGTAAACTTCGACATCTTTATCTCCATCAAGAGGAAGTGTGTCATTGATTTCTTCATGTGGAACTTCTTGGGAAGTTGGGACAGCAATAAGAAAAAAATCCTTCATTACCAAATCTTCGACATGATCTTGTATGAGCTCTTTGAAATCATCTCCAACATCATGTCCACTAATCTTTTCTTCATCATGATCTAACTTCTTCAAAATTGGCTTCAATTTTTCCTCACATTGATTAAACAATTCCTTGATCATCATAGAAGTAATAGGAGAATCCTTTTCTTCACACTCATATGTGTCCAAGAGGAGAGATTGGACATTTGGTGGAATTTCATCTGACTCATTAATGGTGAGAATAAGGATTTTCTTCACAGCTGCAATACCATCCTCTTCTTGTTCACTCCAAGTGGATATGAAGAGGTAATGGAACAAGTGATAAATCTGATCATGCATTTCCAAGGCGAATAGCAAGTTACTTACCCAGAGATCTGAAAATGTCTTTAAGATAGCAACCCTTCTAGCAAATAGATTACTTCTAGTTTTATCAAGATCTTGGAAACTCTCTACAATCATATTCAAAATGATTTTCATGGTTTCATCATCATAGGGTGTCATGGGGGCCATCATTCTCATCAACTCCATGAAGCAAGAAGAAATCAGCAGCTTGATTTCTTCATTTGGATGTCTTAGCCAATAGGGCTGAACTAAACGGTGAACTGCAAGTGACAATGCCAATTGCATCCATTCAGAAGGTGACTGCTCCACCCGTCTCAAACATTGTTCCAATATTTGAAGATTATTCTTTTCATCTTCCCTTGACTTACATTCTCTGCCAAGTCTTTTTCCAATCTCAAAAAGTGTTTATTCCAGCTTTATCTCTTCTCTGTTAGCCATGTTTAACTGCCACTTCTAAACTGAGCTGAACTCTATTCTGACCTCTGGTGTAGAAACTGATTTCTCTATCATTCAACTATCAACTAAACCTTGTTTGGCACAGGATGGCAGGATCTTGGCTATGATACCACTGAAATAATCTGAGCCTATTTTTTTTAATAATTTCCAATTGCAATCAGTAGGGCAATACACAATAGTTAGAGTTAGTCTATAACCCAAATGATGCTGAAGTAACTCTAACCAGAATGTACACCAAGGTTTTGATGAGGCCATGGTGTGAACATTGGTCAGAGGATCTGAATGCAGAAACAGAACTGGAATGAACTCTAACCAAGAATGGCACCGATGATGGCGAGCATATGGTCAGAGGGTCTTCTACTACAAGTGCTGAAAGAGAACTCAACACCAAGTATGTGTTACCCAATCCAAAATGGAGTTGAGGCGACCATATGGTGGAGTAATAAAATTTACAATACTTAAAGAAATTCAACACCAAGTATGTGCTACCCAATCCAATATGGAGTTGAGGCGACCATATGGCAGAGTATTACAAATTACAATGCTTGAAAGAAATAATTGTGATGCTGAAGGTACTCAACACCCAGAATGTGCTTTCTAACCTGGAGTGGGAAAGTAGCTACCATAGGGCAGAGATAAAGTAAATACAATAGCAAATACTGAAAGTAAAGTTGAGCATTATAATCTGATAGAGCAAGATCATAAACTGCTATCAGTACTACTGTTAGCTTACAATATATTAGACAATGCCTTGCTATCAATACAATCAAAAGTAATAGAGTTGCAACAATATTTATAGGGTTTTGTTCAATGAATAAATAAAATTAAATCAGAAACTACAATATTGAGGCCAACCTGATAATCTAATTTTTGACAGTCCTGTATTCCTTGAGCACGAACAGCAGCCCTGAAACTCACAGATTCATTCACAACTTGTTCCAAACTTAATCAAATCTCATGAGATGGATTGCATAATGATCCTAGTATGATGGCGAACCAATTAGAACACTGATCAAAACCCTCTATTTAATTTATGCACAAATCCCAATGTCCACACAAGTATAGTCCAGCAAGGGGGGCAATTTGCTTTTAAAATTCACAGCAGTCATCAAAAATTCTACAAATTACAGGATAGGGGCACCCATTACCAACAAATAGGATTAGCCAATACCCACAATGAAATTTTTAGTTTTTTTATTTGTGAATAAAACTCAGCCTGCTGTCCTAAATAAGAAAACCCTGAATTTCTCATAAACTGATCTATATATCAAACACTGAATACCATGTACAAATCCTGCATACAAAACAATCAAACTATATGATCTCACCACTAGTCGCTATCTTTCAAGCGAGAAGCAATGCCAAGCTAGGAGGCATACATTCCTCGAAGCAATCCCAAGGCCACTCCCAACAACATAACAATATCAAGATTTTCCATAATGAAATGAGAGAACTCTTCCTCCTTTTATACTTTTCCAACTGGGAGTATCTAAAATCCTCTTGTATATGGGATAAAACATGAGAGGGAAAATAATATAATCCTCTTTAACTCTTTTTCAACCTCAACATTAAGTCGTTGAGCCTAGGCACCAAGGTCCAAAATTAAATAATAATGTTTAATTTACAGACTTTAAAATGGAGGCCAAGATGATGTCAAAAACTAATGATCTATAGCTCGTTGGAAAGGTCTTGACAAGACGAATCCAACCCCACTCTCAAAATCCCGTTCTGATGCCAATCCCAAACTTACTAAAAATAGTAAATTCTTGAAAGTGTTTTGTGTGCCAAGTAAAACATATCACCACGAAGCTTTCAGAAAACCCAGAAGGAATCCGCAATCCAAGATCAACATTTCCAAGTGCAAGCTTCACAAAAAGATGAAAATGTCCTCCAATAAGTTTGGAAACCCTGATTCGAGCTTCTACTTAACCTATGAGTTCCCAAAAATAGGCTAAATCCAAAAGAAGAGCATAGGGCTAAATTGGAGACATTACACCCACAAATTAAAGGCAAAGATCAATGACTATGGGATGCACTGTTAAGCCTATAAAAACTCAATGAGGTCATCCACTAGATGAGTAATGATAAATCCATAGCCTTGATAGATATTCATGGTAATTATATAAATCCATAAGCAAATTTATTGAGCCTGAATTAGTTCATGTGTTTAAATAAGCCCTACAAAACCATTCTTTAGGTTTTGTAATCAATCAAGCTAATAGCAAATTCATACCTAAATTTGGGGATCCAAAGCTCATTACCAATTGGCACCTTGTTAAATGTCTTATTAAATCATTTCTAAATTTATTTCCAATCATCTTTCTGTCATTCTCGCTACACTTTTTAGACCAAAGCAAACAAGATTTATTAGAGCTTAGTGTATTGTTGACAATCTTATTATTATCTAGGAAGGAATGGAATAATCTACAGCTTCAAGTTAGAGAACCTTTTTCCTCATGTTGGACTTTGAAAAATCCTATGATTGAATGAATTGCTTTTCATATTGGCCATGCTAAATGCTCTTGGTTTTGTCTAGTTATTTATTTCAGTAGTCTAAACATTGTTAAAAGAAACTTTTGCTTGCCTTAATATTAATGGTCTCAAATTCGATGATATTTTCCTTCAGCACTCCATCTGACAATGTTTCCCTCTTGCTCCTACTTTGCACGTCCTCTCTATATAGTATTTAGGGAATATTCTTGCATGTATAATTAAGCAAGTTCTTATTCAAGGTATTATTTTATGTGACCATTCTTCTCAGCTCATTAATGGACACTTTGATGATATCTTTCTCACGCCTAAAGAATAATAAAAAACCTTTTCAAATCCTATAAAATTCCTTGATACCTTCTATCTATCCGTTTAATTTAGTTTTTAATAGAGTAAGACTTGATTTTTCAGACAAAGCATGATTCCCATGCTTGAGTGGATCCTCCAATTTTAATGAAAATGGATTTATTGAGGATAATAGTTCAGATTTATTGGCATTCTATTTGCCTTTGGCAATTCTCCTACAGAGCTTTGGCAATATGTCATCAATCATGTGGAGAAGAAGGTTTAATATTGGGTTACCAATCCACTCTAATTAGCATGAAAATTCCAAGTCCATACCAAAATCCTGATGGCTATCCATGTCTATTACTCTTCATGATGAGTGCCTTAAAGGCTTGCTATGATAGGTTGGCTAAAATTATCATGGATTTCCTTTGGTCTATTGCCAAGCTTATGATGGGACTACATTGAATTGCTTGCGATATATGTTTCCTACCTTGAAATAAAGGAATTATGGGAATTTTTTATATTTATATTAAAATCATAGCTTTGTGTGCTAAATGGGTTTTTAGAGCCATTGAAGTTAATGAATCCATATCTTCTGGCTCCCTATGTGGCAAACTCAGTTTGAAAAATATTTTCTTTCCCACCCTTTTCATCACAATGTATCTTGTCAAAATTGAACTTATTTTATGGCCAAAAACATTTTTAAGGCCCTTAAATCTCTCAAGCCTTATCTAAGGTGAATTGGTGATGGTTTTTGCACTAGTTTATATTTTAATGATCATAATATATGTTGGTATACTATCATGATCAATATTAATTTTTTGGTTGAATTACCTGAAATTGAAGCTCTAAGGATATTAAATAAAATCATTCATAATATTTGACATGTGGTCTCTATAAGGGATTCAACCCCTTGGATATATTTCAAATGAAAATATCACTTGAATAATGTCAACTTACCTTCATTTTTTTGCATTCAAGTGTTGCTACCAAATGTAATGTTACAAAATTTGGGCTTTAACCAGCTTACTTATGATGGAAGTACTGAAGGTGGAATTATGACACCCATTTCAAAAACTACTATATATGACTTATTTACCATTTGCATATGTTTCTAGATCACTTGGGGAGTGCCCCATGTACTGTGAACCACATGTCACCTGAGGGGATACCCTAGGGGATGTCACCTCCACCTCCCAAGAGGCATAAAATATAGTCACACAATCATATCCACTTATCCCCTTGCCTTCACCAAGTAATTGACAATCATAAACACCACATGGTGAAATTGATATATCTCTCTCTTGGTGGGGTTTTCCTATTGGCACTACTACATAGACTTAGTACACTAATGGTTTGGTAATTGATATAACTCTAGCCCCTTGGATGGCTGGGTGGCACTGAATCCTCTTAATGTAGAGCCTTCTACTTAGACTAATATGCCACTCAAAGATGATCAATCGCCTCCTCCCTTAGGTGATGTGGCTTTTAGTTAAGTCCTCTTCTTTCTCCTTCAAACGTGATGTGGGTTTTTTGTTTGACATGTTTTTTGGCTCCTTGTTTTTATTTCTCATTTCCAATGTCATGTTATAATCCAATGTTTCTCTTCCAATATGGAGTGTAAGTTGTGAATACCAAATGAATGATTTTCTATGTAATCTTCATGTATTTTATTATTTTTGTATTATAAATTTTTCTTAAAGTATTTTAATGATAATATGTTCTAGTATGTTTTTACTTTACATTTGATTCTAGATACTTGGATGCATATTTTTTTGTATGTTTTTTTGAATTCTAAGAGATAGTATTTCCATATACCTAAATTATTGTGTACTACATATATTTAATTCAAAATATTGTATTTTATCATTATCTAACATTCATGCACGCACCCCCCAACCCTGCCGCCTCTATTGCCCCCCCCTAAACACACACACTTACACAGAAAACCCCTATTATCATTTTGAGTATTTTTCAATTTTATTAATATTTTAACCTAGTGGGACACAAGTGAGGCCTAAACTTGATGGTCATATGGTCGTATTTACCCTTTTAATTCATGAAATAATTTTTTTTAAGAGACTCTATTAGATGCAAGGTAAAATAAATGGTGGGTGTGCATTACAAAATTATAAACATCAATCTCATTTATGACTACTGAGCTACACTTGAAAAAAATGATAACAACCTTTTCTTTGGTTCTCTGGGTTTTTTTAGTTAGTAAGGTTTAGGATATATTTATTAAGTGTAAAATTCTATTAAATCATGATATCCACTAATGTTAAATTTCATTTCTTTTTCAGTGGTCTAAATAGAAATTAATGCCACCTCTGGCTAAAAAAGCTATTGTCGAGCTAATAATGGGATATATCACCTGTTAAGTATACACTTGTTTGAATATCTTACAATATAACATAATTATTATTATTATACTATTATATTATATACATCTATTAATGTATATCATATATATGTTTATATAATATAATTATTTGATATTTAATATTAATTTATTTGCTAGTGATAATGAGGGAAGGGCCCTAAACCACAAAAAGATTAAATTTAGATAGACATGAGGAATATCCATAATGGGTAGAAACAAATGGGTAAAAAAGTATCAAATAAAAATAGATCTACCTAATCAAGTGATCAACTGAAAAATAAAAACCCACTTCAAATTAGGTGAATAATAACACCCTCCAACCAAAGCCACCATGGATCACGAGCCATGGGTCTTGATGCTTAAAACCAAAACCCAATCTAGAGGCAAGGAAAGCTACCCTAAATCATCCCTAACTGTAAATTTTCTCAAATTGCCATAAAAAAATTCATGAACAAATGGTGACCCAACACCAAAGGTTAACAACCTTGACATAAACATATCAAATCAATTCAAAAAAATTGAATATCACCAAATAGATATTATCCAAGACCCCTCAAGACCAACTTCAAAATGATAAAAATTGTTATTCACAACTACCATGAAACCAATAAAATTATCCTCCCACCTTTCTATAATTAATCCCAATCCACTAAAATTACCCAACTTCAAGAAAGAGACCAAAACACTAATTATCCTTTACTACTCAAAGATCACGATTACAACACCCACTATATAAGAACCAAATATCATTAGAGCTCTTTTGAGAAACATGACATGTGATAAATAATGAATCAAAATTAATTTTAGACATAGTTTAAAAATTTTAATTTTGTCTACTAACATCTTCTTGTTTTTTCTTGTGCTCATGTGAATAATGGCCAAATTTATTGCAATAATAACACTTAATATTATATTTATAAGACCTTTCATATTTCTATTACAATATGTTTTTGCTTCACCATATGGTGTTATAAGAATTGAAATTTTTTATTGTCCTTCCTCCTTGATCTACATGTGACAATGAAACATGAATCAAGGTTTAATTGGTCATGATTAATTCCATTATTTAAACTAAATGTGTCCTTGTGCTTGCAAATTGAGTGATTGGTTTAATCATAGACTCAATTAGGACCAAGTGACACCGAAATCACATTTCACACATAATTTTATAGATTTTGATTGCCTCAACTGAGCCTTATGAACCTTTTTGAGACTAGACCATCTGATATGGCATAAAATCCAAATCATATTGTCTACTTATAGTTAGATTTAGGTGTCTCAATTATCTCAATTGATCTATTAAAACATAATTACAACAAATAAATATAATTTAGAGCTCACTTGGATTTGATTTAGGCTGTGATGGAACCAAAAATGTCTCCCTTTTCAATATGAACTCAATTTTCCCACCAAGTGATCTCAAAAACACATTTTATTGTGGCATTAAAGTTCATTGAACTTGATTGTTTGAATCAAGCTTTATGAACCTAATATCCAAAATAAAATGAGATTTGGTGCTCATTTGGTCTTGATTGAGTCCATGATTGAAAAAATAGATTTATTAATTCAATCAAACACATAATTAGAGTGTATCAAGCCACATGAAGCTAAAACCAATTATACAATGTGATTTATACCTCAGTTGGCCCTAATTGACTATGTTATTGAGCCAAAATATATTATTATGTGAATTAATGGACTCATTTTTTCAATAATAGACTCAATCACACTAATAATATCCATATTTCATATTATTTAGTCATAATTTTGTTCACAAGGCTCAATCTAGATAATATGCTATATTAACCTAATTGCTAGAGTGAACTATGATTTGGGCTCACTTGGCCTTGATTGAGTACCTAATCAAACCAATCACTCATTTTTATTAATCATGAGAAAAATTAAGGCATACAAACCTCTGTGATCTTAAATTTTACAATGTGATGAGATTTGGGAATATAGTATCCTAGATTGAGTCCATGATGGAATAAAAATGGCTCCTTGTGTGAAATGATCAAGATATTGGTTCAATCATGAACTCATTAAGGGCCAAGTGAACCCTAGATTAAAATTTATTATTACAATAAGGTTCATGTGGCTCCATTAGGCCAATTTATACATGTTAACAAAATTTTGACAATAAAATGTGATGTTGAGCTCACATCTTTTTTATTGAGTCCTTGATTGAATATTATCAAGCCTAATTAAGATAAATATGACTATACAGTGTGATTTAGGACTATTTGAATTAGCTACAGGATCTAATGAATCTTATAGAAAACATAAATAAGAGATAAAATAGTAATAATAATAAACAATAATTGTATATCTAAGATAATAAGATAAATGAATAAATAACTCAAATATGATGAATTAATCTTATAATTCAATATTAATCTGATATAGAATACACAAATAGCCATTACTTATATAGATCAAGGTGTGCATGATAAAGATCAGGGAAGTCACATAACACATGTAGTTCAACTGTATCTGACTATAAGTATAGTGGAGTGCAACTCCACACTAATAAGATAGGCATCCAACTTGTGTAAATGATCAACACAATTTGACTATCAGTTAAGTAATCTTATCCTATAAACCATGAATAATGGAGTAGAACTCCACTATAACAAGATAGGTGTCTAAGTTGACTACTACCTAAGCAAGCTTATCATATCTAGTGCAAATTATTAATAAACATAATAAACGAATTACAATAAGTAATTAGTGCACCAATCTAAATAATAAATACAAGTAAATGCAATAAATCAAATAAATGCACCAACAAAGACTAACTTATCCATGATTTAGTCCATTATGGAAGAAACATGTTTCCCTATGTAAATGACTCAAGTCATTGGCATTAAAATGTCACAATTGGTTATGTGAGGATTGTTTGGACCCAATTATGTAACATATTTAACAAAGTAATCAATTAGTTGAATATGATATGTAATTAAATATAATTGATATTTAATTGGCATTACATTACATACATGTAATTTTTTATTTGGGAAACTATTGGCTTTTATTACATGCCAGGTTTATTAAATTAATTTATTATTTCAATATGGTACACAATATGTGCCAATTGATAATCGATTGACATTAAATGGTTGTGCAATTCATTGTGAGGGGCATGGTTAGCCCCTATTACATACCAAATCAAAATAATTACTTATTTGGATCCTATTTATCTCTATATTAGACCAATTAATCATTTCATTCAATCATAGCCCTAATTTGGGCCTATAGAGTTATGTGAACCTGATTAAAACTACACAATGTTAATTGGGGCACACTTAGCCCCAATTTTTTCTATCATCAAATAACAATCTATCCTTTTGTGAAAACATCAGTAAATTGATTCAATCATAGACCCAATTGGGTCTATGTGAGACTCAAATTATGTTTTATTATTTCAATTAGATTTGTGGGGCTCGACTAGAAATTTTGAGCCCTGCAAGTCTATTTATGACTATATAATGTTATGTCACCCTCACTTATCTGTCAGGATCTGGGAAGCACAACTGATTACCATATACAAGCAACTTAACATGTGGAATTAAACCAGAAGTAACAAGTAACTAGAATTCAGAAATAACAAAGAATATGAGAGACAATACCCAATTGTATTAATACTCTTCCAAAAAAGAATTACAAATGAAGAGACGCCACACTCTTCCCACCTTACAGGCTTCCCACATCAAGTGTTTAGTAATTCACCTTCAAGAGCTCACTCTCTCAATTACGGTCCCAACACACAACTCAAACACAGAGTTGGTGTTCACCTCCAACCAATCAGTATCACTACTGCCAGTACACCAAGTATACAAACATACTCAATCGAGTACACAACGCACTCCAAGTAGATCTCCCATGAACTTGAAACAACCTGAAACTCAAATGATCTTACTTTGGAAGGATCTACCTTGCCTTCCTCTTTGCTCTCCAATCGAGTACACACCGTACTCCAAGTAGATCTCCCTGATCTTGCTACCTATTGTGTTGCTGTCACCTTGATCCTACTGCCACCTGCAGATCAACCTGGTTCTGCACACCTGCAAACCTAAACCTTGCACACACACACACCTTCAAATCAATGATCTTACTTACCATGTAGATCTCCAAACGTGGCCTTGCACACCTGCTGACCAAGATCCTACATACATGAAGAATCCTTCTGATTCTCCAAACTAGCACCCACACTTGGCACTGTGGCACTAGGAGGAACACACCTTGCTCTCTTCACTTTGAAGAAGCTAATATTTTCTCTCTTACTCTCTAGCACAAATTACAATATAGCCCATGAGTCTATTATATAGATCTCATGCAAACAATAATTAGACATATAATTATAATAATTAGATTCGCAGCTCAAGACTAAAATTAGCCTTCTTCATGCAAACAACCAGTTCATTAACAAACTATTTGTGGAACTCACAATTCAGAACCGCACAGGCGACTGACGTCAGTCCCTGTCTGCCTGGAAGTGACCGACATCGGCCAACTCCTGATCGATGTCAGTTGCTACCTGTCCACCACTGGCCAACGTCGGTCAGCCTAACCGACGTCGATGACTGTGACACTCATCAACCTCCTCCCCTATTTGCATCAATGAAGCTTTTAGCTTCACAACCTAACAATCTTCCACTTGGAGATAAATAGGTGCATTGTACCTATACCTATACACCGTCTAATCTATTTCCTAGCTTGTATCCCTCTTCAAGCTCAATCTTGAAGACCAACCACCACAAATCCTGTGGTGCACCTCCTGTCATCCAAGTAACCTACCGCATCTGCATCTAAAAACTCATGTAGAAAAGAACTTGACCCTGCATAGCATGTCGACCTACTGTTGGTCCCTCTTAGATACCTGAGAATCCATTGAACTACCCTCCAGTGCTTCTTTCCCAAATCGGCTCCAAACTTTCTGACAGCTCCCACTGCATGGTTAACCTCAGGTCCAGTACACATGTACTTAACCTCATCATGTGAATCAGGACACTGTTCATAGAACTGTCCAACCCATCGACATGCTAACCGATTTCACACAATCATCCAGAGACAAAATCAACCTGTGATCTTCCATGTCTCTAGAACACACTCATGCCAAAGAATTTTGCTGCTCCAAATTCCTCATGACATGCCACTAAACTAACCTTACCTTTAGCTCAGCAAAACCCTATATGTCTGAACCTATAACAAGCTCATCCTCCACATACAGTAACAAGATAATGTTGTGACCATCATCCACCTGGTAAGATAAACACAATGGTTACAATGACACTGACTAAAGCCATGCTTTGTCATCCACCTGTCAAACCTGTACCACTATTTTGTAGCTTCCTCAAGACCATATGACCTGGCCTTCCATCTCACGTGTCCATTCTCTCTATTCTTTAACTAAGGTATCCATTCATTTTTTAGTGCTTTCATACCAGCTAGCAACCCTACCAAATCTCTCATTTGGTTTTGCATCCTAATCATGCCATGCTCCCACTATTTCTTGGATCCTTCTTGTTTTGTAGTGAGCAACGAGTATAAAGAAGAGGAACAACGAATTTGAGGCTTACTTACCCTTTCAATCCTCCATATGGGCATTTGAGACTCCTTGACAGCTTGCTGTCTGCCCAAAATCTATTACAGTGACTGACCTCGGTCACCACACAATCTGCATTCAATCGACATCATTTCCATGCGACTGTCCTTTCTACTGATGCCAATTTCCTAATTGACGTCAGTTTTTTGACCGACGCCAATAGCCACCTTGCCCGACACCACCAGCTCTGGTCTGCACATGACTGACATTGGCATCTGTCTGTTTGATGTCGGTTCCCCTTGATCGATGCCAGTAACTGTGTTTGCCTGTGAGTGATGACTTTTTACCTGTGAGCTTACTTTGAATCAAAACCCTGTCCAAACTACCCTGCTCAAAGTTACTCAGCCTTTTCCACTGATCTCTGTCTGTCATCTCCTCCATAAACACCAAGGCTTTCCAGTTCTTAAGTCTGTCAAAGACATCTGACTTCCTGTTAAGAACATGCATCTCCTTCTTGCTCATGTGACCAAGCCTACAAAGCCATGTCTTCACAACAAAAGAAAAATTAGTAATACAAGCAAGTAGATAAAGAGTACCTGCTTTCTTACCACATGCTAATTCAAGTGCATCTGCTGTGAGAGTTCATGTACATCTCTCATCACCCAACTTTCCTGAAGAAATTAGCCTCATCTCCAGAACTGGGACCTACATGACCTCCCTCAACACCCATGTGTTGGCCGCCTGCAATTTCAACTTCACTTCCCCTTTGCCAATACTTTGACAAGGCACACCATCCCCTAAATAAATCTTTCCAAAGTCTCCATAGACCTTAACATGGAAAAATACTCTATTTTGGGATGCATGGAAAGAGGCAACAGAATCTATAAACCAAGATTCTACTTTATCCAAGGAACATCCCAGAGCATCATGTGCAACAACACCTGCAACATCTACTTCTTCAGTTCCTTCATGCTGATCTTTTACCAACCAACAATATTTATTTACCTACTCTTTCTTTCCATAACACCGTAATTGACCATTCATGATTTTCAATTCCTCCATTCTTAGTGTACTTTCTTCTACCATTGCTATACTCCCACTCAATCAGAAACCCCTGAGAGTGACCTGTAATCAAACACAAACTTGCTCCTTGCAACCTTAGCTCTGATACCACTTTGTCAGGATCTAAGAAGCACAACTGATTACCATATACAAGTAACTTAACATGCGGAATTAAACTAGAAGTAACAAGTAATTAGAATTCAAAAATAACACAAAATATGAGAAACAATACCCAATTGTATTAATACTCTTCCAAAAAAGAATTACAAATGAAGAGACGCCACACTCTTCCCACCTTACAGGCTTCCCACACCAAGTGTTTAGTAATTCACCTTCAAGAGCTCACTCTCTCAATTACGGTCCCAACACACAACTCAAACACAAAGTTGGTGTTCACCTCCAACCAATCAGTATCACTACTGCCAGTACACTGAGTATACAAACATACTCAACCGAGTACACAACGCACTCCAAGTAGATCTCCCATGAACTTGCAACAACCTGCAACTCAAATGATCTTACTTTGGAAGGACCTACCTTGCCTTCCTCTTTGCTCTCCAACCGAGTACACACCGTACTCCAAGTAGATCTCCCTGATCTTGCTACCTGTTGTGTTGCTGTCACCTTGATCTTGCTACCACCTGCAGATCAACCTGGTTTTGCACACCTGCAAACCTAGACCTTGCACACACACACACCTTCAAATCAATGATCTTACTTACCACGTAGATCTCCAAACATGGCCTTGCACACCTGCTGACCAAGATATTACATACATGAAGAATCCTTCTGATTCTCCAAACCAGCACCCACACTTGGCACTGTGGCACTAGGAGGAACACACCTTGCTCTCTTCACTCTGAAGGAGCTAATATTTTATCTCTTACTCTCTAGTACAAATTACAATATAGCCCATGAGTCTATTATATAGATCTCATGCAAACAATAATTAGACATCTAATTACAATAATTAGATCTACAGCTCAAGACTAAAATTAGCCTTCTTCATGCAAACAACTGGATCATTAACGAACTATCTGTGGAACTCACAGTTCAGAACCGTATAGGCGATCGACGTTGGTCCCTGTCTGCCTGGAGGTGACCGATGTTGGCCAACCCCTGATCGATGTCAGTTGCTTCCTGTCCAACATCAGTCGACCTAACCGACGTCGGTGACTGTGACACTCAGTAACCTCCTCCCCTGTTTGCATCAGTGAAGCTTTTAGCTCCACAACCTAACATTATCCTCGATTAAGTTCATGATTCAAATAGTATTCATTTGGTTAAATTGCATATATTTTTTGGACTTATTTTTCACTATGAATCTAATTAAAAATACACACTATGTCCTAAAATAATATTGCATAGTAATAATTAGGTTGAGGGGATTGATTGGCCCATTTGATATCTATGAAGCTAATTCTTACAATACAATGTGATTTGGGGTTCACTTGGACCAAACCACATACCATGATTAAATAAACTAATTTATTTCTTAAGTATGGTATGTAGTTGGGGCCAATCAATCCTAAATTGAAATGCAATGGACCTAATTAGTTTCACTAGGTGTACATGTCCCCAATTACATAAAATATTAAACTAATTGCTTAATTGAGTCAACATGGTACATAATTGATTCTAATCTAGATAAATTTAATTTATATTATTTTAATTCATGTCATGGGTTATGATTGGCCCTAATTGTGTACATGATTGGCCTTATCAACTTATTTGAAAATAAATAGCCTAGTCTGGGCTCACTTGGACCTAATTGAGTCTATGATTGAGGCAATCACTCAATTATTTCACACATGGAAACATGGTTCAATAATAGACTTAATCATGAAATAATGTGCCCCATATCACATTATATAATATAAATTAAGTTCATGGAGATTGATAGGCCCTTATTTCACATGTGATTGAAAGAAACATGTGATTAGTAGAATCACAGACTTAATTTAGGCTAAGTAAGGCCAAATCACACTACATAGTCACAATTGGATTAATAGTGATTGATTTCTCTAAGTGTATCAAAATAACCCCAAATGTATACCATTTGAACTAATCACATAATTTATTTGATATGATATACAATTGGGGTCAATCGACCTAGTAAACCCGTTTGCTAGCATTTAATGTTAAATGGGAATTGAGTTGTCCCAATAACAAAAAATATAAAAATAATCTAGTAATTAATCATTTCGATCAATCATAGGTGAAATTGGGACCTATAAATACCCATACATCTAATTATAACTATAAATTATGATATGGAGTTAAGCAAGCGCCCATTGAGTACATTTTTGGATTGAAATGAATCACTATGATAAGGGGAACATTTAGGCCCATTTAAATATGTGATTGAAAAAAAAATTGATTGGGTCGATATACAATGCAATTGGGGCCAAGTGAGCCTTGTATAACCAAGATTAAACCAATTAATCAATTAGTTAAACATGGTATGCAATTGAGGCAAATTGAGCCTTGGTATTACTTTAGATCATTTTAACTCATTGCATGGGAAATTGTTAGTAATAATTACGTATCAAGATTGAAAAAATTAATTTATTATTTTAACATGGTAAAAAATTGGGCCTAATCGATCCCTAATTAACATTACATGGTCAAAATTCATTGCATGGGGCATAATGGCACAAATTATTTAGCATATTAAGCTAACTAATCAATTATTTATACACAAACTCAATTGTGACCATGTACAAAATCCCCATAAAATTTCATTATTGCAATTTTTTTTTATGGACTTGATTGGGATAATCAAACCACATGAACCTCAATTTTATTATTAAATGTGATTTTCACCTCACCTTGCCCTACTTGAGTCTATGATCAAACTATAAACTCTAATTTCTAAACCAAAGACACAATTGGTACATATCAAGTGATTATTTTTATCACAAACTCAGTCTTATTATTATTTTGATCATATAATCAATTAGAGATAACTAAGACCCAAATACCTATTCATTTTTGTAATTAAAATCATTCGGATTGATGGCTCAATTAAGCCTTGTGAATCAAATTGTGACAATGAAATTTGATTTGTGGCTCCCTTTCTTGGCCCCAAATGAGTGTGTTCAAACATATTACCCCATTTGTTTGATCATAGACATGATTGAGGTGTGTCAAGTGATTCATTCATTCACAAACTCAATCAAGTCATAGGTTGCATCATGGACTCAATTGGATCCTAGTGATCCATGCATGACAATAAATTGTTTAAAATAGATTCATGGACATCAATCAAAACAATCCAACCTCATTAACCTCTTTAGTAAAAATCACATAATATTATCACAATTATATTTATGGGGATAAATTAGCCACAAATTTGCATCCTTGATTGATCTAATCAAATAATTACTAGTTAAATTAGTGATGTAATAGGGGCCAACATAGATGAAACTCACATTCTATACTTACAACTAGGTTTAAGGGATTCATTTCACCAAAAAATTACTCAATAGTCAATACAATTGATTGATATTTTCCATTAGTGATAAAAGTGTGGAATATCCAACTAGTTTATGATTCAAGGAAAAATATATGGTACAATTGAATAAAGACTTAAGGATCCTATCACAAATTGAAACCTGGAATGTTTTAACCTTGTAAAATCTCAAAAATTATAAATGTGAATGCTTACGTGATTGATATGCTTGAATATTTAGATATCAAACTCATTTTTAATATGGTTGACCTTTATCTACATGAGACAAAATGTTGAATGATGGCCTACAAGATTGAAGGTCAAATAATTGACCATAAAACTTCTTAAGAAAATGAGCAAATAGATTCAGAGAGTTATAGGTATCAAAATAGCTACCACAATATCCTATGCATACAATATGTATTTGGTTAAATGGGTGAACCTATTAAATTCATACAACTCATGAATTACTAAAGATAAATTAATTAAATCTAATAAAACATTATTTTTTAGTAGCTCTTGACTAAGAGGCTTCGAATTATTTGGGCCACAACCAACTAACATTAACTAGTCAACACTAGTTTTATTGTACAGTTTTATCAAGTTTGCATGTTCCTATTCATGAACACAGGATTTAGATGCCACACTTGTAATCCAAATAAAATAGTTAATGATAAGAATTATAATAAAAATAAAAATGACCAACGATCATCAGTTAAAGCTTTGAAATTTTGGAAAGACTATAAAAAACTATGATAACTTCTCTTTAAATAAAAATAAAACTGACCAAGGGTCATTGGTATCAGTTCATGTTGAAACTTTTAAACTCTTAGTTTGGAAAGAATAAATACATACAGTGATTTCTAAATGGCATAGATAAGGAACATATGGTGAATTTATTAACAAAATAAATTTAAAAAAGTTCTTTCCATAACAAATTTTCAATGATTTTTTTGATTGGCTATATACCAATCAAAGAGTATATATTGGGAGTAAATATGGATTAAATAAATAAATTATAAAATATTAAGGAGTCTTTTTATAATAATGTATATTAGTAATAAATATGGATTAAGTAAATAAATAAATTTTAAAATCCTAAGAAGTCATTACAATTTTTTTAATATCATTTTATACATTTCCATTTTTTTCATTAGCATGGTTGAGTGTAGAGTTGGAATTTAAACTTAACCTTGCCTTTGACATTAAATTTTGTTGAATGGGACCTTTAAATAAATAAATAAATTCTAAAATTCTAAGGACTCTTTCCAAAAAAATTAATATTACTTTATACATCTTCATTTTACTCGTTATCATTAAAGAGTGTAAACCTTGAATTTCATCTTAACATTACCTGTAAATTTAAAATTTGTTGATTGTGACCTCTTTTGAAGAACTATAAATTACAAATTATTACTACGAATTTAAATGTTATTGAAATTTACATTCTTAATAATATTAAGTTATTTTTATATATTTATAACAATTATTAATTGAAAAGTATATTGAATATTGACCACCAATTTTCAAATAGGATGATGACATAGTGCTTTAAAATTGGTGAGTTGTTTTATACATTTTATTTTGGGATTGGGGAATCCACACAGGATCTATAATGCAAGCAGGGTTTTAGTTCTTATGCATCCACTTTGTCAAGCTACCAATTCTATGTCCTTCACTATGGATAGCTTGATCGATTATGAGATTTGAACCTAGTATGTCAATCTACAAATATATCCACTCTAGTCATTAGACTAAAACCCAGGGGATAAATCATAAAAATAATCACACATTTAGAATATTCTTAGATATAACATTTACATATCAATTAATTAATTCAATTTGCTTGAATTTGTCAACCTCTCTCTATTATGTAAGTATTTTATATTATTAAAAATGTGTTTTACATAGGAATCCTACCCTTTACAACAATTAAACAAGCATGGTCAATAAATTTAGATAATACAATAGTTCCTAGAATAAAGATCAAAAAACTACACAACACTAAAATAATAGTAAAAACATGACAACTGTCACTAAAATAAACTACACCAATAAAAAATTAAGACCCTTCAAAATAATTTTCCTTTTGAGATCTAAGGGTCATATTCATATGTTCTAACTCATTCTTACCTTTTTATTTCATTTTGTTTCTCACCATTGTCCACTCTCCTCCTTCCCCTAAGTAAGGAAAAATCAAAATGGAAATTTCAAGATCATTGTCCAATTTAGGATTCGATAAAGGAATCTTGGCTAACAAAACTTCACCTTAAAATTTAGACTTTAATGGAGTCCTAGCCTTCAAGCCTTTGCTAGATTCACATTTAGAGATCTTTTAGAAATCCTTGATTGAAACTTCCCCAGATGGATCTAAAAATCCCATAGGAATTTCCAGAACCATTTTTGGGGCTTCACTTTCCTGTTCACTCATAATTTCCTTGTTTTCTTAGAATGTTCAAAATTTAGGATTATCATCCTTCTACCAAGTATTTCCCTTATTTTATTTATTATACAAAAAACTGTTAATTAAATGACCATTTACAAAACATCTATGACATCTGAAGGGTAAACCTTCATATTCAATAGTTTACAACCATTTTCAGTCCCCAACTTGTAGTTCAACATATGTACGGAGATATTTAGAGATGTCAAACTTAAAAAGCTTCCTAGCATAGGTTGCATGTCACATTTCATCTATTTTTGGATCTACATCAATAAAAACTCCCAATGAATTCCTATAACTCAAAGCAAATAAATATTACAAAACTAGAAGGGAAAATAGGGTGATCGTGTCTAGATCACCAAAAATACAAAATATATTTAGCAATTATATGTGTAAATAATTGGAAATGAAATGCCTAATCATATATGTCCCATTAAGGTTTTAATTTCATACTTGTGCATGAATTATCATCCTTAAAACTTAGAAAAATTATGATAATTGTGGCTATTAGTGTTTCATTTATATCAAAACATAGAATTTTATAAAATAGGTACAACTTGTTAACTTTATTTGTCAAAAAAATCTTGATAGCTGATCATAGGGAGCAGTTAATGTTGAAAATTGATAAGTTTGATCCAGTTGATGCAACTTGTAATCTCATAGTAGGTAGAATAAAACCATTATGTGTTGGTATGATAAATTGGTGAAAGTATACATAAGACCATTATATTTTGAGTATTATAGTTTGGAACATAAGTTCATGTGTTGATTTAAATCCATAACCTCTCTAAACTAAAAACATGTGCCTGACTCTTTCTTAATATAATTAGGTTTGTGGTGGTTCACATCATGTTATATAGTTACAATTAGATTTGTATGGCATTATTAGTCAAACTTATGTCCCTCATTAAACTAATGGACTAATTAGTTCAATTAAAGACATAATTGGGTCCAATTAAGCCCCATATCATATTATATAGTCGCAATTACATTCAAATGGATTGATATGAAAAATATATATCCCTAATTGAATGTATTGATTAATTGGTTCAATTACAGACTCTATTGGTTGATAATTTATCCTTTGATCAGCTTATATAGTTGAAATCTATAAACAAACCCGATTTAGTCCATGACATTAGATCACATTACTCATGGGTGAGTGCAAGCTAATGATATGATGAAAAGGGCCTTTAAGTGACAATGAAATTTTAGAAAAATAAGCATACCTAAACTTTAATTGATGATTTGAGGGTCTTCTAAAAATCATTTCCACATAGTTTAAACATATAAAGTAGTAGCATTTTGAATGAAGTTTATGTGAATGTAATTTTTTCAATTAAATTAAAAAAAATAGATGAATATTTCCAATTTTAATGTAGCACAATATATAGTTTTTATAGTGTGATAAAAATGACCACATGTCTTTCGAGCCTTTAAAAAAATAAATGAATGATTTTTTTTAATGTAGGTATGTGGAGTACTCAAATGCTGATGAACTTGTACATTTTTCTTCTTCAAGTTTAATAAATAGTTGTAGTTTTATTAATTATTTAACTGAGCACTTACAAAAATGAAATATCATTCATTTATCAAGGAAAATTTGATATTTGTGTGTGTGTGTGTGTGTGTGTGTGTGTGTGTGTGTGTGTGTGTGTGTGTGTGTGTGTGTGTGTGTGTGTGTGTGTGTGTGTGTGTAGTTTTAATTTGAGATTATAGCCATTGAAGTGTATTGAAGGTGGTCATGTGTAGAGCAGATCTGAATTAAATACTATACTATTTTTATGGTTAATTTCAATAGTATTTATTTTCAAATAAGCAAGTCTTCCTCTACATACATTACGGATCACTATGAGAATCAGATGCTTTTGAGTTTAGTATCTTAGTAATCACAAAAATTTAAAGTATTTTAAAGTTCATAACATATTGGAGAAGAGGAAACATAGTGCAGAACATAGTTTGGCATCTAAGGTTTAGATACCTTCATTTTATATGTTTGAGTTTATTATAGAAGAAATAGATGGTAAGATAATTACCACCCATTTAATAGTTAACAAGTTTGTCTATGATCTTTATTGTGATAAAACAACATAGGGAAAACTTTCCAATAGTAATGTATTATAGATGAAGGGTAAATTTTGAAATTGTTCACACTGATCTATGTGGACCAATGCAAACTCCATCATTCGGAGAATGTTTATATTTTATAAATTTTATTAATGACTTTAGTAGGAAAACATGGATCTATTTTCTCAAGCATAAATTTAAGGTCTTCAAAATATTAAATGATTTCAAAGCAATGGATGAAAAATAGAGTGGCTGGCACATCAAGGTGCTCAGGTCATTTAGAGGTGGAAAATACAAGTGAAATTAATTTTTATATTTTTTCATATATCATCTAATTAATATGTCACTTAAGACTAAATATACACCTCAATAAAATGGTTGAATACGGACAAGAGAATGTTAAAGGCCAAGCATTTGCCTAATGAATAATGGGTAGAAGTAGTAGTAACAACAATGTCTATTCTAAACAAATGTCCTACAAAGGGTTTCAAAGATTAAATTCTATAGGAAGCATGGAGATAAAAGAAACACAATGTATCTCACTTAATAATTTTTGGATGTGTGGCATATACACATGTGCCAAAAGAAATGAGAATAAAATTGGATGATAGAAGTAAAAAATGTATTTTTATCAATTATAGTGAACATAAAATAGTCTACAAGCTATACAATCCCATTATCAAGAAGGTGTTCATTAATAGAGATGTTGAATAAAAATAAGAAGATGCATGGGATGGTAGTGTTAATAATTGCAATAACAATACCTCAAAATTAAGAAGAATTAGAAGAAAAAATGTTCCCCTAATGATCATGGCCTGAATCCTATTTTTTCACTTGAAAGTTAAAATATTGAACCTTACTTAAACCTTACTCCCAAGACCCTGCTTAGATAAATTTAAAATATTTATAATGAGTGGAATGAGATTAAGACTCTTTTTTAAATCAAGTTTACAATAGAACCAAAAATAGGTCATGAAAATCAAGATAATGTTGATACGTACAGCTAAGATGCTTTGACTAAGGATGGAGAATATTATGATAACATGGATAAGCTAACAAACTTAAATTCTAAATGTCCTATCAAAATAGGAACTAACCATCATGTTGATTTGAATGGTATGAAGTCTTATGTGGGTATTACCAAGCAAACAGGTGTGGAAAGGAATTTTATCAACAGTAAAATTTTCTCTAGGATGGGAATGGGGAGAGTTGAAACCCACTTTAAAAATCTTTGATTTTATTTTTTTATTCTCATAGTCATTTGGCTTGCCCCTATATTTTGATGTTTGGCTAGAGTGTTCCTTCGAGCATCTTCATTTTAAAATATTCATGTTTTCTCTTATTATATATGTTTATGATGGTAATAACTAAGTCTTTGATCGGAATGTAGGTAGATTGATTGGAGATTTAGTATATCTCTTAAAGATGGTTAGCTTTATTTGGTTGAAGAATAGTGATGGAAAGCTATAAGGATCAGGTTTTTGTATTCATGATCTTTGAGTAGTCAAAGATAATTAGTGTTTTGGTCTCTTTCTTGAAGTTGGGTAATTTTAGTGGATTGGGATTAATTATGGAAAGGTGGGAGGATAATTTTACTGGTATTGTGGTAGTTGTGAATAACAATTTTTATCATTTTTTATTTTTGTTTTGAATGTATCGAGTGATATTAAATGTGTCATTATGTGAATGAATAGAGTGATTGGTTTAATCATTGACTAAATTAGGACCAAGTGACACAAAAATCACATTTCACACATAATTTTATAGATTTTGATTGCCTCAATTGAGCCTTGTGAACCTTTTTGAGACTAGACCATCTGATATGGCATAAAATCCAAATCATATTGTCTACTTATAGATAGATTCAGGTGTCTCAATTATCTCAATTGATCCATTAAAACATAATTACAACAAATAAATGTGATTTAGAGCTCACTTGGCCCCAATTTAGTCTGTGATGGAACCAAAAATGTATCCCTTTTCAACATGAACTCAATTAGCCCACCAAGTGATCTCAAAAACACATTTTATTGTGGCAATAAAGTTCATTGAATTTGATTGTTTGAATCAAGCTTTATGAACCTAATTTCAAAAATAAATTGAGATTTGGTGCTCATTTGGTCTTGATTGAGTCCATGATTGAAAAAATAGATTTATTGATTCAATCAAAGACATAATTGGAGCATATCAAGCCATATGAAGCTAAAACCAATTTGACAATGTGATTTATGCCTCAATTAGCCCTAATTGACTATGCTATTAAGCCAAAATATGTTATTGTGTGAATTAATGGACTCATTGCTTCAATAATAGACTCAATCACACTACTAATATCCATATTTCATATTATTTAGTCATAATTATGTTCACAAGGCTCAATCTGGATAATATGCTATATTAACCTAATTGATAGTGTGAACTATGATTTGGGCTCACCTTGCCTTGATTGAGTACCTAATCAAACTAATCACTCATTTTTATTAATAATGAAAAAAATTGGTGCATAAAAAGCTCTATGGTCTTAAATTTTACAATGTGATGAGATTTGGGAATCTAGTATCATAGATTGAGTCTATGATGGAATAAAAATGGCTCCTTGTGTGAAATGATCAATATATTAGTTCAATCATGAACTCATTAAGGGACAAGTGAACCCTAGATTAAAATTTATTATTACAATAAGGTTCATGTGGCTCCATTGGGCCCAATGTGTACATGTTAACAAAATTTTGATAATAAAATGTGATGTTGAGCTCACATTTTTTTATTGAGTCCTTGATTAAATCTAATCAAGACCAATTAAGATAAATATGACTAAATAATGTATTTTAATATTGTTAAAATTACCTACATGATCTAATGAATCTTATAGAAAGCATAAATAAGAGATAAAATAGTAATAGTAATAAACAATAATTGTATATCTGAGATAATAATAAAAATGAGTAAATAACTCAAATATGATGAGTTAATATAATAATTCAATATTAATCTAATATAGAATACACAAATAGCCATTACTTATATAGAGAAAGGTGTGCATGATAAAGATCAGGGAAGTCACACAACACGTGTAGTTCAATTGACATCTGACTACAAGAATAGTGGAGTGTAACTCCACACTAACAATATAGGTCTCCAACTTGTGTAAATGATCAACACAAGTTGACTAGCAGTTAAGTAATCTTATCCTATCTTACCGTAAATAATGGAGTGGAACTCCACTGTAATAAGATAGGTGTCTAAGTTGACTACTAGCTAAGCAAGCTTATCCTATCTGATGAAAATTATTAATAAACATATTAAACTAATTAGAATAAGTAATTAGTGCACCAATCTAAATAATAAATACAAGTAAATGCAATAAATCAAATAAATGCACAAACAAAGATTAACTTGTCCATAATTTAGTCCATTATGGAAGAAAAATGTTTATCTATGTAAATGAATCAAGTCATTGGCATTAAAATGTCACAATTGGTTATGTGAGGATTGTTTGGACCTAATTATGTAACATATTTAACAAAGTAATCAATTAGTTGAATACGATTTGTAATTCAATCTAATTGACATTACATACATGTAATTTTTTATTTGGGACACTATTAGCCCTTATTACATGCTAGGTTTATTTAATTAATTTATTATTTCAATATGGTACACAATATGTTCCAATTGATAATCGATTGACATTAAATGGTTGTGCAATTCATTGTGAGGGGCATGGTTAGCCCCTAGTACATACCAAATCAAAATAATTACTTATTTGGATCCTATTTATCTCCATATTAGACCAATTAATCATTTCATTCAATCATAGCCCTAATTTGGGCCTATAGAGTTCTATGAACCTAATTAAAACTACACAATGTTAATTGGGGCACACTTAGCCCCGATTGTTTCTATGATCAAATAAAAATGTGTCTTTTTTTGAAAACATAGGTAAATCAATTAAATCATAGACCAATTGGGTATATGTGAGCCTCAAATTATGTTTTATTCTTTAAATTAGGTTTATGGGGCTTGATTGGATATTTTGAGCCCTGCAAATTTATTTATGACTATACAATGTTATGTCACCCTCACTTATCCCTGATTAAGTTCGTGATTAAAATAGTATTCATTTGGTTAAATCGTATATATAATTTGGACTTATTGTTCCCTATGAATCTAATTAAAAATACACACTGTGTCCTAAAATAACATTGCATAGTAATAATTACGTTCAGGGGATTGATTGGCTCATTTGATATCTATGAAGCTAATTCTTACAATACAATGTGATTTGTGGTTCACTTGGACCAAACCACATACCATGATTAAATAAAATAATTTATTGCTAAGTATGGTATGTAGTTGGGGACAATCAATCCTAAATTTAACTGCAATGGACCTAATTAGTTTCACTAGGTGTACATGGCCCCAATTGCATAAAATATTAAACTAATTTCTCCATTGCATCAACATGGTACATAATTGAGTCTAATCAAGATGAATTTAATTTATATTATTTTAATTCATGGCATGGGTTATGATTGGCCCTAATTGTGTACATGATTGGCCTTGTCAACCTATTTGAAAATAAACAGCCTGGTCTGGGCTCACTTGGACCTAATTGAGTTTATGATTGAGGCAATCACTCAATTGTTTCACACATGGAAACATGGTTCAATCATAGTATTAATCATGAATTAATGTGCCCCATATCACATTATATAATATAAATTAAGTTCATGGAGATTGATAGGCCCTTATTTCACATGTGATTGAAATAAACATGTGATTGGTACAATCACAGACTTAATTGAGGCTAAGTAAGGCCAAATCACACTACATAGTGACAATTGGATTCATGTTGCTCAATTTCTCTAAGTGTATCAAAATAACCCCAAATGTATACCATTTGAACCAATCCCATAATTGATTTGATATGATATATAATTGGGGTCAATCAACCTAATAAACCCATTTGCTGGAATTTAATGTTAAATGGGAATTGAGTGGTCCCAATAACATAAAATATAAAAATAATCTAGCGATTACTCATTTCAATCAATCATAGGTGAAATTGGGACCTGTAGATACCCATACATCTAATTATAACTATAAATTTTGATATGCAGCTAAGCAGGTCCCCATTGAGTACATTTTTAGAATGAAATAAATCACTATGATAAGGAGAACATTTAGACCCATTTAAGTATCTGATTTAAAAAAAATTGATTGCATCGATATATAATGTAATTGCAGCCAAGCAAGCCTTGTATAACCAAGATTAAACCAATTAATCAATTAGTTCAACATAGTTTGCAATTGAGGCAAATTGAGCCTTGGTATTACTTTAGATCATTCTAACTCATTCCATGGGGAATTGTTAGTAGTAATTATCTATCAAGATTGAGCCGATTAATCTATTATTTTAACATGGGAAAAAATTGGGCCTAATTAATCCCTGATTAACATTACATGGTCGCAATTCATTGCATGGGGCATAATGGCACAAATTATTTATCATGTTAAGCTAACTAATCAATTATTTATACACAGACTCAATTGCAACCATGTACAAAATCCCCACATAAAATTTCATTATTGCAAAAAAAATTATGGACTTGATTGGGATAATCAAACCACATGAACCTCAATTCAATTATGAAATGTGATTTTGGCCTCGCGTTGCCCTACTTGAGTCTATGATCAAACTTGCAACTCTAATTTCTAAACCAAAGACACAATTGGGATATATCAAGTGATTATTTTTATCACAAACTCAATCTTATTATTTTTTTGATCATATAATAAATTAGAGATAACTAAGACCCAAATCCCTATTCATTTTGGTAATCAAAATCATGGAGATTAATGGCTCAATTAATCCTTGTGAATCAAATTATGACAATGAAATTTGATTTGTGGCTCCCTTTTTTGGCTCCAAATGAGTGTGTTCAAACGTATTACTCCATTTTTTTTTATCATAGACATGATTGAGGTGTGTCAAGTGGTTCATTCATTCACAAACTCAATCAAGTGATTGGTTGCATCATGGACTCAATTGTAGCCTAGTGATCTATGCATCACAATAAATTGTTTAAAATAGATTCATGGACATCAATCAGAACAATCCAACCTCATTAACCTCTTTGGTAAAAATCACATAATATTATCATAGTTATATTTATGGGGATAAATTAGCCACAAATTGTATCCTTGATTTATCTAATCAAATAATTACTAGTTTAATTAGTGATGTAATAGGGGCCAACATAGATGAAACTCAAATTCTATACTTATAACTAGGTTTAAGGGATTCATTTCACCAAAAAATTACTCACTGATCAATACAATCGATTGATATTTTCCATTAGTGATAAAAGTGTGGAATATCCAACTAGTTTATGATTCAAGGAAAAATATATGGTACAATTGAATAAAGAGAGGTATCCTTAAGGATCCTATCACAAATTAAAACTTGGAATGTTTTAACCTTGTAAAATCTCAAAAATTATAAATGAGAATGCTTACGCGAATGATATTCTTGAATATTTAGATATCAGACTCATTTTTAATATGGTTGACCTTTATCCAAATGAGACAAAATGTTGAATTATGACCTACAAGATTGAAGGTCAAATAATTGACTATAAAATTTCCTAAAAAAATGAGCAAATAGATTTAGAGAGTTATAGGTATCAAAATAGCTACCACAATATCCTATGCATACAATATGGATTTGGTTAAATTGGTGGGCCTATTAAATTCATACAACTCATGAATTACTAAAGCTAAATTAATAAAATCTAACAAAACTTTATTTTCTAGTAGCTCTTGACTAAGAGGTTGAGAATTATTCAGGCCACAACCAACTAACATTAACTAGTCAACACTAGTTTTATTGTACAGTGTTATCAAGTTTGCATGTTCTTATTCATGAACCTAGGGTTTAGATGCCACACTTGTAATCCAAATAAGATAGTTAATGGTAGTAATGATAATAAAAATAAAATGACCAATGATCATTGGTTGAAGCTTTGAAAAGACTATCAAAAACTATGATAACTTCTCTTTAAATAAAAATAAAACTAACCAAGGGTCATTGGTATCAGTTCATGTTGAAACTTTTAAACTCTTAATTTGGAAAGAATAAATACATATAATTCTTTCTAAATTTAATAGATAAGGCACATACGGTGAATTTATTAACAAAAAAAATTACAATAAATAAAAACAAGTTCTTTCCATTAAAAATTTTCAATGATTTTTTCGGTTGGCTATATACCAATCAAAGAGTATATATTGGGAATAAATAATTAAATAAATAAATTATAAAATGTTAAGGATTCTTTTTATAAGAATCTATATTAGTAATAAATATGAATTAAATAAATTTTAAAATCCTAAAAAGTCATTACAATTTTTTTAATATCATTTTATACATTTTCATTTTTTTCAATAGCATGGTTGAGTGTAGAGTTGGAATTTAAACTTAACATTGCCTTTGAATTTAAAATTTGTTGAATGGGACATTTAAATAAATAAATAAATTCTAAAATTCTAAGGACTTTTTCCAAAAAAATTAATATTACTTTATACATCTTCATTTTACTCGTTATCATCGATGAGTGTAAACCTTGAATTTCATCTTAACATTGCTCGTGAATTTAAAATTTTATGATTGTGACTTCTTTTAAAGAACTTCAAATTACAAATTGTTAATACAAATTTACATGTTATTGATATTTACATTCTTATTAATATTAAGTTATTTTTATATATTTATAACAATTATTAATTGAAAAGTATATCGAATATTGACCACCAATTTTCAAATAGGATGATGATATAGTGCTTTAAAATCGGTGAGTTATTTTATACATTTAATTTTGGGATTCGAGGATCCACACATGATCTAGAATGCAAGCATGGTTTCAGTTCCTATACCTCCACTTTGTCAAGCTACCAATTCTATGTCCTCCACTATGGATAGCTTGATCGATTATGGGATTTGAACCTAGTATGTCAATCTACAAATATATCCACTCTAGTAATTAGACTAAAAGCCAAGGGATAATAAAGAAAAATATGCACACATTTAGAAGATGCTTAGATATAACATTTACATATCTATTAAGTAATTTAATTTGTTTGAGTTGGTCAACCTCTCTTGATTACATAAGTTTTTTATATTATTAAAAATGCATTTTACATTGGAATCCTACCCTTTACAAGAATTAAACAAGCATGGTCAAAAAATCCAAATAATACAATAGTTCCTAGAATAAAGATCAAAAAGCTACACAACACTAAAATAATAGTAAAAAAATGACAACTGCAGCTAAAATAAACTACACCAATAAAAAACTAAGACCCTTCAAAATCATTTTCCTTTTGAGATCTGAGGGTCATATTCATATGTTCTAACTCATTCTTACCTTTTTCTTTCATTTTGTTTCTCACCATTGTCCACTCTCCTCCTTCCCCTAAGTAAGGAGAAATGATAATGAAATGTTCAAGATCATCATCCAATTTAGGATTCGGTAAAGAAATCCTGGCTAAAAAAACTTCACCTTAAAATTTAGACCTTAATGGAATCTTAGCCTTTGCTATATTTACATTTTTGGGGCTTCACTTTCCTGTTCACTCATAATTTCCTTGTTTTCTTGTAATGTTCAAAATTTAGGATTATCATCCTTCCACCAAATATTTCCCTTATTTTATTTATTGTAAAAAAACTATTAATTAAATGACCATTTACAAAACATCTATGACATCTGAAGGGTAAAACTTCATAGTCAATAGTTTACAACCATTTTCAGTCCCCAACTTGTAGTTCAACATATGTATGGAGATATTTATAGATGTTGAACTCAAAAATCATCCTAGCATAGGTTGCATGTCACATTTCATCTATTTTGGGATCTACATCAATAAAAACTCCCAATGAATTCCTAATAACTCAGAGAAAATAAATATTCCAAAACTAGAAGAGAAAATGGGGTGATCGTGTCTAGATCACCAACAATACAAAATATATTTAGCAATTCTATGTGTAAATAATTGGAAATGAAATGCCTAATTATATATGTCCCATCAAGGTTTAAATTTCATACTTGTGCATGAATCATCATCCTTAAAACTTAGAACAATTATGATAACTATGGCTATTAGCGTTTCATTTATATCAAAACATAGAATTTTATAAAATAGGTGCTACTTTTTAACTTTATTTGTCAAAAAAATCTTGGTAGCTAATCATAGGGAGCAATTAATGTTGAAAATTGATAAGTTTGACCTGGTTGGTTCAACTTGTAATCTCACAGTAGGTAGAACAAAACCATTATGTGTTGCGATGATAAATTGGTGGCAGGTATACATAAGACCATTTTATTTTAAGTATTACAGTTTGGAACATAAGTTCATGTGTTGATTTAAATCCCTAACCTCTCTAAACTAATAACATGTGTCTGACTCTTTCTTAATATAATTAGGTTTGTGGTGGTGCACATCATTCTATATAGTTACAATTAGATTTGTATGGCATTATTAGTCAAACTTATGTCCCTCATTAAACTAATAGATTAATTAGTTTTAGTTATAGACATAATTGGGTCCAATTAAGCCCCATATCATATTATATAGGCATAATTACATTTGAATGGATTGATATGAAAAATATATATCCCTAATTGAATGTATCGATTAATTGGTTCAATTACATACTCTATTGGTTGATAATTTATCCCTTGATTAGATTATATAGTTGAAATCTATAAACAAACCTGATTGAGTCCATGACATTAGATCATATTACTCATGGGTGAGTGCAAACTAATGATATGATGAAAAGGGCCCTTAAATGACAATTAAATTTTAGAAAAATAAGCATGCCTAAACATGAATTTATGATTTGAGGGTCTTCCAAAAATAATTTCCACACAGTTTAAACATATAAAGTAGTGGAAGTTTGAATGAAGTTTATGTGAATATAATTTTTTCAATTAAATAAAAAAAATAGATGAATATTTCCAATTTTAATGTAGCACAATATATAGTTTTTATAGTGTGATAAAAATGATCACATGTCTTCTGAGCCTTTAAAAAAATAAATGAATGATTTTTTTTTCATTGTAGGTATGTGGAGTACTCAAATGCTAATGAACTTGTTCATTTTTCTTCTTCAAGTTTAATAAATAGTTGTAGTTTTATTAATTATTTAACTGAGCACTTAAAAAATTGAAATATCATTCATTTATCAAGGCAAATTTTATATTTGTGTGTGTGTGTGTGTGTGTGTGTGTGTGTGTGTGTGTGTGTGTGTGTGTGTGTGTGTGTGTGTGTGTGTGTGTGTGTGTGTGTGTGTGTGTGTGTGTGTGTGTGTGTGTGTGTGTGTGTGTGTGTGTGTAGTTTTAATTTTAGATTATAGTTGTTGAAGTGTACTGAAGGTGGTCATGTGTAGAGTGGATCTGAATTAAATACTATACAATTTTGATGGCTAATTTCAATAGTATTTATTTTCAAATAAGCAAGTCTTCCTCTACATACATTAGGGATCATTATGATAATAGGATGCTTTTGAGTTTAGTATCTTGGTAATCACAAAAATGTAAAGTATTGTAAAGTGTAGAACATAGTGGAGAAGAGGAAACATTTACTCATTTTTGTTGTAGTTTCATCATATTTTGTATTTCCAAGGTAGGTCTTATGTATTTGTATCTGATTTTATTACTTGAATTTTTCAAATACATTGTAACGAGTCTAACACATCAAAAACTTAAGTAAGATCAATAATCATGTACCACATGAATGGTACTTGTTCTTAAAGTTTAACAAACTTCACATTCATTTTCAACTTTTATGTAAATACATCAAATTATAGTAATGTATGGAGTATTAGCATGTTTGGAATGTGAATGGTAGTTTTCAATTTACATAACATGTGGGAATTTCATGTGAAGGGATTCAATAAAATTGTATGCTCAATATGACAGTAAAAAAGATAGAATATGTCTTGTTATAGCATTTTGGTGGTTATTCCATGGCATAGAACTTGGGGAAAACTCCTTGTTAAGGAAGAGATTCATGTTGATTAAGCTTAGTGTAGAATATCCACATAATTTACGAGTCAAAATTTATAGGCAAAATAATGAGGATTGATTCCTTTGTGGTGGTTCACATCACGTTATATAGTTATAATTAGATTTGTATGACATTATTAGTCAAAATTATGTCCCTGATTAAACTAATGGATTAATTGGTTCAATTATAGACATAATTGGGTCCAATTGAGTCCCATATCATATTATATAGTCGCAATTACATTGAAATGGCTTGATATGAAAACTATATATTCCTAATTGAACATATTGATTAATTGGGTCAATTACATACTCTATTGGTTGATAATTTATCCCTTGATCAAATTATATAGTTGAAATCTAGAAACAAACCCAATTGAGTCCATGACATTAGATCACATTACTCATGGGTGAGTGAAAGATAATGATATGATGAAAAGGTCCCTTAAGTGACAATGAAATTTTATAAAAATAAGCATACCTAAACATGAATTGATGATTTGAAGATCTTCTAAAAATCATTTCCACACAGTGTAAACATCAAAAGTAGTGCCATTTTGAATGAAGTTTATGTGAATATAATTTTTTTCAATTAAATAAAAAAATAGATGAATATTTCTAATTTTAATGTAGCATAATATATAGTTTCTATAGTGGGATAAATAATGACCACATGTCTGCCAAGCCTTTAAAAAATAAATAAATGGTTTTTTAAAATGTAGGTATGTGGAGGACTCAAATGCTAATGTTTGTACATTTTTCTTCTTCAAGTTTAATAAATAGTTGTAGTTTTATTAATTATTTAACTGAGCACTTACAAAAATGAAATATCATTCATTTGTCAAGGAAAATTTTGTGTGTGTGTGTGTGTCTATATATATATATATATATATATATATATATATATATATATATATATATATATATATATATATATATATATATAATTTTAGATTATAGCCATTGAAGTGTATTCAAGGTGGTCATGCGTAGAGCAGATCTGAATTAAATATTATACTATTTTGATGGTTAATTTCAATAGTATTTCTTTTCAAAGAAACAAGTCTTCCTCTACATACATTAGGGATCATTATGAGAATAGGATGCTTTTAATTTTAGTGTCTTGGTAATCACAAAAAGGTAAAGTACTGTAAAGTGTAGAACATTGTGGAGAAGAGGAAAGATGGATTCATTTTTGTTGTAGTTCTATCATATTTAGTATCTCCAAGGTAGGTCTTATGTATTTATATTTGTCTTTGATTTTATTACTTGAATTTTTCAAATACCTTGCAACTAGTCTAACACATCAAACACTTAAGTAAGCTCAATAATCATCTACCACATGAATGGTACTTGTTATTAAAGTTTAACAACCTTCACATTCGTTTTGAACTTCTATGTAAAAACATCAAATTATAGTCATGTATAGAGTATTAGCATGTTTAGAATGTGAATGGTAGTATGTAATTTACATAACATGTGGGAATTTCATGTGAAGGATTGCATAAACAAGATGACAGTAAAAAATCTAGAATATGTCTTGTTATAGCATTTTGGTGGTTGTTCCATGGCATAGAACTTAGCAAAAACCCCTTGTTAGGGAAGTGATTCATGTTGATAAAGCTTAGTGTAGAATATCCACATAATTTATAGGTCAAGTAACAAGTTATGGTACACTTTATTATAGAGATTTAAGTGTATTGAAGGCAGTCATGTGAAGAGCAGATCTAAATTAAACACAATACTAATTTGATGGCTAATTTTAATAATCTTTCTTTTCAAAGAAGCAATTCTTCCTCTAAAGACATCAGGGATCATTATGCAAGTAGCATGCTTTTAAGGTTAGTGTCTTGGTAATCCCAAAAAGGTAAAATATTGTAAAGTGCACAACATAATGGAGATGAGGAAACATGGATTCATTTTTGTTGTAGTTTTATCATATTTAGTGTCTCCAAGGTAGGTCTTATGTATTTGTGTTTGATTTTTTTACTTGCATTTTTTTAATAGCTTGAAACTAGTCTAACACATCAAACACTCAAGTAATCTCAAGAATCATCTACCACATGAATAATACTTCTTTTTAAAGTTAAACAAACTTCACATTCATTTTGAACTTCTATGTAAAGATGTCAAATTGTAGTCATGTATGGAGTATTAGCATGTTTAAAATGTGAATGGTAGTATGCAATTTATGTAACATGTGGGAATTTCATGTGAAGGGTTGCATAAATAATTGTATGCTCAAGATGACAATAAAAAAGCTGTAATATGTCTTGTTATAGCATTTTAGTGGTTGTTCCATGGCATAGAACTTAGGTAAAATCCCTTGTTGAGTATGTGATTCATGTTGAAGAAGGTTATTGTAGAACATCCACGTAATTTATGGGTCAAGTAAAAATTTATCACACACTTTAAGAAATAGAGGTATCCTAATTAGATCCTAGAAAGTTTGGACCTTAAAAAGTCTCAAAACGTATAAATAAGAATGCTTACTCAATTGATCTCCCTAAATATTTTGACATAATTCTCCTTTTTAGTGTGGTAGACATTTACCCACATGAGTCAAAATTTTGAATTATGACCTAGAGGCTCAGTAGGTTGAATAATGGAGAAAAACATATCCGAAGAAAAAAAGTGGACAGATCGAGAGAGTTATAGGAAGTAAAATTTATATGGAAATATATTATACATGCAAGTTGTATTTGGATAAATAGGTGTGCCTACTAAATTCATACAATTCATTGATTATTAAAGTTGAACTAATGAAATATATCAAAACATGATTCTATAATAGCTCTAGACTATGAGATTGACAATTATTTCAGCCAAAAGAAGATGATGTAACCAACTGATAGTGGCAATTCAACATAAAATTTATTATATAGTGTTATCAGGCTGACATGTTCATGTTCACAAATAGGGGATTTAGATGTCAAGTGTGCAATCTATCTAAATAGTTAAAGCGAAGAATTATTTTTAAAAAAAAAAAAAAAAATAGGAGTTGCAATTAATATTATACATTTGGTAGGATTGTATTGTTTTTTAATTTATACTTTGTGTGAAAATAAGAAAAGGAGAGCAGTTGGAAAAATGGAGAATTTTTTTTATCATTCTAGTGTCATGAATATAATTGTGGGTTGTGTCTTATTTTATGCATTCTCCAAAGTTTTTTTAATTGCTTAATATATAGGATTTATTATTGATATTTATCTTGACTCAATTCACTTCAATTAATGGGTTCCTCTACCCCAAATTTTGAAGTTGATTATTTGATTAGTTACACTCTATACTGTGTAGAGTAGATTTTTTTAGACTATTTGCATGTTTTTCTTAGCATTTGAAAAAATAATATCAAAGTGTATCTTCCAAGTAATTAGCTCCAGCAAGGGTATTTAAAGATTTGAAAATTGATTGTTGTTCATGTTGAGAGTAATTATTTTAATTTTTAATTTTTTTCGCAGTTAAATGTAGTTTGGTTGGAAATTATGTAAATAAAAATTTACAATAATCTCCTTATAGTTTTATAAGATTGATTTTATTAAAGTTGTTGCATCAAATTTTATAAACCTTTCATTCTAGATTGTGTTGAGTGATGATTATATAGAAGGCAATGGAACCAAAGTAATTAACATGTAGGAAGGACTGTGAACGGATAAAGATGTTCATGTGATGATTATAAATGTAAACAATCCAATGGAGATATAGATGGGTTTTCTCATTGAGAAAAATATTTTTTCTAAAATAATAATGGACTTGATATGAAAAAATGTTATGTCCCACATAACTAATTTCAAGTATTTTTTGGTGCGTGACTTTCCATTAGGACATATTGAATCACATATTACAATAATTTATTGCAATCATGTTTTTTTGAAATAATAGTGGGCTTGATATGACATATTTTTGTCACGTATAACTAATTTCAAGTGTTTTGTTGTACAGGACTTTCCATTAGGACATATTAAATCACTTTTTACAATAATTTGTTGCAATTGTGTTTAGAGTGCTAAAGTAAAATGTTCCCAGATTTAATATTAATAGTCTATATTTTGTGGATTTCATAGAACAAATAGTATTAAGATGAAATCATAATCTATAACAAATGTTTTGCAATGAGAACATAAATTAGAAAAAAATCAACAAAACTCGCATATTAATAAAATTGTTATTTGTTTTTTAATGCCGACTTTAGTTCAACATTATTTTTTATTCTCGCTTGTATTTTGAGTCGGATCGTTTCCTAGAGTATAAAGTTTAAACTGTAAAAACCAACCAGCTGATTTATTTTGTAACCTTCCTATATTATTATTTTTTGTAATATATAATATTATGAAGTGTTCCAATAGTATTAAATAAAAATGTCAACATTAGAGTGAAAAGTCAATATTTTATGTTTATTAGATTAAGAGTAGTATATTACGTGAATCAACCGCATCACCAGTACATATCATATCTCATAGCAGAGTTGTTCAAATTTGAGCATGTGAGAGTAAAACAAATTTACGACGCATCTATGCTACGATCTTTGGTATAGGAAGGAATCATTAAAACCATCCCATTGATGGGATTGAGGGAAGGGCCAACGAAAAGCAGTTTTCCCCAGCCAAAATCTAATTCATAGATAGGAAAGTTCACCCAGCTGGATACCAGCAAGTTAGAGCCGCAGGTATGAGTTGAAGTGAAGGGTTCTTTTTTACCGAACTTTGATAGATTCAATTCTATAAAATCTATGGACGAACGTATGTAGTGGTCATCAACATTTGCAATGGCCTTGTGGATCAAACTCGCCAGTGGTTGATCTGCAACCTGTTTCGCTGTCATTGTACAAGTAGCGCCTGAGACAGCATTGCCAAAGTATTCTGCAGGCAAAGGGGGATGAAGCCTATTTCGTCCATTCACAGAAATAAAAGCGGTTGTCATGGCTTCTTCATCTAGTCCTCGAGCTGAAGAAATGCATTTCCAGAGATGGGCTAGAAGACTTTCAAATGTGGTGTAGGGAAGGAGCGTTCCGTCTCTGGTGGTGGAGCCCTTTTGCTTGACCTGCTTCAACACATTCACACTGAAATGAAATTTTTTTGAGAGAAGAGCCTCAGATCCTTCACCTTGTGGTAAATAAGAGGGAGCTTGAAACTCGGTATGAGGAAAGATGGTTCGGGATGGAGTCCTAGCTGCCAAAAGGGAACGGTCACGGACAGGAAGGGAGTCAACCTTAAGACCTCTAACTGTTTGGCTCCACGCAGTCATGAAGGCGGTCGTTCCAAATCCATCTGTAACATGGTGATGAAAGGCTATGCCTATTACCAATCCCCCACACTGAAACCTCGTAAACTGCAGTAATAATAAAAGACATAGAGTTAAAAAAGGAAATTACTGAAAATAACAGATGTGGCAAATAAATAAACTGTTAGATTTACGGTTTTTCAGAATCTCTACTCATTAAATATATATTATTAAAAGTGGCATCAGTTTTAAGCATAACTGTTAAGCAGTAAATCCAACGCTGCATGATAATTTATGACGTCTTAAATCCAATGCTGCATAATGATTTATGGCGTCTTAAATCCAACGCTGCATAATATATATAAAAGTGGCATTGCTTCCTTGAAAGTATTCTTACCTGGAAAAGCAGAAGCTCGGAGACCCCTTGGGTGGGAGGAAGGAATTGTGAGATAAAGTGGGCAGAATCAGGAGCACAAAAACTAGGCAGGGCATGCGCCAAGTCCCCATCTGCGGTTGCCTCTATATAAACCACGCCCTCGTTGGTAAGACAAATAGCAGGCCGACCGGTAGCGTCGTTGCCAAGTCTGCCCGCCCATTCTCTAAAATGTACAAGCACTTTACCCAGCCCTTCTTCCAACATGCTTAATGCCAATGGCAGTGGGACTGTGGGAGTTTCGAAAACATAAATCCGCTTCATGTGCGAGTTGGGTGTGTATATGTCTATGTTACTCAGAACACAAGTATTATTATCATCTTCCACCACATTTGCATTTGCAGCCTTCACCATTCTACGACTCTCTTCTGTTATCTTCATGGTTATTTGGAGTCTGGACAATGCAGAAAACTTCAGTTGCATCACAAGCTTCCTTTCAACTGCATCTAAGCTAGCTTTTTAAACCCATATTAATATGTGCTGCAGTGTTGCAAAACGCAATGAAATTTTATAAAATAGGTGCATCTTGTAAGCTTGATTTCTGACAAGGAGCTTGATTTGCTCGTATCATAAACGATTTCTCACAAGGAGCTTGATTTGCTCGTATCATAAACGATTGTATTTTTTAAGTATTTCGGATTTGAACATAAGACCATTCTATTTAAGTATTTAGCTTTGAAATATAAGTTCATTGAAAACATGTGGCTGACTCACTGGCACTTTCTTCCAGTCTGTTTATTATTCCTTCCTTCTTTATTCTAATATTTTATCGATTCATACTTTCGTCCTACATAGATTTACTTATTCAATATTAAAATGGTCGCCAAAGGATTTATGTGGATGGATTTTTTAATGCGTAGATTCTCTTCTTTCAGCACATTCCTTTTCAAGTTGTATTATGTTGGGGCTAATTATAAAAATTGACCTCGTCCCACCTTATTAAAGGATTTAAACCCATCAGATAAGGACAATCTAAAATTAGGCCTTCGAAAAAAAACTTCATAGTTTATAAATTGGTTGACCATGTAGAAGCGTAAATTCTTATTAATAATGATAAAAGAAGGGTTATTTATTAAAAAAATTACATCGATATTCCATTATTATCAGTGTCAATGTAATGTATATCCCAAAATTAGTGAAGTGTCTGATTCTGGAGTCTAATGTATCATCCTCATCCAATGGTGAGGGATAACATGTTTCGATTGAGCCTTAAATTTTGAGCGTATTGTGATTGGGAAATGGGCAATTTCAATCGTAATAAATCCTTATCAATGGTATGATATAGTGGCACTGGTATTTGTTATTAATTTGGGCAGCAGGTTTAATTTATGTTAATTCAAAGACTTAGAAAATTATAATAAATTAAGTTAAACTTTTATCATAAGTCCACATAAATACTCTTTTTTCCACATAAATACTCTTTTTATAAGATAATATAATAATGTTACAAGTGGAAGTGGGATTCTCAAGTCCTTTCCATAAAATTTTATCTTAAATATTTAAACATTTGTTGTCGTCGCTCTCTTTTCTTATGTGGCGTGTCATTGGCCTCAAATGAGATAAGAGATTCACAATTTCACATTGATTCATTCATGATTTCATATCTTCTATATGATTTTGAGTTTCTAATAATGATTTTGAGTTTCCAACCTTCCACCTCTTCTCATTATCGCAAAAGGTAAGTTGCCCACTTCTTTTTATCTCTCCATATTCTACACAATATGTGAATGTTATTATTTATTGCAATCATTTTATTAGGTTCTGAAACCAAATAAAGGCCATCATGTCATCTCAAACTAGGATTCTAATTTTATTCCACCAGACCTGAGATTTTAAGTTCACTAACCAAGCGTCCATTAAAGTGTTGGTATGGATTGAGCATCCAAGCCATGCCAGTTCCACTATGGTGGTTTCTTAATGAAATTGTCACACCTATCGAATGAGTAAATATTCCATGAACCACAAAATTTCTACTCGTCATGCCCTTAGCTACGGGTTTGTGTTGAGGTGTATCTATCAAAGGAGTTGAACGAGTTCATACAAATCTAAGTTGGAAAATTTTAGTGGGCATAGATGGTTGTTTATTTCAGCCTACCCAATACTTGTTTCTGATGTTAAGATCATGATCATCACATCAAAATTTATCCCCTTATGGTGAGATTGAAACCCTCTTTAGCACCTATGAAACCTGATAAACCCAAGGTGGTAGATATAAGTGATGGTTACCTTAAAAAATGCATATCCAGTTCCAAAACCCTCCCCTCATATAGCTTTTTATCTACTAAACAAACTATATTAGAAGGTTACCACCTCTCCTGCCCCTCCTATTTAGTCTCCACAGGCTCGACAAAGAAACATTTCTCATAGTTCACATGTTACAATGGCTTTTACCACCATTGGGATATCCTCAACAAGTGGTTCCTTACCTAGGTGGGCATTTATCCCACCCTGAGGTGGTGGTGATTCTCCTCAAAAATAACATGGGGATAAACATTGCTCCATTTTGATTAGATAATTTCATCTTACAAACTAGCATAATAGGTTTCTAATTTTAGATCATTTTGAATATGTACAGGGGGTACTCCAAATGAATTACATTTTCTAATGAATATTATATCCTGGAATGTTTGATGTCTCAAAGAGTCCTCCTATAAATATGTTAATGCATCTTTTTAACAGATTTGTTATTTAGGCTTTGTCTTTCTACAAGAAGTGAAAATATTTGGGTTTCTTCTGTAGACCACTTTTAAGTTTAGTCAACCAGATGCCATCTAATTATAAACACTACATGAAGAGGGACATGGAAATGATAACATTTTGGTGTCACCAAAATTTTACCCATTAATTATTTCCATAGGGGAGGACCAGCCACATTGAGTGCTATTGCTACTTTTAGATATTGGTGACCATTCATTAGGCATTATCAACATTTGCACCCTTATTGATTATCCTAACAGGTCCTTATTTTTGTAATGTTTGGTTCACAACTTACCCCTTCCCATGTTGCTCATATGTGAGGGTTTTAATATGGTTAAAAATCCCAATGACAAAATCGGTTCCCTACCCATGAGGTGGTCTATGGAAGAATGTGAACTTTGGTATTATTTCAATAATATGTGGGGTCTTGTCAACCCTATCCTTTAAAGGCACTCATTAAATATCATGACTTGGTTTAAGTGGTTTAATTATCATATCAAAATTGATTGCATTGTCAAAAATATCAACCATTATATGTTGTCAAAAAATATTTTCTTTCGCCAACATTAATGGCTAGCCTATCTATGTCCATTTTGATTCCATTCTCTCAAATGATGCCCCCATATCTTGTATAGTGGACTAGGTCACAATGTAGCTCAAAGTGAAACTTAATCATTTTATTATTAGCACCTCTCTTTTAAGCCACACTAGTAGCATCTTCCTGGTTTCATGGGTTTAGAACCTCACACCCTATCCTATTTATGATACAAGATAGATTGATTGGTGGAATGAGTCTATTCTACATACTACCACCCTCATCTTCCACTATCAGAAGCAAATTTCTCATGTTATAAAATGAGGATAGGAAGTTGTGCTCAAAGAATTTAGGAGAGTTTCATTACCATGCTCAAACACCATACTAAGGTGGTAGATGACCATGATACTAGAGGAGTACAAATGCAAGATCTATTGAATTTCCATAAAGTCAAAGACAAGGCTTCCAAAGATTATTGAAATACCCTTAGTGTTAAATCGTTTTAAGACCAAACAAAGGCCATTGAGTTAGCTCAAACCAGGCTCACCTCTCTTTGAGACATCTCCTTGTATTTCTTCAATCACTATAGCTTAGTGTTTTAAGATGAGGAGAAAATGGTGGAAATGTCTCAAACTCTATAGGAATGCCTCATTCTGGTTCCCCACAAATTAAAGGCAAAGATCAATGACTCTGAGATGCACTATTAAGCCTATAAAAACTCAAAGAGGTCATCCAATAGATGAGTAATGATAAATCCCTAGCCTTGATGGATATTCATGGTAATTATATAAGTCCATAAAGGAATTTATTGAGATTGAATTACTTTGTGTTTTTAAATAAGCCCTGCAAAACCATTCTTTAGGTTTTTTAATCAATCAAACTAATATCAAATTCATACCTAAAGTTGGGGATCCAAAGCTCATTACCAGTTGGCAGCCTATCACCTTGTTAAATGTCTTATTAAATCATTTCTAAATCCATTTCCAATCATCTTTTTGTCATTCTCACTACACTTTTTAGACCAAAGCAAACAAGCTTTATTAGAGCTCAGTGTATTCTTGACAATCTTGTTGTTGTCTAAGAAGGAATGGAATAGTCTAGAGCTTCAAGTTAGAGAAGCTTTTTCCTCATGTTGGAATTCGCAAAATCCTATGATAGAATTGAATTTATTTTCATATTGGCCATGCTAAATGCTCTTGGTTTTGTCTAGTTATATATTTCAGTAATCTAAACCTTGTTAAAAGAAGCTTTTGCTTTCCTTTATATTAATGATCTCAAATTCAATGATATTTTCCTTTAGCACTCCATTTGACAAGGTTTCCCTATTTCTCCTTCTTTTCATGTCCTCTCTGTATAGTAGTTAGGATATATTCTTGCATGTTTAGTTAAGTAAAGTCTTATTCAAGGTATTATTTTATGTGACCACTCTTCTCAGCTCATTAATCGACACTTTGATGATATCTTTCTCATGCCTAAAGAATAATAAAAAAACCTTTTCAAAACCTATAAAATGCCTTAATACCTTCTATTTAGCCTTTATATCTAGTTTGTAATGGAGTAATACTTGATGTTTTAGACAAAGCATGATTCACATGCTTGAGTGGATCCTTCAATTTCAATGGAAAAGGATTTATTGAGGCTAATAGTTCAAATTTATTAGCATTCTATTTTCCTTTGATAGTTCTATAGAGATTTGGCAGTATGTCATCAATCATGTGAAGAAGAAGGTTTAATATTGGGTTACCAAGCCACTCTAATTAGCGTGAAAACTCCAGGTCCATACCAAAATCCTGGTGGCTACCCATGTCTATTACTCTTCATGATGAGTGCCTTAAAGGCTTGCTATGTTAGGTTGGTTGAAATTCTCATGGATTTCCTTTGGTCTACTACCAAGCTTATGATGGGACTACATTGAATTGCTTGCAATATTTGTTTCCTACCTTGAAATAAAGGAGTTATGGGAATTATTTATATTTATATGAAAATCATAGTGTTGTGTGCTAAATGGGTTGTTAGAGCCATTAAAGTTAGTGAATCCATATCTTCTAGCTCCCTCTATAGCAAACCCAGTTAGAAAAATATTTTTTTCCCACCCTTTTCATCACAATGGTGATGGTTTTTACATTAGTTTATATTTTAATGATCATAATATGTGTTGGTGTACTGTCATGATCAATACTATTTTTTTAGTTGACTTACTAGAGATTGAGGATCTAAGGATATTAAATAAAATCATTCATACTATTTGACATGTGGTCTCTACAAGGGATTCAACTTCTTGGCTATATAACTCTAGGCCACTTGGTGGGATTTTCCTATTGGCATTACTACACAGACTTAGTTCACTAATGGTTAGGCAATTGATATAACTCTAGGCCGCTTAGATGGCTGGGTGGCACTGGATCCACCTGATGTAGAGCCTTCTACTTCGACTAATATGCCACCCAAGGATGATCCCTCACCTCCTCCCTAAGGCTATGCGGCTTGTACTTAAGTCATCTTCTTTCTCCTTCAAACATGATGTGGATTTTTTGTTTGACATCTTTTTTGGCTCCTTGTTTTTATTTCTCATTTTCAATGCCATGTTTTAAGCCGATGTTTCTCTTCCACTAGGGAGTGTAAGTTGTGAATACCAACTGAATGATTTCCTATGAAACCTTCATGTATTTTATTATTTTTATATTATAAATATTTATTGAAGTATTTTAATGATTATATGTTCTAGTATGTTTTTACGATGCATTTGATTTTAGATACTTGGATGCATATTCTTTTGAATTCTAAGAGATGGTGTTTCCATATACATAAATTATTGTGTAATACATATATTTAATTCAAAATATTTTATTTTATCATTATCTAACATGCATGCACCCCCCCCCCCCCCCCCCCCCCCCCCCAAACACAAACATTCACACAGAAAACCCCTATTATCATTTTGATTATTTTTTCAATTTTATTAATATTTCAAATTAGTGGGACAAAATTGAGGCCTAAACTTGATGGTCATATGGTCGTATTTACCATTTTAATTCATGAAATAATTTTTTAAAGAGACTCTATTAGATGCAATGTGAAATAAATGGTGGGTGTGCATTACAAAATAATTAATATCACTCCCATTTATGACTATAGAACTACACTTGAAAAATATGATCACAACCTTTTCTTTGGTTCTCTAGTTTTTTTAAGCTAGTAAGGTTTAGGATATATTTATTAAGTGTAAAATTATATTAAATCATGGTATCCACTAATGTTAAATTTCATTTCTTTTTTAGTTGTCTAAATATAAATTAATGTCGCCTCTAGCTAAAAAACTACTCTAGAGCTGATAATGGGATAAACGACCTCTTAAGTCTACACTTGTTTGAATATCTTATAATATAATATAATAATTATTATAATACTATTAATATTATTATATTATATTATATAATAGTATATTAAATACATCTATTAATATATATCATATATATGTTTATATAATGTAATTATCTAATATTTAATATTAATTTATTTGCTAGTGATAACGAGGGAAGGGACTTAAACCACAAAAAGATTAAATTTAGATAGACATGAGGAATATCCATAATGGGTAGAAACAAATAGGTACAAAAGTATCAAATAAAAATAGATCTGCCTAATCTAGTGATCAACTAAAAAATAAAAACCCACTTCAAATTAGGAGAATAATAATACCCTCCAACCAAAGCCACCATGGATCACGAGCCATGGGTCTTGACACTTAAAACCAAAACCCAATCTAGAGGCAAGGAAAGCTACCCTGATCATCCTTAACTATAAACTTTCTCAAATTGCCACAAAAAACTCATGACCAAATGGTGACCCAACACCAAAGAATGACAACCTTGACATAAACATATCAAACCAATTCAAAAAAATTGAATATCACCAAATAGATATTATCCAAGACCCCTCAAGACCAACTTCAAAATAATAAAAATTGTTATTCACAACTACCACAATACCAACAAAATTATCCTCCCACCTTTCCATAATTAATCCCAATCCAATAAAATTACCCAACTTCAAGAAAGAGACCAAAACACTAATTATCTTTTACTACTCAAAGATCACGAATACAAAAACATGATCCTTATAGCTTTCCATCACTATTCTTCAACCAACTAAAGCTAACCATCTTTAAGAGAGATATTAAATCTTGAAACAATATACCTACATTCTAATCAAAGACTTAGTTATTACCATCATATACATATATAATAAGAGAAAACATGAATATTTTAAAATGAAGATGCTCTAAGGAACACTCTAGCTAAACATCAAAATATAGGGGCGAGCCAAACAACTATGAGGATAAAAAATGAAAATCAAAGATTTTGAAAGTGGGTTTCAACTCTCCCCATTCCCATCCTATAGAAAATTTTACTGTTAATAAAATTCCTTTCCACACCCATTTTCTTGGCAATATCTCTATTGATAAGACTTCATACCATTCAAATCAACATGATGCTTAGTTCCTATTTTGATAGGACGTTTAGAATTTAAGTTTGCTAACTTATCCATGTTAGCATAATCTTCTCCATCCTTAGTCAAAGCATCTTTGTTGTATGCATCAACATTATCTTGATTTGCATGACCTCTTTTTGGTTCTATTGTAAACTTGATTTTAAAAAGAGTCTTAATCTCATTTCACTCATTAGAAATATTTTCAATTTATCTAAGCAAGATCTTGGGAGTAAGGTTTAAGTAAGGGTCAATATTTTAACTTTCAAGTGAAAAAATAGGATTTAGGGCATGATCATTAGGGGAACATGTTTTCTTCTAATTCTTCTTAATTTTGAGGTATTGTTATTGCAATTATTATTCAATTATTAACACTACCATCCCATGCATCTTATTATTTTTATTCAACATTTATATTAATGAATACCTTCTTGATAATGGGATTGTATAGTTTTTAGACTATTTTGTGTTCACTATAATCAATAAAAATACATTTTTTACTTCTATCATCCAATTTTCTTCTCATTTCTTCTGGCACATGTGTATATGCCACACATCCAAAAATTATTAAGTGAGACACATTGTGTTTTTTGTATCTCCATTCTTCCTATATAATTTAGTCCTTGAAACCCTTTGTAGGACATTTGTTTAGAATATACATTGTTGTTACTACTACTTCTACCCATTATTTATTAGGCAAATGCTTGGCCTTTAACATTCTCTTGTCCATATCCAACCATTTTATTGAGGTGTATATCTAGTCTTAAATGACATATTGATTAGATGATATATGAAAAAATATAAAAATTAATTTCACTTGTATTTTCTACCTTTGAATGACCTGAGCACTTTGATGTGCCAGCCACTCTATTTTTCATCCATTGCTTTGAAATCAGTAAATATTTTGAAGACCTCAAATTTATGCTTGAGAAAATAGATCCATGTTTTCCTACTGAAGTCATTAATAAAATTTAGAAAATATAAACATTCTCCTAATGATGGAGTTTGCATTGGTCCACATAGATCAGTGTGAACAAGTTCTTATGTTCCTTCATTTATAATACATTACTATTGGAAAGTTTTCCCTATGTTGTTTTATCACAATAAATATCATAGACAAACTTTTTAATTATTAAATGGGTGGTAATTCTCTTACCATCTATTTATTTTATAATAAACTCAAATACATAAAATGAAGGTATCTAAACCTTAGATGCCAAACTATGTTTGGTCTAAATGCACTACCATTAGATTCACCTCTTCTTGAGTAGGCTATCCTTGGGCTATGTTTTGACTTTCATTCTTAATCAAAAGTTGGAAATTTTGATTCCTAGTCATTATAATATTTATAATCATTATTTCACTGGGAGGTCTATATAGCATGGTACACACATCATCTTCATAAAATACTCTATAACCATTCTATATGAGCTACCTGACATAAATAATATTTTGCTTCAATCTAGGCACAAAGTAAACATCTACGATATGTTTTCTTTCACCATTTTTTATAAAAATATTAATCACACCTTTACCCATAATTAACACTTTGTTTTCATTCCCCATTTTGACTTTTGACTTGGTGGAACATTCTAAACTTGAAAACAAATTTATATTTCTAGTCACGTGATTACAACACCCACTATATAAGAGCCAAATATCATTAGAGCTCTTTTGAGAAACATGAAATGTGATAAATAATGAATCAAAATTAATTTTAGACATATTTTTAAAAAATAATTTTGTTTACTGACATCTTCTTGTGTTTGTGTGAATAATGGCCAAATTTATTGTAATAATAACACTTAATATTAGATTTATAAGACCTTTCATAATTATATTATAATAGGTTTTTGCTTCAACATATGGTAATATAAGAATTGAAATTTTGTATTGTCCTTCCTCCTTGATCTACATGTGATAATGAAACATGAATTGAGGTTAAATTGGCCATGATTAATTCCATTATTTAACCTAAATATATCCTTTTGTGTATGAATCGAGTGATTAGTTTAATCATAGACTTAGTACCAAGTGACACCCAAATCACATTTCACACATAATTTTACAGATTTTGATTGCCTCAACTGAGCCTTATGAAACTTTTTGAGACTAGACCATCTGATATGGCATAAAATCCAAATCATATTGTCTACTTATAGTTAGATTCAAGTGTCTGAATTATCTCAATTGATCCATTCAAACATATTTGCAACAAATAAATGTGATTTAGAGCTCACTTGGCCCTGATTTAGTCTGCAATGGAACCAAAAATGTCTCCCTTTTCAACATGAACTCAATTAGCCCATTGAGTGATCTCAAAAACACATTTTATTATTGCAATAAAGTTCATTGAACTTGATTGTTTGAATCAAGATTTATGAACCTCATTTCAAAAATAAATTGAGATATGGTGCTCATTTGGTCTTGATTGAGTCCATGATTGAAAAAATAGTTTTATTAATTTAATCAAGGACATAATTGGAGCATATCAAGCCACATGAAGCTAAAACCAATTATACAATGTGATTTATGCCTCAGTTGGCCCTGATTGACTATGTTATTGTCCCAAAATATGTTATTGTGTGAATTAATGGACTCATTGTTTCAATAATAGACTCAATCACACTAATAATATCCATATTTCATATTATTTAGTCATAATTATGTTCACAAGGCTCAATCTGGATAATATGCTATATTAAAATAATTGCTAGAGTGAACTATGATTTGGGCTCACTTGGCCTTGATTGAGTACCTAATAAAACCAATCACTCATTTTTATTAAACCTGAAAAAAATTGGGGCATACAAAGCTCTTTGATCTTAAATTTTACAATGTGATGAGATTTGGGAATCAAGTATCCTAGATTGAGTCCATGATGGAATAAAAATGGCTCATTGTGTGAAATGATCAAGATATTGGTTCAATAATGAACTCATTAAGGGCCAAGTGAACCCCAAATTTAAATTTATTATTACAATAAGGTTCATGTGGCTCCATTGGGCCCAATTTATACATGTTAACAAAGTTTTGATAATAAAATGTGATGTTGAGCTCACATTTTTTTTCTTGAGTCCTTGATTGAATCTTATCGATCCCAAGTAAAATAAATATGACTATATAGTGTGATTTAAAATATTTAGAATTAGCTACAAGATCTAATGAATCTTATAGAAAGTATAAATAAAAGATAAAATAGTAATAAACAATAACTGTATATCTAAGATAATAATAGAAATGAATAAATAACTCAAATATAATGAATTAATTTGATAATTCAATATTAATTTGATATATAATACACAAATAGCCATTTCTTATATAGATCAAGGTGTGCATGATAAATATTTGGGAAGTCACATAACACATGTAGTTCAACTAATATCTGACTACAAGAATAGTGGAGTGCAACTCCTCACTAACAAGATAGGTGTCCAACTTGTTTAAATGATCAACACAAGATTACTACTATTTAAGTAATCTTATCCTATCTTACCCTTAATAATGGAGTGGAACTCCACCGTAACAAGATAGGTGTCTGAGTTGACTACTAGCTAAGCAAGCTTATCCTATCTGGTGCAAATTATTAATAAACATAATAAACTAATTACAATAAATAATTAGTACACCAATCTAAATAATAAATATAAGTAAATGTAATAAATCAAATAAATGCACCAATAAAGACTAACTTGTCCATGATCTAGTCCATTATGGAAGAAAAATGTTTCCCTATGTAAATTAATCAGGTCATTGGCATTAAAATGTCACAATTGGTTATGTGAGGATTGTTTGGACCCAGTTATGTAACATATTTAACAAATTAGTCAATTAGTTGAATACGATATGTAATTCAATCTAATTGATATGTAATTGACATTACATACATGTAATTTTTTAGTTGGGAAACTATTGGCCCTTATTATATGCCAAGTTTATTTAATTAATTTATTATTTTAATACGTTACACAATATGTGCCAATTGATAATCGATTAACATTAAATGGTTGTGAAATTCATTCTGAGGGGCATGGTTAGCCCCTATTACATACCAAATCAAAATAATTACTTATTTGGATCCTATTTATCTCCATATTAGATCAATTAATCATTTCATTCAATCATAGCCCTAATTTGGGCCTATAGAGTTTTGTGAACCTGATTAAAACTACATAATGTTAATTGTGGCTTAACCTTGATTGTTTCTATGAGAAAAAAAATGTGTCTTTTTTTGAAACATCAGTAAATTGATTCAATCATAGACCCAATTAGGCCTATATGAGCCTCAAATTATGTTTTATTCTTTCAATTAGGTTTGTGGGGCTTGATTGGATATTTTGAGCCCTACAAATCTATTTATGACTATACAATGCTATGTCACCCTCACTTATCCCTGATTAAATTTGTTATTAAAATAGTATTCATTCGGTTAAATTGCATATATAATTTGGACTTATTGTTCCCTAGGAATCTAATTAAAAATGCACACTGTGTCCTAAAATAACATTGTATAGTAATAGTTATGTTTAGGGGATTGATTGGACCATTTGATATCTATGAAGCTAATTCTTACAATACAATGTTATTTGGGGTTCACTTAGACCCAACCAGATACCATGATTGAATCAACTAATTTATTGCTTAAGTATGGTATATAGTTGGTGCTAATCAATCCCAAATTGAAAATTATAATAAATTAAGTTAAACTTTTATCGTAAGTCCACATAAATACTATTTTTTCCACATAAATACTCTTTTTATAAGATAATATAATAATGTTACAAGTGGAAGTGGGATTCTCAAGTCCTTTCCATAAAATTTTATCTTAAATATTTAAACATTTGTTGTTTTCGCTCTCTTTTCTTATGTGGCGTGTCATTGGCCTCAAATGAGATAAGAGATTCACAATTTCACATTGATTCATTCATGATTTCATATCTTCTCTATGATTGTGAGTTTTTAATAATGGTTTTAGCACAGTCTATTGCTGCTAGTTATCTCTTCGTTGGTCTCCTCCAACCTTCCACCTCTTCTCATTATCGTAAAAGGTAAGTTTCCCACTTCATTTTATCTCTCCATATTATAAACAATATGTGAATGTTATTATTTATTGCAATAATTTTATTAGGTTCTGAAACCAAATAAAGGCCATCATGTCATCTCAAACTAGGATTCTAATTTTATTCCACCAGACTTGAGATTTTAAGTTCACTAACTAAGCCTCCATTAAAGTGTTGGTATGAATTGAGCATCCAAGCCATGCCAGTTCCACTATGGTGGTTTATTAATGAAATTTCCACACATATCAAATGAGTAAATATTCCATGAACCACAAAATTTCTACTCCTCATGCCCTTAGCTATGGGTTTGTGTCAAGGTGTAACTATCAAAGGAGTTAAACGAGTTCATATAAATCCAGGTTGGAAAATTTAATTGGGCATAGATGGTTGTTTATTTCAGCCTACCCAATACTTGTTTTTGATGTTAGGATCGTAATCATCACATCAAAATTTATCCCCTTATGGTGAGATTGAAACCCTCTTTAGCACCTATGTAACCTGATAAACCCAAGGTGGTGGATATAAGTGATGGTTGGATGATGGTTACCTTAAAAAATACATATCCATTTCCAAAACCCTCCCCTCATATAACTTTTTATCTATTAAACAAACTATATTAGAAGGTTACCACCTCTGCTGCCCCTCCTATTTAGTCTCCACAGGCTCGACAAAGAAACATTTCTCATAGTTCACATGTTACAAAGGCTTTTACCACCATTGGGATATCCTCAACAAGTGGTTCCTTATCTAAGTGGTCATTTATCCCACCCTGAGGTGGTGGTGTTTCTCCTCAAAAATAACATGGGGATAAACATTGCTCCATTTTGATTAGATAATTTCATCTTACAAACTAGCATAATGGGTTTCTAATTTTAGATCATTTTGAATATGTATGGGGGGAACTCCAAATGAATGACATTTTCTAATGAATATTCTATCCTAGAATGTTTGATGTCTCAAAGAGTCCTCCTATAAATATGCTAATGCATCTTTTTAATAGATTGGTTATTTAGGCTTTGTCTTTCTACAAGAAATGAAAATATTTGGGTTTCTTCTGTAGACCACTTTTAAGTTTATTCAACCAGATGCCATCTAATTATAAACACTACATGAAGAGGGACATGAAAATGATAACATTTTGGTGTCACCAAAATTTTACCCATTAATTATTTCCATAGGGGAGGACCAGCCACATTGAGCGCTATTGCTACTTTTAGATATTGGTGGCCATTCATTAGGCATTATCAACATTTTCACCCTTGATGATTATCCTAAAAAGTCCTTATTTTTGTAATGTTTGGTTCATAACTTACCCCTTCCCATGTTGCTCATATGTGAGGGTTTTAATATGGTTAAAAATACCAATAACAAAATCAGTTCCCTACCCATAAGGTGGTCTATGGGAGAATGTGAAATTTAGTATTATTTCAATAATATGTGGGGTCTTGTCAACCCTATCCTTTAAAGGCACTCATTAACTAGCATGCCTTGGTTTAAGTGGTTTAATTATCATATCAATATTGATTGCATTATCAAAAATATCAACCATTATATGTTGTCAGAAAATATTCTCTTTCTCCAACATTAATAGCTAGCCTATCTATGTCCATTTTGATTCCATTCTCTCCAATGATGCTCCCATATCTTGTATTGTGGACTAGGTCATAGTGTAGCTCAAAGTGCCACTTAATCATTTTATTCTAAGCACCTCTCTTTTAAGCCACACTGGCAACATCTACTTGGTTTCATGGGTTTAAAACCTCACACCCTATCCAGATAGATTGATTGGTGGAATGAGTCTATTCTACATGTTACCACACTCATCTTCCACTATCAGAAGCAAATTGCTCATGTTATAAAATGAGGATATGAAGTTGTGCTCATAGAATTTAGGAGAGTTTCATTACCATGCTCAAACACCATAATAAGGTGGTAGATGACCATGATACTAGTGGAGTACAAATTCATGCTCTATTTAATTTCCATAAAGTCAAAGACAAGGCTCCCAAATATTATTGTAATACCCTTAGTGTTAAATAGTCTTAAGACCAAATAAAGGCCATCATGTTAGCTCAAACCAAGCTCACCTCTCTTTGAGACATCTCCTTGTATTTCTTCAATCACTATAGATTAGTGTTTTAAGATGAGGAGGAAATGGTGGAACGGTCTCAAACTCTATAGGAATGCCTCATTCTGGTTACCCACAAATTAAAGGCAAAGATAAATGACTCTGAGATGCACTATTAAGCCTATAAAAACTCAAAGAGGTCATCCACTAGATGAGTAATGATAAATCCCTAGCCTTTATGGATATTCATGGTAATTATATAAGTCCATAAAGGAATTTATTGAGATTGAATTACTTTGTGTTTTTAAATAAGCCCTGCAAAACCATTCTTTAGGTTTTTTAATCAATCAAACTCATATCAAATTCATACCTAAAGTTGGGGATCCAAAGTTCATTACCAGTTGGCATCCTATCACCTTGTTAAATGTCTTATTAAATCATTTCTAAATCCATTTCCAATCATCTTTTTTCATTATCACTGCACTTTTTAGACCAAAGCAAACAAGCTTTAGTAGAGCTCAGTGTATCCTTGACAAACTTATTATTGTCTAAGAAGGAATGGAATAGTCTAGAGATTCAAGTAAGAGAACCTTTTTCTTCATGTTGGACTTTGAAAAACCCTAAGATAGAATTGAATTGATTTTCATATTGGCCATGCTAAATTCTCTTCATTTTGTCTAGTTATATATTGATTTTCATATTGGACATGCTAAATTTCCTTCTTATTTAGACTCCATTAGAACATAGAGTGTGAATTTATGTGTGGTGGTGAAATCCATAGTCAAAATCCCCTTAGGACTATGACAAGTGTGTGGGTGTCACTTCCACATCATGTTTCCTTTTAAAAACAAAAAATGGGAGGGTTTTTTAGTAGTTTTTGATCCTCTGAGATTCATCGCTAAGACAAAGGGAGGAGAGCATACATCATTGTAGCCCTTGGGTGACATTTAAACAATAAAAAATATTTGTTAATTATTTAATTAAGTGTGATATATACAAGATGATTTTCAAAATACCAAAATCTTTAATAGGCATCCTGCAAAGCAAGTGATTAGTAATTTTAATTTGGCAATCTCGAAGGGCAACTTGTAAGATAAGGGGTTAGATAAAAAATATGACCTACAAGACAAGATGTTAGTAGTCTTAAGCAAGAAAAAATTTCCACTAGATTCAACCTTATAAGCCTCAATAAAAAAAATGAAAAAAAACATGGTTTTTAAATTATAACTCTTTGAATGATGGGCCAGGATGTGGGGGTTTAGGTATGGCATCCCCCAACGGGGTAAAGGGGCAATGCCCCTTATGGGGTTAAGGGGTAGCGATCCTTATGGGGTCTAAGGTAAGTACCCTATGGAAGGTTGAGGGGTAGCAACCTCGATGCCAAAATTAATTTGAGGCTTATAAGATGCTCAAAATGATGCAAAATTCACCAAAAAAGATCTAAAAAGGGCAATCAAAAAAGATAAATTTTGAAGCAAACAAAGGGAAATTCAAAATTCAAAATCGCTACTATAGTAAAAAAAATCATAGATGAATAATTAGTGATGTGTAAAATCACATATAGGAACTCAAAATCATAGATGGCATGTCAAAATGTAAATGCAGACAAGCGATTTTGCCAAGATGGTTAGGTAGACTGCTAGCAATTAGGGCAAAACCATGACTGTCAGAGGCAAAATCATAGCTTGACATCAAAACTATGATTAAGCTTAAGTGATTTTTTAGATTCAATAAAAATATATATGTTTATAGATTTAAAAAATATTGAAGTATTTATAGAATGTGTTTAAACATGATTTTATCAAATTGTGATTATTTATAGTGATTTACAAAAGTTTACAGGACTAAAATATGATTAGCTTGAGTTTGATTCAAGATTGTAAGTGAATAGTTAGAGTATTGATTTAGAGTAGATTTTTGGTTTATTCCTACAAAATAAATGCTATAAATAGAGATGGATGCCTACAGGCAGTAAGAAAAATATGTGTAATTAGCAATATAACATAGGATATTTATAGTTTTAGATCATAAAAAATTTACCCCTTATTCATGCAATATAACAGGTCTAGACAAAAAGCCAAAACACTAGAAAATCTAATTATAGATTTTGTTAGTATGATTAAAGGCAATTTATGAATTAAATCAAAATCACAAGTAGAACTTAAATATCACAACTCTAAATAAGTGATTTTGACTAACCAAAATGAAATGACTAAGTCAACCTAACAACTAATGGTTAAGGTGATGGTTTGATGCAAAATCATGTCTATTGAGGGCAAAATCACAAGTGACATTATCAAAATTACCCTTTGTAGAGCAAAATCACTTTTCACCTAAAAGGTGAGAATTTTTGAATTTTTTAAGCCCAACTTATTCTTGAACCTAACCTAAAATCTAGATTTAAACACTTTACAAACACAAGGTCAGTCCAAAAGGAGGGCTCCCACTATCGTCAACAAATGTGAGATGATGAATTTGAACAATTGATTATGATATACAAATTATATCAAGATCACTCAAATCTACAATCTACTTCATAAATTTGGATCCAATGGATCACAATGCACATAAATAACAATTAAAACCAACATTATAAATCTAAAGCTAAATGCTACAAACAAGATTCAAGACTAAAAGACTAAAAACTAAAGACTATTGATGTTGGATTGCTGTAGATAGACTTAGATTTTTGACAACATGTAATTAGCTTTGACAATATTTTTATTAATAGAGTAGTGATTGATTTATGGATTTGAACATAATATTGACATGAAGGCTCATGGATTTTCTAGTTGGTTCAATGGAGGTGAGCTTGGTTTAAATAAGCAAGGGAGGGAGTTTTTTTAATGAATTAAAAATTCATCAGAAGCCTTTAGAGAAGAAGAATCTAGATATGAAGGAGGGAATTATAAGGAATTTAAAATTCCTTAGAATTTTATTGGGAGAGAACTCTCTAGAAAAGGAGAAGGGTGGTGGAGAGTAGGCACTAGGCATGTAGGAGAGCCTAGAGGATATGTGGGGAAGTTTTTAGGAATTTAAAATTATCAAGTGGACAAGTGGGGATTAAATGGAATTTAAAAATGACAAGTGGGTGTAGGAAGAGTTATTTAATTAAATGGGATATTAATAAGTGGGATAAAAGGATTAAATTTTTGTGGGATGTAAATAAGGTTAGTAGATGAAGAATAATGGAAAGGGGTGTTAGAGAAAAGAGTAGGAGGATTAGTAAGGATGGATTAGATAACATTAGATAGGATTAGTGATCATGAGATGAAATTAGTGATGTCAGTGTCGACATTAACATGTTGATGAAGGCAAGCAAATTTAGATGCATACAAGTGATTCCTAAGGAATGGGGCCCCTATCATGTCTAAAATCAGGTTCATAGCTCTGGTCAAAAGTGATGATAAAATAAAATTTTAAAAATAATGCTAACAATCTATATAGTGAAATTGACCATTGGACTAACCCAAAAATACCTTTGAGTGAGTGAATTTGTAAAATATGTGATAAAAATAAAATTTAGAATGAACAACATTTCATTTGAATATATACTTCCTTCAATAATTTGAGAAGTAACTTCACCTAACTTTATAACTCAGTGATTTTCCATGAGCTTCTAGCTTTTAAGAATGAAAATGACTTAGGTCTAGACATTTAATTTTGCTATGAGGGTAGTTATTAGTTGTAGAATTACAAAATTCTAGGTTACTTATGTGTTTTTCATTCTCCCCCTATTTTTTTACTCCCTCTCCTCCCTCCCTTGTTTTCCTTGAGTTTTGGGCCTTTGTCCAAAACCATACATTATATGGTTCAAGGATGAGCCTTTTTTATCCTTTTTTTAGTCTCTTATACCTCATGTCCCTAATTTGTCAACATCTCCAACAGATTTTTAGTTAGCTTGTGCACCAATAAGTTCATAATTTGAATTTGAAAAGTCTATAAATACATAGGTGCATTACTATATATTGGATCATGAACGGACATGAAATAATCGAGAAAGACATAAATTTTATTTTGAAAGAACAGTAATGGAAGTGTAAGAGCAATCAATTCAATAATTAGAGAAAAATTCAAGAATAATATCAAGAAATTTTCTATTTGCATTGCATTCATTCTAGCATGAAAATCCATATAAAACTAGGCCTTACATTAACATATTGCTTGTTGAGATGCATTGTGATCTATAAACCCTTAAAAGTAATTCTTGCTAGAATTTGCATAACCACAAAGTGTTGTTCAACTTTGAATTTGCTTCAAAATGACAACTAAATACTCAATTAACTTAAAAATCATGTGATGTGTTGTTGGAAAACATAAAAAATAATTTATAACTTAAGCATGAATGTAAAAAACATGAACAAAACATGTAAACCATGCAGACATAAAAGGCACAAGTTTTTTTAATCTAAACCTTGAGATGGGGAAAAATCAATTGGAAATAGCAATTACCCAACTTCCAATCCTCTTATCACCAAATATGGATTAAAACTTGAGTTCCTTAGAATAAGTACAAAAAATAGTTTGTTATCTTGCTCATAGAGCTCCCTCTGTTCCTTTCTCCAATCCTTCCTAAAATCAATTGAATACCAACTATGATCATTGATGCCTTTTCTATATTTGTGCCTTTTCTTATCATGCCCAGGGATGTCCTTTATTGTATTAAAGAATTCCCAAATGTCTCAAAAACCAAAGAGATAACTTCCTCTATTTTTATAGTAATTATATAGTTATTATGGAAAAAAATTGTTGGTTAATGTAGACTGACATTTTTGAATCTATCTTGAGAGTTTTGTAATTATCGCTTTATAAAAAATTGATAGTTACATAGTTATCACCTAAATAAAGTGATAATTTTTCACCATACATAAAATACTTCAATTAAATCCCTGTGGTTTACTGAAACTGAGTTTATTTTGGTGGATTGATGAAGTGGATTATTTTCATTATACTTATGGATCACATTGAGTGTTGATTGCAAAATTTATCCCTTACCTAGGGGCCTAATAATAGCTGAAGGATAACACAACCCCCAAGTACACCTCATTTTTTTATTTTTTTATGATTTTTTAGGGTTTTGTAAAAGGAGATAAATTTTTCAAAGATCTGCATATAATTTTAGAAAAGTGAGTGACATTTTTGGTACCCCGAAGCAAATGAAAAATATTAGCAAATCAAATTTCACCTGCAACAAAATTGTCAAAACTATACATTGACATTTCAGGAAGAGTGCATTGACATTTATATAAGAGTGCACTTAAATTTCTAAAAGAGTGGTTCCCTCTATTTTTTTGGGTTGTGTTCATCTCTCCATATGGAAATGTTATGGGATGTTTATTTTTGACATTTATATCTAGACTCACAATAAATCAAATATTCTTCTTAAACCATCTATTGTCATGTATTACATATGAAATATTCTTTTATACAAATTAGAGTTAATTTATTAATTAATTTTATTAGGCCTAGTTGTAATGTTTTATGGATAGATGTATTACATGTTAATGTAAAATCACATTCCCATACTATTTTTTTGCAAACCTCAACTCTCTCACATCCCTTATAATACTACACCAAGTGTGATTTACATCTTAATTTAGGTCAAATTTGTAGCATAAGTCAATGTTTTTAGATGTTTTTATCTTGAAAAAATTAAGAATTCACATTGATTTTGGTTGTGCATGATCAATGTGATTTGACATTGTTTTACACTGATAATCGATTCGACCCTTTTTACGCCCTTCACCTAATTTTATAAAATGAATCAATGTAATTTTATTATGTTAAAAAACTATGAAAAATATAATTTAATTATTTTTAATTAAAAAAATTATATTATATCCACTTTTTATTATTTATAAATGTATATAGTATATATTCTATATTCTATATTTTATTTATATATTTTATGTTACTTTATAAATATACAAATTTTAATTTGAAAAATATTTTTTAATATTTATAAATATATTATATTATATAATAATTTAAAGATATATATGTCATGGAAAATAGGTTATAATAAGTTCTTCCAAAAAGTATCTCACCTGAGCAAGAAGGCTTTGTTGCTAGGAGGAAAATCCTAGATAACATTGTGTTGACCCATGAGTAAATAAACTCAATTTATGCTCAGTCATAACAACATGCTAATAAAACTATATATGAACAAGTATTTTTATATAATGAACTATTATTTAATACTTTATAGTATGGAAAAAATCAACTTCAACAAAGATTAGCAGAACTAGGTGGCTAGTTGCATCACATCACCAAACTTCTCAGTATTGGTGAGTTTTGAATCTGTTAGTTTTTTTGGGACTCAAGAGGATTATGATAGGGATATCCTCTCCCTCCTTATATTTTTATCATTGTAGTGGAATATCTTGGGAGATGGATTACACACCTCATGTCCCAAGGAAAACTCGAAGGCATTGCTATCATTGATGGCTCTGCAAAAGTCACAAAACTTTAGTTTGTTGATGACACTGATCTTGTTGGGGAAAATTCTATTCAAAAGGTAAAATAACTAAAAAAATACATTAAATTTATATGAGAAAGCCTTATGGAAAATGATTATAAAAATAAATCCAAATTTTCTTCTTCCAACTTAATAAATATGCTAAAACTACCATTTATTGTGAACTAGTTATTAAATCAAGTTCTCTTCCTTGTACTTATTTAGGAAATCCATTTTTTGAGGGCATAAATATTGTTAGTGCAGTCACAATAAAATTTTAAGGTTGGAAAGGGAAATTATTCTCCTTTATGGGGAGAATCCATCTCTTTTAAAAAAAAAATCAAATAATTCCCATATACATGACTTGTGTACTTTGATCCCTATCAAAGTTAAAAATGCCAATAAAGCAATCAAGACAAGATTCCTTTGGAGTGGCACTGTGGAGGGAAAAAAATAACCTCTTATCAAATGGGAATTAGTTAGTCTCCCAAGATATTGGGGAGGATTGGGAATCAAAATCAACATGAGAATGAACTTCTCTCATAGGGATAAGTCGGTCTAGAGATTATACTTTGAGAAAAATGCTCTTTGGAGCATGGTTAATAAAATAGAATATTTGGACTCAATGTCCCTGGAAAGTATTTTAACATTTCATGAACACTTTAAAGGATCACACATATGGAACTTAATAACTAAGGCCATTAATATCCTTAGACCATTACTCAAATGGAGGGTTGGAAAAGGGGGAAAATTTAAGTTTTGGTTGGAAGATTAGATTTGCCCTCAACCCCTTGCTTCCATGAGTCAAATGGACAACCTTCACAACTAGTGCAGTCATAGATTTAAAGATAAGGTCGTTAATTAATATAAGTCAGAAAGATATGGTTGGGTGAATCTATAAGTTCCTTCTGAGTTGTTATAAATTGTAAAAGCCTTGGTAGTCCTCTTAAGGTTTTTTCATTTCAATAATAAATATGACAAACTAATATGGATGGGCTCCAAGTTTGGAGGCTATTATTTTAGTGGTGGTTACAATGTTCTTATGGATTTAGAATATGTTATTCCTAGCCATTTTCTAACTAAGCAAATTTGAACAAATTTGGCCTCCCCAAAGCTAATGTTTTTCTCTAGCTTACTATTTGGGATAAAAATTTGACCCTTTCAAATTGGCCAAAAAAAGACTTTCAAGACCCCTTTTGTGGCCACTTTTGTAAACACCATGAAGAAGATATGACCCATCTAATATTTCATTGCGCATTCATCAGTGTAATTTGGGTTTTTTTAATTTAATAAATTCAATTTTCCTTTTGTTATTCCAAAAGACCTAAAAAACATTCTTTTTACATGGATATCTGCTTTAAGGTCTCCACCATGAGTTCAAATTTAAAACTGAAACCTAGCTTTGATTTTTTGGAAAGAAACTAAAGCATTTTTAAATTTAAAAACCAAGATTTATCTCTTATTATGGACACCATCCTAAAGAGGATGAAGGAATTAATGACCATTTGGCCTCCAAAAGTTAGGGAAATCATTCCTATGGATGTTTGGATTTTTTAAAATAAGAAAGGAGTTCTTTAGGGAATCCCTAATAATAGGGTTGACATCAATAGAAAAATTGACAAAATATTTATTTGGACTCCCCCTCAAAGCTTAGATATAAAACTAAACTCCGATGGGGCAACCAAAGGAAATAAGTGCTAAGTTTTCTCAGTGATTCAAATTGTTTGTTAATGCAAAATGCTCACTATTTACCAATTTCAGATACTCATGACAAAATTCTTAATTTCTATCTTTTTACATGAAATTGACTTATTTAGTTAAAATTTATGTTCAATACTTATTAAAAACAAGTAAATGAATAGAAACAAATAAAACACAAACCAAATTGATAAGGGAGTTTGCCCTTGTTTAGGCTACGTCTTCAAGTCCAAAAAGTACCCAAATTGATCTATTAAATGGTGAAAAATACACTTTTCATATAATGTTTACACCAAAATATGACTTTGATTTGTAAAGATAACCTCTGTTCTACCTCTAAGAAGTCTTTTCAACAATCTCTTGTATGGAAGTTGCCCTTTCCTACATAAAAAGACATTTTCTTACTTACTCTCTTTCAAGGGGATAAAAACCAAATTTTCCCTTTTTCAAATACAATAATGAGCCTTTTATAAAAAATTTAAAGCCCTTGTTTTATGCGTTGAAGCCTTATATTTTTATCTAATACTTTGGGATTGAAATCCCCCTTCCATTACCTTATTTTTAAGCTTGGATAAGGTTTCCACACATTTTAGATGGGATTAATCCCATATTGATAGGGTTTTTTAATAATAATGTTTAAATAAAAGTTTCAACATCGCATGAATTGGTTTTAAGACCAATCTTTTCATGTCTTAGGGTTGGTTTTAGATGCTCCACATGTTAAGATACCATTGGTACATATGTCAAGCCCCAATTGGGCCACTTGTACATAATCAATCACCATGCTAACATCATCATTGTTCCCTATGTATATTTTTTTACTTGTTTGGCTTTTGATTCAACAAGCCAAAACTTTTGCATACAAAGTCTATTTTAATCCATTCAAATTATGTTGGAAAGCTCTCGAGGAGATATTCAATGTGCAGGTAGTTTTAGAAAATTGTAGACCATTTGATTAGATCAGTGTGGGGATCACTCCTCCCCACTAAAAAGATTTTGGACCACCAAAAGTCTTGTTTTTATTTTGAAAATAAGTGAGTATACATCTCCCTCACTTTTCTGATTTTCATCTACCTTTTATTAGTTGGATTTGTTCTTTTTAGGCCAACTTATAGGTATTCAACATCTCCTCTTGGTGATGTCCTTGTATTCATTTCAAGAATCATGTCTTCCTACAACTCATCAACATATTTAGGATTAAAATCATCTATAGAGGGATCTTGAACATTCTCACCATGATCTATGATCATAAGAGGCTCATACAATTTCAATTTTTTAACATTTACAACTGAATACATCTACATATAAGGTGGTAATTCCAATAAAAAATCATTATTACCAATATTTTCCAAAATATTAAATTTGCTATACCTTATTGGTTTTATTTTTTACCTTCACCTTTGAGGTGATCTTTATTTACATGAAGCCAAACTAGATCACTAACTTGGAAGTGATGATCAACCTGATGCTTATCATGCCTAGCCTTATACTTGGCTTACCTCTTTCTAACTGCTCTTAGACAACTTGATGAATGGATTGAACCTTCTGTATGAACCTATTGGCTTTGTCTTCATCCTTACTTCCATTTATTTCTATTTCTTATCCAAAAGTGAAGTCCAAGGGAGACTTAGGCAAATGATCAAAACAAGTCTCAAAAGGAGATTTACTTGTATAAGAATGTATGGCATGAATATAATCATGTTGCACATTACTCAAGTGTTCATCCCAAAGCTTGGGATGGTTGTTAAAAAATACTTGGAGTAAATGAACCACTATACGATTGAATACTTTTATTTTATCATTAGTTTATTGATGAAATGCAATACTCTTCTTGATTATATCCATATAGTCCCACAAAGCTAAGCAAAAGTTACCAATGAACCAAGAATCTTGATCATAAATAATAGATGTGGGTAAAAAAAAATGAACCAAAACATTTGTTAGGTTGTGCAGCTAAAAACTTCACTGATGCAAATGGAGGAGGTTGTTGAGTTGCAGAGCAACCAATGTCGGCAGGCCAACCGACGTCAGTCATATTTAGTGTTCGCAGTAACCGACATCGATTAGGGGTTAGCTGATATCGGTCAGACAAGAACCGACGTCGGTAACCTGTGTGTGCATGCATTTGCATGTGCTTCCAGAACTGGTCTAATTTTAGATGGACAATCAGTTTGCATGTAAAAGACTAATTTTAGTCTTGAGTCTGTGTTTCTAATTATTGTAATTAGGAAGTCTAATTATTGTTTATATGGGATCTATTTAAGAGACCCATGGGGCTGTATTGTAATGTGTAAAATCATAATGACTTACAAAGGCAAGGACAAGGGTTCTTCTAGGTGTGTAAGATCTAGGTTTGTAGGTGTGCAAAACTAGGTTGATCTGTAGTTGTGCAAAATTAGGGGAGATCTACATGGTAAGTAAGGTCGGTTGATCTACAGGTGTGTGTGTGCAAGGTCAAAGGAGATTTTCAACACAATAGGGAGCAATATTAGGGAGATCTACTTAGAGTACATGGTGTACTCAGTGGTGTACTGGAAGTAGGCAACAATGGTTGTGTTGATTATCACTTACTGGTTGGTGTAATGCCAGTATTGTTACTGATTGGTTGAAACAACAACTCTGTGTTTGAGTTGATTATGTTTGTAATTGAGAGAGAGAACTCTTGAGGGAGAATTAATGGTACGCCCAAGAGGTGTGGGAAGAGTGTGAATTCTTCATTGTATTTCCTTCTAGAAGAGTATTAATATAAGGTTGTATTCTCTCATATTCTATGCTATTTCTGAATTCTAGTTACTTATTATTCTAGTTTAATTTCATGTTTAGTTGCTTATACAAAGGTAATCAAGTGTGCTCTTAAGGAGCAGGGATCCTAACAATTGGTATCAGAGCTAGGATCACCAAGTGATACCACTAACAATTGGTATCAGAGCTTGGTTAGGTACACTAACAGGTGGTCAGAGCATGTTAAGTGTTTGTTGATTACAAGTCACTCTCAGGGGTTTCTGATTGAGTGGGAGTAAGGAAATGGCAGAAAAAAGTACACTAAGAATGGAGAAATTCAATGGCAAGAATGATCAATTACGAAATTATTGAAAGAAAGAGCAGGTAAAGAAAGATTGTTGGTTGGTAGAAGATCAACATGAAGGAAATGAAGAAGTAGATGTTGTAGGTATTGTTGCACAAGATGCTCTTGTATGTTCTTTGGATAAAGTAGAATCTTGGGTTTTAGATTTATTTAGGGGTTGGTGAGCCTTGTCAAATTGTTGGCAAAGGGAAAGTGTGGCTGAAATTGTAGACGGGCAACACATGGGTGTTGAAGAAGGTCATGCATGTCCCAATCCTGAAGAGGAGTCTAATTTCTGTAGGAAAGTTAGGTGATGAAGGTTGCACAATTACTCTCAAAATGAAATCTTAGAAAGTTTCCAAGGGTGCACTTGAATTAGCATGTGGTAAGAAACTATGTACTCTTTATCTATCTACTTGTATTACTGATTCTCCTTCTGGTTTATCTACTTCAGATGTAGATGCAAAGATGTGGCTCTGTAGGCTTGGTCACATGAATGAGAAGGGGATGCATCTTCTTAAGAGGAAGTCTGATGTCTTTGACAAACTTAAGAACTGGAAAGCCTTGGTTTTCATGGAGAAGATGATGGATAGAGATCAGCTCAAGGGGTTGAATAATTTTGAGCAGGGTAGTTTGGACAAGGTTATGATCCAAAGTGATCTCGCAGGTAAAAATTCATCACTCATAGGAAAACATAGTTAACAACGTCGGTCAAGTAGAACTGACATCGAACAGGTAGGTACCGATGTTGATCATGTGCAGACCAGAGTCGGTGGTGTCAGGCAAGTGGAGACCGATGTTGGTGACTAGGTGGACACCGACGTCAGTCAGGGAACCTGTGTCAATGATCAGGTGGAATTGACATCAGTCGAGTGCAGACCAGGGTCGACCAGAGAATGGATTTTGGGCAGACAGTAAGCTGTCAAGGAGTCTCAAACACCCATATGGAGGACTAAAAGGGTAAGTAAGCCTCAAATTCGTTATTCCCCTTCTTTATACTACTTAAACTTGTTGTTCATTGATGGTCAAGAACTAGGTAGTTTTGAAGAGGCAATGCAGGTAAAATCCAGGAAACAGTGGGAGCATGGCATGAATGAGGAAATTGATTCCTCGAGAAAGAACCAAATGGGAGATTTGGTAGAGTTGCCAGCCAAAATGAAAGCACTAAAAGACAAATGGATTCCTAGGTTAAAGAAAGGAGAGAATGGACACGTGAGACAGAAGGCCAAGTCATATGGTCTTGACCATGATCTAGGATAGTGGTATAGGTTTGGCAGGTGTATGACAAAGCATGGTTTTAGTCAATGTCAATGTAATCACTGTGTTTATTTTACCAAGTTGGATAATGGTTGTGACATTATCCTATTACTGTATGTGGATGATATGCTTGTTGCAAGTTCATATATGTAGGGATTTGCTGAGCTAAGGGTAAAATTAGTTCAGAGGTGTGCCAGGAAGGATTTAGGAGGAGTGAAAATCCTTGGTATGAGTATTTTTAGAGATAGGGAAAGTCACAGGTTGATGTTGTCTTAGGATGATTATGTGAATAAGGTAGTGGAGAGGTTCAATATGCAGGATGCAGAACTAGTTAGCACACCTATGGATGGACAGTTCACAGAACAGTGTCCCAAATCACATGATGAGGTTGAGTACATGTGTACTAGGCCTGATGTTACCCAAGCAGTGGGAGTTTTCAACAAGTTTGTAGCCAATTTGGGAAAGGAGCACTGGAAAGCAGTTCAGTGGATTCTTAGGTATCTAAGAGGGACCAGCAATAGGGATTCATGCTATGCAGGGTCAGGCACTTCTCTACATGGGTATGTAGATTCAGATATGGCAGGGTACTTGGATGACAGGAGTAGCACCACAGGATATGTGGTAGTTGGTCTTTAAGACTGAACATGAAGAGGGATAAAAGCCAAGAAACAAAATTAGATGATGTACAGGTACGGGTACAGGTGCAGCTATTTATCTCCAAGTGGGAGATTGTTAGGTTGTGGAGCTAAAAGCTTCACTGATGCAAATGGAGGAGGTTGTTGAGTTGCAGAGCAACCAACGTTGGTAGGCCAATCGACATCGATCATCTTTAGTGTTTACAGTAACCAACATCGGTTAGGGGTCGACTGACATCAGTCAGATAGGAACCGACGTTGGTAACCTATGTGTATGTGCATTTGCATGTGCTTCCAAAACTAGTCTAATTTTAGATGGACAATCAGTTTACATGTAAAAGACTAATTTTAGTCTTGAGTTTGCATTTCTAATTATTGTAATTAGGAAGTCTAATTATTGTTTGTATGGGATCTATTTAAGAGACCCATGGGGATGTATTGTAATATGTAGAATCATAAGGACTTGCAAAGGCAAAGACAAGGGTTCTTCCAGGTGTGTAAGATCTAGGTTTGCAGGTGTGCAAAACTAGGTTGATCTATAGTTGTGCAAGATCAGGGGAGATCTACATGGTAAGTAAGGTCAGTTGATTTGTAGGTGTGTGTGTGTGTGCAAGGTCAAAGGAGATCTGTGGGGTAGCAAGGTCAAAGGAGATCTGCAACACAACAGGAAGCAAGATCAGGGAGATCTACTTGGAGTACGTGGTGTACTCGATGGTGTACTAAAAGTAGGGAACAACGGTTGTGTTGATTGTCACTTACTGGTTGGTGTACTGGCAGTATTGTTACTGACTGGTTGAAACAACAACTCTGTGTTTGAGTTGATTGTGTTTGTAATTGAGAGAGAGAACTCTTGAGGGAGAATTATTGGTACACCCAAGAGGTGTGGGAAGAGTGTGATTTCTTCATTGTATTTCCTTCTGGAAGAGTATTAATACAAGGTTGTATTGTCTCTCATATTTTGTGTTGTTTTTGAATTCTAGTTACTTATTATTCTGGTTTAATTCCGTGTTTAGTTGCTTATACAAAGGTAATCAAGTGTGCTCTTAAGGAGCAGGGATCCTGACAACATTGTTGAATAATAAGTGTGTAGTCTCCTCATCTATGATATTTTTATTATAGGGCACCAAAACACTCATTTTTCTAAATCTATCCACAACCACTTACAAATAGTCATGATTCTTTCTAGACATAGGCAAGCCACCACAAAGTCCATAGAAACACTCTCCCATGGATGGGTTGGAAAAGGGAGTGGGTTATACAAGCCCAAATTCCTATTACTAGGATTTCTAGTGATACAAAAAATATAACCTTTTACATATTTGGATACATCCGAGGCCAATAACAATCTCTTTACAACTGTGCAACTATTTTCCCAATGCCAAAATGACCTAAAAAAAGAGAAGTATGTGATTCTCTAATCACATGGACTCTTTCATCTTGTGTAATTCATAACTTATCAAGATGATACAATAATCCATCATGCATGTGATAGTCTAATTCTTCTACCTACTTTCCATGATCTAGATCTTTATAAACATCCTTAAAGTCAACATCTCTAGCATATTGTTCTTTATAATTTTCATGTATTAAATAAATATGTTACAAAATAATAGATACTACAATAGGAGGTATTGAAAGCATATCAACTACCTTATTTTGTGTACCTTTTTAATCCCTGATCATGAGATGACAATATTTTAAAAACACCATCCAAAAAAAGTGCCTTGATTATTGTAACTTTAACTGTGATTGGAGATACTGTAAAGGATATTGATCCATGTGGAGTATTTTATCTTTGCCCATTAAGTAATGGTTCCATTTTTTCACACTTTGAACTAAAAAATATAACTCTTTATCATAGGCAGGATATCCCCTTACTAAAATTGTGAATTTTTTATAATGATAACAAATAGGCTTTCGCTTCTCCATCAAAATTGCACCCATAGAATCATCACTTGCATCAATTTTAATCTTGGATGGCTGTCACAAATCTATAAGTTCTAACACTAGGGCTATGCTTATATTTTATTTTAGCATGTCACAAGATTTTTTATGCTTGCCTTCCCACTGAAAGACCTATTTAGTACTTATCAAAGCATGAAAAGGAGATGTAATCAATGAAAAGTTAGCGATAATCTTCCTCCAATATTAGACTACCCCAAGGAAGCTTCTAACTATAGTTATATCATCATGCTTAGGCCATTTTGTTATGGCTTCAAATTTAGAGGGATCAATTTTCAATTCACCACTTCCTACTACATAGCCTAAGTATAATAAATATGTTTTACCAAATTCACATTTAGACATCTTTAGATATAATTTCTCCCTTTGTAAAGTTTATAAGACTTTCCTAATATGCTTTACATGATATTACCAAGTTTTAATAAAAATACAAATATCATCTAAGTAAACTATTATAAAATCATATATGAATGACCTAAATACATCATTCATAACCCGCATGAAAGTAGCAGGTGCATTACAAAATCCAAAAGGAATAACAAGCCACTCAAAAATACTTTCTTAGTTTTGAAAGTAGTTTTCCAAATATCATCTTCATTAATTCTAACTTGGTGATAACCAATTCTTAATTTTAACTTAATGAAACAAATAACATTTTTCAAATGATCTAAAAATCATCAATGTGAGTAAGAGGGTAGTAGTTTTTACCATGATTTTGTTTAGTGCTCATAAATCCAAACACATCTGCCAAATGTCATCTTTCTTTGCCACCAAATTAATTGGCGAACCACATGGATAAGTGCTTAGCCAAATGAACCCTTTCTTGAGTAACTCTTGAAATTGCTTCTTTATTTCTTCATTCTCTACCACATACAACCTATACATACTAATATTAAGAACACATGCATCTTGTTGCAGTTGTATTTCATGTTGAATATGCCTTTTAGGAGCTAAATCTTGTGGATCCTAAAAAACATCATCATATTTAGACATAATATTAAATATTTCATTTTTATATTTAGGATCACATCCTTCTAGAGCCTTGGATTTATCATCATCCTTGGATTTTACAATCATGAATGTAAAGTTCTTGCTTACATTGACAAGATTTTTCATTTGACCTACACATACAAGATATAAGTTTGCCTTTATCTGATGGGATATTACAATGTATTCAACCCTATCTTTTAAAATACAATATTTATTCTCTTCCCTATAGAAGATTTATTTTATATCATACAAATAAGGACTTCCAAACACAATACCACAAATATCAAGTGGAACCACATCTAACTCTACCTCATCAATGAACTTGGAGGTGATTGTAAATTTCATTCTACATGTTTTAGTGACTTGTAATTTAGCACCATCACACACCCATCCCAAAGGGTATGGATTAGGATGCAGTTTATTAGTAAGTCCTAATATGTTCACAACTTCTTCAGAAATGAGATTAGCTTGAGATCCACTATCAAAAAGAGTATCTATCTTTGTATGCTTATAAATTAATCCAATGTGGAAAATCCCACTTCTTTTATTTTCATCATGCATAGATTTATAAAGCAAAGAATAATGAGAATTAAGAGATTTAGTGCTAGAAAAGGAAGAAGATAAACCTTGCATGCCCACAGTGGTGAATTTGGTCTCATAACTAAAATTAGAGTTGAGATCTTATCGTATTATTTTTGTAGTCTTTTTACCTTTCTTGTTCCCAAGCCATTTTGTCTTAGGTTTTACATTCTGTGTGGAGCTTAAAACACTTAGCATCTTCATGGCCTTCTCTCTTGAAATGAGATCAAAAATGATTCACATCCTCTTTCTTGATCATGGAAGTATGTTTCATCATACCCTTTCCTTTAGCTTTGCTTTCAGGAAATTTACTTGGTTTCTTTGTGAAATGTTCCCTATCCTTGGTCACTTTACCCCTTGATTCAATATGGGTAGTTTGGAAAAAAAATCATCAAGATTAGCATGGTTAAACATTAGTATTGTATGCCTCAAATAACTATGTAACCCACCAATATATTTTGGAAGAGTTTCTTGAGTGTAAAGGGGAATGCCTAACACCAAATCCTTATTTATAGACTCTTAATTGTAGTCTTGTACACTTTGACCCTTGGTTTTCCTTAAAATTTTCCAATCCATAGTAGCTTGTTGTAAATAACCAAAAGGATATAATTGATTTTTCAATACAAAAACAAAATCAACCCAAGAAGAAATCACGTTACCATTTTTAGGAGATCTTCTTGTGTCTTACTCTCCCACCAAATGAGTGTTTTACCACCCAACTAAAGAGCAGCTAACTATTTTTTTTCCTCACTGTGAATCTTCTAAACCCTACAATATACTTCCATTTACTTCATCTCATGATCCAATTTATCTGCACTAACCTCTCCATTATAAATTGGCAAATCAAACTTCACATCAAGCTTTACCATGGAAGAAGTAGAATTAGAAACTTCATTTTGTTTATCAAATGAAGAACTAGAAGGTTTGGAAGGAGATGGAGGAGATTTAAAAGGTTCTTCTCCTTTACCCTTACCAATGGTTGAGGGTTCCTCCTCTTGTTTATCTTCATTTTCACCTTCGATCCTCTCCTTCCTTTTCTAATACAAATTTTCCACCATGCTCTTCATATCTAGAAAAAATTGATGGAAGGCCACTTCTAAGTCTAGTTTTACCCTAGGATGAATCCTTGTATTGACTTGCAATTTTTGCCTATTTTTTTGGTTATGCTCTTTGAGTGATCTTTCACTACACTTGTTCTTAGATCTGGTTAACATGCAAAATAAAAACTTGTAAATCCAAAAACCACATTAAATATCCTAGATCAAATTGCTTTGATACTAAACTTGATCTGAATTTTTATTTAATGCAAAATGCTCACTATTTACCAATTTCTGTTACTCATGACAATATTCTCAAAGTTTATCTTTTTATGTGAAATTTATTTATTTGTCTAAAAATCAAGGTTAGTACTAATTAAAAATAATAGATAAATGAATATAAATAGAGAAGATACAAACCAAATTAATAACAAAGTTCACCCTTTTGAGGGATACATCTCCAGGTCTAAAAAGCATTCAAATAGATCTGTTAAATGGTGCAAAATACACTTTTCATATAATGTTTACACAAGAATATGACTTTAGTATACAAAGATAACCTCTTCTCTACCTTTAGGAAGTATATTTAATAATATCATGTATGTAAGTTACTCTTTCCTACATAAAAAGACACTTATTTTTTTCATACTTACTTTCCTTCAAAGGGCTAAAAAATAAGTTTTTTTCTCTGCCCTTTTTCAAATACAATAATGACCCTTTTAAAATGTTTCCAAGTCCCTTGTTTTATGGGTTAAATCTTTATATTTTTATTCAATACATTTGGATTTAAAACCCCCTTCCATTGCATTGTTTTTAGGCTTGGATAAGGCTTCCATGCAATTTAGGTGGGATTCAATCCCACATTAATAGGAATTTTTAATAATAATGTTTTAAATAAAAGTTTCAACACCATATGAATTGGTCTTAAGACCAATATTTGCTTGACACTTGTAGAATGTCTTAGGGATATTTTTGGATGTTTCACATGTCAATATATCATTGGTACATGTGTCAATCCCTAATTAGGCCACTTATACACATCTAGTCACCATGCTAACATCATCACTGTACCCTATGTATGTTTTTTATCTGTTTAGATTTTACTTTAGTAGGTAATAGTTTTTGCATATAAATTCCATTTGATTCTATTAAAATTGCATTATAAATCTCTCAAGGAGCTCTTTGATGTGTGGGTATTTTCAAAAAATTTATAGACCATTTGATCATATTAGTGTGGGTATCCCCCTAGATCACTCAAGCAAATTTTTTTGAGATAGTAAGGGTATGTCACTTCTAATATTTTTTGATGATCTAGGAAAAAAACTAATAATTTTTCTAAAACTAAGGCTCTATTGTGAGGTATTCATCTTGAAAAATAAAAAAAATGGATAAACGTGGTTATTGCCATAAAATAAAATACTAGTATTCACTAACAATTGAATGTCATCATTATAGATTGTATGTCTCTATTATCAAGGTTTTCTTCCTGGACTATCCTTCACACTCAAAGTGATTGAAACAAGTTTGTTGATCTCCTTTCCCACTTTGGAGTGAAGCAAAAAAAATAAATACTAAAGATTCAAAAAATTAGTCACATCATTAAATGATTGAATATATTTACCCAATTTTGGAGAGAGGTCTCCAAGACTCCCCACATTGATCAATTTTATGAGTCTTAAAAATCATTTATTGTCATTTATGAGTGGCATGATTGATGAGCCAAAGAATTTGAGTCATCAATTTTATGGCTTGATAGGCTAAAAAGCCACTGCCACTTCACTTATGTGACCATTTTGGCATGCAATTGGAGCAATGGTGGATATGCCTCCCATTTATGCATTTTTATCCTTTCATATTTTTGGTCTCGGCCTCCTTGATAGTCTACTTTGATGAAATAAAATTAAGAGGATTACAATGTGATCAGTGATTTTTCTTTTGAATTTCAGTAAGAAACTACTATGGGCTTTGAATTTTTTGGAGTGCTCCTATAAGGATAGGAAATTGGGTTTGTTTAGTATTACGTACTTTCCTTTTCTTGAAATATATTTATTTGATTTTAAACTAAATCATTCACTCTTATAATTTTTCTACCATTTTGCACTCCAATTGTGACTACATGCATTATTTCAATGGACACAAGGTTATCTGCACCTATGATGATCTTTTGTGGTCTAAGTGTTCATCACTGAGAAAGAATTTTCATTCTTGTCATTAATATATCTACCTTTGGAAGGGGTTTAATTTTTTTTTAGGACTCTTATTTCTTCCCAAAGTCATGATATTTACTTTGAGCTCCCTTTCTAGTTCACACAAGCTTTGTTCTTTAAAAAAAGCATGCCTTTTAAGTATAGGATGGGCTTTATGTTTTATGAAGGCATTTATGTGTTCTAATATAGATAACAATAAATATTTGAAGGAGGTGACGAGCCTTCTTTCAAAAGAAACACTCACTCGAGTAAAGAAAAGGAATCCTCAATTAATATTGTAAATGAGAAGAATTTTGAAATGATTCACAAGTATTTTATGGTTGATGTTTATTCATTATTCATTGGGCTTGTGGATGAAAATTATGACAGTTATTCACTCATGGCATCCTGAATGATAAAACCATTAGGCTAACTACAAAGCAAGCTTTGAAATTATGGAATTATTCTCTATTGGATGGTATCAAAGATGAAAATATTATCAAATGGTGTACTAAAAATATGTTTCATGCACATTTGGCTATTTGGATGGGAGAAGGTGCCTTGGTGGATTGCATACTCTATGCCATGAGAAATCTTGGTTAGTTCACCCCCAGATTAGACACTTTCAAATTTGCTTAGTTAATTAGTGTTAAAACTATTTTATTTTGGGAAATTAATGCTTATAAAATATATGAATATGTGGATCAATTTGGATTTATCTTGGCTTTTTGACTTGATCAAGTTTGGTTATTTCTAAAATCCACTACAGTGGAGGATATTTCCAAGATCTAAAAGATAGATGCAATATATGGAAAACTAGGCATACATTTTACAACCTTTGCATATTTGAATTTGGTCAATACTCTAGTTATTGCTACCTTGAAGATGAAGAAAGGATGTAGGGACCCATTTTGATGGTCTTTGACTCCAATGTAGATGGTTAATTTATGTTTTTATTGCTACATTTCCCATTTTTATTTATATTGATCATAGAACCTTCTTAGAGGAAAGTGACAACATGTTTAAATAAAGTTCCCTGATTTATTTAGGGTTTTATTTTGTATAATATATTAAATAGTGGGTTGTAACCCTTTTTTGACCCTCTGAAAAAAATTAAATGCATATATACACATTTTCAAATAAAATATTGCAATTTAACAAAAAAACCTTTTTTGGACCTTTATAAAAATTTATATACATATATAAACATTTTTAAATAAAATATTCTAATTTAACTAAAAAATTATAAAAAATGATATATACATGATTGCATTACATGAAAAAATAATATCATAGATGATAAAATAAATAAGTTTCCATAAAGAGGGAGTGAAAATTATGTATTATCCCTTGCAAAATAAACTTTAAAAAAATATGACTATTAGCTAGACCCTAGTGCTCATTGTGATCATTTTCTATCATGATATCATCACAATAATCATTTATCATGATACCATCATGATAATCATCTATCAGCTCATCATCTATGCCATATTCATACATTGAATGATCATCACACTCTAGGAAAAACCAAGAGCATTTAGCATGGCCAATATGAAAATCAATTCAATTATATCATAGGATTTTTCAAAGCCCAACATAAGGAAAAAGGTTCTCTAACTTGAAGCTATAGACTATTCCATTCCTTCTTAGACAACAATAAGATTTTCAAGAATACATTGAGCTCTAATAAAGCTTGTTTGTTTTGGTCTAAAAAGTGCAGTGAGAATGACAAAAAGATGATTGGAAATGGATTTATAAATGATTTAATAAGACATTTAACAAGGTGATAGGCTACCAACTGGTAATGAGCTTAGGATCCCCAACTTTAGGTATGAATTTGATATTGGTTTGATTGATTACAAAACCTAAAGAATGGTTTTGCAGGGCTTATTTAAAAACATGAAGTAATTTAATCTCAATAAATTTCCTTATGGAATTATGTAATTACCATGAATATCCATCAAGGCTAGGGATTTATCATTACTCATCTAGTGGATGACCTCTTTGAGTTTGTGTAGGCTTAATAGTGCATCTCAGAGTCATTGATCTTTGCCTTTAATTTGTTGGGAACCAGAATGAGGCATTCCTACAGAGTTTGAGACCTTTCCACCATTTCCTCCTCATATTAAAACACTAATCTATAGTGATTGAATAAATACAAGGATATGTCTCAAAGAGAGGTGAGCCTGGTTTGAGATAACTTGATGGCCTTTATTTGGTCTTAAGACTATTTAAACTAAGGTTATTACAATAATCTTTGGAAGCCTTTTCTTTGACTTTATGGAATTTCAATAGAGATTGCATTTGTACTCCTCTAGTATCATGGTCATCTACCACCTTAGTATGGTGTTTGAGCATGGTAATGAAACTCTCCTAAATTCTTTGATCACAACTTCCTATCCTGATTTTATAACATGAGTAATTTACTTCTGAGAGTTTCATTGCCATGCTCAAACACCATACTAAGGTGGAAAATGATCATGATACTAGAGGATTAAAAATTAAAGCTCTATTCAATTTCCTTAAATTCAAAGACAAGGCTTCCAAATATTATTATAAATCCCTTAGTGTTAAATAGTCCTAAGACCAAATAAAGGCCATCAATTTAGCTCAAACCAGGCTCACCTCTCTTTGAGATATCTCCTTGTATTTCTTCAATCACTATATATTAGTGTTTTAGATGAGAAGGAAATGGTGGAAAGGTCTCAAAAATTTTAGGAATGCCTCATTTTGGTTCCCTACAAATTAAAGGCAAAGATCAATGACTCTAAGATGCACTGTTATGCCTATAAAAACTCAAAGAGGTCATCTAATAGATGAGTAATGATAAATCCCTAGCCTTAATGGATATTCATGGTAATTATATAAGTCCATAAGGGAATTTATTGAGCTTGAATTACTTCATGTTTTTAAATAAGCCCTGCAAAACCATTCTTTAGGTTTTGTAATCAGTCAAGCTAATATCAAATTAATACCTAAAGTTGGGGATCCAAAGCATATTACCATTTGTTAGCCTATCACCTTGTTAAATGTCTTATTATTTATTAATCTATTTCCAATAATTTGTGTCACTCTCACTGCACTTTTTAGACCAAAGCAAACAATTTTATTAGAGCTCAATGTATTCTTGACAATCTTATTGTTGTCTAAGAAGGAATGGAATAGTCTAGAGCTTCATGTTAGAGAACCTTTTTTCTCATGTTGGACTTTGAAAAATCCTATGATGGAATTGAATTTATTTTCATATTGCCCATGCTAAATGCTCTTGGTTTTGTCTAGTTATTTATTTTTGTAGTCTAAACCTTGTTAAAAGAAGCTTTTACTTGCCTTAATATTAATGGTCTCAAATTCGATGATATTTTCCTTCAGCACTCCATCTAACAATATGAATAAAAAAACCTTTTCAAATCCTTTAAAATGCCTTGATACCTTCTATTTAGCATTTAGATCTAGTTTGTAATGGATTAAGACTCGATGTTTCGGACAAAGTGCGATTCGCATGCTTGAGTGGATCCTTCAATTTCAATGGAAATGGATTTATTAAGTATAATAGTTCAAATTTTTTGGCATTCTATTTGCCTTTGATACTTCTCCTATAGATATTTGGCAATATTCCATTAATTGTGTGAAGAAGAAGGTTTAATATTGGATTACCAAGCCACTCCAATTAGCATGAAAATTCTAGGTCCATACCAAAATCTTGGTGGATACCCATGTCTATTAATCTTCATGATGAGTTCCTTAAAGGCTTGATATGATAAGTAGGTTAAAATTCTCATGGATTTCCTTTGGTCTACTACCAATATTATGATGGGACTAAATTGAATTTCTTGCAATATATGTTTCTTGCCTTGAAATAAAGGAGTTATGGGAATTGTTTATATTTATATGAAAAGCATAGCTTTCTGTGATAAATGGGTTGTTAGAGATATTGAAGTTAATGAATCCATATCTTCTAGCTCCCTCTGTGGCAAACCCAGTTAGAATAATATTTTCTTTCCCAACCTTTTCATCATAATGGATTTTATCAAAATTGAACTTATTTTATGGCCAAAAACATTTTTAAATCCCTTGAGGCTCTCAATCCTAATCTCAGGTGATATAATGATGGTTTTTGCACTAGTTTATATTTTAATGATCATAATATATGTTGTTGTACTATCATGATCAATACTAATTTTTTGGTTGACTTACCAGGAATTGAAGCTCTAAGGATATTAAATAAAATCATTCATACTATTTGACATGTGGTCTCTACATGGGATTCGACCCCTTGTCTATATAACTCTAGACCACTTGGTGGGATTTTCCTATTGGCACTACTACACAGACTTAATCCACTAATGGTTAGGTAATTGATATAACTCTAGGCCCCTTGGATGGTTGGGTAGCACTGGATCCTCTTGATTAAGAATTGAAATATTTTATTGTCCTTTCTCCTTGATCTACATGTGATAATGAAACATGAATTGAGGTTCAATTAGCCATGATTAATTCCATTATTTAACCTAAATGTGTCCTTGTGTTAATGAATCAAGTGATTAGTTTAATCATATACTCAATTAGGACCAAGTGACACCCAAATCACATTTCACACATAATTTTATAGATTTTGATTGCCTTAACTAAGCCTTGTGAACCTTTTTGAGACTAGACCATCTGATATGGCATAAAATCCAAATCATATTGTCTACTTATAGTTAGATTTAATTGTCTCAATTGATCCATTAAAACATAATTGCAAAAAATAAATGTGATTTAGAGCTCACTTGGCCTTGATTTAGTCTATGATGGAACCAAAAATGTCTTCCTTTTTAACATAAACACAATTAGCCCACCAAGTGATCTCAAAAACACATTTTATTGTGGCAATAAAGTTCATTGAACTTGATTGTTTGAATCAAGTTTTTTGAACCTAATTTCAAAAATAAATTGAGATATGGTGCTCATTTGGTCTTGATTGAGTCCATGATTGAAAAAATAGATTTATTAATTCAATCAAAGACATAACTGGATGACATCAAGCCACATGAAGCTAAAACCAATTATTCAATTTGATTTATGCCTTAGTTGGCCTTGATTGACTATATTATTAGGATAAAATATGTTATTGTGTGAATTAATAAACTCATTATTTCAATAATAGACTCAATCACACTAATAATATCCATATTTCATATTATTTAGTCATAATTATGTTCACAAGGCTCAATCTGGATAATATGCTATATTAACTTAATTGCTAGAGTGAACTATCATTTGGCCTCACTTGGCCTTGATTGAGTACCTAATCAAACCAATTACTCATTTTTATTAATCATGAGAAAAATTGGGGCATACAAAGCTCTGTGATCTTAAATTTTACAATGTGATGAGATTTGGGAATCTAGTATCCTAGATTGAGTCCATGATGGAATAAAAATGGCCCCTTGTGTGAAATTATCAAGATATTAGTTCAATAATGAACTCATTAAGGTATAAGTGAACCCCAGATTAAAATTTATTATTACAATAAGGTTCATGTGGCTCCATTGGGCCTAATTTATACATGTTAAAAAAATTTTGATAATAAAATGTGATGTTGAGCTCACATTTTTCTTATTGAGTCCTTGATTTAATCTTATCAATCCCAATTGAGATAAATATGACTATACAGTGTTATTTAGGACTGTTAAAATTAGTTATAGGATCTAATGAATCTTATATAAAGCATAAATAAGAGATAAAATAGTAATAGTAATAAATAATAACTATATATCCAGGATAATAACAGAAATGAATAAATAATTCAAATATGATGAATTACTCTAATAATTCAATATTAATCTTATATAGAATACATAAATATCCATTGCTTATATAGAGATATGTGTGCATGATAAAGATCAGGGAAGCCACACAACACATGTAGTTCAACTAATATTTGACTACAAGAATAGTGGAGTGCAACTCCACACTAACAAGATAGGTGTCCAACTTTTATAAATGATCAACACAAGTTGAATACTAGTTAGGTAATCTTATCCTATCTTACCTTGAATAATGGGGTGGAACTCCAATGTAATAAGACAAGTGTCTAAGTTTACTACTAGTTAAGAATATCCTATAAAGTTATGTGAAGCTGATTAAAACTACTTAATGTTAATTATGGCACACTTAGCCCTGATTGTTTCTATGATCAAATAAAAATGTGTCCTTTTGTGAAAAAACTAATAAATTAATTCAATCATAGACCCAATTGGGTATATGTGAGCCTCAAATTATGTTTTATTCTTTCAATTAGGTTTGTGGGGCTTGATTGGATATTTTGAGCCGTGTAAGTCTATTTATGACTATACAATGTTATGTCACCCTCACTTGTCCCCAGTTAAGTTCATGATTAAAATAGTATTCATTTGGTTAAATCTCATATATATTTTGGACTTATTTTTCCCTATGAATCTAATTATAAATACACACTATGTCCTAAAATAACATTGCATAGTAATAAATTAGGTTCAGGGGATTGATAGGCCCATTTGATACCTATGAAGCTAATTCTTACAATACAATGTGATTTGGGGTTCACTTAGACCAAACCACATACCATGATTGAATCAAATAATTTATTGCTTAAGTATGTTATGTAGTTGGGGCCAATCAATCATAAATTGAAATGCAATGGACCTAATCAATTTCACTAGGTGTACATGGCCCTAATTTCATCAAATATTAAATTAATAGCTCAATTAAGTCAACATGGTACATAATTGAGTCTAATCAAGATGAATTTAATTTATATTATTTTAATTCATGTCATGGGCTATGATTTTCCCTAATTATGTAGATGATTGGCCTTGTCAACCTATTTGAAAATAAACAGCCTGGTCTGGGCTCACTTGGACCTAATTGAGTCTAGGATTGAGACAATCACTCAATTTTTTCACACATGGAAACATGGTTCAATCATGGACTTAATCATGAAATAATTTTCCCCATATCACATTAAATAATATAAATTAAGTTAATGGAGATTGATAGGCCCTTATTTCACATGTGATTGGTACAATCATAGACTTAATTGAGTCTAAGTAAGGCCAAATCACACTACATAGTCACAATTGGATTCATGGTGCTCGATTTCTCTAAGTGTATCAAAATAACCCCAAATGTATACCATTTGAACCAATCACATAAATGATTTGATTTGATATGATATATAATTGGGGTCAATCGACCTAGTAAACCCATTTACTAGCATTTAATGTTAAATGGGAATTGAGTGGTTTCAATAACATACAATATAAAAATAATCTAGCAATTACTCATTTCAATCAATCATAGGTGAAATTGGGACATTTAGATACCCATACATCTAATTATAACTATAAATTGTGATATGGAGCTAAGCAGGCCCCCATTGAGTACATTTTTGGAATTAAATGAATCACTATGATAAAGGGAACATTTAGGCCCATTTAAGTATGTGATTTAAAAAAAAATTGATTGTATCAATATATAATGCAATTTCGGCCAAGTGAGCCTTGTATAACCAATATTAAACCAATTAATCAATTAGTTCAACATGGTATGCAATTGAGGCAAATTGAGGCTTGGTATTACTTTAGATCATTCTAACTCATTGCATAGGGAATTGTTAGTAGTAATTACGTATCAAGATTGAGCCAATTAATCTATTAATTTAACATGGGAAAAATTGGGCCTAATCAATCCCTGATTAACATTACATGTTTTTAATTCATTGCATGGTGCATAATGGCACAAATTATTTAGCATGTTAAGCTAACTAATCAATTATTTATACACAGACTCAATTGCAACCATGTACAAAAAACCCCACATAATTGCAATTTTTTTTTATGGACTTGATTGGGATAATCAAACCACATAGACCTAAATTCGATTATGAAATTTTATTTTCACCTTGCCTTGCCCTACTTGATTCTATGATCAAACTAGCAACTCTAATTTCTAAACCAAAGACACAATTAGGACATATCAAGTGATTATTTTTATCACAAAATCAATCTTATTATTTTTTTGATAATAATAATAAATTAGAGATAACTGAGACCCAAATCCATATTCATTTTGGTAATCAAAATCATAGGGATTGATGGCTCAATTAAGCCTTGTGAATCAAATTGTGACATTGAAATTTGATTTGTGGCTCCTTTTCTTGGCCCCAAATGAGTGTGTTCAAACATATTACTCCTTTTTTTTTAATCATAGACATGTTTAAGGTATGTCAAGTGATTATTTGCTTCATGGACTCAATTGGAGCCTAGAGATCCATGCATCACAATAAATTGTTTTAAATAGATTCATGGACATAAATTAGAACAATCCAACCTCATTAACCTCTTTAGTAAAAATCACATAATATTATCACAATTATATTTATGAGGATAAATTAGCCAAAAATTTGCATCCTCGATTGATCTAATCAAATAATTACTAGTTAAATTAGTGATGTAATAGGGGCCAACATAGATGAAACTCACATTCTATACTTACAACTAGGTTTAAGGGATTCATTTCACCAAAAAATTACTCACTAATCAATACAATCAATTGATTTTTTCCATTAGTGATAAAAGTGTGGAATTTCCAACTAGTTTATGATTCAAGGAAAAATATATGGTACAATTGAATAAAGAGAGGTATCCTTAAGGATCATATCACAAATTAAAACCTGGAATGTTTTAACCTTGTAAAATCTCAAAAATTATAAATGTGAATGCTTACGCGATTGATATGCTTGAATATTTAGATATCAGACTCATTTTTTAAATGGTTGACCTTTATCCACATGATACAAAAGGTTGAATGATAGTGTAAAACATTGAAGGTCAAATAATTGACTGTAAAACTTCCTAAGAAAATGAGCAAACAGATTCAGAGAGTTATAGGTATCAAAATAGCTACCATAATATCCTATGCATACAATATGTATTTGGTTAAATGGGTTGGCCTATTAAATTCATATAATTCATGAATTACTAAAGATAAATTAATGAAATCTAAAAAAACATTATTTTATAGTAGCTCTTGACTAAGAGGTTGAGAATTATTTGGGCCACAACCAACTAACATTAACTAGTCAACACTAGTTTTATTGTATAGTTTTATCAGGCTTGCATGTTCCTATTCATGAACATGGGATTTAGACGCCACACTTGTGATCCAAATAAGATAGTTAATGATAGGAATTATAATAAAAATAAAAATGGCCAATGATCATTGGTTGAAGCTTTGAAATTTTGGAAAAACTATCAAAAACTATGATAACTTCTCTTTAAATAAAAATAAAACTGACCAAGTGTCATTAGTATCAGTTCATGTTAAAAATTTAAAACTCTTAGTTTAGAAAGAATAAATTTAAGTGTCATTGGTATCAGTTCATGTTATGTCACCCTCACTTATCCCTGATTAAGTTAATGTTTAAAATACTATTCATTTGGTTAAATCACATATATAATTTGGAATTATTTTTTCCTATGAATATAATTTAAAATACACACTATGTCCAAAAATAACATTTCATAGTAATAATTAGGTTCAAGGGATTGATTGGCCCATTTGATATCTATGAAGCTAATTCTTACAATACAATGTGATTTGGGGTTCACTTAGAGAAAAACACATACCATGATTGAATCAAATAATTTATTGTTTAAGTATGGTATGTAGTTGGGGCCAATCAATCCTAAATTGAAATGCAATGGACCTAATTAGTTTCACTAGGTGTACATGGCCCCAATTGCATAAAATATTAAACTAATTGCTCAATTGAGTCAACATGATACATAATTGAGTATAATCAAGATGAATTTAATTTATATTATTTTAATTCATTTCATGGGTTATTATTGGCCCTAATTGTGTACATGATTGGCCTTGTCAACCTATTTGAAAATAAACAGCCTGGTCTGGGCTCACTTGGACCTAATTGAGTCTATGATTGAGGCAATCACTCAATTGTTTCACACATGGAAACATGGTTCAATCATAGACTTAATCATGAAATAATGTGCCCCATATCACATTATATAATATAAATTAATTTCATGGAGATTGATAGGCCCTTATTTCACATGTGATTGAAAGAAACATGTGATTGGTACAATCACAGACTTAATTGAGGCTAAGTAAGACCAAATCACACTACATAGTTACAATTAGATTCATGGTGATCTATTTCTCTAAGTGTATCAAAATAACCCAAAATATATACCATTTGAAACAATCACATAATTGATTTGATATGATATAAAATTGGGGTCAATCAACCTAGTAAGCCCATTTGCTGGCATTTAATGTTAAATGGGAATTGCGTGGTCCCAATAATATACAATATAAAAATAATCTAGTGATTACTCATTTTGATCAATCATAGGTGAAATTGGGACTTGTAGATACCCATACATCTAATTATAACTATAAATTGTGATATAGAGTTAAGCAAGCACCCATTGAGTACATTTTTGGACTGAAATGAATCACTCTGATAAGGGGAACATTTAGGCCCATTTAAGTATGTGATTGAAAAAAAATTAAATGGGTTGATATACAATTCAATTATGTCCAAGTGATCCTTGTATAACTAAGATTAAACTAATTAATCAATTAGTTCAACATGGTATGCAATTGAGGCAAATTTAGCCTTCGTATTACTTTAGATCATTTTAACTCATTATATAGGGAATTGTTAGTACTAATTACGTATCAAGATTGAGCTAATTAATCTATTATTTTAACATGGTAAAAAATTAGGCCTAATTAATCCCTGATTAACATTACATAGGTCAAAATTCATTGCATGGGGCATAATGGCGCAAATTATTTAGCATATTAAGCTAACTAATCAACTATTTATACACAGACTCAATTGCGACCATGAATAAAAGCCCCACATAAAATTTCATTATTGAAATTTTGTTTTATGGACTTGATTGGGATAATTGAATCATATGAACCTCAATTCGATTATGAAATGTGATTTTCTCCTCACCTTGCCCTACTTGAGTCTATGATCAAACTAGCAACTCTAATTTCTAAACCAAAGACACAATTGGGACATATCAAGTGATTATTTTTATCACAAACTCAATCTTATTATTTTTTTGATCATATAATCAATTAGAGATAATTGAGAACCAAATCCCTATTCATTTTGGTAATCAAAATCATGGGGATTGATGGCTCAATTAAGCCTTCTGAATCAAATTATGACAATGGAATTTAATTTTTGGCTCCCTTTCTTGGCCCCAAATGAGTGTGTTTAAACATATTACTCCATTTGTTTGATCACAGACATGATTGAGGTGTGTCAAGTGATTCATTCATTAAAAAACTCAATCAAGTGATTGGTTGCATCATGGAATCAATTGGATCCTAGTGATCCATGCATCACAATAAATTATTTAAAATAGATTCATGGACATCAATCAGAGCAATCCAACCTCATTAACCTCTTTAGTAAAAATCACATAATATTATAACATTTATATTTATGGGGATAAATTAGACATAAATTTGCATCCTTGATTGATCTAATCAAATAATTAATAGTTCAATTAGTGATGTAATAGGGGCCAACATAGATGAAACTCACATTCTATATGTATAACTAGGTTTAAGGGATTCATTTCACCAAAAAAAAAATCACTGATCAATATAATCGATTGATATTTTCTGTTAGTGATAAAAGTGTGAAATATCCAACTAGTTTATGATTCAAGGAAAAATATATCATATAAGTGAATAAAGAGAGGTATCCTTAAGGATCCTATCACAATTCAAACTTGGAATGTTTTAACCTTGTAAAATCTCAAAAATTATAAATGTGAATGCTTATGCAATTGATATTCTTGAATATTTAGATATCAGACTCATTTTTAATATGGTTGACCTTTATCCACATGAGACAAAAGGTTTAATTATGGCCTACAAGATTGAACGTCAAATAATTGACTGTAAAATTTCCTAAGAAAATGAGCAAACAAATTCAGAGAGTTATATGTATCAAAATAGCTACCACAATATCCTATGCATATAATATGTATTTAGTTAAATTGGTGGGCCTATTAAATTCATACAACTCATGAATTAATAAATATAAATTAATTAAATCTAACAAAACATTATTTTATAGCAGCTCTTGAATAAGAGGTTGAGAATTATTTGGGCCACAACCAACTAACATTAACTAGTCAACACTAGTTTTATTATACAGTGTTATCATGTTTGCATGTTCTTATTCATGAACACGGGATTTAGATGCCACACTTGTAATCCAAATAAGATATTTAATAAAAATAAAAATGACCAACGATCATCAGTTGAAGCTTTGAAATTTTGGAAAGACTATCAAAAACTATGATAACTTCTCTTTAAATAAAAATAAAACTGACCAAGGGTCATTGGTATTAGTTCATGTTGAAAATTTTAAACTCTTAGTTTGTAAAGAATACATACATACAATTATTTATAAATTTCATAGATAAAGCACATACAGTGAATTTATTAACTAAATAATTTTTTTATAAAAAAAGGTTCTTTCCATAACAAATTTTCAATGATTTTTTCAGTTGGTTAGATACCAATCAAAGAGTATATATTAGGAATAAATATGGATTAAATAAATAAATTATAAAATATTAAGGAGTATTTTTATAATAATTTATATTAGGAATAAATATGAATTAAATAAATAAATTTTAAAAGCCTAAGAAGTCATTACAATTTTTTTAATATCATTTTATACATTTCCATTTTTTTCATTAGCATGGTTGAGTGTAGAGTTGGAATTTAAACTTAAACTTGCCTTCGACTTTAAATTTTTTTAAATGAGACCTTTAAATAAATAAATAAATTCTAAAATTCTAAGGACTCTTTCCAAAAAAATTAATATTATTTTATACATATCCATTTTACTCATTATCATTGATGAGTGTAAACCTTGAATTTCATCTTAACATTGCCCGTGAATTGAAAATTTATTTATTGTGACCTCTTTTAAAGAACTACAACTTACAAATTGTTAATATGAATTTACATGTTATTGATATTTACATTCTTATTAATATTAAGTTATTTTAATATATTTATAACAATTATTAATTGAAAAGTATATTGAATATCGACCACCAATTTTTAAATAGGATGATGACATCGTGATTTAAAATTAGTGAGTTATTTCATACATTTAATTTTGGGATTGGGGGATCCACACATGATCGAGAATGCAAGCAAGGTTTTAGTTCCTATACCTCTACTTTGTCAAGCTACCAATTGTATGTCCTCCACTATGGATAGCTTGATCGATTATGGGATTTAAACCTAGTATGTCAATCTAGAAATATATCCACTCTAGTCATTAGACTAAAAGAGAGGGGATAATAAATAAAAATATGCACATGTTTAGAAGATGCTTAGATATAAAATTTACATATCTATTAAGTAATTTAATTTGTTTGAGTTGGTCAACCTCTCTTGATTACGTAAGTTTTTTATATTATTAAAAATGCATTTTACATAAGAATCCTACCCTTTACAATAATTATAAAAGCATGGTCAATAAATCCAAATAGTACAATAGTTCCTGGAATAAAGATCAAAAGGCTACACAACACTAAAATAATAGTAAAAACATGACAACTGCAGCTAAAATAAACTACAATAAAAAACTAAAACCATTTGAAAACATTTTCCTTTTGAGACCTAAGGGTCATATTCATATGTTCTAAGTCATTCTTACCTTTTTCTTTCATTTTGTTTCTCACCATTGTCCACTCTCCTCCTTCCCCTAAGTAAGGAGAAATGAGAATGTAAACTTAAAGATCATCGTCTGATTTAGGATTCAGTAAAGGAAGCCTAGCTAACAAAACTTCACCATAAAATTTAGACTTTAATGGAGTCCTGGCCTTTAACCCTTTGCTAGATTCACATTTAGAGTCCTTTTAGAAATCCTTGATCGAAAATTCCCCAGATGGATCTAAAAATTCCATAGGAATTTCTAGGACCATTTTTGGGGCTTCACTTTCTTGTTCACTCATAATTTCCTTATTTTGTTGTAATGTTCAAAATTCAAGATTATCATCCTTCCACCAAGTATTTCCCTTAATTTATTTATTGTAAAAAAAATGGTTAATTAAATGATCATTTACAAAACATCTATGACATCTGAAGGGTAAACCTTCATAGTCAATAGTTTACAACCATTTTCAATTCCCAATTTGTAGTTCAACATATGTATAGAGATATTTAGAGATTTCAAACTCAAAAATCATCCTAGCATAGGTTGCATGCCACATTTCATCTATTTTGGGATCTACATCAATAAAAACTCCCGATGAATTCCTAATAACTTGAAGAAAATAAATATTCCAATACTAGAAGAGAAAATGGGGTGATCGTGTCTAGATCACCAATAATAAAAAATATATTTTGCAATTCTATGTGTAAATAATTGGAAATTAAATGCCTAATCATATATATCCCATCAAGGTTTTAATTTCATACTTGTGCATGAATCATCATCCTTAAAACTTAGAACAATTATGACAATTATGATATCAAGGTTCTAATTTCATAGTCTCATTTATATAAAAACATAGAATTTTATAAAATAGGTACAACTTGTTAAATTTATTTGTCAAAAAAATCTCAGTAGCTGATCATAGGGAGTAATTAATGTTGAAAATTGATAAGTTTGACCCAGTTGGTGCAACTTGTAATCTCACAGTAGACAGAATAAAACCATTACACATTGGGATGATAAATTGGTGGGAGGTATACATAAGACCATTATATTTTAAGTATTATAGTTTGGAACATAAGTTTATGTGTTGATTTAAATCCCTAACCTCTCTAAACTAAAAACATGTGCCTGACTCTTTCATAATATAATTAGATTTGTCATGGTTCACATCACGTTATATAGTTACAATCAAATATGTATGGCATTATTAGTCAATCTTATTTCCATGATTTAACTAATCAATTAATTAGTTTTAATTATAGACATAATTGGGCCCAATTAAGTCCCATATCATATTATATAGTCATAATTACATTCAAATGGATTGATAAGAAAAATATATATCCCTAATTGAATGTATCGATTAATTGGTTCAATTACAGACTCTATTGGTTGATAATTTATCCCTTGATCAGATTATATAGTTGAAATCTATAAACAAACCTGATTGAGTCCATGACATTAGATCACATTACTCATGGGTGATTGCAAGCTAATGATATGATGAAAAGGGCCCTTAAATGACAATGAAATTTTAGAAAAATAAGCATACCTAAACTTGAATTGATGATTTGAGGGTCTTCTAAAAATCATTTCCACACATTTTAAACGTATAAAGTAGTAGCATCTTGAATGAAGTTTATGTGAATATAATTTTATCAATAAAATAAAAAAAAATAGATGAATATTTCCAATTTTAATGTAGCCCAATATATAGTTTTTATAGTGCGATAACAATGATGACATGTCTTCTGAGCCATTAAAAAAATAAATGAATGATTTTTTTTTTTAATGTAGGTATGTGGAGTACTCAAATGCTATTGAACTTGTACATTTTTCTTCTTCAAGTTTAATAAATAGTTTTAATTTTATAAAGTATTTAATTGAGCACTTACAAAAATGAAATATCATTCATTTATCAAGGCAAATTTGATATTTGTGTGTGTGTGTGTGTGTAGTTTTAATTTTAGATTATAGCTGTTGAAGTGTATTGAAGGTGGTCATGTGTAGAGTAGATTTGAATCAAATACTATACTATTTTGATAGATAATTTCAATAGTATTTATTTTCAAATAAGCAAGTCTTCCTCTACATACATTAGGGATCATTATGATAATAGGATGATTTTGAGTTTAGTATCTTGGTAATCACAAAAATGTAAAGTATTGTAAAGTGTAGAACATAGTGGAGAAGAGGAAACATTTACTCAATTTTGTTGTAGTTTCATCATATTTAGTATTTCCAAGGTAGGTCTTATGTATTTGTACTTGATTTTATTACTTGAATTTTTCAAATACATTGTAATGAGTTAACACATCAAACACTTAAGTAAGATCAATAATCATGTACCACATGAATGGTACTTGTTCTAAAATTTTAACAAACTTCACATTCATTTTCAACTGCTATGTGAATACATCAAATTATAGTAATGTATGGAGTATTAGCATGTTTGGAATGTGAATGGTAGTTTTCAATTTACATAACTTGTGGGAATTTCATGTGAATAGATTCATAAAGAATTGTATGCTCAAAATGACAGTTAAAAAGATAGAATATGTCTTTTTATAGCATTTTGGTGGTTATTCCATGGCATAGAACTTAGGGAAAACTCCTTGTTAAGGAAGTGATTCATGTTGATTAAGCTTAGTGTATAATATCCACATAATTTATGGGTCAAAATTTATAGGCAAAACAATGAGGACTGATTCCTTTGTGGTGGTTCACATCACGTTATATAGTTACAATTAGATTTGTATGACATTATTAGTCAAAATTATGTCCCTGATTGAAATAATGGATTAATTGGTTTAATTATAGACATAATTGGGTCCAATTGAGCCCCATATCATATTATATAGTCCCAATTACATTCAAATGGCTTGATATGAAACTATATATTCCTAATTGAATATATTGATTAATTGGGTCAATTACAGACTCTATTGGTTAATAATGTATCCCTTGATCAGAGTATATAGTTGAAATCCATAAACAAACCCAATTGAGTCCATGACATTAGATCACATTACTCATGGGTGAGTGCAAGCTAATGATATGATGAAAAGGGCCTTTAAGTGACAATGAAATTTAAGAAAAATAAGCATACCTACACTTCAATTGATGATTTGAAGGTCTTCTAAAAATCATTTCCACATAGTGTAAACATATAAAGTAGTAGCATTTTAAACAATTAAATAGAAAAATAGATGAATATTTATAATTTTAATGTAGCATAATATATAGTTTCTATAGTGTGATAAATAATGACCACATGTCTACCAAGCCTTTAAAAAATAAATGAATGATTTTTTTTTTTAAATGTAGGTATGTGGAGGACTCAAATGCTAATGTTTGTACATTTTTCTTCTTCAAGTTTAATAAATAGTTGTAGTTTTAGTAATTATTTAACTGATCACTTACAAAAATGAAATATCATTCATTTGTCAAGGTAAATTTGATGTGTGTGTGTGTGTGTGTTTCTATATATATATATATATATATATATATATATAGCTTTAGATTATAGCCATTGAAATGTATTGAAGGTGCTCATGTGTAGAGCAGATCTGAATTAAATACTATACTATTTTGATGGTTAATTTCTATAGTATTTCTTCTCAAAGAAACAAGTCTTCCTCTACATACATTAGGGATCATTATGAGAATAGGATGATTTTGAGTTTAGTGTCTTGGTAATCATAAAAAGGTAAAATACTGTAAAGTGCAAAACATTGTGGAGAAGAGGAAACATGGATTCATTTTTTTGTAGTTTTATCATATTTAGTATCTCCAAGGTAGGTCTTATGTATTTGTATTTGATTTTATTACTTGAATTTTTCAAATACCTTGAAATTAGTCTAACACATCAAACACTTAAGTAAGCTCAATAATCATCTACCACATGAATGGTACTTGTTATTAAAGTTTAACAACCTTCACATTCATTTTGAACTTCTATGTAAAAACATCAAATTATAGTCATGTATGGAGTATTAGCATGTTTAGAATGTGAATGGTATTATGTAATTTACATAACATGTGGGAATTTCATGTGAAGGATTTCATGAAGAATTTTATGCTCAAGATGACAGTAAAAAAGCTAGAATATGTCTTGTTATAGCATTTTGGTGGTTGTTCCATGGCGTAGAACTTAGGGAAAGCTCCTTTTTAGGGAAGTGATTCATGTTGATGAAGATTAGTGTAGAATATCCACATAATTTATAGGTCAAGTAATAAGTTATGGTACACTTTTTATATCCATTGAAGTGTACTGAAGGCAGTCATGTGAAGAGCAGATCTAAATTAAACACAATACTAATTTGATGGCTAATTTTAATAATCTTTCTTTTCAAAGAAGCAAATCTTCCTCAAAATACATCAAGGATCATTATGCAAGTAGCATGCTTTTGAGGTTAGTGTCTTGGTAATCCCAAAAAGTTAAAATATTGTAAAGTGCACAACATAGTGGAGATGGGGAAACATGGATTCATTTTTGTTGTATCTTTATCATATTTAGTGTCTCCAAGGTAGGTCTTATGTATTTGTGTTTGATTTTTTTACTTGAATTTTTTTAATACCTTGAAACTAGTCTAACACATGAAACACTCAAGTAATCTCAAGAATCATCTACCACATGAATCATACTTCTTTTTAAAGTTAAACAAACTTCACATTCATTTTGAACTTCTATGTAAAGATGTCAAATTGTAGTCATGTATGGAGTATTAGCATGTTTAAAATGTGAATGGTAGTATGAAATTTATGTAACATGTGGGAATTTCATGTGAAGGGTTGCATAAATAATTGTATGCTCAAGATGACAATAAAAATGCTGTAATATGTCTTGTTATAGCATTTTGGTGGTTGTTCCATGGCATAGAACTTAGGGGAAATCCTTTCTTAAGTATGTGATTCATGTTGATGAAGCTTACTGTAGAATATCCACGTAATTTATGGGTCAAGTAAAAATTTATGGCACACTTTAAGAAAGAGAGGTATCCTTAAGGATCATATTAGAAATTAGATCTTAGAAAGTTTGGACCTTAAAAAGTCTCAAAATGTATAAATGAGAATGCTTACTCGATTGATCTCCCTAAATATTTTGACATATTTCTCTTTTTTATTATGGTAGACATTTACCCACATGAGTCAAAATTTTGAATTATGAACTAGAGGCTCAATAGGTTGAATAATGGAGAAAAACATATCCAAAGAAAAAAAGTGGGCAAATCGAGAGAGTTATAGGAAGTAAAATTTATATGGAAAGATATTATACATACAAGTTTTATTTATATAAATAGGTGTGCCTACTAAATTCATACAATTCATTAATTATTAAATTTGAACTAATGAAATATATCAAAACATGATTCTATAATAGCTCTAGACTACAAGGTTGAGAATTATTTCAGCTAAAAGAAGATGATGTAACCAACCGACAGTGGCAATTCAACATAAAATTTATTAAATAGTGTTATCAGGCTGAGATGTTCATGTTCACAAATAGGGGATTTAGATATCAAGTTTGCAATCTATCTGAATAATTAAATCCAATAATTACTTTTAAAAATTAAAAAAACTAGTAGTTGCAATTAATATTATACATTTGGTAAGATTGCATAGTTTTTTAATTTATACTTTGTGTGAAAATAAGAAAAGGAGTTGTTGAGTAGTTGGAAAAATGGAGAAAAAAATTTCTCATTCTGGTGTCATGAATATAATTGTGGGTTGTGTCTTATTTTATGCATTCTCCAAAGTTGTTCTAATTGCTTAATATATGGGATTTATAATTGATATTTATCTTGACTCAATTCACTTTAATTAATGGGTTCCTGTAACCCAAATTTTGAAGTTGATTATTTGATTAGTTACCCTCTATACTATGTAGAGTAGATTTTTTAGACTATTTGCAAGTTTTTCTTAGCATTTGGAAAAACATTATCAAAGTGTATCTTCCTAGTAATTAGCTCTAGCAAGGGCATTTAAAGATTTGATAATTGATTGTTGCTCATGTTGAGAGTAATTATTTTTATTTTTAATTTTTTTTAGCAGTTAAATGTAGTCTGGCGGGAAATTATGTAAAGAAAAATTTACAATAATCTCCTTATAGTTTTATAAGATCGATTTTATTAAAGTCGTTGCATCAAATTTTCTAAACCTTTCATTCTAGAATGTGTTGAGTGATGATTATATAGAAGGCAATGGGACCCAAATAATTAACATGTAGGAAGGACTATGAATGGATATAGATGTTCATGTGATGATTATAAATGTAAAAAATCCAATGGAGATATAGATGGGTTTTCTCATTGAGAAAATTTTTTTTTCTGAAATAATAATGGGCTTGAAATGACAAAATGTTATGTCCCACATAACTAATTTCAAGTATTTTTTGGTACGTGACTTTCCATTAGGACATATTGAATCACATATTACAATAATTTGTTGCAATCATGTTTTTCTGAAATAATAGTGGGCTTGATATGACATAATTTTCTCACGTATAACTAATTTCAAGTGTTTTCTTGTACAGGACTTTCCATTAGAACATATTGAATCACTTTTTACAATAATTTGTTGCAATTGTGTTTAGAGTGCTAAAGTAAAATGTTGCCAGATTTAATATTAATACTCTATATTTTGTGGATTCCATAGAACAAATAGTATTAAGATGAAATCATAATCTATAACAAATGTTTTGCAATGAGAATATAAATTAGAAAAAAATCAACAAAGCTCACATATTAATAAAATTGTTATTTGTTTTTTAATGCCGCCTTTAGTTCAGTGTTATTTTTTATTCTCGCTTGTGTTTTGAGTAGAATCGTTTCCTAGAGCATAGAGTTTAAGCTATGAAAACCAACCAGCTGCTTTGTTTTGTAACCTTCATGTATTATTATTTTTTGTAATATATAATATTATGAAGTGTTCCAATAGCAATAAATAAAAATGTCAGCATTAGAGTGAAATGTCAATATTTTATTTTAATAAATAAAAATGTCAGCATTAGAGTGAAATGTCAATATTTTATTTTTATTAGATTAAGAGTAGTATATTACGTGAATCAATTGATTCACCAGTACATATCATATTTCATAGCAGAGTTGTTCAAATTTGAGCATGTGAGAGTAAAACAAATTTACGACAACATCTATGCTACGATTTTTGGTATAGGAAGGAATCGTTAAAACCATCCCATCGATGGGATTGAGGGAAGGGCCAATGAAAAGCGGTTTTCCCCAGCCAAAATCTAATTCATAGATAGGAAAGTTCACCCAGCTGGACACCAGCAAGTTAGAGCCGCAGGTATGAGTTGAAGTGAAGGGTTCTTTTTTACCGAACTTTGATAGATTCAACTCTATAAAATCTATGGAGGAATGTATGTAGTGTTCATCCACATTTGTTATGGCCTTGTGGATCAAACTCTCCAGTGGTTGATCTGCAACCTGTTTCATTGTCATTGTACAAGTAGGGCCTGAGATAGCATTGCCAAAGTATTCTGTAGGTAAAGGGGGATAAATCCTATTTCGTCCATTCATAGAAATAAAAGCGGTTGTTGTTGGTGTTAAGCCACACTCGGACTGAAGATGGACTGGTCCAAGAGGGGCCAGTAGCTCAGTGGTAGAGCACTCCAGCAGCGTATGGATGGTCCTAGGTTCGAGTCCTAGCTGGTCGTGCATATGGATGGTCCTAGGTTCGAGTCCTAGCTGGTCGACCAGCTAGGACTCAAACCTAGGACCATCCATACACTGCTGGAGTGCTCTACCACTGAGCTACTGGCCCCTCTTGGACCAGTCCATCTTCGGTCCGAGTGTGGCTTAACACCAACAGTTGTCATGGCTTCTTCATCTAGTCCTCGAGTTGCAGAAATGCATTTCCAGAGACGGGCAAGGAGACTTTCAAATGTGGTGTAGGGAAGGAGCATTCCGTCCCTGGTGGTGGAGGCCTTTTGCTTGACCTACTTCAACACATTCACACTGAAATGAAATGTTTTTGAGAGAAGAGCATTAGATCCTTCACCTTGTGGTAAATAAAAGGGATCTTGAAACTCGGTATGAGGAAAGATGGTTCAGGGTAGAGTCCTAGCTGGCAAAAGGGAATGGTCACGGACAGGAAGGGAGTCAACCTTAAGACCTCTAACTATTTGGCTCCATGCAGTCATGAAGGTAGTCATTCCAAATCCATCTGTAACATGGTGATGAAAGGCTATGCCTATTACCAACCTAGGACCATCCATACGCTGTTGGAGTGCTCTACCACTGAGCTACTGGCCCCTCTTGGACCAATCCATCTTCGGTCTGAGTGTGGCTTAACACCAACAGTTGTCATGGCTTCTTCATCTAGTCCTCGAGTTGCAGAAATGCATTTCCAGAGACGGGCAAGGAGACTTTCAAATGTGGTGTAGGGAAGGAGCGTTCCATCCCTGGTGGTGGAGGCCTTTTGCTTGACCTACTTCAACACATTCACACTGAAATGAAATGTTTTTGAGAGAAGAGCATCAGATCCTTCACCTTGTGGTAAATAAAAGGGATCTTGAAACTCGGTATGAGGAAAGATGGTTCAGGGCGGAGTCCTAACTGGCAAAAGGGAACGGTCACGGACAGGAAGGGAGTCAACCTTAAGACCTCTAACTGTTTGGCTCCACGCAGTAATGAAGGCAGTCATTCCAAATCCATCTGTAACATGGTGATGAAAGGCTATGCCTATTACCAATCCCCCACACTGAAACCTCGTAAACTGCAGTAATAATAAAAGATATAGAGTTAAAAAAGGAAAAGACCACAAATAACAGATGTGGCAAATAAATAAACTGTTAGATTTATGGTTTTTCAGAATTTCTACTTTGTTGGTGAAATTTGGTATTACATTGTTTAATTAGGTTAATTATGCAGTTCGGCGATCTGTTACAGTCGCAGTTGTGGGATTGTTGGCATAACGATTAGAGCTTATGGTATTTCTAAGCGTTGTGTATATCTTCTCCAAATCATCACGATATGCAATTCAATGCTCCATGCATTTTCATTAGACCAAATCATCACCCAACATTCGCCATCATTTTTTGCCATCGAGTTTCGCTTGAAAATGATCATTTGTGAGTCCATTTTGTTTTTAATTAATTAAGTCTTGTTTTAGGTTTAATAATGCGTCACACTAAATTATAGGGGTTTATAGCTATTAAAGTCTCTATCCACATTTTATGTTTGCCAAAGTCATAAAAAAATGTATTCATGTCGCTTTTAAGATATGTTCGCCAAAGTCATAAAAAATGTCAAAAATTCATAATGAGTCAAAGTGTTAGGTTTATGTCAAAATCAAAGTTAATTATTTGTATAAGGATGTATTATCGCTTGTACGTGATATCATGAGTCTGAGTCAAATATTGTCAAATATCAAATGGGCCCAAACTATGGGGGAGATTTCTCCTCAAACAAATCATTTAGCTGAGCTTCACCGACACATTCGTTGAGTAAACAGCACTCAACTGGACATTGTAGGATACACGGAGGCTAGAGGACATCTGGCGTCCTCTCATGAGTTGCCTATGATGAAGTCGCACCATTGCTATAGTGACAAATTTGGTGTATTTACTTTGTGTTTTGTAATTTATTTTTCAATAAATTACTGAGCATTATTTTCCAGTTTGGTACCTCTTGAAAAAGAATATTGTGAGGAGCAAAAGCACTAAAGTAGTGCTTGGATCTTGGAAAAAGGTTTGTATTAATTCGAGAAACCACTGAAGTGCAGTAGAAACCTTCTGCAACCCTCCAGGTTCGTGGTCAACCTGTAACAGAAAACCATATGGGTTTTTGGTAATCCTTGTATTCTGAGAAACCATTGAAGGGGTTAGCAAAGAGAAGTGTTCCTGACACTTCTAGGTTTTTGGTAATCTTGCAAGGAAAAATTGAGGTGACACCAAGACCTTGAAGCCACAAAGATGGCATGCCACCTACGCATAGAGTATAAATCTTTTTACAGTGTTTGTAATAAAAGGGGGATCACTATCAGGAAAAATTATGTTTAAAGAAACAATGTAATAAAAAGGGGAATGTTGGAAAAAATTGGTATTACATTATTTAATTAGTTTAATTATGTAGTTCGATGATCTGTTACAGTGCCAATTGTGGGATTGTTGGCATATTAATTAGAGCATTGTTAGCATAGTGCTTAAGCTTGAATTTAGCATCGATTTAGTGGGTCAATTAATTGGTTGATAGTTATCACAAGGATAACTACTTTGCATTGTATTTAATGAACCTATTGTTGATCAATATTATCAATTAACAATTCCGCACCATTGAAGCATTTTGTTTTGCATTGTTTATCATACTTATTTAATATATAATATTAAAATTGGCATCAATTTTAAGCATAACTATTAAGTAGTAAATCCAAAGTTGCATGATAATTTATGACGTCTTAAATCCAATGCTGCATAATGATTTATGGCATCTTAAATCTAACATTGCATAATATATATAAAAGTGGCATTGCTTCCTTGAAAGTATTCTTACCTAGACAAGTCCCCATCTACGGTTGCCTCTATATAAACCATGCCCTCATTCGTAAGACAAATAGCAGGCCAACCGACAGCATCGTTGCCAATTCTACCTGCCCATTCTGTTAGAATAACCAAAATAATTTCTCCTATTTACATGCACGCAGTGGAGAAAACTAGGAAAATAGATAAACTTCAGTTCAGTTTTATTTTGCATAAAATAAGTGTTCGTAGGAATTGAATAAACACAGTTTGCATGCATAGTTGAATTGTCACTAATAATAGAGTTGAGTTTAGTTAAGATATTCTATTGTTCTATTCTACCACAGTCCTCTATTTAAAGAGGGTTTTGTAATCATTTGGAAGTGTGAGAAAAAGTTGAATAAATTTTTGTATTCTTGTATCAATTATATACTATTGTTTTATTTGTTTCCTCTATTTTGTCATCGATGAATTAATGTAAAAGTTGTAGCTTTATTTCTACATCTTGTTTTCTATTGTCTTTGCCTTTTTAATAAACTGGTATTAGAGCCAGGTTGGAAACAAGATCCAGGGAGGAGAATTGCTTTTGTTTTTTGTTTGTTACGCAATAACAGAGGGCAGGAAAAGATTTTTTTTAAGAGAGAAAAGTGTAGCAGAGGAACACAGTGACTTAGGAGAAGGATGGAATAGAGAAGAGTGATGAAAAATATTCATAAAAGAAGAGACCAGTGCCTTGATCTTTCAACCATCACAAATTGGTATCAAAAAAGAAGCGCAGAAGTAGCTGTTTGGTTAGTGGAAGAACAATAGGAGTCACTTCAACCTGGAGAAGACCCAGATAGTAGGAGATCACTGATGTGAAGAGGTTGGTTGAAAGAGCCAGCGTGAGAGCCCAAGGATATAATCTTGGGAAGCTGCAGCAATTTGTGTAGCTGCTTGAAAAGGAGATCCAAGCCTGTAGAGGGCCAACATAGCCATTGGCAGAAGAAGTCAAAGAGTCACAAATTAGTCGCTAAGTAAAAATTTAAAGAAGTTGTTGTTCTTTCCAAAAAGTTCAATTTGAGACATGGCAACAAACAACAGCATTTCTCAGCCCCAAATTCCCATTTTCAATGGTAAGAATTATGATTTTTGGGCAATTAAAATGAGAACATTGTTTTGCTCACAAGATGTTTGAGATTTGGTAGAAAATAGCTTTGTAGAACCACAGGATGAGGCTACCCATCAGGGATTAACTCAAGCACAAAAGGAAGAGCTTAAATAAAATAAGAAAAATGATGCAAAAGCTCTCTTCCTAATCAATAGGCAATGGATGAATCCATTTTTTCTAGAGTTGCAGTAGCAACGAGATCCAAGTCGGCATGAAAAATTTTGAGACTACCTATAAAGGTAATACAAAGGTGAAAGTAGCTAAATTGCAATCTCTTAGGAGAAATTTTGAAAATTTGCAAATGAATGATTCGAAGTCTATAGACCAGTTTATGGGTCAAGTATTGAATATCGTGAACCAAATTAGATCTAATGGAGAAATAATAACAGATTAGAAGATCATAGGAAAAATTCTCAAGATTTTACCCAGCAAATTTGATGCAATACTTGTAGCTATTGAGGAAACCAAGGATTTGGAATAGTTATCAGTAGATGAATTAATGGGATCTTTGTTAACACATGAATCTAGAATGAATAGGAATAACAATACTTCTTTTGAGAATGCTTTCAAGTCTCAGGTATCATTTGGTAGAGGAAGAGGAAGAGGAAGGTCAAACTTCAGAGAAAGAGGCAGAGGCAGAAATGGAAGGAACAATCTAGATCAAGGTGAGAACAATAATAAAAACTACAACAATAGAGGATGTGGCAACAATCACTTCCAGCAAAATTCATAGAGGTTTGATAAACCTAACATTCAGTGTTATTACTACAAAAAATATGGACATTATGCAAGTGATTGCAAAAAGAAACAAGGAGATGTGGACAAGTAGAATGATAATTACACAAATGAATCTAATTCTAATTCTAGAAGTTTATTCCTCACTTGTCATGTTGCTCAAGAAAATGCTAGAGATATTTGGTTTTTAGATAGAGGATGCAGTAACCATATGATAGCGAATAAAGAATTGTTTGCTAGTCTTGATGATTTCATAAAATCTAAAGTGAAATTAGGAAATAATAATAAAGTGGATGTAATGGGTAAAGGAGTAATAAATGTTTTGGCAGAAAATGGTGAAAGAAAATTTATTCCTGATGTTTGTTTTGTACCTGGACTAAAGCATAATCTTATGAGTGTTGGATAGTTAGTACAGAAAGGTTACAGAGTATCTTTTATGTATAATGTTTGCACAATACTAGACAAATTTCCAAATGACAGGTTGATAGAAAAAGTGGAGATGACCAAGAATCAGATGTTCCCTCTTTGAATTCAGTGCATCCAAGGAGAAGAGGAAGCCCATTTCAAAACCATGCATCTAGACCAATCATGGCTATGGCATTTAAGGTATGGACATTTACATTTTGGAGGTTTGAATTTGTTACAAAAAAAAATTATGGTGAAGGGATTACCACCAATAGAGGAGCCAAGAAGTTCATGTGAGAGTTGCATTTTGGCAAAACAGCATAGAGAGATCTTTCCAGTAGGAGCTTCATATAGAGTAAGGGTATTATTGGATCTAGTTCATAGTGATTTATGTGGACCAATTCAAATCCATCATTTGGAGGTAGTTCTTATTTTCTAACCTTCATTGATGATTTTAGCTGAAAGACTTGGATATATTTTCTCAAGGAAAAGTCTGAAGCCTTTGGAAAATTTAAAGAATTCAAGGCTATGGTTGAAAATCAGAGTGGCTTTTACATCAAGGTACTTAGATCAGATAGAGGAAGTGAATATATATCTAATGAATTTCGATATTATTGCAGATATCATGGCATTAAAAGGCAACTAACTACAAGGTACACACAAAAGCAGAATGGTGTAGTAGAAAGGAAGAATAAAACAATCATGGAGATGGATAGAAGCATGTTGAAGGCCAAACATTTGTCAAATGAATATTGGGCATAAGCAGTAGCATGTGTAGTATATATTCTAAATAGAAGCCCAACAAAGAGTGTCAAAGAACAAATTCCACAAGAAGCTTGGAGTGGTAAGAAGCATAGTGTGCATCATTTCATAATTTTTGATTGCATGGCATATTCTCTTATACCATCTAAATTGAGAAGAAAACTTGATGATAGAGGTGAGAAATGCATTATTATTGGCTATAGTGAAGAATCAAAGTCTTATAAGTTGTATAACCCCATTTCAAAGAAGTGATTATTAGCAGAGATGTGGAATTTATGGGAAGAAAAAGCATGGGATGGAAGCATTGATAGAACCATCACAATTGGAGCACCAATTCCCCAAAATGAAGAAGAATCTGAAGAACAAAATTTACAAGGTGATCAATTCTCTTCACAAGTAAGAAAAAGCACTCCAATAAGAACACCTTAGATCTTAGCACAAGGTGAATCATTTGGTCATGCATGTCATCCTTCTCCCAATTCACAACTAAGTGATGAATCAAATCCAACTCTTGCCACCTTAAGATCAAAATTTAAAGGTAAGAAAATGAGAAACTTGAATGAGATTTATGATCAAGAAGAAGAAAATTTAGATTTGTGTTCAAATTTTGCCTTTCTCTCTCATGATCCTGTGTATTTTGAAGAAGTAGTTAATGAGGAACATTGGATAAAATCAATGGATGAAGAGATGAATGCCATTGAGAGAAATTAAACATGGGATCTAATTAATCTACCTAAAGGTAAGGATTTCATAGGAGTCAAATGGGTTTATAAGACCAAATTTAATGCAGTAGGTAAGATTGAAAAGCACAAGGCAAGGTTAGTAGCAAAAGGTTTTGCACAAAAACATGGAATTGATTATAATAAAATATTTGCTCTAGTTGCTATATTTGATACTATTAGAATGGTTTTATCAATAGCTGCACAAAATAATTGGAAAGTATATCAAATGGATGTCAAATCAGCTTTCTTGAATGGTCTTCTAGATGAAGAAGTGTATGTGAAACAACCACCAGGTTATGAAGTGCATGGACATGAAGAAAAAGTCTACAGATTGAAGAAGGCCCTCTATGGTCTCAAGCAAGCACCAAGAGCATGGTATATCATGATTGATTCATACATGAAAAATAATGGATTTAGTAGAAGCAATAGTGAGCCTACATTGTACACAAAAATCAACAAAGAAGGTTAGATTTTGATTATGTTTGTATGTTGATGATTTGATTTTCACTGGAAATTTGTCTATAGACACATTTAAATCAGCAATGAAGAAAGAATTTGACATGATAGATTTGGGATTAATAAAGTATTTTTTGGGAATTGAAGTTGTACAATCAGAGAAGGGAATTTTTATTTGTCAAACTAAATATGCAAAGGATGTGTTAAGGAGGTTTAAAATGTTGAATTGTAAATCAGCACCTACACCAGTTGCTACAGGGACCAAAATTAGCAAAGAAGACAAAGGGTCTAATGTTGATTCTACAACATTCAAAAGACTAATTGGTAGTTTGATGTATCTTACAGCTACAAGACCAGATATCATGTATGGGGTCAGTTTGATCCCTAGATTCATGGAGTCACAAAAAGACTCACATTGGCAAGTTGGAAAGAGGATATTGAGATATGTGGTAGGAACAAAAAAAATATGGAACTTTATATTCCACAACTAATGATTTTGGTTTGATTGGTTATACTGATAGTGATTTTGCAGGTAGCATTGATGACAGGAAGAGTACTTTTGGACATGCCTTTCATTTTGGAATAGGTGTGGTCACATGGGCATCCAAAGAGCAACCCATAGTGACACTTTCATCAGCTGAAGCAGAGTATGTAGTAGCCACATCAGCAGCATGTCAATAAATTTAGATGAGGAGAGTATTGACATATTTATTGCAAGCACAGAAGGAGTCAACACCAGTCTTTTATGACAACAAATCAGCAATTGCATTGTCAAAAAATCATGTTTTTCACAAGAGGAGCAAGCACATTGATACAAGATTTCATTTTATCAGAGAGTTAGTGAACAATGGAGAAATTCATTTAGAGTTTTGCAGATCTAAAGACCAATTGGCAGATATATTCATAAAGACATTAGCAAAGGAGAGTTTTGATTATCTAAGACAAAATTTAGGCATTGTAAATGGTCAAATAATCAATTTTAGCAATTAAAGGGGAGTTTTAGAATAACCAAAATAATTTCTCTAGTTTCCATGCACATGGTGGAGAAAACTAGGAAAATAGATAAACTTCAGTTCAGTTTTATTTTGCATAAAATAAGTGTTCATAGGAATTGAATAAACACAGTTTGCGTGCGTAGTTGAATTGTCACTAATAATAGAGTTGAGTTTAGTTAAGATATTCTGCTATTCTATTCTACCACAGTCCTCTATTTAAAGAGGGTTTTGTAATCATTTAGAAGTGTGAGAAAATTTTGAATAAATTTTTGTATTGTTATAGTAATTATATACTGTTGTTTTGTTTTTTCCTCTATTTTGTCATCAGTGAATTAATGTAAAAGCTATATCTTTATTCCTGCTTCTTATTCTCTATTGTCTTTTCCTTTCCATTACATTCTCTAAAATGTAAATGCACTTTGCCTATCCCTTCTTCCAACATGCTTAATGCCAATGGCATTGGGACTGTGGTAGTTTTGAAAACATAAATCCACTTCATGTGCAAATTGGGCGTGTATATGTCTATGTTACTTAGAACACAATTACTATTATCATCTTCCACCATATTTGCATTTGTATTTGCAGGATTCACCATTATACGACTCTCTTTTGTTATCTTCATGGTTATTTAGAGTACGGAGAATGCAAAAAACTTCAGTTGCATCACAAGCTTCCTTTCAACTGCATCTAAGCTAGCTTTTTAAACCCATATTAATATGTGCTACCGTGTTGCAAAATGAAATGAAATTTTATAAAATAGGTGCAACTTGTAAGCTTGATTTCTCACAAGGAGCAGTTAAGCTTGATTTGAAAATTGGTAAGTTTGTCTGGCTGGTTTCATAAATGATTGTATTTTTTAAGTATTTCAATTTGGAACATAAGACCATTCTATTTAAGTATTTCACTTTGGAACATAAGTTCCCTAACCTCTATCACTAAAAACATGTTGCTGACTCATCGGCACTTTCATCCAGTCTGCTTATTATTCCTTTCTTCTTTATTATAATATTTTCTCGATTCATACTTTTGTCTTACACAGATTTACTTATTTAATATTAAAATGGTCGCCAAAGGATTCATGTGGATGGATATGTTTATGTGTAGATTATTTTCTTTTAGCACATTCCTTTTTCAATTTGTATTATGTTGGGGCTAATGATAAAAATTGACCTCATCCCATCTTAGTAAAGGATTCAAACCCATCAGATAAGGACAATGTAAAATTAGGCCTTCGAAAAAAAACTTCATAGTTTATATATTGGTTGACCATGTAAAAGCGTAAATTCTTATTAATAATGATAAAATAAGGGTTATTTATTAAAAAAATTGCATCGGTATTATATTATTGTCAGTTTCAAAGTAAGGTATATCCTAAAATTAGTGAAGTGTCTAACTCTAGAGTGTGATGTGTCATCCTCTTCCAATGGTGAGGGGTAACATGTTTCGATTGAGCCTTAAAATTTGAGAGCATTGTGATTGGGAAATGGGCTATTTCAATCACAATAAATCCTTATCAATGGCATGATGTAGTAGAATAGTGGCACTGGTACTTGTGATTAATTTGGGCAGCAAGTTTAATTTATGTCAATTCCAAGACTTAGAAAATTATAATAAATTAAGTTAAACTTTTATCGTAAGTCCACATAAATACTCTTTTTCCCACATAAATACTCTTTTTATAAAATAATAAAATAATGTTACAAGTGGAAGTGGAATTCTCAAATCCTTTCCATAAAATTTTATCTTAAATATTTAAACATTTATTATCGTCGATCTCTTTTCTTATGTGGCATGTCATTGGCCTCAAATGAGATAAGAGATTCACAATTTCACATTGATTCATTCATGATTTCATATCTTCTCTATGATTGTGAGTTTCCAATAATGGCTTTAGCAGATTTTATTGCTACTAGTAATCTCTTCGTTGGTCTCCTCCAACCTTCCACCTCTTCTCATTATCATAAAAGGTAAGTTGCCCAATTCTTTTCATCTCTCCATATTCTACATGATATGTGAATGTTATTATTTATTACAATAATTTTATTAAATTCTGAAAAAAAATAAAGGCCATCGTGTCATCTCAAACTAGGATTCTAATTTTATTCCACCAAACCCAAGATTTTAAGGTCAACATAATGTTGGATCCTTATTTTTTGTTCTTGCTTGTGTTATGAGTCAATAATGGAATTGGGAATTTGGTTGCCAGCACAATTTGAGGTTATATTCCTAATGGTCTTGATTGATTTAAAATATTATTTTATTTGGGGTTTGTTATGATTTTCACACATGGCTTCTTCCAAGTTGGTTTGGAAGTTGTACTTTAGCAAGTCTTAGTGGTCTTCAACTAGAAATTACATTTGGAATAAATATATTCTCTTGAGTTTAGGCTACAAGTGAAGCTATGGGTGAAAAATGTGAGGAGACTAATGCGAAGCCCTCCATGCAATTGCACATGAAGAAGCTGGGTAAGTTGAAAATTAAGAAAGGAAAAGGCAAAGGTGTGCTTTTGAACATGTTTCTGCTTTTGTATTGTTTGAGGGATTTGTGCATGTCATTTTTATTTATAGGCTTAATGCTTATTTTATGTATGTGTGAAACCTAGTAGCTTGCTTATGAAAAATACAAAGTGGATGCACTTTAGAAAAACAGATAGTCACCACTCACCACATTCATTTAGTTCTGTTCAATTAAGTTATCTCATTTTAACTACAGGAAAAGGAAATGCAAAAGGAAATTCATCAGGTCAGGGAGATGCAATGGTAGAATGATTTTGGGTGAGAGCCTTTGTCAAAAATTCACTTGAAAGAGTAGATGTATATGTAGAACTATGCCATAACTATTGGAGGGGGAAAACCTCTCTTAACGAGGAAGTGTACTCCTAGCATGCACCTTTTTTTATGAAATTGAGTGTATATAAAACATTGAAATGGAATTTTGTGAGTGCTTTAATGATTAATTTTTTTTCTAATGTTTCTAAATGTTTTATTTTATTTTTTTTGAATGACCAATGCAGATGGCATATGTTTGTTCTCATTCACTCAAATACCAACGTCTCAAAAATTCAAAAACACTGACACAATTATTAGCAAAAAACATATTTCTAATATAATGGACTGTGGAATCCTTAATTCTATAAGAGATGGCATCTATTCTCATTCACTCAAATACCACAAAGTTTCAATGCAGTTGTAATGTCAAAAATTGAAAAATGTGACAATCTTTTCAAAAAAATATCTCTAATATTATGGACTGTGGAAGCCTTAAAAAGTTAAATCTATAAAATATGGCATCTGTTTATTCTCATTTACTCAAAATGTCACCAAATTTCAATGCAACCATAATTCATTTGATAATAATCCTTGTTGTCATGTTTCTAGCATATGATTTTTTAATTCATTTTTTTTGATATGGGGAATAGGAAACTAAAACTGTCTTCAAACCATGAGGTGGAGTCTGACTGGGGTAGCCTCTATAATACCATCTCTATGGAAATACCCCACTCCTAATGGAGTGGATAAATTAGGGACTCAAACCAATCACTACCCGATATTGGGCGTCTTAACACAACTTCCCTAACCAGTTGGGCTAGCCCCTGAGTGTTGAAAACTGATGTTGCATGTTTAGTTCATCCATCACTATGTTTCATGCTCAATTTTTTAGTTTTAGTTTATTATTTTTTTGGAATAAACTACATGATGGTCTTTTATTCCATGCGTTATATTTTTAGTTAGATTAATTATAGTTTGTAAAGGTTAACTGGTAGTCTTTAAATCCAACAAACAATGCATGTTTGTTGCATGCATAGGCTTTCCCTAGGTTTCAATTTGTTTTCTGAATTTTTTGATCTAGGTAGAAATGTAATTCTTTTATATATACATCAATAAAGACTATTATTTTTAGCCTGCACAAAATACAAATTTGTGTATTATTTGCTATGCTCTGTTATTGTTTTTTGGTGTTATGCTCTGTTTTTTTAAGTTGATTCTTTGGTTTTCTTTCTACTATTAATTTTGTTCATAGCCTATCAGATTAGGTATATGACATTGGTTTAGAATCTACATCTAGTATCAGAGCAGGTATTTTTCTTTTGGGTTAAATATTTAGTAGTTGGAATTTTGCCAAAAAATTATCATGTCAAATTCTAACTCCTTGCCCATTCAAGAATTTGAGCGAAATGAGTATGATTATTGGTGTATCAAAATGATGAATTTTTGGATAGAAAAAGATTTATGGGAGATTATTGAATCAGGTTATGCAGAGCCAGCTGATTGGAATGCCCTCACAGCAAATGATAAAATAACTAAGAAGGAGGCTAAGAAGAAGAATGCTCAAGCCTTATTTCATATTCAAATAGCTCTAGATAAGAGTCTCTTTCCATGAATTGCAAGAGCAAAGATAGCAGAGAATGCTTAGAAGACTCTAAAAGAAGCTTACCAAGGTAGTGATCAAGTCAAAGTTGTCAAGTTATAGACACTGAAGAGAGAATTTGAGAATTTGAAGATGCAAGAAGCTGAAAGTGTGAGTACCTATTGTGTCAGAGTAAAAGATGTGGTCAATAAGATGGCTACACTTGGTAAAATATTGAACAGTGAGGTTGTGATAAAAAATGTGTTGAGGGCTCTCACACCAAGGTGGAACCATGTTGCCATAATCATAGAAGAAAGCAAGAATTTGTCTACCCTTCAATTTGATAATCTAGTTGGATCTTTGATGTCTCATGAAGAAAGATTGAGAGATTCATTTGGAGAAAGTGATGAGAAAGCTTTTTCCTCCAAATTAAAAATCACAAAGAATGAAGATGCCAATAGTAGCATAAAAAGTAATCTAGGCCAAGGTAGAGGTCAAAATCAAAATTACTCAAGAGGAAATAAAGGTAGAGGTGGTTTTCAAGGAAGAGGTGGTTTCAGAGGAGGAGGTAGAGGCCGATTTGATAAAAAAAAAATATCCAATTTTATCATTATAATAGGTATGGCCACTTTAATTATGATTGTAGATTAAAAGAAGGTAATAATGATAAAAGCATTCATTATGCTCAAGAAGGTGATGATAATCCTCCAAATAATTTATTTTTATCTTATGACAAATCTTAAAATGTTTCTAAAGATGTTTGGTATTTAGATTCGGGATGTTCTAACCACATGTCAGGGAATGAAACTCTTTTTCATATAATGGATGAATGTTTTAAATCCAAGATCAATCTTGGTGATGACAAATCATTGGAGGTTTCTGAAAAAGGAGATATGGAAGTCCATACAAAAGAAGGTATGAAGAGTGTTAAAGACATTTATTACACTCCAAAGTTAAAACATAATTTGTTGAGTGTTGGACAATTATGTGAGAAGAATTATAAAGTTGTATTTGAAAATCAATAATGTATAATTTATGATAAGAATCAAGGAAATAGGGTGGTAACAATTGTGCCTATGACAAAGAATAGGATGTTTCCATTGAAGTTTGGTGAACATAATAGGAACCTTGTCAATATGGCATATGAGGATACATGTTGGTTGTGGCATCTCAGGTATGGACATTTCATTTTTCATAGTTTGAAGATTCTAACATCAAAAGCATTAGTTTTTGGTTTGCCTAAGGTTGAAGAGCATAAGGCAGTTTGTGAAGGATGTGCTAAAGGAAAACATGCAAGAGAGAAATTTCCAAAATGTAATGAATGGAGGGCCCATTATCCACTCCATTTAGTTCATTCAGACATTTGTGGTCCTATGCAGACAAAGAGTTTGGGTAAATCATCATATTTCATTACTTTTATTGATGATTACTCATGACAGTGTTGGGTTTATTTTTTGAAGACCAATTGTGAAGCTCTTGAGACATTCAAGAGGTTTAGAGCCCTTGTAGAAAATGACAAATGGTGCAAAATCAAATGCTTAAGGATTGATCCTGGAAGATAATTTTGTTCAAAATCCTTTCAAGGTTATTGTGCTATGTATGGCATTAGAAGACAACTCACCACTGCATACACACCTCAATAAAATGGTGTAGCTGTAAGGAAGAATCATACAGTGGTGGAGAGGGCACGAAGCATGCTACAAACAAAGGGATTAAGAAATTCTTTTTGGGGAGATGCAATTGCTACAACAGTATATATTCTCAATCAAAGTCCCACTAGTGCACTTGACAGGATGACTCCGTATGAAGCCTGGTATGAGAAAAATCCAAATGTTAATTATTTCAAAGTTTTTGGTTGCTTAGCCTATGTTCATGTTCCTGATCAAAAGAGGCAAAAGTTATATCCCAAAAGTGAGTCATGTATTTTTGTTGGATATAGGGAGGAAAGTAAGGCTTATAGGGTATATAATCCTCTCACTAATAGGCTTATTGTGTCGAGAGATGTGATTTTTGATGAAGGGGGGGTTTATGGTCATCAAAAAGGCCATATGGATAAGTAAAAATCTATTTTAAATGAATTTATTATGGATGATATTGATCATGGGCATCCCACTAATATTTATGTTCCAAGTGCTACAAATCCACCAAGTAACCCCTCATCTATTTGTTCAATTTCAGGTGTAGGTCCAAATTCAAGTCTTAGTCTACAAGGAAGGTAAGAAGATTGAGTGACATTTATCAAAGGAGTTCAAATCAAGCACATGAAGAAAATCCAAGAGGTGAGACACTGAATTTTGCTTTACTTACCAAGGCTGATTTTGAACCATCATATTTTGAAGATGAATATACTAATGAGGTTTGGATGCAAGTAATGAAAGAAGAGATGGATTGTATTCATAGGAATGACACTTGGGAGCTTACAAAGCTTCCACATCACAAGAAGAATATTGGCACCAAATGGGTCTACAAGACTAAGTGTAACAGTGATGGAAGTGTTGAAAGGCATAAGGTGAGATTAGTTGCTAAAGGATTCACACAAAAGTATGGCATTGATTATGAAGAGAAATTTACACCAGTATCAAGACAAGAGACCATTAGAATGATTATTTCATCAGCATCTCAAAAGAATTGGAGCATCCGTCATATGGATATGAAAAGTGCCTCCTTGAATGGGTACTTGGAAGAACAAGTATATGTGGAACAGCCACAAGGTTTTGAAGTGCAAGGAAAATAAAATCATGTCTGAAGAAGGCTTTGTATGGCCTCAAAAAAGAACCAATAACATGGTATGCTAGGATTGATGGATATTTTCAAGAGAATGGATTTCAAAGAAGTAAGAGTGAACCTACCCTTTACTACAAACAAGAAGGTATTGATATTCTAATTGTAAGTTTGTATGTTGATGACTTGTAAATGGGTAGCAATTCTATGATGAAGGATGAATTCAAATTTTCCATGATGAATGAATTTGAGATGAAAGATTTAAGCCTCATAAAATATTTTTTAGGAATGGAGGTTTATCAAAGGGAGAATAAAATTTTCATTTGCCAAACAAAGTATGCTAAAGATATGTTGAAGAAACTTGATATAGTTGATTATAAACCAGTCTCCACTCCAGTTGCTCATGGAGTTGTGTTGTGTAGAGATGATGGTGCTGAAAGAGTTGATGAGACAGCGTATATAAGTATTGTTGGAAGCTTAATGTTTCTAACTCATACAACTCTTGATATTGCTTATTCAATTTCACTTATTTCAAGGTACATGACAGAGCCATCAGAAATACATATGAAGGCAGCCAAGAGAATTTTGAGGTATGTGAAAGGCACTCTAGATTTTGGTATTCATTACTACACTTCTAAAAGGTTCAATCTTGTTGGTTTTAGTGATTCTGATTGGGGAGGTAGTTTGGATGACCGAAAGTCAACATCTGGGAATTGTTTTTCTTTTGGTTCTGGTTTGATTACTTGGAACTCAAAGAAGCAAAGTATAGTTGCCCTTTCTTCTACAGAAGCAGAGTATGTTGCAGTCACTTCAACAGGTACACAAGCATTATGGCTTAGAAAACTTATTGAAGCAATTGGAGAGATTCAAGTTCAGCCCACAGTTATTTTTTATGATAACATTAGTGCTATTAAATTGGCCAAGAATCTAGTCCATCACAGTAGAACAAAGCATTTTGATTTAAAGCATTATTTTATCCAAGATTTAGAGCAGATGAAGGTAGTAGAATTGAAATACATCAACACTAAAGAATAGTTGGCAGATATCTTCATGAAAGCAGTTACAACATATCAGTTTTTGACACTCAGAGATTAGATTGTAAGCCCTCTCAGCATCAAGGGGGAGTATGTTGAAAATTGATGCTGCATGTTTAGTTCATCCATCACTGTGTTTCATGCACAATTTTTTAGTTTTAGTTTTTTATTTTTGTGGAATAAACTGCATGATGGTCTTTTGTTTCATGCATTATATTTTTAGTCGGATTAATTATAGTTTGTAAAGGTTAACTGGCAGTCTTTAAATCCAATGAATAATGCATGCTTGTTGCATGCGTAGGTTTTCCCTATGTTTCAATTTGTTTTCTAAATGCTGTGATCTGGGCAAAAATGTAATTCTTTTATATATACATCAATAAAGACTATTATTTTTAGCCTACACAAAATATAGATTTGTGTATTATTTTTTGTGCTCTGTTAAATTTTTTTTGGTGTTATGCTCTATTTTTTTAAGTTGATTCATTGGTTGTCTTTCTACTATTAATTTTGTTCATAGCCTGTGAGATCAGGAATATGACATTGGTTTAGAATCTACACTGAGGGCAATATAATTAGGTTAATAATAATCAATGCACACATGAATTTTACAATGGTGATTTCTTTGAAGGATTCTTCCTAGAAGCATCACCAATGGTGATTTATTTGAAGGATTCCTCCCAGTAGCATCATCATTATAGAACATATAATTTCCATAAGGACTTGTTCTAAAATAAAATTGTATCTTAAAAATCAATAAAGCTTAAGTCAAACAATCCTTCAAAGGTAATTATTCCTAGGGCTTAGATAGCCTCAATTGGCAAATTGTTCATTTAGAAAAAGACCATATTTAGACCTGATTCTCCCGTCAATCACTCTCTACTTGCATCACTAATAGCTCACTTTTAATTAGGGATAAATTGCAAATAAAAAGCAGTTCAATCAATTTGAATGCTCTCACAAACCAGATAATTACATCTAGGTTTTATTAACTACCAGACTTTTTTGGGACCATGGAAACTTTCAGCTTCATATTTATATATTAGTGGACCTTTAATAAGATGCAAGTCAAATTGTTTTCTCTAAAGTAAGCTTTAGCATTGGCATGGGTGAGGGGAATGTTCCCTTTTATGGACCCAATGACTAATTTGAGATCATCTTGAATAACCTATTTTTGCTCAACTTTTAAAGGTTTTTGGCCTCTACTTCATTGTGAAATGGTTGTTGTATCATTCCATAAATAACAGTCTACCCTGTGGAAAATGGATTTTCATTTGATGCCCTTGTTAGATATTTTCAAATGAGGTCAACTTCTGGATTTGAAAAGTTTATGAATAGGAATGGCATCTAAGCTCACATCGAACCTCCTCAACCTTATTTATATTACCCTCAGAAGTACTAAGCACAATTTTAGTGAGCCAACTTTTACTTTATGATCCAGTATCATTTTCAGAAGTTATCGTATTACTAGTCATCCAGGTAGATGTGGGGATACATTTTGGGATAAATTATTATTTTGATTTTGAGTCCCATTGAAATTGGTGATAACAAGAGCAAGGTTTGTGGATTTTAAAATATTCATTCTCTGTATTGTTGTTTTGAATGGGTAAGAATGAGAGCAAATTTGGATTTTGAAATATTTGTTAGTTACATTCTCTATATTCAAAACACCTGATTTAATCCAAAATTTCATCTTATATATTTGAATTCTCATCATGACATTAGTTTCATTAGCTTAAAGTATTGGAGCTGTATTCATTTGTAGTAGATTGTAATATTAACTCCCAGTCTGATGTTTTTTGGGATGCCCATTGTATGTGACCTTGAAACTTAACAAGAGTACAAAAGAATCAATATGGATTGGACATGAACTAGATATTTGAATGGCTCTGTAGAATCGATTTGTATTTAATGTGTGATAGTATATATACAAAGGTTATTACTACTAGCTTCTCAGTGATTTTAAATGCCGAGCTACGTCAAATGGGATATCACTATTACCTATGTTACCAGATACGCCCTGGCCTTGGGAGTGTAGGAGATATGCCCCAAGATGAGGGAGTGTGAGTGGAGCATGGGGATACATCCAGGGAGCGTCCTTGGGTTGTGGATACATTTAGATACGTATGGGTGACATATTCGGGTATATCCATAGCCCAGGGACGCTCCCTGAGCGTATCCCCATAGAATTAAAAACAAACTAAAGTGGATTCCCAACCCTAAAAGCAGCATTCACACTCATTTTATCAAAATTTGTGTGAAATTTTTTTCGAGGGCTCCACCCTCAAACCCCCAGGTAGAGGGGGCTTAAACAGCCATCTATGCCCCTCGCAACCCCCCTCATGTCAGATGGCTTGTCGTAATGCAAATGATATTGCCAAGGAGACTACAAGATGTCACACCATTACAATTGTTGGAACTCTAGATATTCACTTCACCTCCTAACACATTGCACTCTTGTTCACTCTTGGACTTCAAAATACGGCTATAGGACGTCATATTGAAGTTTTTATTTAAATTATTTTGTTTCCTCTATACATATTATGTGCTTAGTTTTGCTTATATGACTATATTTTTATATTTTTAATTTTTTATATATATTTTTGTACGGCCGTATACAAACCACCCAAAAAAAATCTTGTATCCCCGTATCCGATTCTTGTCCCTGTATCCGTAGCTTTTTACCATTATCAAATAGTTAAGAAGCTTCATAGTGTTTTTATACACCAAGTTATGTTATGTTGATATCACATTTTACCATTATCAAACATTTAAATTTATATGTTTGTGTCTGTTTGAGCAAAACAAATCTGTCAGCGTCTTAGCATTTTTATAAACCACGCTGGGTTAGCATCTGTTTGAGCAATACAAATCTGTTTGCTTCTTAGCGATGTTATAAACCAAGCTAGGTTAGCATCTATTTGAGCAATAGAAATCTGCCAGCCTTTTAGCGATGTAATAAACCAAGCTAGGTTAGCATTTGTTTGAGCAATAAAAATCTTCCAGCTTTTTAGTTATCGCTTATTTTTTGAGTCGGATCGTTTCTTAAAGCATAAAGTTTAAGCTGTGAAAACCAACCAACTCTTTGTTTTGTAACCTTCATATATTATTATTTTTCGTAATATATAATATTATGAAATGTTCCAATGGTAATAAATAAAAATGTCAGCATTAGACTGAAAAGTCAATATTTTATTTTTATTAGATTAAGAGTAGTATATTACGTGAATCAACCGCATCACCAGTACATATCATATCTCATAGCAGAGTTGTTCAAATTTGAGCATATGAGAGTAAAACAAATTTACGACAACATCTATGCTACGATCTTTGGTATAGGAAGGAATCATTAAAACCATCCCATCGATGGGATTGAGGGAAGGGCCAACGAAAAGCGGTTTTCCCCAGCCAAAATCTAATTCATAGATAGGAAAGTTCACCCAGCTGGACACCAGCAAGTTAGAGCCGCAGGTATGAGTTGAAGTGAAGGGTTCTTTTTTACCGAACTTTGATAGATTCAATTCTATAAAATCTATGGACAAACGTATGTAGTGGTCATCAACATTTGCAATGGCCTTGTGGATCAAACTCGCCAGTGGTTGATCTGCAACCTGTTTCGCTGTCATTGTACAAGTAGCGCCTGAGACAGCATTGCCAAAGTATTCTGCAGGCAAAGGGGGATGAAGCCTATTTCGTCCATTCACAGAAATAAAAGCGGTTGTCATGGCTTCTTCATCTAGTCCTCGAGCGGAAGAAATGCATTTCCAGAGATGGGCGAGGAGACTTTCAAATGTGGTGTAGGGAAGGAGCGTTCCGTCTCTGGTGGTGGAGGCCTTTTGCTTGACCTGCTTCAACACATTCACACTGAAATGAAATTTTTTTTGAGAGAAGAGCCTCAGTTCTTTCACCTTGTGGTAAATAAGAGGGAGCTTGAAACTCGGTATGAGGAAAGATGGTTCGGGGTGGAGTCCTAGCTGCCAAAAGGGAACGGTCACGGACAGGAAGGGAGTTAACCTTAAGACCTCTAACTGTTTGGCTCCACGCAGTCATGAAGGCGGTCGTTCCAAATCCATCTGTAACATGGTGATGAAAGGCTATGCCTATTACCAATCCCCCACTCTGAAACCTCGTAAACTGCAGTAATAATAAAAGATATAGAGTTAAAAAAGGAAATTACTGAAAATAACAGATCTGGCAAATAAATAAACTGTTAGATTTACGGTTTTTCTGTTAGAAATTAAATATTAAATTGGAGATAATTTCTCCCACCTCCACTCCTCATGCGTGCAAGCAGTTAGCAAGTATTTAAACATTCAGTTGAACAATCAGTTAGTAAACTGATAGTAAGCAATCAGTTAAATATGAGTTAGTTAATTTAAAATTAGATATTAGTTATTTTTGCATGTAAAGACTAATTTTAGTCTTGAGTTTGTCTTGAGTTTATTTTCTAATTATTGTATGGATTCAAATCTATTTAAAGACACTTGGGTGCATCATTGTAAGCAAGGAAATTCGAAGATTAATAAAAATCTCTTTCTTTCAAGATATTGCTATAGCAATTGTTCAGTTCTTATTTTATTTGTTTGAGTTCTTATTTTTTGTATGCTCTCTATATTCGGACAAATTGGTATCAGAGCCTGGTAAGGATTTGTGCAGCATAAACACAAGGAGAAGCAAAGATTGCAGAAGCGCGCAGCAGCCGCAGTCAAAGAGTGAAGGAAGATCCAGCAGGGAGTTCAGTGACCGACATAAGCAATAACCGACGTCGGCAATATTTGTCTCAGAAACAATGACCAGAAAGTCATTATAGCGTGAGAAATGGCAGCGTATAATAGTATTTCACAGCCTCAAATTCCCATTTTTGATGGTAAAAATTATGATTTTTGGGCAATTAAGATGAGAACTTTATTTTGCTCACAAGATGTATGGGATTTGGTAGAAAGTGGTTTTGTAGAACCGCAGGACGAGGCAGCCCATCTGGCATTAAATCAAGCACAAAAGGACCAGCTTAAAGAGAATAAGAAGAAAGATGCAAAAGCTTTATTTCTCATCCAACAGGTATTGGATGAATCTATATTTTCCAGAGTTGCAGCAGCAACAAGATTCATAGAGGCATAAAAAATCTTGGAAACTACCTATAGAGGTAATACAAAGGTAAAAATTGCTAAATTGCAATCTCTTAGAAGAACTTTTGAAAATTTGCAAATGAATGAATCATAATCTATAGACCAGTTTATGGGTCAAGTTTTGAATATAGTGAATCAAATTAGATCTAATGGAGAAACTATGATGGATCAGAAGATCATAGAAAAAGTACTCAGATGTTTACCCAGTAAATTTGATGCAATAGTTGTAGCAATTGAGGAAACCAAAGATTTGAAACAATTATCTGTAGATGAATTAATGGGTTCTTTGTTAACACATGAATCCAGAATGAATAGGAATAACACTTCTCTTGAGAATGCCTTCAAGTCACAGGTATCAGTTGGCAGAGGAAGAGGAAGAGCTAGGTCAAGCTTCAGAGGAAGAGGCAGAGGCCGATATGGAAGGAACAATTCAGATGAAGGTGAGAACAATAATCAAAACTATAGTAGTAGAGGAAACTACAGCAATAGAGGACGTGGCAACAACCACTTTCAGCAAGGTTCACAGAGGCTTGATAAATCTAATGTTCAATGTTATTACTGCAAGAAATATGGTCATTATGCAAGTGACTACAGAAGTAAACAAGGATATGTGTACAAGCAGAATGCTAATTACACAGGTGAATCTAGTTCTAATCTAGGTGAATCTAGTTCTAATCCTGGAAGCATGTTTCTTACTTGTAATGTTACTCAAGAAAAAGCTAAAGATATTTGGTTTTTAGATAGTGGATGCAGTAATCATATGACAGGGAATAAATAATTTTTTGTTAGTCTTGATGATTCTGTAAAATCAGAAGTGAAATTAGGAAATGATATCACAGTAGATGTCATGGGTAAAGGTGTCATAAATGTTTTGGCCAAGAATGGTGAAAAAAAGTTTATACCTGATGTTTATTTTGTACCTAGACTAAAACATAATCTTTTGAGTATTGGACAATTAGTTCAGAAAGGTTACAGAGTGTCTTTTATAGATAATGTTTGCACAATTTTAGACAGGTTTCCAAGTGACAAGTTAATAGAAAAAGTGGAGATGACCAAGAATCGGATGTTCCCTCTTCATATTCAGTGCATCAAAGGAGAAGAGGAAGCCCACTACAAATCCATGCAGCTAGACCAATCATGGCTATGGCACTTAAGATATGGACACTTACATTTTGGAGGTTTAAATTTGTTACAGAAGAAAAATATGGTGAAGGGTTTACCACCAATAGAAAAGCCAAAAAGTTCATGTGATAGTTGTATTCTGGTAAAACAGCATAGAGAGAGTTTTCTAGTAGGAGGCTCATATAGAGCTAAGGTAATATTGGAGTTAGTCTATAGTGATTTATGTGGACCAATGCAAACTCCATCATTTGGAGGTAGTACTTACTTTCTAACTTTTATTGATGACTTCAGCAGAAAGACATGGATATACTTTCTCAAAAATAAATCTGAAGCCTTTGGAAAGTTTAAAGAATTCAAGGCAATGGTTGAAAAGTAGAGTGGCCGTTATATCAAGGTACTCAGATCAGATAGAGGAGGCGAATATATGTCTAATCAATTTCAAGATTTTTGTAAGTATCATGGAATCAAAAAGCAATTGACTACAAAGTACACACCATAGTAGAATGGTGTAGCAAAAAGAAAGAACAAAACAATCATAGAAATGGCAAGAAGCATGTTGAAAGCCAAACACTTGTCAAATGAATATTGGGCAAAAGCAGTAGCATGTGCAGTATATATTCTGAATAGAAGCCCAACAAAGAGTGTCAGAGATCGAGTTCCACAAGAAGCGTAGAGTGGTAAGAAATATAGCGTATATCATTTTAGAATTTTTGGTTGTGTTGCATATTCTCTTATACCATCTAAATTGAGAAAGAAACTTGATGATAGAGGTGAGAAATGAATTTTTATTGGCTATTCTGAAGAGTCAAAGGCATATAAGTTGTATAACCCAATTTCAAAGCAAGTGATTATAAGCAGAGATGTTGAATTTAAGGAAGCAAAAGCATGGGATGGTAGCATCATCACAGTTGGAGCACCAATTCCATAGGATGAAGAAGTTTTTGAAGAACAAAATTTTCAAGGTGGACAATCCTCTCCACAAGCAGGCACAAGCACTCCTATAAGAACACCTAGAAGGTTTGAACAAGGTGAATCATCTAGTCATGCAGGTCACCCTACTCCAAATTCACAAGTGATGAATCAAATCCAACTCTTGCTACTTTGAGATCAAAAATTAAAGGTAAAAAAATGAGAAATTTGAGTGAGATTTATAATCAAGAAGAAGAGAAATTAGATTTGGTTTCAAATTTTGCTTTTTTCACTCATGACCCTATGTATTATGAAGAAGCAGTTAAAGAGGAACATTGGTTAAAAGCAATGGATGAAGAGATGAATGCTATAGAAAGAAATCAGAGATAGGATCTAACAGATTTACCTGAAGGTAAGAATTGTATTGGAGTTAAATGGGTTTATAAAACTAAATTTGATGCAAATGGAAATGTTGAAAAGCACAAGGCAAGGTTAGTTGCAAAAGGTTTTGCACAAGAACATGGAGTTGACTATAATGAAACATTTGCACCAGTTGCTAGATTGGATATTGTTAGAATGGTTTTATCCATAGCTGCTCAAAATAATTGGTATGTATATCAAATGGATGTAAAATTAGCATTCTTGAATGGTTTTCTAGATGAAGAAGTGTATGTGAAACAGCCCACAGGTTATGAAGTACAAGGACATGAAGAAAAAGTTTACAGATTGAAGAAGCTTCTTTATGGTCTTAAGCAAGCACCAAGAGCATGGTATAGTAGGATTGATTCTTATATGATAAACAATGGATTCAGTAGAAGCGATAGTGAGCCTACTTTGTACACCAAAATCAACAAAGGTCAGATTTTGATTGTGTTTATATGTTAATGATTTGATTTTTACTAGAAATTTGTCTGTAGACACTTTTAAATCAGCAATGAAGAAAGAGTTTGAAATGACAAATTTGGGATTAATGAAGTATTTTTTGGGAATATAAGTTGTACAATCAGATAAAAGAATATTTATCTGTCAAACAAAATATGCAAAGGATGTGTTAAAGAGATTTAGGAAGCTGAATTGTAAACCAACACCTACACCAGTTGCTACAGGGACTAAACTTAGTAAAGAAGATCAAGGTTCTAATTTTGATTCTACAATATTCAAAAGGTTAGTTGGTAGTTTGATGTATCTTACAGCTACTAGACCAGATATCAATTATGGGGTTAGTTTAATCTCAAGATTCATGGAGTCACCAAAAGATTCACATTGGCAAGTTGGAAAAAGGATATTGAGATATGTGGCAAGAACTATAGATTATAAAATTTTATATTCCACAACTAACGATTTTATTTTTATTGGTTTTACAGATAGTGATTTTGCAGGTAGCGTTGATGATAGGAAGAGTACTTCTGGACATGCCTTTCTTCTAGGCACAGGTGTGGTCACATGGTCGTCTAAAAAGCAACCTATAGTGACACTTTCATCAGCGGAAGTAGAGTATGTTGCAGCCACATCAGCAGCAAGTCAAGCAACTTGGATGAGAAGAATATTGAAAGATTTATTACAGGCATAGAAAGAGTCAACACCAATCTTCTGTGATAACAAATCAGCAATCGTTTTATCAAAAAATTATGTGTTTCACAAGAGGAGCAAGCATATTGATACAAGATTTCACTTTATCAGAGAATTAGTGAACAATGGAGAAATCCATCTGAACTTTTGCAGATCTGAAGATCAATTGGTAGACATATTTACAAAGGCATTACCAAAAGAGACCTTTGATTATTTGAGACAAAATTTAGGCATAGTAAATGCTAAAATTGTAAGTGGTAGAAATTAAGGGGGGGTGTTAGAAATTAAATATTAAATTGGAGATAATTTCTCCCACCTCCACTCCTCATGCGTGCAAGCAGTTAGCAAGTAGTTAAACACTCAGTTGAACAATCAGTTAGTAAACTGATAGTAAGCAATCAGTTAGATATGAGTTAGTTAATTTAAAATTAGATATTAGTTATTTTTGCATGTAAAGACTAATTTTAGTCTTGAGTTTGTCTTGAGTTTATTTTCTAATTATTGTATGGATTCAAATCTATTTAAAGACGCTTGGGTGCATCATTGTAAGCAAGAAAATTTGAAGATTAATAAAAATCTCTTTCTTTCAAGATATTGTTGTATTGTTCAGTTCTTATTTTATTTGTTTGAGTTCTTATTTTTTGTATGCTCTCCATATTCGGACAAATTTTTCAGAATCTCTACTCATTTAATATATATTATTAAAAGTGGCATCAGTTTTAAGCATAACTGTTAAGCAGTAAATCCAACGCCGCATGATAATTTATGACGTCTTAAATCCAATGCTGCATAATGATCTATGGCGTCTTAAATCCAACGCTGCATAATATATATATAAGTGGCATTGCTTCCTTGAAAGTATTCTTACCTGGAAAAGCAGAAGCTCGGAGACCCCTTGGGTGGAGGAAGGAATTGTGAGATAAAGTGGGCAGAATCAGGAGCACAAAAACTAGGCAGGGCATGCGCCAAGTCCCCATCTGCGGTTGCCTCTATATAAACCACGCCCTTGTTGGTAAGACAAATAGCAGGCCGACCGGTAGCGTCGTTGCCAAGTCTGCCCGCCCATTCTCTAAAATGTACAAGCACTTTGCCCAGCCCTTCTTCCAACATGCTTAATGCCAATGGCAGTGGGACTGTGGGAGTTTCGAAAATATAAATCCGCTTCATGTGCGAATTGGGTGTGTATATGTCTATGTTACTCAGAACACAAGTATTATTATGATCTTCCACCACATTTGCATTTGCATTTGCAGCCTTCACCATTCTACGACTCTCTTCTGTTATCCTCATGGTTATTTGGAGTCTGGACAATGCAGAAAACTTCAGTTGCATCACAAGCTTCCTTTCGACTGCATCTAAGCTAGCTTTTTAAACCCATATTAATATGTGCTGCAGTGTTGCAAAACGCAATGAAATTTTATAAAATAGGTGCATCTTGTAAGCTTGATTTCTGACAAGGAGCTTGATTTGCTCGTATCATAAACGATTTCTCACAAGGAGCTTGATTTGCTCGTATCATAAACGATTGTATTTTTTAAGTATTTCGGATTTGAACATAAGACCATTCTATTTAAGTATTTAGCTTTGAAATATAAGTTCCCTAACCTCGCTCACTGAAAACATGTGGCTGAGTCACCGGCACTTTCTTCCAGTCTGTTTATTATTCCTTTCTTCTTTATTCTAATATTTTATCGATTCATACTTTCGTCGTACATAGATTTACTTATTCAATATTAAAATGGTCGCCAAAGGATTCGTGTGGATGGATTTTTTTATGTGTAGATTCTTTTCTTTCAGCACATTCCTTTTTCAAGTTGTATCATGTTGGGGCTAATTATAAAAATTGACCTCGTCCCACCTTATTAAAGGATTTAAACCCATCAGATAAGGACGATTTAAAATTAGGCCTTCGAAAAAAAACTTCATAGTTTATAAATTGGTTGACTACGTAGAAGCGTAAATTCTTATTAATAATGATAAAAGAACGGTTATTTATTAAAAAATTACGTCGGTCTTACATTATTGTTAGTGTCAATGTAAGGTATATCCTAAAATTAGTGAAGTCTACCTTGGAGTTTAATGTATCATTTTCATCCAATGGTGAGGGATAACATGTTTTGATTGAGCTTTAAAATTTGAGAGTATTGTGATTGGGAAATGGGCAATTTCAATCATAATAAATCTTTATCAATGGTATGATATAGTGGCACTGGTACTTGTTATTAATTTGGGCAGCAGGTTTAATTTATGTTAATTCAAAGACTTAGAAAATTATAATAAATTAAGTTAAATTTTTATCGTAAGTTCACATAAATACTCTTTTTTTCCACATAAATACTCTTTTTATAAGATAATATAATAATGTTACAAGTGGAAGTGGGATTCTCAAGTCCTTTCCATAAAATTTTATCTTAAATATTTAAACATTTGTTGTCGTCGCTCTCTTTTCTTATGTGGCGGGTCATTGGCCTCAAATGAGATAAGAGATTCACAATTTCACAGTGATTCAATCATGATTTCATATCTTCTCTATAATTGTGAGTTTTTAATAATGGTTTTAGCAGATTCTATTGCTACTAGTTATCTCTTCGTTGACCTCCTCCAACCTTCCACCTCTTCTCATTATCGCAAAAGGTAAGTTGCCCACTTCTTTTTATCTCTCCATATTCTACACAATATGTGAATTTTATTATTTATTGCAATAATTTTATTAGGTTCTGAAACCAAATAAAGGCAATCATGTCATCTAAAACTAGGATTCTAATTTTATTCCACCAGACCTGAGATTTTAAGTTCACTAACCAAGCCTCCATTAATGTGTTGGTATGGATTGAGCATCCAAGCCATGCCATTTCCACTATGGTGGTTTCTTAATGAAATTGTCACACCTATCAAATGAGTAAATATTCCATGAACCACAAAATTTCTACTCCTCATGCCCTTAGCTACTGGTTTGTATCGAGGTGTATCTATCAAAGGAGTTGAACGAGTTCATAGAAATCCAAGTTGGAAAATTTCATTGGTCATATATGGTTGTTTATTTCAGCCTACCCAATACTTATTTCTGATGTTAGGATTATGATCATCACATCAAAATTTATCCCCTTATGGCGAGATTGAAACCCTCTTTAGCACCTATGAAACCTGATAAACCCAAGGTGGTGGATATCAGTGATGGTTGGATGATGGTTACCTTAAAAAAGGCATGTCCAATTCAAAAACCCTCCCCTCATGTAGCTTTTTATCTACTAAACAAACTATCTTAGAAGGTTACCACCTCTCCTGCCCCTCCTATTTAGTCTCCACATGCCCGACAAAGAAACATTTCTCATAGTTCACATGTTACAAAGGATTTTGCCACCATTGGGATATCCTGAACAAGTGGTTCCTTATCTAGGTGGTCATTTATCCCACCCTGAGGTGGTGGTGATTCTCCTCAAGAAGAACATGGGGATAAACATTGCTCCATTGTGATTAGATAATTTCATCTTACAAACTAAGACAATGGGTTTTTAGTTTTAGATAATTTTGAATATGTACAGAGGGAACTCCAAATGAACGACATTTCCTAATGAATATTCTATCTTGGAATGTTTGATGTCTCAAAGAGTCCTCCTATAAATATGTTAATGCATCTTTTTAACAGATTGGTTATTTAGGCTTTGTATCTCTACAAGAAGTGAAAATGTTTGTGTTTCTTCTGTAGACCACTTTTAAGTTTATTCAACCAGATGCCATCTATTTATAAACACTACATGAAGAGGGACATGGAAATGATATCATTTCGGTGTCACCAAAATTTTACCCATTAATTATTTCCATAGGGGAAGACCTGCCACATTGAGTGCTATTGCTACGTTTAGATATTAGTGGCCATTCATTAGGAATTATCAACATTTACACCCTTAATGATTATCCTAATGGGTCCTTATTTTTGTAATGTTTGGTTCACAACTTACCCCTTCCCATGTTGTTCATATGCGAGGGTTTTAATATGATTTAAAATCCCAATGACAGAATTGGTTCCCTACCCATGAGGTGGTCTATGGGAGAATGTGAACTTTGGTATTATTTCAATAATATGTGGGGTCTTGTCAACCCTATCCTTTAAAAGCACTCATTAAATAACATGCCTTGGTTTAAGTGGTTTAATTATCATATCAAAATTGATTTCATTGTCAAAAATATCAGCCATTAGATGTTGTCATAAAATATTCTCTTTCTCCAACATTAATGGCTAGCCTATCTATGTCCATTTTGATTCCATTCTCTCGAATGATGCTCCCATACCTTGTATAGTGGACTAGGTCACAGTGTAGCTGAAAGTGCCACTTAATCATTTTATTCTAAGCACCTCTCTTTTAAGCCACACTGGCAGCATCTGCCTAGTTTCATAGGTTTAGAACCTCACACCCTATCCTGTTTATGATACAATATAGATTGATTGGTGGAATGAGTCTATTCTACATACTACCACCCTCATCTTCTACTATCAAAAGCAAATTTCTCATGTTATAAAATGAGGATAGGAATTTGTGCTCAAAGAATTTAGGAGAGTTTCATTACCATGCTCAAACACCATACTAAGGTGGTAGATGACCATGATACTAGAGGAGTACAAATGCAAGCTCTATTGAATTTCCATAAAGTCAAAGACAAGGCTTACAAATATTATTGTAATACCCTTAGTGTTAAATATTCTTAAGACCAAACAAAGGCCATCAAGTTAGCTCAAACCAGGCTCACCTCTCTTTGAGACATCTCCTTGTATTTCTTCAATCACTATAGATTAGTATTTTAAGATGAGGAGGAAATGGTGGAAAGGTCTCAAACTCTATAGGAATACCTCATTCTCGTTCCCCAAAAATAAAAGGCAAATATCAATAACTCTAAGATGCACTATTAAGCCTATAAAAACTCAAAGAGATCATCCACTAGATGAGTAATGATAAATCCCTAGCCTTGATGGATATTCATGGTAATTATATAAGTCCATAAGGGAATTTATTGAGATTTAATTACTTCATGTTTTTAAATAAGCCCTACAAAACCATTCTTTAGGTTTTGTAATCAATCAAACTAATATCAAATTCATACCTAAAGTTGGGGATCCAAAGCTCATTACTAGTTGGCAGCCTATCACCTTGTTAAATGTCTTATCAAATCATTTCTAAATCCATTTCCAATCATATTTTTGTCATTCTCACTGCACTTTTTAGACCAAAGCAAACAAGCTTTATTAGAGCTCAGTGTATTCTTGATAATCTTATTGTTGTCTAAGAAGGAATGGAATAGTCTAGAGCTTCAAGTTAGAGAACCTTTTTCCTCATGTTGGACTTTGAAAAATCCTACAATATAATTGAATTGATTTTCATATTGGCCATGCTAAATTCTCTTGGTTTTGTTAAGTTATTTATTAGAGCCATTAAAGTTAGTGAATCCATATCTTCTAGCTCCCTCTATGGAAAACCCAGTTAGAAAAATATTTTCTTTCCCACCCTTTTCATCACAATGGATCTTGTCAAAATTGAACTTATTTTATGGCCAAAAACATTTTTAAGGGCCTTGAGGCTCTCAAGCCTAATCTAAGGTGAATTAGTGATGGTTTTTACACTGGTTTATATTTTAATGATCATAATATATGTTGGTATATTGTCATGATCAATACTAATTTTTTGGTTGACTTAATAGGAATTGATGATCTAAGGATATTAAATAAAATCATTCATACTATTTGACATGTGGTCTCTACAAGGGATTCAACCCCTTGGCTATAGAACTCTAGGCCACTTGGTGGGGTTTTCCTATTGGCACTACTACACAGACTTAGTCCACTAATGGTTAGGCAATTGATATAACTGTAGGCCCCTTGGATGGCTGGGTGGCATTGGATCCACCTGATGTAGAGCCTTCTGCTTTGACTAATATGCCACCCAAGGATGATCCCTCACCTCCTCCCTTAGACAATGTGGCTTGTCTTAAGTCATCTTCTTTCTCCTTTAAACATGATGTGGATTTTTTGTTTGACATCTTTTTTGGCTCCTTGTTTTTATTTCTCATTTCCAGTGCCATGTTTTAAGCCGATGTTTCTCTTCTAGTAGAGAGTGTAAGTTGTGAATACTAACTGAATGATTTCGTATGAAACCTTCATGTATTTTATTATTTTTCTATTCTAAATATTTATTGAATTATTTTAATGATTATATGTTCTAGTATGTTTTTACGATGCATTTGATTTTAGATACTTGGATGCATATTCTTTTGTATATTTTTTTGAATTCTAAGAGATGGTATTTCCATATACATAAATTATTGTGTAATACATATATTTAATTCAAAATATTTTATTTTATCATTATCTAACATGCATGCACCCCCCCCCCCCCAAAAAAAAATACACGCACTCACACAGAAAACCCCTATTATCATTTTGAGTATTTTTTTAATTTTATTAATATTTCAACCTAGTGGGACAAAAGTGAGGCCTAAACTTGATGGTCATATGGTCATATTTACCCTTTTAATTCATGAAATAATTTTTTTAAGAGACTCTATTAGATGCAAGGTAAAATAAATGGTGGGTGTGCATTAAAAAATAATTAATATCACTCCCATTTATGATTATAGAGCTACACTTGAAAAATATGATCACAACCTTTTATTTGGTTCTCTGGTTTTTTTAAGCTAGTAAGGTTTAGGATGTATTTATTAAGTGTAAAATTATATTAAATCATGGTATCTATCCACTAATGTTAAATTTCATTTTTTTTAGTTGTCTAAATATAAATTAATGCCGCCTCTAGCTAAAAAACTACTCTAGAGTTGATAATGGGATAAATGACCTCTTAAGTCTACACTTGTTTGAATATCTTATAATATAATATAATATAATAATTATTAAATATTATTATATTATATTATATAATAGTATATTAAATGCATCTATTAATATATATCATATATATGTTTATATAATGTAATTATCTAATATTTAATATTAATTTTTTTGTTAATGATAATGAGGGAAGGGATTTAAACCGCAAAAAGATTAAATTCAGATAGACATGAGGAATATCCATAATGGGTATAAACAAATAGGTACAAAAGTATCAAATAAAAATAGATCTACCTAATCAAGTGATCAACTAAAAAATAAAAACCCACTTCAAATTAGGAGAATAATAATACCCTCCAACCAAAGCCACCATGGATCACGAGCCATGGGTCTTGACACTTTAAACCAAAACCTAATCTAGAGGCAAGGAAAGCTACCCTGAATCATCCTTAACTATAAATTTTCTCAAATTGCCACAACAAACTCATGACCAAATGGTGACCCAACACCAAAGAATGACAACCTTGACATAAACATATCAAACCAATTCAAAAAAATTGAATATCATCAAATAGTTATTATCCAAGACCCCTCAAGACCAACTTCAAAATAATAAAAATTGTTATTCAAAACTACCACAATACCAATAAAATTATCCTCCCACCTTTCCATAATTAATCCCAATCCACTAAATTACCCAACTTCAAGAAAGAGACCAAAACACTAATTATCTTTTACTACTCAAAGATCACGAATATAAAAACATGATCCTTATAGCTTTCCATCACTATTCTTCAACCAACTAAAGCTAACCATCTTTAAGAGAGATATTAAATCTCCAAATAATCTACCTACATTCCGATCAAAGACTTAGTTATTACCATCATAAACATATATAATAAGAGAAAACATGAAGATTTTAAAATGAAGATGCTCTAAGGAACACTCTAGCCAAACATCAAAAGATAGGGGCGAGCCAAATGACTATGAGGATAAAAAAAAAAAAATCAAAGATTTTGAAAGTGGGTTTCAACTCTCCCCTTTCCCATCCTAGATAAAATTTTACTGTTGATAAAATTCCTTTCCACACCCGATTGCTTGGCAATATCTCTGTTGATAAGACTTCATACCATTCAAATCAACATGATTCTTAGTTCCTATTTTGATAAGACATTTAGAATTTAAGTTTTCTAACTTATCAATGTTAGCATAATCTTCTCCATCCTTATTCAAAGCATCTTTGTTGTACGCATCAACATTATCTTGATTTGCATGACCTCTTTTTGGTTCTATTGCAAACTTGATTTTAAAAAGAGTCTTAATCTCATTTCACTCATTAGAAATTTTTCAATTTATCTAAGCAAGGTCTTGGGAGTAAGTTTTAAGTAAGGGTAAATATTTTAACTTTCAAGTGAAACAATAGGATTCAGGGCATGATCATTAGGGGAACATTTTTTCTTCTGATTCTTCTTAATTTTGAGGTATTGTTATTGCAATTATTATTAAATTATTAACACTACCATCCCATGCATCTTTTTATTTTTATTCAACATTTCTATTAATGAATACCTTCTTGATAATGGGATTATATTGTTTGTAGACTATTTTATGTTCATTATAATCGATAAAAATACATTTTTTACTTCTATCATCCAATTTTCTTCTCATTTCTTCTGGCACATGTGTATATGCCACACATCTAAAACATATTAAGTGAGATACATTGTGTTTCTTGTATCTCCATGCTTCTTATAGAATTTAATCCTTGAAACCCTTTGTAGGACATTTTTTTAGAATATACATTGTTGTTACTACTACTTCTACCCATTATTCATTAGGCAAATGCTTGGCATTTGACATTCTCTTGTCCATATCCAACCATTTTGTTGAGGTGTATATCTAGTCTTAAATGGCATATGAATTAGATGATATATGAAAAAATATAAAAATTAGTTTCACTTGTATTTTCCACCTCTGAATGACCTGAGCACTTTGATGTGCCAGCCACTCTATTTTTCATCCATTGCTTTGAAATCATTAAATATTTTGAAGACCTCAAATTTATGCTTGAAAAAATAGATCCATGGTTTCCTACTGAAGTCATTAATAAAATTTAGATAATATAAACATTCTCCTAATGATGGAGTTTGCATTGGTCCACATAGATCAGTGTGAACAAGTTCTTATTTTACCCTTCATCTATAATACATTACTATTGGAAAGTTTTCCCTATGTTGTTTTATCACAATAAAGATCATAGACAAACTTGTTAATTATTCAATGGGTGGTAATTCTCTTACCATCTATTTATTTTATAATAAACTCAAACATATAAAATGAAGGTATCTAAACCTTAGATGCCAAACTATGTTTGGTCTAAATGCACTACCATTAGATTCACCTCTTCTTGAGTAGGTTATCCTTGGGCTATGTTTTGACTTTCATTCTTACTCCAGAGTTGGAAATTTTGATTCCTAGTCATTATAATATTTATAATCATTATTTCACTGGGAGGTCTATATAGCATGGTACACACATCATCTTCATAAAACACTCTATAACCATTCTATATTAGCTACCTGACATAAATAATATTTTGCTTCGATCTAGGCACAAAGTAAACATCTACGATATGTTTTCTTTCACCATTTTTAATAAAAATATTAATCATACCTTTACCCATAATTAAAACTTTGTTTTCATTCCCCATTTTGACTTTTGACTTGGTGGAACATACTAAACTTGAAAACAAATTTATATTTCTAGTCACGTGATTACAACACCCACTATATAAGAACCAAATATCATTAGAGCTCTTTTGAGAAACATGACATGTGATAAATAATGAATCAAAATTAATTTTAGACATATTTTGAAAAAAATAATTTTGTCTACTGACATCTTCTTGTTTTTTTCTTGTGTTTGTGTGAATAATGGCCAAATTTATTATAATAATAACACTTAATATTATATTTATAAGACCTTTCATATTTCTATTACAAAAGGTTTTTGCTTCAACATATGGTGCTATAAGAATTGAAATTTCTTATTGTCCTTCCTCCTTGATCTACGTGTGACAATGAAACATGAATTGAGGTTCAATTGGCCATGATTAATTCCATTATTTAACCTAAATGTGTCCTTGTGTGAATGAATCAAGTGATTAGTTTAATCATAGACTCAATTAGGACCAAGTAACACCCAAATCACATTTCACACATAATTTTATAGATTTTGATTGCCTCAACTGAGCCTTATAAACCTTTTTGAGACTAGACCATCTGATATGGCATAAAATCCAAATCATATTGTCTACTTATAGTTAGATTCAGGTGTCTGAATTATCTCAATTGATCCATCAAAACATAATTACAATAAATAAATGATATTTAGAGCTCACTTGGCCCTGATTTAGTCTATGATGGGACTGAAAATGTCTCCCTTTTCAACATGAACTCAATTAGCCCACTGAGTGATCTCAAAAACACATTTTATTGTTACAATAAAGTTCATTGAACTTGATTGTTCGAATCAAGCTTTATGAACCTAATTTCAAAAATAAATTGATATGTGGTGCTCATTTGGTCTTGATTGAGTCCATGATTGAAAAAATAGTTTTATTAATTTAATCAAAGACATAATTGGAGCATATCAAGCCACATGAAGCTAAAAGCAATTATACAATGTGATTTATGCCTCAGTTGGCCTTGATTGACTATATTATTAAGCCAAAATATGTTATTGTGTGAATTAATGGACTCATTATTTCAATAATAGACTCAATCACACTAATAATATCCATATTTCATATTATTTAGTCATAACTATGTTCACAAGACTCAATCTGGATAATATGTTATATTAATCTAATTGCTAGAGTGAACTATGATTTGGGTTCACTTGGCCTTGATTGAGTACCTAATCAAACCAATCACTCATTTTTATTAATGCTAAAAAAAATGGGGCATATAAAGCTCTGTGATCTTAAATTTTACAATGTGATGAGATTTGGGAATCTAGTATCCTAGATTGAGTCCATGATGGAATAAAAATGGCTCCTTGTGTGAAATGATCAAGATATTGGTTCAATCATGAACTCATTAAGGGCAAAGTGAACCCTACATTAAAATTTGTTATTATAATAAGGTTCATGTGGCTCCATTGGGCCCAATTTATACATGTTAACAAAATTTTGATAATAAAAGTGATGTTGAGCTCACATTTTTTTTCTTGAGTCCTTGATTGAATATTATCAAGCCCAAGTAAAATAAATATGACTATATAGTGTGATTTATGATAGTTATAATTAGCTACAGGATCTAATGAATCTTATATAAAGTATAAATAAAAGATAAAATAGTAATAATAATAAACAATAACTGTTTGTCTAAGATAATAATAGAAATGAATAAATAACTCAAATATGATGAATTACTTTGATAATTCAATATTAATCTGATATAGAATACACAAATAGCCATTGCTTATATAGAGCAAGGTGTGCATGATAAAGATCAGGGAAGTCACATAACACATGTAGTTCAACTAATATCCGACTACAAGAATAGTGGAGTGCAACTCCACACTAAAAAGATAGGTGTCTAACTTGTTTAAATGATCAACACAAGTTGACTACTAGTTAAGTAATCTTATCATATCTTACCCTTAATAATGGAGTGGAAATCCACCATAACAAGATAGGTGTCTAAGTTGACTACTAGCTAAGCAAGCTTATCCTATCTGGTGCAAATTATTAATAAACATAATAAACTAATTAAAATAAGTAATTAGTGCACCAATCTAAATAATAAATATAATTAAATGCAATAAACTAAATAAATTCACCAACAAAGACTAACTTGTCCATGATCTAGTCCATTATGGAAGAAAAATGTTTCCCTATGTAAATTAATCAGGTCATTGGCATTAAAATGTCACAATTAGTTATGTGAGGATTGTTTGGACCCAATTATGCAACATATTTAACAAAGTAATCAATTAGTTGAATACGATATGTAATTCAATCTAATTAATATTTAATTGAAATTACATACATGTAATTTTTTATTTGGGAAACTATTGGCCCTTATTATATGCCAGGTTTGTTTAATTAATTTATTATTTCAATACGGTACATAATATGTGCCAATTGATAATCAATTAACATTAAATGGTTGTGCAATTCATTCTGAGGGGCATGGTTAGCCCCTATTACATACCAAAACAAAATAATTACTTATTTGGATCCTATTTATCTCCATATTCGACCAATTAATCATTTCATTCAATCATAGCCCTAATTTGGGCCTATAGAGTTCTGTGAACCTGATTAAAACTACATAATGTTAATCAGGGCTTACTTAACCTTGATTATTTCGATGATCAAATAAAAATGTGTCTTTTTGTGAAACATCGGTAAATTGATTCAATCATAGACCCAATTAGGTCTATGTGAGCCTCAAATTATGTTTTATTCTTTCAATTAGGTTTGTGGGGCTTGATTGGATATTTTGAGCACTACAAGCCTATTTATGACTATACAATGTTATGTCACCCTCACTTATCCCCGATTAAGTTCATGATTAAAATAATATTCATTTAGTTAAATTGCATATATAATTTGGACTTATTGTTCCCTAGGAATCTAATTAAAAATACACATTATGTCCTAAAATAACATTGCATAGTAATAATTAGGTTCAGGGGATTGATTGGCCCATTTGATATCTATGAAGCTAATTTTTACAATACAATGTGATTTGGGGTTCACTTGGACCAAACCAGATACCATGATTGAATCAACTAATTTATTTCTTAAGTATGGTATATAGTTGGTGTCAATAAATCCTAAATTGAAATGCAATAGACCTAATTAGTTTCACTATGTGTACACGGCCCCAATTGCATAAAATATTAAACTAATTGCTCAATTCAGTCAACATGGTACATAATTAAGTATAATCAAGATGAATTTAATTTATATTATTTTAATTCATGTTATGGGTTATGATTGTCCCTAATTATGTACATGATTGGCCTTGTCAATCTATTTGAAAATAAACAACCTAGTATGGGCTCTCTTAGACCTAATTCAGTCTATGATTGAGACAATCACTTAATTTTTTCACACATGGAAACATGGTTCAGTCATAGACTTAATCATGAAATAATGTGCCCCATTTCATATTATATTATATAAATTAAGTTCATGGAGATTTATAGGCCCTTATTTTGATTGAAAGAAACACGTGATTGGTATAATCACAGACTTAATTGAGGCTAATTAAGGCCAAATCACACTACATAGTCACAATTGGATTCATGGTGCTTGATTTCTCTAAGTGTATCAAAATAATCCCAAATGTATACCATTTGAACCAATCATATAATTGATTTGATATGATATATACAATTGGGGTCAATCGACCTAGTAAACCCATTTGCTGGCATTTAATGTTAAATAGGAATTGAGTGGTTCCAATAACATACAATATAAAAATAATCTAGCGATTACTCATTTTGATCAATCATAGGTGAAATTGGGACTCGTAGATACCCATACATCTAATTATAACTATAGATTGTGATATGGAGCTAAGCAGGCCCCCATTGAGTATAATTTTCAACTAAAATGAATCACTATGATAAGGGGAACATTTAGGCACATTTAAGTATGTGATTGAAAAAAAATTGATTGGGTTGATAAACAATGCAATTGGGGCCAAGTGAGCCTTGTATAACCAAGATTAAACCAATTAATTAATTAGTTTAACATGGTATGCGATTGAGGTAAATTGAGCGTTGGTATTACTTTAGATCATTTTAACTCATTGCATGGGGAATTGTTAGTAATAATTACGTACCAAGATTGAGCCAATTAATCTATTATTATAACATGGTAAAAAATTAGGCCTAATCGATCCCTGATTAACATTACATGGTCATAAATCATTGCATGGGGCATAATGGCATAAATTATTTAGCATATTAAGCTAACTAATCAATTATTTATACACAGACTCAATTGCGACCATGTACAAAAGCCCCACATAAAATTTCATTATTGAAATTATGTTTTATGGACTTGATTGGGATAATCAAACCACATGAACCTCAATTCAATTATGAAATGTGATTTTCACCTTGCCTTCCCCTACTTGAGTCTATGATCAAACTAGTAACTCTAATTTCTAAACCAAAGACACAATTGGGACATATCAAGTGATTATTTTTATCACAAACTCAAACTTATTATTTTTTTGATAATAATAATCAATTAGAGATAATTGAGACCCAAATCCCTATTCATTTTGGTAATCAAAATAATGAGGATTTATGGCTCAATTAAGCCTTGTGAATCAAATTGTGACATTGAAATTTGATTTGTGGCTCCCTTTCTTGGCCCCAAATGAGTGTGTTCAAACATATTACTCCATTTTTTTGATCATAGACATGATTAAGGTGTGTCAAGTGATTAGTTAATTCACAAACTCAATCAAATTATTGGTTGCATCATGGACTCAATTGGGGCCTAGTGATCCATGCATCACAATAAATTGTTTAAAATAGATTCATGGACATCAATCAGAACAATCCAACCTCATTAACCTCTTTAGTAAAAATCACATAATATTATCACAGTTATATTTATGGGGATAAATTAGCCAAAAATTTGCATCCTTTATTGATCTAATCAAATAATTAATAGTTCAATTAGTGATGTAATAGGGGCCAACATAGACGAAACTCATATTCTATACTTATAACTAGGTTTAAGGGATACATTTCACCAAAAAATTACTCACTAATCAATATAATCGATTGATATTTTCCATTAGTGATAAAAGTGTGGAATTTCCAACTAGTTTATGATTCAAGGAAAAATATATGGTACAATTGAATAAAGAGAGGTATCCTTAAGGATCCTATCACAAATTAAAACCTAGAATGTTTTAACCTTGTAAAATCTCAAAAATTATAAATTTGAATGCTTACGTGATTGATATACTTGAATATTCAGATATCAGACTCATTTTTAATATGGTTGACCTTTATCCACATGAGACAAAAGTTTGAATGATGGCCTACAAGATTGAAGATCAAATAATTGACCATAAAATTTCCTAATAAAATGAGCAAACAGATTCAGAGAGTTATAGGTATCAAAATAGCTACCACAATATCCTATGCATACAATATGTATTTGGTTAAATGGGTGGGCCTATTAAATTCATACAACTCATGAATTAATAAATATAAATTAATGAAATATAAAAAAACATTATTTTTTAGTAACTCTTGACTAAGAGGTTGAGAATTATTTGGGCCACAACCAACTAACATTAACTAGTCAACACTAGTTTGATTGTACAGTTTTATCAAGGTTGCATGTTCCTATTCATGAACACGGGATTTAGATGCCACACTTGTAATCCAAATAATATAGTTAATGATAGGAATTATAATAAAAATAAAAATGACCAACGATCATCGGTTGAAGCTTTGAAATTTTGGAGAGACTATCAAAAACTATGATAACTTCTCTTTAAATAAAAATAAAACTGACCAAGGGTCATTGGTATCAGTTCATGTTGAAACTTTCAAAATATTAGTTTTGTATGAAGAAATACATAAAATGATTTATAAATGGCATAGATAAGGCACATATTGTGAATTTATTAACAAAAGAAATTAAAAAAATTAAAAAAAAGTTATTTGCATAACAAATTTTCAATGATTTTTTTGGTTAGCTATATACCAATAAAAGAGTATATATTGGGAATAAATATGGATTAAATAAATAAATTATAAAATCTTAAGGGGTCTTTTTATAAGAATCTATATTAGGAATAAATATGAATTAAATAAATAAATAAATAAATTTTAAAATCCTAAGAAGTCATTACAATTTTTTTAATATCATTTTATACATTTCCATTTTTTTCTTTAGGATGGTTGAGTGTAGAGTTGGAATTTAAACTTAACCTTGCCTTTGCCCTTAAAATTTGTTGAATGGAACCTTTAAATAAATTCTAAAATTCTAAGGATTCTTTCCAAAAAAATTAATATTACTTTATACATCTCCATTTTACTCGTTATCATCGATGAGTGTAAACCTTGAATTTCATCTTAACATTGCCCATGAATTTAAAATTTGTTGATTGTGACCTCTTTTAAAGAACTAAAAATTACAAATTGTTAATAAAAATTTACATGTTATTGATATTTATGTTCTTATTACTATTAATTTATTTTTATATATTTATAAAAATTATTTATTGAAAATTATATCGAATATTGACCACCAAATTTCAAATAAGATGATGACATAGTGCTTTAAAATTGGTGAATTATTTTATACTTTTAATTTTGGGATTGGGGGATCCACACATGATCTAGAATGCAAGTAGGGTTTTAGTTCCTCTACTTCCACTTTGTCAAGCTACCAATTCTATGTCTTCCACTATGGATAGCTTGATCGATTATGGGATTTGAACCTAGTATGTCAATCTACAAATATATCCACTCTACTTGTTAGACTAAAATCCAGGGGATAATAAATAAAAATATACACACATTTAGAATATTCTCTGATATAACATTTACATATCTATTAAGTAATTTAATTTGTTTGAATTGGTCAACCTCTCTTGATTATTTAAGTTTTTTATATTATTAAAAATGCATTTTACATAGGAATCCTACCCTTTACAAGAATTAAACAAGCATGGTCAACAAATTCAAATACTAAAATAATAGTAAAAAGATGACAACTGCTACTAAAATAAACAACACCAATAAAAAACTAAGACCCTTTGAAATCATTTTCCTTTTGAGATTTGAGGGTCATATTAATATGTTCTAACTCATTCTTACCTTTTTCTTTCATTTTGTTTCTCACCATTGTCCACTCTGCTCCTTCCCCTGAGTAAGGAGAAATCAGAATGGAAAGTTCAAGATCATCGTTTGATTTAGGATACGGTAAAGGAATCCTGGCTAACAAAACTTCACCTTAAATTTTAGACTTTAATGGAGTCCTAGCCTTCAACCCTTTTCTAGATTCATATTTAGAGTTCTTTTAGAAATCCTTGATCGAAAATTCACTAGATGGATCTAAAAATTCCATAGGAAATTCTAGGACCATTGATGGGGCTTCACTTTCCTGTTCACTCATAATTTTCTTATATTCTTGTAATGTTCAAAATTTAGGATTATCATCTTTCCACCAAATATTTACCTTATTTTATTTATTGTACAAAAAATTGTTAATTAAATGACCATTTACAAAACATGTATGACATCTGAAGGGTAAACCTTCATAGTCAATAGTTTACAACCATTTTTAGTCCCCAACTTGTAGTTCAATATATGTAGGGAGATATTTAGAGATGTCAAACTCAAAAAGTATCCTAGCATAGGTTGCATGTCACATTTCATCTATTTTTGGATCTACATCAATAAAAACTCCCAATGAATTCCTAATAACTCAAAGAAAATAAATATTCCAAAACTAGAAGGGAAAATGGGGTGATTGTATCTAGATCACCAACAATACAAAATATATTTAGCAATTCTATGTGTAAATAATTAGAAATGAAATGCATAATCATATATGTCCCATCAAGGTTTTAATTTCATACTTGTGCATGAATCATCATCCTTAAAACTAAGAACAATTATGATAACTATGGCTATTAATGTTTCATTTATATCAAAACATAGAAATTTATAAAATAGGTACAACTTGTTAACTTTATTTGTCAAAAAAATATCGATAGCTGATCATAGGGAGTAGATAATGTTGAAAATTGATAAGTTTGACCCAGTTGATGCAACTTGAAATCTCACAATAGGTAGAACAAAACCATTATGTGGTGGGATGATAAATGGGTGGGGAGTATACATAAGACCATTATATTTTTAGTATTACATTTTGGAACATAAGTTCATGTGTTGATTTAAATCCATAACCTCTCTAAACTAAAAACATGTGCCTGACTCTTTCTTATTATAATTAGGTTTTTGGTTGGTCACATCACATTATATAGTTACAATTAGATTTGTATGGCATTATTAGTCAAACTTATGTCCCTAATTGAACTAATGGATTAATTGGTTCAATTATAGACATAATTGGGTCCAATTGAGCCCCATATCATATTATATAGTTGAAATTACATTCAAATGGCTTGATATCAAAAATATATATTCGTAATTGAATATATTGATTAATTGGTTCAATTACAGACTCTATTGGTTGATAATTTATCCCTTGATCAGATTATATATTTTAAATCCATAAACAAACCCGATTGAGTCTATGACATTAGATCACATTACTCATGGGTGAGTGCAAGCTAATGATATCATGAAAATGGCCCTTAAATGACAATGAAATTATATAAAAATAAGCATACCTAAACTTAAATTGATGATTTGAGGGTCTTCCAAAAATCATTTCCACACAGTATAAACATATAAAGTAGTAGCATTTTGAATGGAGTTTATGTGAATATAATTTTTTTAAATTAAATTAAAAAAATAGATGAATATTTCCAATTTTAATGTAGAACAATATATATTTTTTATAGTGTGATAAAAAATGACCACATGTCTACCAAGCCTTTAAAAAATTAAATGAATGATTTTTTTTTTAAATGTAGGTATGTGGACGACTCAAATGCTAATGAACTTGTACATATTTATTCTTTAAGTTTAATAAATAGTTGTAGTTTTATTAATTATTTAACTAATCACTTACAAAAATGAAATATCATTCATTTGTCGAGGTAAATTTGATGTGTGTGTGTGTACACCTTTTAATAAGGCCCTTGTAGTCCTTATAGGTCTCATGTGAACCCATTCACTCTTTTAGCACTCCATCAATCAAAATAAGAACATAGGACCACTTTCAAATACATGGATCCACTCCTTGTGTCCCCTTTGACATCCTCAAAACATCACAGTCAACATAGCTTACTTCTACATATGCCCAATCGACTCAAACACTGACCTAGTACACATAGTCACCATCAACAAACACATAGTCAACTTCTTAAGCATTGTTCATACTCAAGATAGTTTGATCATACCTCCAAAATTCACACAAAGCATCCTTATAGAGTTTACAACATGTTCTAATATCTAATTCATTGTGAGACATCAAAATAGCATCAATACAAGCTCGAATATCCTTCTCAAGTCACTTGTAGAATAAGCATGAATACATAGTCAACTTTTAGGCTCAATATCTTTGGATGTACTCACTTTCAGATCCTCAAATAAATATATCTAGATGCACCTTGTAGTCCTCTACCAGTTTTATTTTAACTACATGAGAAAATTCATCTTCTATTGAAAGATATGGTGAAAATAAAGAGTTATGGTAATTAGTTTTATATCCATGAGTTCCACGTTATTCACTGAATCTGTAAACGGTGACCTGATCAAACCTGTAATGCATTGATCTATGTATTGTGCTTCCTATTCCTGAGAAATTCTATATTTGACAAATATATTTGTCAATGGTACTACTAAAAAAATAACATTTTGTGTAGTAGTTATATTGCAATACAAATTACCTCCTTTATCAACACCTGAGATTAATGTTTTTCATTTATTTGTAATCCCTAGAATGATTGCCTTTGAATTATATATGTATTATCCTAAACCAACTAGTGTGAAATGAAAACCACATAAATAATCATCAATGTTCATTAGTATTGCATTTGTATCATCATCAGAAGTAGTTTCAGAGTCATCATCAATGTCTTTTATAGAAATGAAATTTGTATTTTCTAAATTAACTGGTAAAGGTAATACTCTTACCTCATTCTCTTGTTCTACATTTTTTATTGAGTATTGTGGTTATGAGGTATCATTAGATTGAATATTCTAATCATTTATACTAGACTCACCAACCTCATATGTGTAAATTTTCTCTATAGGTATGGTTTGTACTGGTGGCACTATAATAGATTAAGTTGCCCCAAACTGTGATTGGTTTTCAATAGTAGACTCTATAGCCTTAGAATATCTGACTACTTGACTATCAGTTTAGCATGTATATAAGTATCCATCATGTAAAAAATTTGACACACCTATGTAAATTAGAAGTTATAACTTCCATTGCAAGTATACAAGGCCTACCCAATAGTAAATTATAGTGCAAATGATTTGGCATTACTGAGAACTAAGTAGATAAACTTTTGGGCCCAACTATAATATCTAAAGTGATGAATCCCAAATCTTAGTGAGGCATATCATTGAATCCTTTGATATACTTATATGTCTTTTGAAGAGAAGTCATATTAATACCCATTGTCTGTAAGAATGTGAGATTGAAAATATTCAACCCTAAACCATTATAAATCAAAACCATTTTCTTTTTGTACCTTTGATTTGAACTTGTATAAACAAAGGTAGATTCTAATCAGTAGTTGATTGTGAATACAAGTCCTCATTGATAAAATAGATAACATCCTCAATATCTTTCAAAGTGTTGAAAACAGATGCAAAGTAACAAGGCTCTGTGTCACGAGGCATATGTGTCTGATTCAATGCTTGGTATATAATATCCTTGAAAAACTAACTTTATAAATCAATTCTAACATGGAAATATTATCTAGTGTATTGTTTAAATTATTGGCAATATCATATCCTCTAGGCTAATTAACTGGTCTCATTGGATTGGGTTCAAGATGAGGAGGAATTGCTTTAATTTATTCCTCTTACCTTACTTGATGAGGCACTTCATCTCATCTAGTGATAATAGCTCGAACCATAGGGTCTACTATAAGCCTAAGGAAAATAGTAGAGATGATATATGAGTAAAGATAAGTGTGAGGTTTGAGGTAGGAGTAACAAAAGGAACTATATGAGCCCTCTAACATCTAGTAGTATTAGGTATCAACTCAAATTAATACATACAACAATAATCATCATAAAACTCTTCCTTATTGAGCTTTTGACCAATATAAGATGTTATATTTTCCCTTAAATTATACATCCATGATTTTACATACATGTGATATATTTAACATGTTATAGGCAAACAACATGTAAGTAACACCAAGAAGAAATAATAGATAGATTCAATCATGATGATCATGGTGAATATGGAAAACAAAAAATATAGAATCTGAAAGATGTTAAAAATATAAGGAAACCCTAAGGGGAGCTAGAGTTTTGGGATATTCAATCAAGAGTCAAGTTCACCAATATATTTTATCAAATTTAGAAAATATATGAATTATTTAACTAATTAGACAAACTTCTACATAAATTAGAATGTTATATATATGCAATAAATGACACAAACTAATTTGGAACTCACTTTATTTGGAAATATGTTAAAAGGAGAAAATACTAGAAAGGAATAACTTAGCTGGAAAACATGAATGAAGGACTATAAGTGCAACTATGAAATTGACTATGTGGTTCTGTAATGAAGTTGTGAATCAAGAAAAACATTTTTATTTTATCTAGAACAAAGTCACTAAAATTGGATAAGGGCAGACCATTATATTATTCTTATGGAGTGTTTTGTCTGAAGAGTAGAGATAACTAAACTAGAAGTGTGGATCAATCTAAAAGTGAGTTTAGGTTGCTTGGAAAGTTGGATAGGATTGTTTAGAATCAGAGTTTGCTTAAGAAGTAAGGGTTGTCAGCATGATAAGTGAAGCAAGGGCAGTAAAGGACTATGGAATCAAGTATGAGCAAAGTATGTATAAGGAGTAGTCACTAGTGCATTGTTTTAACAATAAATGTTAGTTTATGATTCTATGTTATTATAAGGTTTCATGTTGATACAAGCTAAAATGTCTAGTTACAAGTGTTGTGATTATTATAATTATTACAGGGATCAAGACTAACCAAACAAGGATAAAAAAGTGAGAGTGAGTCAAGGAATGCTAGTGCCTCATCACTTGGGGCAAATGAACATAAACAAGGCTACATACTATTTTGTACATTTTTATAAGTTAGTTCACATAAGTTTGTAAGTTGTTATTAGTTATTATATTAAAATTATTATGCCTTTTTTCAATAATGATCTTATCCATCTTATAATTTCATTCATATGTTGAAACTTGAAAAAAAATCAACACACATTATATGGCAGGATTAGCTAAATCAATCATTAACAAAATCTATAAAGAAATCTATAAGTATTCCCTATAACTATAATCATATTACAATAGTTGGTTGCATAGGGAGTACAAATTCTATAGTATTATCATTGTGAACCATGTAAAATGTCATTGATTAATTTATTTGGATATTTTATTTCACAGTAATATGATATGATGTATGGCACACAAGGTGTAAATGTAATTTTTATAAACTTCACTAGATGGAGTTTTAACTGAAATCAAAGTTTATTTACACATGTTGTATTGTGATCATTTGTTATTAAGTTATTGTAGTCTATTATCATGGTTGTTGATTACAATAGGTTGTATATATGTTTATATTGAATTTGTATTTTATTACAAGATTAGTGCTACGAATTAAGGGCCACTAAACAAGTTTAGGAGTAACTAAAATCCCTTTGATGGAACATCAATGCGTTCAATGAGTGGGCTCATTCTAGGGGATTTGGGTGGGTAAGACATTATTCATTGTTAACTTATGAAAAAGTGTCATCCACTCATTTTATTGTTAAAAATATTTAATTATATATTTAATAAATTTTAATCTCAAATATTTTATCAATCATTTAATTTATGTTTTCATAGGTCAATAACTAATATGTGGTAGTTGATGGTCCTAACTCTAAAGAAGATGATGAGAATGATCTAGAGTGTGATGATCAGTCAATGTATGAATATGGCATAGATGATGAGCTGATAGATGATTATCATGATGGTATCATGATAAATGATTATTGTGATGATATCATGATAGACAATGATCACAATGAGCACTAGGGTCTAGCTAATAGTCATATTCTTTTAAAGTTTATTTTGCAAGGGATAATACATAATTTTCACTCCCTCTTTATGGAAACTTATTTATTTTATCATCTATGATATTATTTTTTCATGTAATGCAATCATGTTTATATCATTTTTTCCAAGTTTTTAGTTAAATTAGAATATTTTATTTAAAAAATTTTATATATGTATATAAATTTTTATAAAGGTCCAAAAAAGGGTTTTTTGTTAAATTGAAATATTTTATTTGAAAATGTGTATATTGCATTTAATTTTTTTTTAGAGGGTCGAAAAAGGGTTACAACCCACTATTTAATATATTATACAAAATAAAACCCTAAATAAATTAGGGAACTTTATTTAAACATGTTGTCACTTTCCTCTAAGAAGGTTCTATGAGCAATATAAATAAAAATGCGAAACATAGCAATAAAAACATAAATTAACCATCAACATTGGAGTCAAAGACCATCACAATGGGTCCCTACTCCCTTTCCTCATCTTCAAGGTGGCAATAACTAGAGTCTCGACCAAATTCAAATATGCAAAGGTTGTAAAATATATGCCCAGTTTTCCATATATTGCATCTATCTTCTAGATCTTGGAAATATCCTCCACTAAAGTGGATTTTAGAAACAACCAAACTTGATCAAGTTAAAAACCCAAGCTAAATCCAAATTGATCCACATATTCATATATTTCATAAGCATTAATTTCCTAAAATAAAATAGTTTTAACACTAATTAACTAAGCAAATTTGAAGGTGTCTAATCTAAGGGTGAACTAACCAATATTTCTCATGGCCTAGAGTATGAAATCCACCAAGGCACCTTCTCCCATCCCAATAGCCAAATGTGCATGAAACATATTTGTAATACGCCATTTGAGAATATTTTCATCTTTGATACCATTCAATAGAGAATACTTCCATAATTTCAAAGCTTAGTTTGTACTTAGCCTAGTGGTTTTATCATTTAGGATGTCATGAGTGAATAACTGTCATAATTTTCATCCACAAGCCCAATGAATCATGAATAAACATCCTCCATAAAATACTTGTGAATCATTTCAAAATTCTTCTCATTTACAATATTAATTGAGGATTCCTTTTCTTTACTCAAGTGAGTGTTTCTTTTGAAAGAAGGCTCGTCACCCCCTTTAAAAAATTATTGTTATCCATATTAGAACACATAAATGCCTTCATCAAACATAAATCCCATCCTATACTTAAACAGTATGCTTTTTTTAAAGAACAAAGCTTGTGTGAGCTAAAAAGGGAACCCAAAGTAAATATCATGACTTTGGGAAGAAATCAGAGTCCTGAAAAAAATTAAACCCCTTCCAAAGGTAGATATAGTAATGACAAGAATGACAGTCCTTTCTCAGTGATGAACACTTAGACCACAAAAGATCATCACAGGTGCAGATAACCTTGTGTCCATTGAAAGATTGCATGTAGTCACAATTGGAGTGCAAAATGGTAGAAAAATTGTAAGAGTGAATGATTTAGTTTAAAATAAAATAAATATATTTCAAGAAAAGGAAAGCACATAATACTAAACAAACCCAATTTCCTATCCTTATAGGAGCACTCCAAAAAATTCAAGGCCCATAGCAGTTTCTTACTGAAATTTAAAAGAAAAATCACTGAGCACATTGTAATCCTCTTAATTTTATTTCATAAAAGTAGACTATCAAGGAGGCCAAGACCAAAAATATGAAAGGATAAAAATGCATACCTGGGAGGCATATCCACCATTTCTCCAATTGCATGCCAAAATGGTCACATAAGTGAAGTGACAGTGGCTTTTTAGCCTATCAAGACATAAAATTGATGCCTCAAATTCTTTGGCTCATCAATCATGCCACTCATAAATGAAAATAAATGATTTTTAAGAATCATAAAATTGATCAATATGAGGAGTCTTGGAGATCTCTCTCCAAATTTTGGTAAATATATTCAATCACTATATGATGTGACTGAATTTTTAAATCTTTAGTATTTTTTTTTTTTGCTTCACTCTAAAGTGGGAAAGGAGATCAACAAATTTATTTCAATCACTTTGAGTGTGAAGGATAGTCCAGGAAGAAAACCTTGATAATAGAGACATACAATCTCTAATGATGACATTCAATTGTTAGTGGATACTAGTATTTTATTTTATGGCAATAACCAAGTTTATCCTTTTTTTTTGTTTTTCAAGATGAATACCTCACAATAGAGCCTTCGCTTTAGCAAAATTATTAGTTTTTTTCCTAGATCATCAAAAAATAATAGAAGTGACATACCCTTACTAGCTCAAAAAAATTTGCTTGAGTGATCTAAGGGGATACCCACACCAATATGATCAAATGGTCTATAAATTTTTTGAAACTACCCACACATCAAAGAGATCTTTGAGATATTTCCAATGCAATTTAAATAGAATCAAATGGAATTTATATGAAAAAATTATTACCTACTGAATTAAAATCTAAACAGATAAAAAATATGCATAGGGTACAGTGATGATGTTAGCATGGTGACTAGATGTTAAGCACAGAACACAAGAGATTGAACCGATTAAACCATTGAACCATTGAACCAAAGTTGGTTCAATTGGTCAGTTCAAAGGGCTGCCCCAAAGCCAAAGGAAAAAGAGTCCTTGTGGAGGGCAGTGAACCAAGCTAACAGATATTGTAGAGGGAAACAAGAAAAAGCAGACAAAGAGAATTCCTTCAAAAAAGTGAACCAAAGACAAACAGCCCATGCGGAGGGCAGGTGAGGAGCAGATGGATCGTTGCAAAAGTCTGAAGGATATTTATGGGCTTGAACAATCCTTGCAAAGGGCACAGTTCTCTTTTGGGAAAAGAATGTGGAAAATGATTAAGGCATTTCCTTCAAACAAAATGTCCAAAGGAATTCCTTCAGACTTTTGTCTGAAGAAATAAGCTCGAAGCAAAGACAAAAGCCCATCGAAATAAAACCTAACAGAAAGCAGAGGCAAAGTGAAGGAAGATTTCCTTCGAACAAATTGTCCAAAAGAATTCCTTCAGACTTTTTATCTGAAGAAAAAGTCTACCTAAAATATCCCAAAGCGTAGGTACCCTTGCGGGAGGCTCTCACCAGGGAAAGTGGACCATTTCTCAAAACCCCAAAGGGCAAGTTCCCTCCAGGAAATATCAAACCTCAAGTTGTAGCAGAATGCGCCACATGTCCCTTATAAAGTGCAGCAGAAGCTACCACATGTCATCTACCGAGACACAGTTTCTAGTAGCTTTCAAAGTAGCAAAATGTGCCACGTGTCATCTACAAATCTCGATAGAGGCTGCCAAGTGGCAACATCTACAGCGTCTTCCTTTTATTGAGTAAGGACTGCGGTGGGTCCCAGGTGAGTGGCTAAACTCGAGAAAAATGTGCCACGTGTCATTGTTTGCATGAGTTCAAAAGAGTCCCGAATGTTTTTACAGTGTTTTTATGAGCTCAGTGGAAGCCACCACATGCCATCTTCTCTAGGACTCTCAAAAGGCCCCCAAATCCTCTATAAGTTAAGCGGATGCTGCCACGTGTCCTCACCTATTTCACAGCAGAACGTGCCATGTGTCACTTATTAAGAATAGTAGAAAGCAGCCAAAGCAAATAGGAAAGACATGAAGTGTTAATAAGGATGACGGACCTGCATCCATCAAAATTAGGGCAACCAAGTAGCCGTTAGCTTTCAAACGATGACAGACCCGAACACGTCAAATTTGTGACAATGAAATAACTGTTGATCCTTACAATCTTAAGCACAGACCCTGTGAACAAATTTAGCGACCGGCCAAAGAGATAGCCCAAGAGCTCAAATCACATAGATAAGGGCAAAATACAGCCAAGAAAGGGGGAACAATGAAGAACGATCAAAAATATACGTGCATGGGATATGTTTCTAGAAGGTGAAGCAGTCCACCAGGTGAACATCAGAGAATGTAAATATTTAATGGCACAGCCTATTTTCCTACATTGAGTAGAGCTAATTGGTTGAAGCTTTGAAATTTTGGAGAGACTATCAAAAACTATGATAACTTCTCTTTAAATAAAAATAAAATTGACCAAGGGTCATTGGTATCAGTTCATGTTGAAACTTTCAAACTCATAGTTTGGTAAGAATAAATACATACAATGATTTATAAATGGCATAGATACGGCACATATTGTGAATTTATTAACAAAAGAAATTAAAAAATTTTAAAAAAAGTTATTTGCATAACAAATTTTCAATGATTTTTTCGGTTAGCTATATACCAATAAAAGAGTATATATTGGGAATAAATATGGATTAAATAAATAAATTATAAAATCTTAAAGGGTCTTTTTATAAGAATCTATATTAGGAATAAATATGAATTAAATAAATAAACAAATAAATTTTAAAATCCTAAGAAGTCATTACAATTTTTTTAATATCATTTTATACATTTCCATTTTTTTCTTTAGCATGGTTGAGTGTAGAGTTGGAATTTAAACTTAACCTTCCCTTTGACTCTAAAATTTGTTGAATGGGACCTTTAAATAAATAAATAAATTCTAAATTTCTAAAGATTCTTTCCAAAAAAATTAATATTACTGTATACATCTCTATTTTACTCGTTATCATCGATGAGTGTAAACCTTGAATTTCATCTTAACATTGCCCATGAATTTAAAATTTGTTGATTGTGACTTCTTTTAAAGAACTAAAAATTACAAATTGCTAATAAACATTTACATGTTATTGATATTTATATTCTTATTACTATTAAGTTATTTTTATATAGTTATAAAAATTATTAATTGAAAATTATATTGAATATTGACTACCAAATTTCAAATAGGATGATGACATAGTGCTTTAAAATTGGTGAGTTCTTTTATACATTTAATTTTGGGATTGGGGGATCCACACATGATCTAGAATGCAAGTAGGGTTTTAGTTCCTGTACTTCCACTTTGTCAAGCTACCAATTCTATGTCTTCCACTATGGATAGCTTGATCGATTATGGGATTTGAACCTAGTATGTCAATCTAAAACTATATCCACTCTACTCGTTAGACTAAAATAAAGGGGATAATAAATAAAAATATGCACACATTTAGAATATTCTCTGATATAACATTTACATATCTATTAAGTAATTTAATTTGTTTGAATTGGTCAACCTCTCTTGATTATGTAAGTTTTTTATATTATTAAAAATGCATTTTACATAGGAATCCTACCCTTTACAAGAATTAAACAAGCATGGTCAACAAATTCAAATACTAAAATAATAGTAAAAAGATGACAACTGCTACTAAAATAAACTACACCAATAAAAAACTAAGACCCTTTGAAATCATTTTCCTTTTGAGATTTGAGGGTCATATTAATATGTTCTAACTCATTCTTACCTTTTTCTTTCATTTTGTTTCTCACCATTGTCCACTCTGCTCCTTCCCCTGAGTAACGAGAAATAAGAATGGAAACTTCAAGATCATCGTCTGATTTAGGATTCGATAAAGGAATCTTGGCTAACAAAACTTCACCTTAAAATTTAGACTTTAATGGAGTCCTAGCCTTCAACCCTTTGCTAGATTCATATTTAGAGTTCTTTTAGAAATCCTTGATCGAAAATTCATTAGATGGATCTAAAAATTCCATAGGAAATTCTAGGATCATTGATGGGGCTTCACTTTCCTGTTCACTCATAATTTTCTTATATTCTTGTAATGTTCAAAATTTAGGATTATCATCCTTCCACCAAATATTTACCTTATTTTATTTATTGTACAAAAAATTGTTAATTAAATGACCATTTACAAAACATGTATGACATCTGAAGGGTAAACCTTCATAGTCAATAGTTTACAACCATTTTTAGTCCCCAACTTGTAGTTCAATATCTGTAGGGAGATATTTAGAGATGTCAAACTCAAAAAGCATCCTAGCATAGGTTACATGTCACATTTCATCTATTTTTGGATCTACATCAATAAAAACTCCCAATGAATTCCTAATAACTCGAAGAAAATAAATATTCCAAAACTAGAAGGGAAAATGGGGTGATTGTATCTACATCACCAACAATACAAAATATATTTAGCAATTCTATGTGTAAATAATTAGAAATGAAATGCATAATCATATATGTCCCATCAAGGTTTTAATTTCATACTTGTGCATGAATCATCATCCTTAAAACTTAGAAAAATTATGATAACTATGCCTATTAATGTTTCATTTATATCAAAACATAGAATTTTATAAAATAGGTACAACTTGTTAACTTTATTTGTCAAAAAAATATCGATAGCTGATCATAGGGAGTAGATAATGTTGAAAATTGATAAGTTTGACCCAGTTGGTACAACTTGAAATCTCACAACAGGTAGAACAAAACCATTACGTGGTGGGATGATAAATGGGTGGGGAGTATACATAAGACCATTATATTTTTAGTATTACATTTTGGAACATAAGTTCATGTGTTGATTTAAATCCATAACCTCTCTAAACTAAAAACATGTGCTTGACACTTTCTTATTATAATTAGGTTTTTGGTTGGTCACATCACATTATATAGTTACAATTAGATTTGTATGGCATTATTAGTCTAACTTATGTCCCTAATTGAACTAATGGATTAATTGGTTCAATTATAGACATAATTGGGTCCAATTGAGCCCCATATCATATTATATAGTTGAAATTACATTCAAATGGCTTGATATCAAAAATATATATTCCTAATTGAATATATTGATTAATTGGTTCAATTACAGACTCTATTGGTTGATAATTTATCCCTTGATCAGATTATATATTTTAAATTCATAAACAAACCCGATTGAGTCTATGACATTAGATCACATTACTCATGGGTGAGTGCAAGCTAATGATATCATGAAAATGGCCCTTAAATGACAATGAAATTATATAAAAATAAGCATACCTAAACTTAAATTGATGATTTGAGGGTCTTCCAAAAATCATTTCCACACAGTATAAACATATAAAGTAGTAGCATTTTGAATGGAGTTTATGTGAATATAATTTTTTTAAATTAAATTAAAAAAATAGATGAATATTTCCAATTTTAATGTAGAACAATATATATTTTTTATAGTGTGATAAAAAATGACCACATGTCTACCAAGCCTTTAAAAAATTAAATGAATGATTTTTTTTTTAAATGTAGGTATGTGGACAACTCAAATGCTAATGAACTTGTACATTTTTCTTCTTCAAGTTTAATAAATAGTTGTAATTTTATTAATTATTTAATTGATCACTTACAAAAATGAAATATCATTCATTTGTCGAGGTAAATTTGATGTGTGTGTGTGTACACCTTTTAATAAGGCCCTTGTAGTCCTTATAGATCTCATGTGAACCCATTCACTCTTTTAGCACTCCCTCAATCAAAATAAGAACATAGGACCACTTTCAAATACATGAGTCCACTCCTTGTGTCCCCTTTGACATCCTCAAAACATCACAGTCAACTTAGCTTACTTCTACATATGCCCAATCGACTCAAACACTGACCTAGTACACATAGTCACCATCAACAAACACAGAGTCAACTTCTTAAGCATTGTTCATACTCAAGATAGTTTGATCATACCTCCAAAATTCACACAGAGCATCCTTATGGAGTTTACAACATGTTCTAATATCTAATTCATTGTGAGACATCAAAATAGCATCAATACAAGCTCGAATATCCTTCTCAAGTCACTTGTAGAATAAGCATGAATACATAGTCAACTTTTAGGCTCAATATCTTTGGATGTACTCACTTTCAGATCCTCAAATGAATATATCTACATGCACCTTGTAGTCCTCTACCACTTTTATTTTAACTACATGAGAAAATTCATCTTTTATTGAAAGATATGGTCAAAATAAAGAGTTATGGTAATTAGTTTTATATCCATGAGTTCCACGTTATTCACTAAATCTGTAAATGGTGACCTGATCAAACCTGTATTGCATTGATATATTTATTGTGCTTCCTATTCTTGAGAAATTCTATATTTGACAAATATATTTATCAATGGTACTACTAAAAAAATAACATTTTGTGTAGTAGTTATATTGCAATACAAATTACCTCCTTTATCAACATCTGAAATTAATGTTTTTCATTTATTTGTAATCCCTAGAATGATTGCCTTTGAATTATATATGTATTCTCCTAAACCAACTAGTTTGAAATTAAAACCACATAAATAATCATCAATGTTCATTGGTATTGCATTTGTATCATCATCATAAGTAGTTTCAGAATCATCATCAATGTCTTTTATAGAAATGAAATTTCTATTTTCTAAATTAACTAGTAAAGGTAATACTCTTACCTCACTCTCTTGTTCTACATTTTTAATTGAGTATTGTGGTTATGAGGTATCATTAGATTGAATCTTCTGATCATTTATACTAGACTCACCAACCTCATATGTGTACATTTTCTCTATAGGTATGGTTTGTGGTGGTGGCACTATAATAGATTGAGTTGCCCCAAACTGTGATTGGTTTTCAATAGTAGACTCTATAGCCTTAGAATATCTGACTACTTGACTATCAGTTTGGCATGTATATAAGTATCCATCATGTAAAAAATTTGACACACCTATGTAAATTAGAAGTTATAACTTCCATTGCAAGTATACAAGGCCTACCCAATAGTAAATTATAGTGCAAATGATTTGGCATTACTGAGAACTAAGTAGATAAACTTTTGGGCCCAAATATAATATCTAAAGTGATGAATCCCAAATCTTGGTGAGGCATATCATTGAATTCTTTGATATAATTATATGTCTTTTGAAGAGAAGTCATATTAATACCCATTGTTTGTAAGAATGTGAGATTGAAAATATTCAACCCTAAACCATTATAAATCAAAACCATTTTCTTTTTGTACTTTTGATTTGAACTTGTATAAACAAAGGTAGATTCTAATCAGTAGTTGATTGTGAATACAAGTCCTCATTACTAAAATAGATAACATCCTCAATATCTTTCAAAGTGTTGAAAATAGATGCAAATTAAGAAGGCTCTATGTCACGAGGCATATCTGTTTGATTCAATGTTTGGTATATAATATCCTTGAAAAATTAACTTTATAAATCAATTATAACATGGAAATATTAGCTAGTGTATTCTTTAAATTATTGGAAATATCATATCCTCTTGGCTAATTAACTAGTCTAATTGGATTGGGTTCAAGATGAGGAGGAATTGCTTTAATTTATTCCTCTTACGTTACTTGATGAGGCACTTCATCTCATCTAGTGATAATAGCTCGAACCATAGGGTCTACTATAAGCCTAAGGAAAATAGTAGAGATGATATATGAGTAAAGATAGGTGTGAGGTCTGGTGTAGGAGTAACAAAAGGAACTATATGAGCCCTCTAACATCTAGTAGTAATAGGTATCAACTCAAATTGATCCATACAAAAATAATCATCATAAAACTCTTCCGTATTGAGCTTTTGACCAATATAAGATCTTATATTTTCCCTTAAATTTTACATCCATGATCTTACATACATGTGATATATTTAACATGTTATAGGCAAACAACATGTAAGTAACACCAAGAAGAAATAATAGATAGATTCAATCATGATGATCATGGTGAATATGGAAACCAGAAATATAGAATCTGAAAGATGTTAAAAATATAAGGAAACCCTAAGGGGAGCTAGAGTTTTGGGATATTCAATCAAGAGTCAAGTTCACCAATATATTTTATCAAATTTAGAATATATATGAATTATTTAACTAATTAGACAAACTTCTACATAAAATTAGAATGTTATATATATGCAATAAATGACACAAACTAATTTGGAACTCGCTTTATTTGGAAATATGCTAAAAGGAGAAAATACTAGAAAGGAATAACTTAGCTGCAAAACATGAATGAAGGACTATAAGTGCAACTATGAAATTGACTATGTGGTTCTTTAATAAAGTTGTGAATCAAGAAAAACATTTTTATTTTATCTAGGACAAAGTCACTAAAATTGGATAGGGGCAAACCATTATATTATTCTTATGGAGTGTTTTGTCTGAAGAGTAGAGATAACCAAACTAGAAGTGTGGATCAATCTAAAAGTGAGTTTAGGTTGCTTGGAAAGTTGGATAGGATTGTTTATAATCAGAGTTTGCTTAAGAAGTAAGGGTTGTCAGCATAATAAGTGAAGCAAGGGTAGTAAAGGACTATGGAATCAAGTATGAGCAAAGTATGTATAAGGAGTAGTCACTAGTGCATTGTTTTAACAAAAAATGCTAGTTTATGATTCTATGTTATTATAAGGTTTCATGTTGATACAAGCTAAAATGACTAGTTACAAGTGTTGTGATTATTATAATTATTACAGGGATCAAGACTAACCAAACAAGGCTAAAAAAGTGAGAGTGAGTCAAGGAATGCTAGTGCCTCATCACTTGGGGCAAATGAACATAAACAAGGCTACATACTATTTTGTACATTTTTATAAGTTAGTTCACATAAGTTTGTAAGTTGTTATTAGTTATTATATTAAAATTATTATGCCTTTTTTCAATAATGATCTTATCCATCTTATAATTTCATTCATATGTTGAAACTTGAAAAAAAATCAACACACATTATATGGCAGGATTAGCTAAATCAATCATTAACAAGATCTATAAAAAAATCTATAAGTATTCCTTATAACTATAATCATATTACAATATTTGGTTGCATAGGGAATACAAATTCTACAGTATTATCATTTTGAACCATGGAAAATGTCATGGATTAATTTATTTGGATATTTTATTTCACAGATATATGATATGATGTATGGCACACAAGGTGTAAATGTAATTTCTATAAATTTCACTAGATGGAGTTTTAACTGAAATCAATGTCTATTTACACATGTTGTATGGTGATCATTTGTTATTAAGTTATTGTAGTCTATTATCATGGTTGTTGATTACAATAGGTTGTATATATGTTTATATTGAATTTGTATTTTATTACAAGATTAGTGCTACGAATTAAGGGCCACTAAACAAGTTTAGGAGTAACTAAAATCCCTTTGATGGAGCATCGATGCGTTTAATGAGTGGGCTCATTCTAGGGGATTTGGGTGGGTAAGACATTAGTCATTGTTAACTTATGAAAAAGTGTCATCCACTCATTTTATTCTTAAAAATATTTAATTATATATTTAATAAATTTTAATCTCAAATATTTCATCAATCATTTAATTTATGTTTTCATAGGTCAATAACTAATATGTGGTAGTTGATGATCCTAACTCTAAAAAAGATGATGAGAATGATCTAGAGTGTGATGATCAATCAATGTATGAATATGGCATAGATGATGAGCTGATAGATGATTATCATGATGGTATCATGATAAATGATTATTGTGATGATATCATGATAGACGATGATCACAATGAGCACTAGGGTCTAGCTAATAGTCATATTTTTTTTAAGTTTATTTTGCGATGGATAATACATAATTTTCACTCCCTCTTTATGGAAACTTATTTATTTTATCATCTATGATATTATATTTTCATGTAATGCAATCATGTATATATCATTTTTTCCAAGTATTTAGTTAAATTAGAATATTTTATTTAAAAATGTTTATATATGTATATAAATTTTTATAAAGGTCCAAAAAAGGGTTTTTTGTTAAATTGCAATATTTTATTTGAAAATGTGTATATTGCATTTAATTCTTTTTAAAGGATCGAAAAAGGGTTACAACCCACTATTTAATATATTATACAAAATAAAACCCTAAATAAATCAGGGAACTTTATTTAAACATGTTGTCACTTTCCTCTAAGAAGGTTCTATAAGCAATATAAATAAAAATGGGAAACATAGCAATAAAAGCATAAATTAACGATCAACATTGGAGTCAAAGACCATCACCATGGGTCCCTACTCCCTTTCCTCATCTTCAAGGTGGAAATAACTAGAGTCTTGACCAAATTAAAATATGCAAAGGTTGTAAAATATATGTCCAGTTTTCCATATATTGCATCTATCTTCTAGATCTTGAAAATATCCTCCACTACAGTGGATTTTAGAAACAACCAAACTTGATCAAGTCAAAAACCCAAGCTAAATCCAAATTGATCCACATATTCATATATTTCATAAGCATTAATTTCCTAAAATAAAATAGTTTTAAAACTAATTAACTAAGCAAATTTGAAGGTTTATAATCTGGGGGTGAACTAACCAAGATTTCTCATGGCCTAGAGTATGCAATCCACCAAGGCACCTTCTCCCATTCCAATAGCCAACTGTGCATGAAACATATTTGTAGTACACCATTTGAGAATATTTTCATCTTTGATATCATCCAATAGAGAATACTTCCATAATTTCAAAGCTTAGTTTGTAGTTAGCCTAGTGGTTTTATCATTCAGGATGTCATGAGTGAATAACTGTCATAATATTCATCCACAAGCCCAATGAATCATGAATAAACATCCTCCATAAAATACTTGTGAATCATTTCAAAATTATTCTCATTTACAATATTAATTGAGGATTCCTTTTCTTACTCAAGTGAGTGTTTCTTTTGAAAGAAGGCTCGTCACCTCCTTTAAATATTTATTGGTATCCCTATTAGAACACATAAATGCCTTCATCAAACATAAAGCCCATCCTATACTTAAAAGGTATGCTTTTTTTAAATAAAAAAGCTTGTGTGAGCTAGAAAGGGAGCCCAAAGTAAATATCATGACTTTGGGAAGAAATCAAAGTCCTAAAAAAATTAAACCCCTTCCAAAGTTAGATATAGTAATGACAAGAATGACAGTCCTTTCTCAGTGATGAACACTTAGACCATAAAAGATCATCACAAGTGAAAATAACCCTATGTCCATTGAAAGATTGCATGTAGTCACAATTTGAGTGCAAAATGGTAGAAAAATTGTAAGAATAAATGATTTAGTTTAAAATCAAATAAATATATTTCAAGAAAAGGAAAGCACGTAATACCAAACAAACCCAATTTACTATCCTTATAAAGCACTCCGAAAAATTCAAAGCCCATAGCAGTTTCTTACTGAAATTTGAAATAAAAATCACTGAGCACTTTGCAATCCTCTTAATTTTATTTCATAAAAGTAGACTATCAAGGAGGCCAAGACCAAAAATATGAAAGGATAAAAATACATACCTGGGATGCATATCCACCAATGCTCCAATTGCATGCCAAAATGGTCACATAAGTGAAGTGGCAGTGGCTTTTTAGCCTATCAAGCCATAAAATTGATGCCTCAAATGATTTGGCTCATCAATCATGCCACTCATAAATGACAATAAATGATTTTTAAGACTCATAAAATTTATCAGTGTGGGGAGTCTTGGAGATCTCTCTCCAAAATTGCGTAAATATATTCAATCATTATATGATACGACTGAATTTGTAAATCTTTAGTATTTATTTTCTATGCTTCACTCCAAAGTGGTAAAGGAGATTAAAAAATTTATTTAAATCACTTTGAGTGTGAAGGATAGTCTAGGAAGAAAACCTTGATAATAGAGACACAATCTGTAATGATGGCAGTCAATTGTTAATGGATAGTAGTATTTTATTTTATGGCAATAACTAAGTTTATCCATTTTTTTTATTTTTCAAGATGAATACCTCACCATAGAGCCTTCACTTTATCAAAATTATTAGTTTTTCCCTAGATCATAAAAAAATAATTGAAGTGACATTCCCTTACTATCTTGAAAATTTTTGCCTGAGTGATCTAGGGGGATACCCACACCAACATGATCAAATGGTCTATAAAATTTTAGAAACTACCCACGCATAGAATAGCTCCTTGAGATATTTCTAATGTAATTTGAATAGAATCAAATGGACTCTGTGTGCAAAAATTATGGCCTACTGAAGTGAAATCCAAACAGATAAAAAATATACATAGGGTACAGTGATGATGTTAGCATGGTGATTAGATGTGTATAAGTGGTCTAATTAGGGATTGACACATGTACCAATGATATCTTGACGTGTGAAACATCCAAAAATATATTTAAGACATGCTACAAGTGTTAATCAAAGATTAGTCTTAAGACCAATTCATATGGTGTTGAAACATTAATTTAAAACATTGTTATTAAAAATTCTTATTATTGTGGGATTGAATCCCACCTAAAATGCATGGAAGCCTTATCCAAGCCTAAAAACAAGGAAATGGAAGGGGGATTTGAATCCCAATGTATTGAATAAAAATATAAAGCTTCAACCCATAAAACAAGGGCCTTGGAAACATTTTAAAAGGCTTATTACTATATTTGAAAAAGGGTAGAGAAAAAAACTTATTTTTTAGCCCTTTGAAGGAGAGTAAGTATGAAACAAATAAGTGTCTTTTTATGTAGGAAAGAGTAACTTCCATACACGTGATTATTAAATATACTTCCTAAAGGTAGAGAAGATGTTATCTTTGTATACTAAAGTCATATTTTGGTGTAAAAATTATACAAAAAGTGTATTTTGCACCATTTAATAGATCGGTTTGAATGCTTTTTAGACCTACAGATATATCCCACAAAAGGGTGAACTCTATTATTAATTTGGTTTGTATTTTATCTATTTATATTCATTTATATATTGTTTTTAATTAGTATTGACCCTGATTTTTAGCCAAATAAATCAATTTCACATAAAAAGACAAAATAAGAGAATATTGTCATGAGTATCATAAATTGGTAAATGGTGAGAATTTTGAATTAAATAAAAATTCAGATCAAGTTTGGTATCAAAGCAAGTTGATCTAGGATATTTAATGTGGTTTTTGGATTTATAAGTTTTTGTTTTGCATGTTAACCAGGTCTAAGAACAAGCATAGTGAAAGATCACTTAAAGAGTATAACCCAAAAATTAGTGTAAAAATTGTAAGTAAAGAGAAGGATTCATCCTAGGGTAAAACTAGACTCAGAAGTGGCCTTCCATCAATTTTTTATAGATATGAAGAGCATGGTGGAAAAGTTGCATCGCAAAAGGAAGAAGAGGATCGAAGGTGAAAATGAAGGTAAACAAGAGGAGGAACCCTCAACTAGTGGTAAGGGTAAAGGAGAAGAACCTCCTAAATCTCCTCCATCTCCTTACAAACCTTCTATTTCTTCCTTTGATAAACAATATAAAGTTTCTAATTCTACTTCTTCCATGGTAAAGCTTGATGTTAAGTTTGATTTGCCAATTTACAATGGAGAGGTTAGTGTAGATAAATTGGATCATTATATGAAGTAGATGGAAGTATATTTTAGGGTTTATAAGATTCACACTAAGTAAAAAAAATAGTTAGCTACTCTTCAGTTGGGTGGTACAACACTCATTTGGTGGGAGAGTAAGACACAAGAAGATCTCCTAAAATTGGTTAAGTGATTTCTTCTTGGGTTGATTTGTTTTTGTATTGAAAAATCATTTTTATCCTTTGGGTTATATACAACAAACTACTATGGATTGGAAAATTTTAAGGAAAACTAAGGGTCAAAGTGTACAAGACTACAATTAAGAGTCTATAAATAAGGATTGGGTGTTAGGCATTCCTCTTTACACTCAAGAAACTCTTTTGAAATGTATTGGTGGGTTACATAGTTATTTGAGGCATGCAATACTCATGTTTAACCATGATAATATTGATGAGGTTTGTTTCTAAACTACCCATATTGAATAAAGGGGTAAAGTGAACAAGGATAGGGAACATTTCACAAAGAAACCAAGTAATTACCTGAAATCAAAGATAAAGGAAAGGGCAAGATGAAACATACTTCCACGATCAAGAAAGAGGATGGGAAGCCTTTTTTATCTCATTTCAAGAGAGAAGGCCATGAAGATGCTAAGTGTTTTAAGATCTACATAGAACATAAAACGTAAGCCAAAATGGTTTGGGAACAAGAAAGGTAAGAAGACTACAAAAATAATACAATAAGATCTCAGCTCTAATTCTAGTTATGAGATCAAATTCACCACTATGGGCATGCAAGGTTTATCATCTTCCTCTTCTATCACTAAATATATTAATTCTCATTCTTCTTTACATTTTAAATATATACATGATGAAAATAAAAGAAGTGGGATTTTCCACATTGGATTAATTTATAAGCATATGAGGATAGATACTCTTTTTGATAGTGGATCTCAAGCTAATCCCATTTCTAAAGAAGTTGTGAACATATTAGGACTTACTACTACACTAGATCATAATCCATACCCTTGGGGATGGGTGTGTGATGGTGCTAAATTACAAGTCACTAAAACATGCAGAATGAAATTTACAATCACCTCTAAATTCATTGATGAGGTAGAGTTAGATGTGGTTCCACTTGATATTTGTGGTATTGTGCTTGGAAGTCCTTATTTGTATGATATAAAATAAATCTTCTATATGGAAGAGAATAAATATTTTATTATAAAAGATAGGGTTGAATACATTGTAAGATCCCATCGGATAAAGGCAAACTTATATCTTGTATCTATAGGTCAAATAAAAAAGCTTGTCAATGCAAGCAAGAACTTTACATTCATGATTGTAAAAGCCAAGGATGATGATAAATCCAAGGCTCTATAAGCATGTGATCCTAAATATAATAATGAAATATTTAATATTGTGTCTAACTATGATGATGGTTTTTAAGATCCACAAGGTTTAGCTCCTAAAAGGCATATTCAACATGAAATACAACTACAACAAGATGCATATGTTCTTAATATCGGCATGTACAAGTTGTATGTGGTAGAGAATGAATAAATAAAGAAGCAAGTTCAAGAGTTACTCAAGAAAGGGGTCATTCGGCTAAGCACTTCTCCATGCGGTTCACCAAATATTTTGTTTCCAAAGAAATATGACATTTGGCAGATGTGTTTGGATTTATGAGCACTAAACAAAATCCTGGTTAAAAACTACTACCCTCTTCCTAGCATTGATGATCTTTTAGATCATTTGAAAAAAATTATTTGTTTCATTAAGTTAAAATTAAGAATTAGTTATAACCAAGTTATAATTAATGAAGATGATATTTGGAAAACTACTTTCAAAACTAAGCAAGTCTTTCTGAGTGGCTTGTTATGCCTTTTGGACTTTGTAATGCACCTGCCACTTTCATGTGCCACTTTCATGTGGTTTATGAATGATGTATTTAGGTCATTCATAGATGATTTTGTAATAGTTTACTTAGATGATATTTTTATTTTTATTAAAACTTGGGAATATCATGTAAATCATATTATGAAAGTATTAGAAACTTTACAAAGGGAGAAATTATATCTAAAGATGTCTAAATGTGAATTTGGCAAAACATCTTTATTATACTTAGGCTATGTAGTAGGAAGTGGTGAATTAAAAATTGATCCCTCTAAATTTTATGCCATAACAAAATAGCCTAAACATAATGATGTAACTATAGCTAGAAGCTTCCTTGGGGTAGTCTAATATTGGAGGAAGATTATCACTAACTTTTCATTGATTACATCTCCTTTTCATGCTTTGACAAGTACTAAATAGGTCTTTAAGTGGGAAGGAAAGCATCAAAAAGCTTGTGGCATGCTAAAATAAAATATAAGCATAGCCCTGGTGTTATCACTTCCATATTTATGATAGCCATTCAAGATTAAAATCGATGCAATTGATAATGCCATGGGTGCAATTTTTATGGAGAAGTGAAAGCTTATTTGTTACCATTCTAAAAAATTCACAATTTTAGTAAGGGGATATCCTACCTATGATAAAGAGTTGTATTCTTTAGTTCAAAGTGTGAAAAAATATAACCATGACTTAATGGGAAAAGAGAAAATCATCCAAATGGATCAATAGCCTTTGCAATATCTCTAATCATAGTTAAAGCTACAATAATCAAGGAACTTTTGTTGGATGGTGTTTTTAAAATATTTCATCTCATGATCAGGGATTAAAAAGGTACACAAAATAAGGTATTTTATATGCTTTCAAGACTTCCTATTGAAGTATATATTCTTTTGTAACATATTTCTTTGATGCATGAAAATTATAAAGAACAATATGCTAGAGATGTTGACTTTAAGTATGTTTATCAAGATCTAGCTCATGGAAAGTAGGTAGAAGAATTAGACTATCACATTCATGATGGATTATTATATCATCTTGGTAATTTATGCATTACACAAGATGAAAGAGTCCATGTGATTAGAGAATCTAATACTTCTCTTTTTTAGGTCATTTTAGCATTGGGAAAATAGTTGCATAGTTGTAAAGAGATTGTTATTGGCTTTAGATGTATCCAAATATGTAAAAGGTTATATTTTTTGTATCACTAGAAAGCCTAGTAATAGGAATTTGGGCTTGTATAACTCACTTTATGTGCCAACCCATCCATGGGAGAGTTTTTCTATGGACTTTGTGGGTGGCTTGCCTATGTCTAGAAAGAATCATGACTATTTGTAAGTGGTTGTGGATAGATTTAGCAAAATGAGTGTTTTGGTGCCCTATAAGAAAAATATCATAGATGAGGAGACTACACAATTATGCTTCAACAATGTTTGGGTTTGTTTTGGTTTACCCACATCTATTATTTATGATCAAGATTATTGGTTCATTGGTAAATTTTTTTTAGCTTTGAGGGGCTATATCGACATGAAACTCAAGAACAGTATTGCATGTCATCAACAAACTAACAAGCAAACAAAAGTATTCAATTGTATAGTGGTTCATTTACTCCAAGTACATTTTAACAATCATCCCAAGCTTTGGGATGAAAACTTGAGTTATGTGCAACATGCTTATAATCATGCCATACATTCTTATATAGGTAAATCTCCTTTTGAGACTTGTTTCAATCATTTGCCTAAGTCTCCCTTGATATTAAATGGTTATGCAATTCATTTTGAGGGACATGGTTATCCTCTATTACATACCAAATCAAAATAATTACTTATTTAGATCATATTTATCTCCATAATAGACCAATTAATCATTTCATTCAATCATATCCCTAATTTGGGCCTATAGAGTTCTGTGAACATAATTAAAACTACACAATGCTAATTGGGGCACACTTAGCCCTGATTGCTTCTATGATCAAATAAAAATGTGTCTTTTTATGAAAACACGGGTAAATTGATTCAATCATAAACCAATTGGATCTATGTGAGCCTCAAATTATGTTTTATTCTTTCAATTAAGTTTTCAGGGCTTGATTGGATATTTTGAGCCTTGCAAGTCTATTTATGACTATACAATGTTATGTCACCCTCACTTATTCCTGATTAAGTTAATTTTTTAAATAGTATTCATTTGGTTAAATCACATATATAATTTGGAATTATTTTTTCCTATGAATCTAATTAAAAATACACACTATGTCCTAAAATAACATTGCATAGTAATAATTAGGTTCAAGGGATTGATTGGCCCATTTGATATCTATGAAGCTAATTCTTACAATACAATGTGATTTGGGGTTCACTTAGAGCAAAACACATACCATGATTGAATCAACTAATTTATTATTTAAGTATGGTATGTAGTTGGGGCCAATCAATCCTAAATTGAAATGTAATGGACCTAATTAGTTTCACTAGGTGTACATGGCCCCAATTGCATAAAATATTAAACTAATTGCTCAATTAAGTCAACATGATACATAATTGAGTATAATCAAGATGAATTTAATTTATACTATTTTAATTCATGTCATGGGTTATTATTGGCCCTAATTGTGTACATGATTGGCCTTGTCAACCTATTTGAAAATAAACAGCGTGGTCTAGGCTCACTTGGACCTAATTGAGTCTATGATTGAGGCAATCACCACACATGGAAACATGGTTAAATCATAGACTTAATCATGAAATAATGTGCCCCATATCACATTATATAATATAAATTAATTTCATGGAGATTGATAGGCCCTTATTTCACATGTGATTGAAAGAAACATGTGATTGGTACAATCACAGACTTAATTGAGGCTAAGTAAGACCAAATCACACTACATAGTTACAATTAGATTCATGGTGCTCTATTTCTCTAAGTGTATCAAAATAACCCAAAATTTATACCATTTGAAACAATCACATAATTGATTTGATATGATATACAATTGGGGTCAATCAACCTAGTAAGCCCATTTGTTGGCATTTAATGTTATATGGGAATTGCGTGGTCCCAATAATATGCAATATAAAAATAATCTAGTGATTACTCATTTCGATCAATCATAGGTGAAATTGGGCCCTGTAGATACCCATACATCTAATTATAACTATAAATTGTGATATAGAGTTAAGCAAGCACCCATTGAGTACATTTTTGGACTGAAATGAATCACTCTGATAAGGGGAACATTTAGGCCCATTTAAGTATGTGATTGAAAAAAATTGAATGGTTTGATATACAATGCAATTACGGCCAAGTGAGCCTTGTATAACCAAGATTAAAATAATGATTCAATTATTTCAACATGGTATGCAACTGAGGGAAATTTAGCTTTCGTATTACTTTAGATCATTTTAACTCATTATATAGGGAATTGTTAGTACTAATTACGTATCAAGATTGAGATAATTAATCTATTATTTTACATGGTAAAAAATTAGGCCTAATTAATCCCTGATTAACATTACATAGGTCAAAATTCATTGCATGGGGCATAATGGCGCAAATTATTTAGCATATTAAGCTAACTAATCAACTATTTATACACAGACTCAATTGCGACCATGAATAAAAGCCCCACATAAAATTTCATTATTGCAAGTTTGTTTTATGGACTTGATTGGGATAATTAAAACATATGAACCTCAATTCGATTATGAAATGTGATTTTCACCTCACCTTGCCCTACTTGAGTCTATGATCAAACTAGTAACTCTAATTTCTAAACCAAAGACACAATTGGGACATATCAAGTGATTATTTTTATCACAAACTCAATCTTATTATTTTTTTTTATCATATAATCAATTAGAGATAATTGAGAACCAAATCCCTATTCATTTTGGTAATCAAAATCATGGGGATTAATGGCTCAATTAAGCCTTGTGAATTAAATTGTGACAATGAAATTTGATTTGTGGCTCCCTTTCTTGGCCCCAAATGAGTGTGTTCAAACATATTACTCAATTTTTTTGATCATAGACATGATTGAGGTGTGTCAAGTGATTCATTCATTCAAAAACTCAATCGAGTGATTGGTTGGATCATGGAATCAATTGGAGCCTAGTGATCCATGCATCACAATAAATTATTTAAAATAGATTCATGGACATCAATTAGAGCAATCCAACCTCATAACCTTTTTAGTAAAAATCACATAATATTATAACATTTATATCTATGGGGATAAATTAGCCATAAATTTGCATCCTTGATTGATCTAATCAAATAATTACTAGTTCAATTAGTGATATAATAGGGGCCAACATAGATGAAACTCACATTCTATATGTATAACTAGGTTTAAGGGATTCATTTCACCATAAAAAAAATCACTGATCAATATAATCGATTGATATTTCCTGTTAGTGATAAAAGTGTGGAATATCCAACTAGTTTATGATTCAAGGAAAAATATATGGTACAATTGAATAAAGAGAGGTATCCTTAAGGATCCTATCACAATTAAAACTTGGAATGTTTTAACCTTGTAAAATCTCAAAAATTATAAATGTGAATGCTTATGCGATTGATATTCTTGAATATTTAGATATCAGACTCAATTTTAATATGGTTGACCTTTATCCACATGAGACAAAAGGTTGAATTATGGCCTACAAGATTGAAGGTCAAATAATTGACTGTAAAATTTCCTAAGAAAATGAGAAAACAAATTCAGAAAGTTATATGTATCAAAATAGCTAACACAATATCCTATGCATATAATATGTATTTAGTTAAATTGGTGGGCCTATTAAATTCATACAACTCATGAATTACTAAATATAAATTAATTAAATCTAACAAAACATTATTTTATAGCAGCTCTTGAATAAGAGGTTGAGAATTATTTGGGCCACAACCAACTAACATTAACTAGTCAACACTAGTTTTATTATACAGTGTTATCAGGTTTGCATGTTCTTATTCATGAACACAGGATTTAGATGCCACACTTATAATAAAAATAAGATATTTAATGAGATGAATTATAATAAAAATAAAAATGACCAATGATCATCATTTGAAGCTTTGAAATTTTGGAAAGACTATCAAAAACTATGATAACTTCTCTTTAAATAAAAATAAAACTGACCAAGGGTCATTGGTATCAGTTCATGTTGAAATTTTCAAACTCTTAGTTTGTAAAGAATACATGCATACAATGATTTATAAATTTCATAGATAAGGCACATGCAGTGAATTTATTAACAAAAGAATTTTTTTATAAAAAGAAGTTCTTTCCATAACAAATTTTCAATGATTTTTTCGGTTGGCTATATACCAATCAAAGAGTATATATTAGGAATAAATATGGATTAAATAAATAAATAATAAAATATTAAGGAGTATTTTTATAATAATTTATATTAGGAATAAATATGAATTAAATAAATTTTAAAAGCCTAAGAAGTCATTACAATTTTTTTAATATCATTTTATACATTTCCATTTTTTTCGTTAGCATGGTTGAGTGTAGAGTTGGAATTTAAACTTAACCTTTCCTTTGACTTTAAAATTTTTTAAATGGGACCTTTAAATAAATAAATAAATTCTAAAATTATAAGGACTCTTTCCAAAAAAATTAATATTATTTTATACATATCCATTTTACTCATTATCATCGATGAGTGTAAACCTTGAATTTCATCTTAACATTGCCCATGAATTTAAAATTTATTGAATGTGACCTCTTTTAAAGAACTGCAACTTACAAATTGTTAATACGAATTTACATGTTATTGATATTTACATTCTTATTAATATTAAGTTATTTTAATATATTTATAACAATTATTAATTCAAAAGTATATTGAATATCGACCACCAATTTTCAAATAGGATGATGACATAGTGATTTAAAATCAGTGAGTTAGTTTATACATTTAATTTTGGGATTGGGGGATCCACACATGATCTAGAATGCAAGCAGGGTTTTAGTTCCTATACCTCTACTTTGTCAAGCTACCAATTGTATGTCCTCCACTATGGATAGCTTGAACGATTATGGGATTTAAACCTAGTATGTCAATCTATAAATATATCCACTCTAGTCATTAGACTAAATGCGAGGGGATAATAAATAAAAATATGCACACATTTAGAAGATGCTTAGATATAACATTTACATATCTATTAATTAATTTAATTTGTTTGAATTGGTCAACCTCTCTCGATTACGTAAGTTTTTTATATTATTAAAAATGCATTTTACATAAGAATCCTACCCTTTACAATAATTATAAAAGCATGGTCAATAAATCCAAATAATACAATAGTTCCTAGAATAAAGATCAAAAGGCTACACAACACTAAAATAATAGTAAAAACATGACAACTACAGCTAAAATAAACTACACCAATAAAAAACTAAAACCCTTTGAAATCATTTTCCTTTTAAGACCTGAGGGTCATATTCATATGTTCTAACTCATTCTTACCTTTTTCTTTCATTTTGTTTCTCACCATTGTCCACTCTCCTCCTTCCCCTAAGTAAGGAGAAATGAGAATGTAAACTTAAAGATCATCGTCCGATTTAGGATTCGGTAAAGGAATCCTAGCTAACGAAACTTCACCATAAAATTTAGACTTTAATGGAGTCCTGGCCTTTAACCCTTTGCTAGATTCACATTTAGAGTCCTTTTAGAAATCCTTGATTGAAAATTCCCCATATGGATCTAAAAATTCCATAGGAATTTCTAAGACCATTTTTGGGGCTTCACTTTCTTGTTCACTCATAATTTCCTTATTTTCTTGTAATGTTCAAAATTCAAGATTATCATCCTTCCACCAAGTATTTCCCTTAATTTATTTACTGTACAAAAAATTGTTAATTAAATGATCATTTACAAAACATCTATGACATCTGAAGGGTAAACCTTCATAGTCAATAGTTTACAACCATTTTCAATCCCCAATTTGTAGTTCAACATATGTATGGAGATATTTAGAGATGTCAAACTCAAAAATCATCCTAGCATAGGTTGCATGCCACATTTCATCTATTTTTGGATCTACATCAATAAAAACTCCCAATGAATTCCTAATAACTTGAAGAAAATAAATATTCCAATACTAGAAGAGAAAATGGGGTGATCGTGTCTAGATCACTAATAATAAAAAAATATATTTAGCAATTCTATGTTTAAATAATTGGAAATGAAATGACTAATCATATATGTCCCATCAAGGTTTTACTTTCCTACTTGTGCATGAATCATCATCCTTAAAACTTAGAACAATTATGACAATTATGATATCAAGGTTTTAATTTCATAGTCTCATTTATGTAAAAACATAGAATTTTATAAAATACGTGCAACTTGTTAAATTTATTTGTCAAAAGAATCTCAATAGCTGATCATAGGGAGTAATTAATGCTGAAAATTGATAAGTTTGACCCAGTTGGTGCAACTTGTAATCTCACAGTAGACAAAATAAAACCATTACACGTTGGGATGATAAATTGGTGGGAGGTATTCATAAGACCATTATATTTTAAGTATTATAGTTTGGAACATAAGTTTATGTGTTGATTTAAATCCCTAACCTCTCTAAACTAAAAACATGTGCCTGACTCTTTCTTAATATAATTAGGTTTGTCATGGTTCACATCATGTTATATAGTTACAATCAAATTTGTATGGCATTATTAGTCAAACTTATTTCCATGATTTAACTAATCGATTAATTAGTTTTAGTTATAGACATAATTGGGCCCAATTAAGCCCCATATCATATTATATAGTCGTAATTACATTCAAATGGATTGATAAGAAAAATATATATCCCTAATTGAATGTATCGATTAATTGGTTCAATTACAGACTCTATTGGTTGATAATTTATCCCTTGATCAGATTATATAGTTGAAATCTATAAACAAACCTGATTGAGTCCATGACATTAGATCACATTACTCATGGGTGAGTGCAAGCTAATGATATGATGAAAAGGGCCCTTAAATGACAATGAAATTTTAGAAAAATAAGCATACCTAAACTTGAATTGATTATTTGAGGATCTTCTAAAAATCATTTCCACACAGTTTAAATGTATAAAGTAGTAGCATTTTGAATGAAGTTTATGTGAATATAATTTTTTCAATTAAATAAAAAAAATAGATGAATATTTCCAATTTTAATGTAGCCCAATATATAGTTTTTATAGTGCGATAAAAATGATGGCATGTCTTCTAAGCCCTTAGAAAAATAAATGAATGATTTTTTTTTTTTAATGTAGGTATGTGGAGTACTCAAATGCTATTGAACTTGTACATTTTTCTTCTTCAAGTTTAATAAATAGTTTTAATTTTATTAAGTATTTAATTGAGCACTTACAAAAATGAAATATCATTCATTTATCAAGGCAAATTTGATATTTATGTGTGTGTGTGTGTGTGCGCGTGTGTGTAGTTTTAATTTTATATTATAGCTGTTGAAGTGTATTGAAGGTGGTCATGTGTAGAGTAGATTTGAATCAAATACTATACTATTTTGATAGCTAATTTCAACATTATTTATTTTCAAATAAGCAAGTCTTCCTCTACATACATTAGGGATCATTATGATAATAGGATGATTTTGAGTTTAGTATCTTGGTAATCACAAAAATGTAAAGTATTGTAAAGTGTAGAACATAGTGGAGAAGAGGAAACATTTACTCATTTTTGTTGTAGTTTCATCATATTTAGTATTTCCAAGGTAGGTCTTATGTATTTGTACTTGATTTTATTACTTGAATTTTTCAAATACATTGTAACGAGTTAACACATCAAACACTTAAGTAAGATCAATAATCATGTACCACATGAATGGTACTTGTTCTAAAAGTTTAACAAACTTCACATTCATTTTCAACTTCTATGTAAATACATCAAATTATAGTAATGTATGGAGTATTAGCATGTTTGGAATGTGAATGGTAGTTTTCAATTTACATAACATGTGGGAATTTCATGTGAAGGGATTCATAAAGAATTGTATGCTCAAAATGACAGTTAAAAAGATAGAATATGTCTTTTTATAACATTTTGGTGGTTATTCCATGGCATAGAACTTAGGGAAAACTCCTTGTTAAGGAAGTGATTCATGTTGATTAAGCGTAGTGTATAATATCGACATAATTTATGGGTCAAAATTTATAGGCAAAACAATGAGGACTGATTCCTTTGTGGTGGTTCACATCACGTTATATAGTTACAATTAGATTTGTATGACATTATTAGTCAAAATTATGTCCCTTATTGAAATAATGGATTAATTGGTTTAATTATAGACATAATTGGGTCCAATTGAGCCCCATATCATATTATATAGTCCCAATTACATTCAAATGGCTTGATATGAAAACTATATATTCCTAATTGAACATATTGATTAATTGGGTCAATTACAGACTCTATTGGTTAATAATTTATCCCTTGATCAGATTATATAGTTGAAATCCATAAACAAACCCAATTGAGTCCATGACATTAGATCACATTACTCATGGGTGAGTGCAAGCTAATGATATGATGAAAAGGGCCCTTAAGTGACAATGAAATTTAAGAAAAATAAGCATACCTAAACTTGAATTGATGATTTGAAGGTCTTCTAAAAATCATTTCCACATAGTGTAAACATATAAAGTAGTAGCATTTTCAATGAAGTTTATTTGAATATAATTTTTTTCAATTAAATAAAAAAATAGATGAATATTTATAATTTTAATGTAGCATAATATATAGTTTCTATAGTGTGATAAATAATGACCACATGTCTACCAAGCCTTTAAAAAATAAATGAATGATTATTTTTTTTAAATGTAGGTATGTGGAGGACTCAAATGCTAATGTTTGTACATTTTTCTTCTTCAAGTTTAATAAATAGTTGTAGTTTTAGTAATTATTTAACTGATCACTTACAAAAATGAAATATCATTCATTTGTCAAGGTAATTTGATGTGTGTGTGTGTGTGTGTGTGTGTGTGTGTGTGTGTGTGTGTGTGTATATATATATATATATATATATATATATATATATATATATATATATATATATATATATGCTTTAGATTATAGCCATTGAAATGTATTGAAGGTGCTCATGTGTAGAGCAGATCTGAATTAAATACTATACTATTTTGATGGTTAATTTCAATAGTATTTCTTCTCAAAGAAACAAGTCTTCATCTACATACATTAGGGATCATTATGAGAATAGGATGCTTTTGAGTTTAGTGTCTTGGTAATCATAAAAAGGTAAAGTATTGTAAAGTGTAAAACATTGTGGAGAAGAGGAAACATGGATTCATTTTTGTTGTAGTTTTATCATATTTAGTATCTCCAAGGTAGGTCTTATGTATTTGTATTTGATTTTATTACTTGAATTTTTCAAATACCTTGCAACTATTCTAACACATCAAACACTTAAGTAAGCTCAATAATCATCTACCACATGAATGGTACTTATTATTAAAGTTTAACAACCTTCACATTCATTTTGAAATTCTATGTAAAAACATCAAATTATAGTCATGTATGGAGTATTAGCATGTTTAGAATGTGAATGGTATTATGTAATTTACATAACATGTGGGAATTTCATGTGAAGGATTTCATGAAGAATTGTATGCTCAAGATGACAGTAAAAAAGCTAGAATATGTCTTGTTATAGCATTTTGGTGGTTGTTCCATGGCGTAGAACTTAGGTAAAGCTCCTTTTTAGGGAAGTGATTCATGTTGATGAAGCTTAGTGTAGAATATCCACGTAATTTATAGGTCAAGTAATAAGTTATGGTACACTTTATTATATCCATTGAAGTGTACTGAAGGCAGTCATGTGAAGAGCATATCTAAATTAAACACAATACTAATTTGATGGCTAATTTTAATAATATTTCTTTTCAAAGAAGCAATTCTTCCTCTAAATACATCAGGGATCATTATGCAAGTAGCATGATTTTGAGGTTAGTGTCTTGGTAATCCCAAAAAGGTAAAATATTGTAAAGTGCACAACATAGTGGAGATGAGGAAACATGGATTCATTTTTTTTGTATCTTTATCATATTTAGTGTCTCCAAGGTAGGTCTTATGTATTTGTGTTTGATTTTTTTACTTGAATTTTTTTAATACCTTGAAACTATTCTAACACATCAAACACTCAAGTAATCTCAAGAATCATCTACCACATGAATAATACTTCTTTTTAAAGTTAAACAAACTTCACATTCATTTTGAACTTCTATGTAAAGATGTCAAATTGTAGTCATGTATGGAGTATTAGCATGTTTAAAATGTGAATGGTAGTATGAAATTTATGTAACATGTGGGAATTTCATGTGAAGGGTTGCACAAATAATTGTATGCTCAAGATGACAATAAAAAAGTTATAATATGTCTTGTAATAGCATTTTGGTGGTTGTTCCATGGCATAGAACTTAGGGGAAATCCTTTCTTAAGTATGTGATTCATGTTGATGAAGCTTACTATAGAATATCCACGTAATTTATGGGCCAAGTAAAAATTTATGGCACACTTTAAGAAAGAGATGTATCCGTAAGGATCATATTAGAAATTCAATCCTAGAAAGTTTGGACCTTGAAAAGTCTCAAAATGTATAAATGAGAATGCTTATTCGATTGATCTCCCTAAATATTTTGACATAATTCTCTTTTTTATTATGGTAGACATTTACCCACATGAGTCAAAATTTTGAATTATGAACTAGAGGCTCAGTAGGTTGAATAATGGAGAAAAACATATCCGAAGAAAAAAAGTGGGCAAATCAAGAGAGTTATAGGAAGTAAAATTTATATGGAAAGATATTATACATACAAGTTTTATTTAGATAAATAGGTGTGCCTACTAAATTCATACAATTCATTAATTATTAAATTTGAACTAATGAAATATATCAAAACATGATTCTATAATAGCTCTAGACTACAAGGTTGAGAATTATTTCAGCTAAAAGAAGATGATGTAACCAACTGACAGTGGCAATTCAACATAAAATTTATTAAATAGTGTTATCAGGCTGAGATGTTCATGTTCACAAATAGGGGATTTAGATATCAAGTGGGCAAATCTATCTGAATAATTAAAGCCAAGAATTATTAAAAAAAATAAAAAAAACTAGTAGTTGCAATTAATATTATACATTTGGTAAGATTGCATTGTTTTTTAATTTATACTTTGTGTGAAAATAAGAAAAGGAGTTGTTGAGCAGTTGGAAAAATGGAGAAAAAAATTTCTCATTCTGGTGTCATGAATATAATTGTGGGTTGTGTCTTATTTTATGCATTCTCCAAAGTTGTTTTAATTGCTTAATATATGGGATTTATAATTGATATTTATCTTGACTCAATTCACTTTAATTAATGGGTTCCTGTACCCAAAATTTTGAAGTTGATTATTTGATTAGTTACCCTCTATACTATGTAGAGTAGATTTTTTAGACTATTTCCAAGTTTTTCTTAGCATTTGGAAAAACATTATCAAAGTGTATCTTCATAGTAATTAGCTCCAGTAAGGGCATTTAAAGATTTGATAATTGATTGTTGCTCATTTTGAGAGTAATTATTTTTATTTTTAATTTTTTTTAGCAGTTAAATGTAGTATGGTGGATAATTATGTAAAGAAAAATTTACAATAATCTCCTTATAGTTTTATAAGATCAATTTTATTAAAGTTATTGCATCAAATTTTCTAAACCTTTCATTCTAGAATGTGTTGAGTGATGATTATATAGAAGGCAATGGGACCAGAATAATTAATATGTAGGAAGGACTGTGAACGGATATAGATGTTCATGTGATGATTATAAATGTAAACAATCCAATGGAGATATAGATAGGTTTTCTCATTGAGAAAAATATTTTTTCTAAAATAATAATGGGCTTGATATGACAAAATATGTCCCACATAACTAATTTCAAGTATTTTTTGGTACGTGACTTTCCATTAGAACATATTGAATCACATATTACAATAATTTGTTGCAATCATGTTTTTCGGAAATAATAGTGGGCTTGATATGACATAATTTTCTCACGTATAACTAATTTCAAGTGTTTTGTTGTACAGGGCTTTCCATTAAAATATATTGATTCACTTTTTACAATAATTTGTTGCAATTGTGTTTAGAGTGCTAAAGTAAAATGTTTCCAGATTTAATATTAATGGTCTCTATTTTGTGGATTCCATAGAACAAATAGTATTAAGATGAAATCATAATCTATAACAAATGTTTTGCAACGAGAATATAAATTAAAAAGAAATTAACAAAGCTCGCATATTAATAAAATTGTTATTTGTTTTTTAATGTTGACTTTAGTTCAGCCTTATTTTTTATTCTCGCATGGGTTTTCAGTAGGATCATTTCCTAGAGCATAGAGTTTAAGCTATGAAAACCAACCAACTGCTTTGTGTTGTAACCTTCATGTATTATTTTTTTTTTGTAATATATAATATTATGAAGTGTTCCAATAGTAATAAATAAAAATGTCAGCATTAGAATGAAATGTCAATATTTTATTTTTATTAGATTAAGAGTAGTATATTACGTGAATCAAATGATTCACCAGTACATATCATATTTCATAGCAGAGTTGTTCAAATTTGAGCATGTGAGAGTAAAACAAATTTACGACAACATCTATGCTACGATTTTTGGCATAGGAAGGAATCATTAAAACCATCCCATCGATGGGATTGAGGGAAGGGCCAATGAAAAGCGGTTTTCCCCAGCCAAAATCTAATTCATAGATAGGAAAGTTCACCCAGCTGGACACCAGCAAGTTAGAGCCGCAGGTATGAGTTGAAGTGAAGGGTTCTTTTTTACCGAAATTTGATAGATTCAACTCTATAAAATCTATGGAGGAATGTATGTAGTGTTCATCCACATTTGCTATGGCCTTGTGGATCAAACTCTCCAGTTGTTGATCTGCAACCTGTTTCATTGTCATTGTACAAGTAGCGCCTGAGATAGCATTGCCAAAGTATTCTGCAGGTGAAGGGGGATAAATCCTATTTCGTCCATTCATAGAAATAAAAGCGGTTGTCATGGCTTCTTCATCTGGTCCTCGAGTTGCAGAAATGCATTTCCAGAGACGGACAAGGAGACTTTCAAATGTGGTGTAGGGAAGGAGCGTTCCGTCCCTGGTGGTGGAGGCCTTTTGCTTGACCTACTTCAACACATTCACACTGAAATGAAATGTTTTTGAGAGAAGAGCATCAGATCCTTCACCTTGTGGTAAATAAAAGGGATCTTGAAACTCGGTATGAGGAAAGATGGTTCCGGGCGGAGTCCTAGCTGGCAAAAGGGAACGGTCACGGACAGGAAGGGAGTCAACCTTAAGACCTCTAACTGTTTGGCTCCACGCAGTCATGAAGGCAGTCATTCCAAATCCATCTGTAACATGGTGATGAAAGGCTATGCCTATTACCAATCCCCCACACTGAAACCTCGTAAACTGCAGTAATAATAAAAGATATAGAGTTAAAAAAGGAAAAGACCGAAAATAACAGATGTGGCAAATAAATAAACTGTTAGATTTATGGTTTTTCAGAATTTCTATTTGTTGGCAAAATTTGGTATTACATTGTTTAATTAGGTTAATTATGTAGTTCGGCGATCTGTTACAGCCGCAGTTGTGGGATTGTTGGCATAACGATTAGAGCATTGTTAGCATAGTGCTTAAGCTTGTATTTAGCATCAGTTTAGTGGGTCAATTAATTAGTTGACAGTTATCACAGGTATAACTACTTTGCATTGTATTTAAAGAACCTATTATTGATCAATATTATCAATTAACAATTCCGCACCATTGAAGCATTTTGTTCTGCATTGTGCATCATACTTATTTAATATATAATATTAAAATTGGCGTCAATTTTAAGCATAACTATTAAGTAGTAAATCCAAAGCTACATGATAATTTATGACATCTTAAATCCAATGCTGCATAATGATTTATGGCATCTTAAATCTAACATTGCATAATATATATAAAAGTGGCATTGCTTCCTTGAAAGTATTCTTACCTAGACAAGTCCCCATATGCGGTTGCCTCTATATAAACCATGCCCTCATTCGTAAGACAAATAGCTGCCCAACCGGTAGCATCGTTGCCAAGTCTGCCTGCCCATTCTGTTAGAATAACCAAAATAATTTCTCCTGTTTGCATGCAGATATGAAGACTAATTGGCAGATATATTCACAAAGGCATTAGCAAAGGAGAGTTTTGATTATCTAAGACAAAATTTAGGCATTGTAAATGGTCAAATAATCAATTTTAGAAATTAAAGGGGAGTTTTAGAATAACCAAAATAATTTCTCTCGTTTGCATGCATGCGGTGGAGAAAACTAGGAAAATAGATAAATTTCAGTTCAGTTTTATTTTGCATAAAATAAGTGTTCGTAGGAATTAAATAAACACAGTTTGCATGTGTAGTTGAATTGTCACTAATAATAGAGTTGAGTTTAGTTAAGATAATCTATTGTTTTATTCTACCGCAGTCCTCTATTTAAAGAGGGTTTTGTAATCATTTGGAAGTGTGAGAAAAAGTTGAATAAATTTTTGTATTGTTGTAGCAATTATATACTATTGTTTTGTTTGTTTCCTCTATTTTGTCATCGATAATTAATGTAAAAGCTGTAGCTTTATTTATGCATCTTGTTTTCTATTGTCTTTGCCTTTTTAATAAACTGGTATCAGAGCCAAGTTGGAGACAAGATCCAGGGAGGAGAATTGCTTTTGTTTTTTGTTTGTTGCGCAATAACAGAGGGCAAGAAAAGATTGTTTTTAAGAGAGAAAAGTGCAGCAGAGGAACACAGTGACTTAGGAGAAGGACGAAATAGAGAATAGTGATGGAAAAGATTCATAAAAGAAGAGACTAGTGCCTTGATCTTTCAACCGTCACAAATTGGTATTAAAAAAGAAGCGCAAAAGTAGTTGTTTGGTCAGTGGAAGATCAATAAGAGTCACTGCAGCCTAGAGAAGACCCAGATAGTAGGAGATCACTACTGTGAAGAGGTTGGTTGAAAGACCCAGTGTGAGAGCCCAAAGATATAATCTTGGGAAGCTACGACGGTTTGTGTAGCTACTTGAAAAGGAGATCCAAGCCTGCAAAGGGCCAGCATAGCCATTAGTAGAAGAAGTCAAAGAGTCACAAATTAGTCGCTAAGTAGAAATTTAAAGAAGTTGTTGTTCTTTCTAAAAAGTTTAGCTTGAGACATGGCAATAAACAACAACATTTCTCAGCCCCAGATTCCCATTTTCAATGGTAAGAATTATGATTTTTGGGCAATTAAAATGAGAACATTGTTTTGCTCACAAGATGTTTGAGATTTGGTAGAAAATGCCTTTGTAAAACCACAGGATGAGGCTACCCATCAAGCATTAACTCGAGCACAAAAGGAAGAGCTTAAAGAAAATAAGAAAAAGGATGCAAAAGCTCTATTCCTAATCCAACAAGCAATGGATGAATCCATTTTTTCTAGAGTCACAATAGCAATGAGATCCAAGTCAGCATGAAAAATTTTGGAGACTACCTATAAAGTTAATACAAAGGTGAAAGTAGCTAAATTGCAATCTCTTAGGAGAAATTTTGAAAATTTGCAAATGAATGATTCAGAGTCTATAGACCAGTTTATGGGTCAAGTATTGAATATTGTGAACCAAATTAGATCTAATGGAGAAATAATAACAGATCAGAAGATCATAGAAAAAATTCTCAAGAGTTTACCCAGCAAATTTGATGCAATAATTGTAGCTATTAAGGAAACCAAGGATTTGAAACAGTTATCAGTAGATGAATTAATGGGATCTTTGTTAACACATGAATCCAAAATGAATAGGAATAACAATACTTTTTTGAGAATGCTTTCAAGTCTCAGGTATCATTTGGTAGAGGAAGAGGAAGAGAAAGGTCAAACTTCAGAGGAAGAGGCAGAGGCAGAAATAGAAGGAACAATCTAGATCAAGGTGAAAATAATAATAAAAACTACAACAATAGAGGATGTGGCAATAATTACTTCTAGCAAAATTCATAGAGGTTTGATAAATGAAACATTCAGTGTTATTACTGCAAAAAATATGGACATTATGCAAGTGATTGCAAAAAGAAACAAGGAGATGTGGACAAGTAGAATGATAATTACACAAATGAATCTAATTCTAATTCTAGAAGCTTATTCCTCACTTGTCATGTTGCTCAAGAAAATGCTAGAGATATTTGGTTTTTAGATAGTGGATGCAGTAACCATATGACAAGGAATAAAGAATTGTTTGCTAGTCTTGATGATTCTGTAAAATTTGAAGTGAAATTAGGAAATGATAATAAAGTGGATGTAATGGGTAAAGGAGTAATAAATGTTTTGGAAAAAAATGGTGAAAGAAGATTTATTTCTGATGTTTGTTTTGTACCTGGACTAAAGCATAATCTTATGAGTGTTGGATAGTTAGTACAGAAAGGTTACAGAGTATCTTTTATGGATAATGTTTGCATAATACTAGACAAATTTCCAAATGAGAGGTTGATAGAAAAAGTGGAGATGACCAAGAATCAGAGGTTCCCTCTTCGAATTTAGTGCATCCAAGGAGAAGAGGAAGCCCATTTCAAAACCATGCATCTAGACCAATCATGGCTATGGCATTTAAGGTATGGACATTTACATTTTGGAGGTTTGAATTTGTTACAAAATAAAAATATGGTGAAGGGATTACCACCAATAGAGCAGCCAGAAAGTTCATGTGAGAGTTGCATTTTGGCAAAATAGCATAGAGAGACTTTCCATTAGGAGCTTCATATAGAGCAAAGGTATTATTAGAGCTAGTTCATAGTGATTTATATAGACCAATGCAAACTCCATCATTTCGAGGTAGTTCTTATTTTCTAACCTTCATTGATTATTTTAGCATAAAGACTTGGATATATTTTCTCAAGGAAAAGTCTAAAGCCTTTGGAAAATTTAAAGAATTCAAAGCTATGGTCGAAAATCAGAGTGGCCTTTACATCAAGGTACTTAGATCAGATAGAGGAGGTGAATATATGTCTAATGAATTTTAATATTTTTGTAAATATCATGGCATTAAAAGGCAACTGACTACAAGGTGCACACCACAGCATAATGGTGTAGCAAAAAAGAAGAATAAAATAATCATGGAGATGGATAGAAGCATGTTGAAGGCAAAACATTTGTCAAATGAATATTGGACAAAACTAGTAGCATGTGTAGTATATATTCTAAATAGAAGCCCAACAAAGAGTGTCAAGGATCGAATTCCACAAGAAGCTTGGAGTGGTAAGAAGCATAGTGTACATCATTTCAGAATTTTTGATTGTATTGCATATTCTCTTATACCATCTAAATTGAGAAGAAAACTTGATGATAGAGGTGAGAAATGCATTTTTATTGGCTATAGTGAAGAATCAAAGGCTTATAAGTTGTATAACCCCATTTCAAAGAAAGTGATTATTAGTAGACATGTGGAATTTAAGGAAGAAAAAGCATGGGATGGAAGCATTGATAGAACCATCACAATTGGAGGACCAATTCCCCAAAATGAAGAAGAATCTAAAGAACAAAATTTGCAAGGTGATCAATTCTCTCCACAAGCAATAACAAGCACTCCAATAAGAACACCTTAGAGCTTAGCACAAGGTGAATCATCTAGTCATGCATGTCATCCTACTCCCAATTCACAAGTAAGTGATGAATCAAATCCAACTCTTGCCACCTTAAGATCAAAACTTGAAGGTAAGAAAAAGAGAAACTTGAATGAGATTTATGATCAAGAAGAGGAAAATTTAGATTTGTGTTCAAATTTTGCCTTTTTCTCTCGTGATCTTGTGTATTATGAAGAAGCAGTTAATGAGGAACATTGGATAAAATCAATGGATGAAGAGATGAATGCCATTGAGAGAAATTAAACATGGGATCTAATTAATCTACCTGAAAGTAAAGATTGCATAGGAGTCAAATGGGTTTATAAGACCAAATTTAATGCAGTAGGTAAGATTGAAAAGCACACGGCAAGGTTAGTAGCAAAAGGTTTTGCACAAGAACATGGAATTGATTATAATGAAACATTTGCTCCAGTTGCTAGACTTGATACTATTAGAATGGTTTTAGAAATAGATGCACAAAATAATTGGAAAGTATATCAAATGGATGTCAAATCAGCTTTCTTGAATGGTCTTCTAGATGAAGAAGTGTATGTGAAACAACCACCAGGTTATGAAGTGCATGGACATGAAGAAAAAGTCTACAGATTGAAGAAGGCCCTCTATGGTCTCAAACAAGCACCAAGAGCATGGTATAGCATGATTGATTCATACATGAAAAATAATGGATTTAGTAGAAGCAATAGTGAGCCTAAATTGTACACAAAAATCAATAAAGAAGGTCAGATTTTGATTGTGTGTTTGTATGTTGATGATTTGATTTTCACTGAAAATTTCTCTATAGACAAATTTAAATCAGCAATGAAGAAAGAATTTGAGATGATAGATTTGGGATTAATGAAGTATTTTTTGGGAATTAAAGTTGTACAATCATATAAGAGAATTTTTATTTGTCAAACTAAATATGCAAAGGATGTGTTAAGGAGGTTTAAAATGTTGAATTGTAAATCAGCACCCACACCAGTTGCTATAGGGACTAAAATTAGCAAAGAAGACAAAGGGTCTAATGTTGATTCTACAACATTCAAAAGACTAATTGGTAGTTTGATGTATCTTACAGCTACAAGACCAGATATCATCTATGGGGTCAATTTAATCTCTAGATTCATGGAGTCACCAAAAGACTCACATTGGCAAGTTGGAAAGAGGATATTGAGATATGTGGTAGGAAAAATAAAATATAGAATTTTATATTCCACAACTAATGATTTTGGTTTGATTGGTTATACTGATAGTGATTTTACAAGTAGCATTGATGACAGGAAGAGTACTTCTGGACATGCCTTTCATTTTGGAACAGGTGTGGTCACATGGGCATCCAAAAAGCAACCCATAGTGACACTTTCATCAACTGAAGTAGAGTATGTAGCAGCCACATTAGCAGCATGTCAAGCAATTTGGATGAGGAGAGTATTGACAAATTTATTGCAAGCACAGAAGGAGTCAACACCAATCTTTTATGACAACAAATCAGCAATTGCATTGTCAAAAAATCATGTTTTTCACAAGAGAAGCAAGCACATTGATACAAGATTTCATTTTATCAGAGAGTTAGTGAACAATGGAGAAATTCATTTGGAGTTTTGCAGATCTGAAGACCAATTGGCAGATATATTCACAAAGGCACTAGCAAAGGAGAGTTTTGATTATCTAAGACAAAATTTAGGCATTGTAATGGTCAAATAATCAATTTTAGAAATTAAAGGGGAGTTTTAGAATAACCAAAATAATTTCTCCCATTTGCATGCATGCGGTGGAGAAAACTAGGAAAATAGATAAACTTCAGTTCAATTTTATTTTGCATAAAATAAGTGTTCATAGGAATTGAATAAACACATTTTGCATGCGTAGTTGAATTGTCACTAATAATAGAGTTGAGTTTAGTTAAGATATTCTGATATTCTATTCTACCACAGTCCTCTATTTAAAGAGGGTTTTGTAATCATTTGGAAGTGTGAGAAAAAGTTGAATAAATTTTTGTATTGTTGTAGCAATTATATACTATTGTTTTGTATTTTCCTCTGTTTTGTCATCGGTGAATTAATGTAAAAGCTATATCTTTATTTATGCATCTTATTTTCTATTGTCTTTGCCTTTCCAATAGATTATCTAAAATGTAAAAGCACTTTGCCTTACCCTTCTTCCAACATGATTAATTCCAATGGCATTGGGACTGTGGTAGTTTTGAAAACATAAATCCACTTCATGTGCAAATTGGGCATGTATATGTCTATGTTACTTAGAACACAAGTATTATTATCATCTTCCACCACATTTGCATTTGTATTTGCAAGATTCACTATTATACGACTCTCTTTTGTTATCTTCATGGTTATTTGGAGTATGGAGAATGCAAAAAACTTCAGTTGCATCACAAGCTTCCTTTCAATTACATCTAAGCTAGCTTTTTAAACCCATATTAATATGTGCTACCATGTTGCAAAATGCAATGAAATTTTATAAAATAGGTGCAACTTGTAAGCTTGATTTCTCACAAGGAGCAGTTAAGCTTGATTTGAAAATTGGTAAGTTTGTCTGGCTGGTTTCATAAATGATTGTATTTTTTAAGTATTTTGGTTTGGAACATAAGACCATTCTATTTAAGTATTTCACTTTGGAACATAAGTTCCCTAACCTCTCTCACTAAAAACATGTTGCTGACTCACCACCACTTTCATCCAGTCTGCTTATTATTCCTTTCTTCTTTATTATAATATTTTCTCAATTCATACTTTTGTCCTACATAGATTTACTTATTTAATATTAAAATGGTCTCCAAAGGATTCATGTGGATGGATATGTTTATGTGTACATTATTTTCTTTCAGCACATTCCTTTTTCAATTTGTATTATGTTGGGGCTAATGATAAAAATTGAACTCATCCCATCTTATTAAAGGATTCAAACCCATCAGATAAGGACAATGTAAAATTAGGCCTTCGAAAAAAAAAATCATAGTTTATATATTGGTTGACCACGTAGAAGCATAAATTCTTATTAATAATGATAAAAGAAGGGTTATTTATTACAAAAATTGTGTCGGTATTATATTATTGTCAGTTTCAATGTAAGGTATATCCTAAAATTAGTGAAGTGTCTAACTCTGGAGTGTGATGTATCATCCTCTTCTAATGGTGAGGGGTAACATGTTTCAATTGAGCCTTAAAATTTGAGAGCATTGTGATTGGGAAATGGGCTATTACAATCGCAATAAATCCTTATCAATGGCATGATGTAGTAGAATAGTGGCACTGGTACTTGTGATTAATTTGGGCAGCAGATTTAATTTATGTCAATTCCAAGACTTAGAAAACTATAATAAATTAAGTTAAACTTTTATCGTAAGTCCACATAAATACTCTTTTTCCCACATAAATACTCTTTTTATAAAATAATATAATAATGTTACAAGTGGAAGTGGGATTATCAAATCCTTTCCATAAAATTTTATCTTAAATATTTAAACATTTATTATCGTCGATCTCTTTTCTTATGTGGCATGTCATTGGCCTCAAATGAGATAAGAGATTCACAATTTCACATTGATTCATTCATGATTTCATATCTTCTCTATGATTGTGAGTTTCTAATAATGGCTTTAGCAGATTCCACTGCTACTAGTAATCTCTTCGTTGGTCTCCTCCAACCTTCCACCTCTTCTCATTATCATAAAAGGTAAGTTGCCCAATTCTTTTCATCTCTCCATATTCTACATGATATGTGAATGTTATTATTTATTACAATAATTTTATTAGGTTCTGAAAACAAATAAAGGCCATCGTGTCATCTCAAACTAGGATTCTAATTTTATTCCACCAGACCCAAGATTTTAAGGTCAACATAATGTTGGATCCTTATTTTTTGTTCTCACTTGTGTTATGAGTCAGTAATGGAATTGGGAATTTGGTTGCCAGCAGAATTTGAGATTATATTCCTAATGGTCTTGATTGATTTACAATATTCTTTTATTTTGGGTTTATTATGATTTTCACACATGGCTTCTTCCAAGTTGGTTTGGAAGTTGTTCTTTAGTAAGTCTTAGTGGTCTTTAACTAGAAATTCCATTTGGAATAAATATATTCTCTTGAGTTTAGGCTGCAGGTGAAGCTATGGGTGAAAAATGTGAGGAGACTAATGCGAAGCCCTCCATGCAATTGCACATGAAGACACTGGGTAAGTTGAAAATTAAGAAAGGAAAAGGCAAAGGTGTGTTTTTAAACATGCTTCTGCTTTTGTATTGTTTGAGCGATTTGTGCATGTCATTATTGTTTATAGGCTTAATGCTTATTTTATGTATGTGTGAAACCTAGCAGCTTGCCTATGAAAACTACAAAGTGGATGCGCTTTAGAAAAATAGATAGTCACCACTCACCACATTCATTTAGTTATGTTCAATTAAGTTATCTCATTTTAACTACAGGAAAAGGAAATGCAAAAGGTAATTCATCAAGTCAGGGAGATGCAATGGTAGAATGATTGTGGGTGAGAGCCTTTGTCAGAAATTCACTTGAAAGAGTAGATGTATATGCAGAACTATGCCAGAACTATTGGAGGGGGAAAACCTCTCTTAACGAGGAAGTGTACTCCTAGGATGCATTTTTTTTTATGAAATTGAGTGTATATAAAACATTGAAATGGAATTTTGTGAGTACTTTAATGATTAATTTTTTTTCTAATGTTTCTAAATGTTTTATTTTATTTTTTTTGAATGACCAATGTAGATGGCATATGTTTGTTCTCATTCACTCAAATACCAACATGTCAAAAATTCAAAAACACTGACACAATTATTACCAAAAACATATTTCTAATATAATGGACTGTGGAAGCCTTAATTATATAAGAGATGGCATATGTTCTCATTCACTCAAATACCACCAAGTTTCAATGTAGTTGTAATGTCAAAAATTGAAAAATGTGACAATCTTTTCAAAAAAATATCTCTAATATTATGGACTGTGGAAGCCTTAAAAAGTTAAATCTATAAAATATGGCATCTATTTATTCTCATTTACTCAAAATGTCACCAAATTTCAATGCAACCATAATTCATCTGATAATAATCCTTGTCGTCATGTTTCTAGCATATGATTTTTTTATTCATTTTTTTCAATATGGGGAATAGGAAACTAAAACTGTCTTCAAACCATGAGGTGAAGGAGTCTGACTGGGCTAGCCGCTATAATCCCATCTCTATGAAAATACCCCACTCCTCATGGAGTGGATAAATTGGGGACTCAAACCAAACACTACCCAGTATTGGGCGTCTTAACACAACTTCCCTGACTAGTTGGGCCAGCCCCTGAGTGTTGAAAATTGATGTTGCATGTTTAGTTCATCCATCACTGTGTTTCATGCACAATTTTTTAGTTTTAGTTTTTTATTTTTGTGGAATGAACTACATGATGGTCTTTTATTCCATGCGTTATATTTTTAGTCAGATTAATTATAGTTTGTAAAGGTTAACTGGTAATCTTTAAATCCAACAAACAATGCATGTTTGTTGCATGCGTAGGCTTTCCCTAGGTTTCAATTTGTTTTATGAATGTTGTGATCTGGGCAGCAATGTAATTCTTTTATATATACATCAATAAAGACTATTATTTTTAGCCTACACAAAATACAAATGTGTGTATTATTTGTTATGCTCTATTACTTTTTTTTGGTGTTATGCTCTATTTTTTTAAGTTGATTCTTTGGTTGTCTTTCTACTGTTAATTTTGTTCATAGCCTATGAGATCAGGTATATGACATTGGTTTAGAATCTATATCTGGTATCAGAGCAGGTATTTTTCTTTTGGGTTAAACATTTAGAAGTTGGAATTTTGCCAAAAAATTATCATGTCAAATTCTAACTCCTTGCCCATTCCAGAATTTGATCGAAATGAGTATGATTATTGGTGTATCAAAATGATGAATTTTTTGATAGGAAAATATTTATGGGAGATTATTGAATCAAGTTATGTAGAGCTAGCTGATTGGAATGCCCTCACAGAAAATGATAAAATAACTAAGAAGGAGGCTAAGAAGAAGAATGCTCAAGCCTTATTTCATATTCAAATAGCTCTAGATAAGAGCCTATTTCCATGAATTGCAAGAGCAAAGATAGCAGAGAATGATTAGAAGACTCTAAAAGAAGCTTACCAAGGTAGTGATCAAGTCAAAGTTGTCAAGTTACAGACATTGAAGAGAGAATTTGAGAATTTGAAGATGCAAGAAGCTGAAAGTGTGAGTACCTATTGTGTCAGAGTAAAAGATGTGGTCAATAAGATGGCTACACTTGGTAAAATTTTAAACAATGAGGTTGTGATAAAAAAGGTGTTGAGGGATCTCACACCAAGGTGGAACCATGTTGCCATAATCATAGAAGAAAACAAGAATTTGTCTACCCTTCAATTTGATCATCTAATTGGATCTTTGATGTCTCATGAAGAAAGATTGAGACATTCATTTGGAGAAAGTGATGAGAAAGCTTTTTCCTCTAAATTACAAGTCACAAAGAATGAAGATGCCAATAGTAGCATCAAAAGTAATCTAGGCCAAGGTAGAGGTCAAAATCAGAATTACTCAAGAGGAAATAAAGGTAGAGGTGGTTTCCGAGGAAGAGGTGGTTTCAGAGGAGGAGGTAGAGGCCGATTTGATAAAAGAAATATCTAGTTTTATCATTATAATAGGTATGGCCACTTTAATTATGATTGTAGATTAAAAGAAGGTAATAATAATAAAAGCATTCATTATGCTCAATAAGGTGATGAGAATCCTCCAAATAATTTATTTTTATCTTATGACAAATCTAAAAATGTTTCTAAAGATGTTTGGTATTTAGATTCGGGATGTTCTAACCACATGTCATGGAATGAAACACTTTTTTATATAATGGATGAAAGTTTTAAATCCAAGATCAATCTTGGTGATGACAAATCATTGTAGGTTTCTAAAAAAGGAGCTATGGAAGTCCATACAAAAGAAGGTATGAAGAATGTTAAAGACATTTATTACACTCCAAAGTTAAAGCATAATTTGTTGAGTGTTGGACAATTATGTGAGAAGAATTATAAAGTTGTATTTGAAAATCAATAATGTATAATTTATGATAAGAATCAAGGAAATAGGGTGGTAACAGTTGTGCCTATGACAAAGAATAGGATGTTTCCATTGAAGTTTGGTGAACATAACAGGAACCTTGTCAATATGGCATATGAGGATACAAGTTGGTTGTGGCATCTCAGGTATGGGCATTTAAATTTAATAGTTTGAAGATTCCAACACCAAAATCATTAGTTTTTGGTTTGCCTAATGTTGAAGAGCATAAGGAAGTTTGTGAAGGATGTGCTAAAGGAAAACATGCAAGAGAGAAATTTCCAAAATGCAATGAATGGAGGGCCAATTATCCACTCCATTTAGTTCATTCAGACATTTGTGGTTTTATGCAGACAAAGACTTTGGGTAAGTCATCATATTTCATTACTTTTATTGATGATTACTCATGACAGTGTTGGGTTTATTTTTTGAAGACCAATTGTGAAGCTCTTGAGACATTCAAGAGGTTTAGAGCCCTTGTAGAAAATGACAAATGGTGCAAAATCAAATGCTTAAGGACTGATCCTGGAGGAGAATTTTGTTCAAAATCCTTTCAAGGTTATTGTAATATGCATGGCATTAGAAGACAACTCACCACTGCATACACACCTCAATAAAATGGTGTAGCTGTAAGGAAGAATCATACAGTGGTGGAGAGGGCACGAAGCATGCTACAAACAAAGGGATTATGCAATTCTTTTTGGGGAGATGCAATTGCTACAATAGTAGATATTCTCAATCAAAGTCCCACTAGTGCACTTGACAGGATGACTCCGTATGAAGCCTGGTATGAGAAAAATCCAAATGTTAATTATTTCAAAGTTTTTGGTTGCTTAGCATATGTTCATGTTCCTGATCAAAAGAGGCAAAAGTTAGATCCCAAAAGTGAGTCATGTATTTTTGTTGGATATAGTGAGGAAAGTAAGGCTTATAGGGTATATAATCCTCTCACTAATAGGCTTATTGTGTCAAGAGATGTGATTTTTGATGAAGGGAGGGTTTATGGTCATCAAAAAGGCCATATGGATAAGTAAAAATCTATTTTAAATGAATTTATTATGGATGATATTGATCATGGGCATCCCACTAATATTTATGTTCCAAGTGCTACAAATCCACCAAGTAACGCCTCATCTAGTTGTTCAATTCCAAGTGTAGGTCCAGATTCAAGTCTTAGTCCACAAGGATGGTAAGAAGATTGAGTGACATTTATCAAAGGAGTTCAAATCAAGCACATGAAGAAAATCCAAGAGGTGAGACACTGAATTTTACTTTACTTACAAAGGCTGATTTTGAACCATCATGTTTTGAAGATGAATTTACTAATGAGGTTTGGATGCAAGTAATGCAAGAAGAGATGGATTGTATTCATAGGAATGACACTTGGGAGCTTACAAATCTTCCACATCACAAGAAGAATATTGGCACCAAATGGGTCTACAAGACTAAGTGTAATAGTGATGGAAGTGTTGAAAGGCATAAGGTGAGATTAGTTGCTAAAGGATTCACACAAAAGTATGGCATTGATTATGAAGAGACATTTGCATCAGTAGCAAGACAAGAGACCATTAGAATGATGATTTAATTAGCATCTCAAAAGAATTGGAGCATCCATCATATGGATATGAAAAGTGCCTTCTTGAATGGGTAATTAGAAGAACAAGTATATGTGGAACAGCCACAAGGTTTTGAAGTTCAAGGAAAATAAAATCATGTCTACAAGTTGAAGAAGGCTTTGTATGGCCTCAAAAAAGCACCAATAACATGGTATGCTAGGATTGATGGATATTTTCAAGAGAATGGATTTCAAAGAAGTAAGAGTGAACCTACCCTTTACTACAAACAAGAAGGTAATGATATTCTAATTGTAAGTTTGTATGTTGATGACTTGTTGTATATGGGTAGCAATTCTATGATGAAGGATGAATTCAAAGTTTCCATGATGAATGAATTTGAGATGAAATATTTAGGCCTCATGAAATATATTTTAGGAATGGAGGTTTATCAAAGGGAGAATAAAATTTTTATTTGCCAAACAAAGTATGTTAAGATATGTTGCAGAAACTTGATATGGTTGATTATAAACTAGTCTCCACTCCAGTTGTTCATGGGGTTGTGTTGTGTAGAGATGATGGTGCTGAAAGAGTTGATGAGACAACATATAGAAGTATTGTTGGAAGCTTAATGTTTCTAACTCATACAACTCTTGATATTGCTTATTCAATTTCACTTATTTCAAGGTACATGACAGAGCCATCAAAAATACATATGAAGGCAGCCAAGAGAATTTTGAGGTATGTGAAAGGCACTCTAGATTTTGGTATTCATTACTACACTTCTAAAAGGTTCAATCTTGTTGGTTTTAGTGATTCTGATTGGGGAGGTAGTTTGGATGACCGAAAGTCAACATCTAGGAATTATTTTTCTTTTGGTTCTGGTTTGATTACTTGGAACTCAAAGAAGCAAAGTATAGTTGCCCTTTCTTCTATAGAAGCAGAGTATGTTGCAGTCACTTCAACAAGTACACAAGCATTATGGCTTAGAAAACTTCTTGAAGAAATTGGAGAGATTCAAGTTCAGCCCACAGTTATTTTTTTGATAACATTAGTGCTATTAAATTGGCCAAGAATCCAGTCCATCACAGTAGAATAAAGCATTTTGATTTAAAGCATCGTTTTATCCAAGATTTAGTGCAGATGAAGGTAGTAGAATTGAAATACATCAACACTAAAGAATAGTTGGCAGATATCTTCATGAAAGCAGTTACAACAAATCAGTTTTTGACACTCAGAGATTAGATTGTAAGCCCTCTCAGCATCAAGGGGGAGTATGTTGAAAATTGATGCTGCATGTTTAGTTCATCCATCATTGTGTTTCATGCACAATTTTTTAGTTTTAGTTTTTTTTTTTGTGGAATAAACTGCATGATGGTCTTTTGTTTCATGCATTATATTTTTAGTCGAATTAATTATAGTTTGTAAAGGTTAACTGGCAGTCTTTAAATCCAATGAATAATGCATGCTTGTTGCATGCGTAGGCTTTCCCTAGGTTTCAATTTGTTTTTTAAATGTTGTGATTTGGGCAAAAATGTAATTCTTTTATATATACATCAATAAAGACTGTTATTTTTAGCCTACACAAAATATAGATCTGTGTATTATTTTTTGTGCTTTGTTAAAAAAAAATTGGCGTTATGCTCTATTTTTTTAAGTTGATTCTTTGGTTGTCTTTCTACTGTTAATTTTGTTCATAGACTGTGAGATCAGGAATATGACATTGGTTTAGAATCTACACTAAGGGAAATATAATTAGGTTATTAATAATCAATGCACACATGAATTTTGCAATGGTGATTTCTTTGAAGGATTCTTCCTAGAAGCATCACCAATGGTGATTTATTTGAAGGATTCCTCCCAGTAGCATCGTCATTATAGAACATACAATTTCCATAAGGACTTGTTCCAAAATAAAATTGTATCTTAAAAAGTAATAAAGCTTAAGTCAAACGATCCTTCAAAGGTAATTCTTCCTAGGGCTTAGATAGCCTCAATTGGCAGATTGTTCATTTAGAAAAAGACCATATTTAGACCTGATTCTCTCATCAATCACTCTCTACTTGCATCACTAATAGCTCACTTTTAATTAGGGATAAATTTCAAATAAAAAGCAGTTCAATCAATTTGAATGCTCTCACAAACCAGATAATTACATCTAGGTTTTATTAACTACCAGACTTTTTTGGGACCATGGAAACTTTCAGCGTCATATTTATATATTAGTGGACCTTTAATAAGATGCAAGTCAAATTTTTTTCTCTAAAGTAAGCTTTAGCATTGGCATGGGTGAGGGGAATGTTCCCTTTTATGGACCCAATGACTAATTTGAGATCATCTTGAATAACCTATTTTTGCTCAACTTTTCAAGGTTTTTGGCCTCTACTTCACTGTGAAATGGTTGTTGTATCATTCCATAAATAACAGTCTACCCTGTGGAAAATGGATTTACATTTGATGCCCTTGTTAGATATTTTCAACTGAGGTCAACTTCTGGATTTGAAAAGCTTATTAATAGGAATGGCATCTAAGCTCACATCGAACCTCCTCAACCTTATTTATATTACCCTCAGAAGTATTGAGCACAATTTTAGTGAACCAGCTTTTACTTTATGATCCAGTATCATTTTCAAAAGTTATCGTATTACTAGTAATCCAGGTAGATGTGGGGATACGTTTGGGGATAAATTATTATTTTGATTTTGAGTCCCATTGAAATTGGTGATAACAAGAGCAAGGTTTGTGGATTTTAAAATATTCATTCTCTGTATTGTTGTTTTGAATGGGTTAGAATGAGAGCAAATTTAGATTTTGAAATATTCATTAGTTACATTCTCTATATTCAAAACACCTGATTTAATCCAAAATTTCATCTTATATATTTGAATTCTCATCATGTCATTAGTTTCATTAGCTTAAAGTATTGGAGTTGTATTCATTTGTAGTAGATTGTAATATTAACTCCCAGTCTGATGTTTTTTGGGATGCCCATTGTATGTGACCTTGAAACTTAACAAGAGTACAAAAGAATCAATATGGATTGGACATGAACTAGATATTTGAATGGCTATGTAGAATCGATCTGTATTTAATGTGTGATAGTATATATACAAAGGTTATTACTGCTAGCTTCTCAGTGATTTTAAATGCTGAGCTACGTCAAATAGGATATCACTTTTACCTATGTTACCGGATACGCCCCCGGCCTTGGGAGTGTGGGAGATACGCCCCAAGATAAGGGAGTGTGAGTGGAGCATGGGGATACATCCAGGGAGCATCCTTGGGTTGTGGATACTTTTAGATACGTATGGGTGATGTATTCAGGTATATCCGTAGCCCAGGGATGCTCCCTGAGCGTATCCCCATAGAATTAAAAACAAACTAAAGTGTATTCCCAACCCTAAAAGCCACATTCACACTCATTTTATCAAAAGTTGTGTGAAATTTTTTTGGGGGGCTCCACCCTCAAACCCCCAGGTAGGGGGGGCTTAAATAGCCGTCTATGCCCCTCGCAACCCCCCTCATGTCAGATGGCTTGTCGTAATGCAAATGATATTGCCAAGGAGACTACAAGATGTCACACCATTACAATTGTTGGAACTCTGGATATTCACTTCACCTCCTAACACATTGCACTCTTGTTCACTCTTGGACTTCAAAATACGGCTATAGGACGTCATATTGAAGTTTTTATTTAAATTATTTTGTTTCCTCTATACATATTATGTGCTTAATTTTGCTTATATGACTATATTTTTATATTTTTAATTTTTTATATATATTGTTGTACGGCCGTATACAAACCACCCAAAAAAAATCTTGTATCCCCGTATCCGATTCTTGTCCCTGTATCCCTAGCTTTTTACCATTATCAAATAGTTAAGAAGCTTCATAGTGTTTTTATACACCAAGTTATGTTATGTTGATATCACATTTTACCATTATCAAACATTTAAATTTATATGTTTGTGTCTGTTTGAGCAAAACAAATCTGTCAACGTCTTAGCATTGTTATAAACCAAGCTGGGTTAGCATCTGTTTGAGCAATACAAATCTATTTGCTTCTTAGCGATGTTATAAACCAAGCTAGGTTAGCATCTGTTTGAGCAATAGAAATCTGCCAGCGTTTTAGCGATGTAATAAACCAAGCTAGGTTAGCATTTGTTTGAGCAATAAAAATCTGCCAGCTTTTTAGTTATCGCTTATTTTTTGAGTCGGATAGTTTCTTAAAGCATAAAGTTTGAGCTGTGAAAACCAACCAACTCTTTGTTTTGTAACCTTCATGTATTATTATTTTTTGTAATATATAATATTATGAAATGTTCCAATGGTAATAAATAAAAATGTCAACATTAGAGCAAAAAGTCAATATTTTATTTTTATTAGATTAAGAGTAGTATATTACGTGAATCAACCGCATCACCAGTACATATCATATCTCATAGCAGAGTTGTTCAAATTTGAGCATATGAGAGTAAAACAAATTTACGACAACATCTATGCTACGATCTTTGGTATAGGAAGGAATCATTAAAACCATCCCATCGATGGGATTGAGGGAAGGGCCAACGAAAAGCGGTTTTCCCCAGCCAAAATCTAATTCATAGATAGGAAAGTTCACCCAGCTGGACACCAGCAAGTTAGAGCCGCAGGTATGAGTTGAAGTGAAGGGTTCTTTTTTACCGAACTTTGATAGATTCAATTCTATAAAATCTATGGACGAACGTATGTAGTGGTCATCAACATTTGCAATGGCCTTGTGGATCAAACTCGCCAGTGGTTGATCTGCAACCTGTTTCATTGTCATTGTACAAGTAGCGCCTGAGACAGCATTGCCAAAGTATTCTGCAGGCAAAGGGGGATGAAGCCTATTTCGTCCATTCATAGAAATAAAAGCGGTTGTCATGGCTTCTTCATCTAGTCCTCGAGCTGAAGAAATGCATTTCCAGAGATGGGCAAGGAGACTTTCAAATGTGGTGTAGGGAAGGAGCGTTCCGTCTCTGGTGGTGGAGGCCTTTTGCTTGACCTGCTTCAACACATTCACACTGAAATGAAATTTTTTTGAGAGAAGAGCCTCAGATCCTTCACCTTGTGGTAAATAAAAGGGAGCTTGAAACTCGGTATGAGGAAAGATGGTTCGGGGTGGAGTCCTCGCTGCCAAAAGGGAACGGTCACGGACAGGAAGGGAGTCAACCTTAAGACCTCTAACTGTTTGGCTCCATGCAGTCATGAAGGCGGTCGTTCCAAATCCATCTGTAACATGGTGATGAAAGGCTATACCTATTACCAATCCCCCACACTGAAACCTCGTAAACTGCAGTAATAATAAAAGATATAGAGTTAAAGAAGGAAAAGACTGAAAATAACAGATGTGGCAAATAAATAAACTGTTAGATTTACGGTTTTTCAGAATCTCTACTTATTTAATATATATTATTAAAAGTGGCATCAGTTTTAAGCATAACTCATAAGCAGTAAATCCAACGCTGCATGATAATTCATGACGTCTTAAATCCAATGCTGCATAATGATTTATGGAGTCTTAAATCCAACGCTGCATAATATATATAAAAGTGGCATTGCTTCCTTGAAAGTATTCTTACCTGGAAAAGCAGAAGCTCGGAGACCCCTTGGGTGGGAGGAAGGAATTGTGAGATAAAGTGGGCAGAATCAGGAGCACAAAAACTAGGCAGGGCATGCGCCAAGTCCCCATCTGCGGTTGCCTCTATATAAACCACGCCCTCGTTGGTAAGACAAATAGCAGGCAGACCGGTAGCGTCGTTGCCAAGTCTGCCCGCCCATTCTCTAAAATGTACAAGCACTTTGCCCAGCCCTTCTTCCAACATGCTTAATGCCAATGGCAGTGGGACTGTGGGAGTTTCGAAAACATAAATCCGCTTCATGTGCGAATTGGGTGTGTATATGTCTATGTTACTCAGAACACAAGTATTATTATCATCTTCCACCACATTTGCATTTGCATTTGCAGCCTTCACCATTCTACGACTCTCTTCTGTTATCTTCATGTTTATTTGGAGTCTGGACAATGCAGAAAACTTCAGTTGCATCAGAAGCTTCCTTTCAACTGCATCTAAGCTAGCTTTTTAAACCCATATTAATATGTGCTGCAGTGTTGCAAAACGCAATGAAATTTTATAAAATAGGTGCATCTTGTAAGCTTGATTTCTGACAAGGAGCTTGATTTGCTCGTATCATAAACGATTTCTCACAAGGAGCTTGATTTGCTCGTATCATAAACGATTGTATTTTTTAAGTATTTCGGATTTGAACATAAAACGATTCTATTTAAGTATTTAGCTTTGAAATATAAGTTCCCCAACCTCGCTTACTGAAAACATGTGGCTGACTCACCAGCACTTTCTTCCAGTCTGTTTATTATTCCTTTCTTCTTTATTCTAATATTTTATCGATTCATACTTTCGTCCTACATAGATTTACTTATTCAATATTAAAATGGTCGCCAAAGGATTCATGTGGATGGATTTTTTTATGTGTAGATTCTTTTCTTTCAGCACATTCCTTTTTCAAGTTGTATCGTGTTGGGGCTAATTATAAAAATTGACCTCGTCCCACCTTATTAAAGGATTTAAACCCATCAGATAAGGACAATTTAAAATTAGGCCTTCGAAAAAAAACTTCATTGTTTATAAATTGGTTGACTACGTAGAAGCGTAAATTCTTATTAATAATGATAAAAGAAGGGTTATTTATTAAAAAAATTACGTCGGTCTTACATTATTGTTAGTGTCAATGTAAGGTATATCCTAAAATTAGTGAAGTCTACCTTGGAGTTTAATGTATCATTTTCATCCAATGGTGAGGGATAGCATGTTTTGATTGAGCTTTAAAATTTGAGAGTATTGTGATTGGGAAATGGGCAATTTCAATCATAATAAATCTTTATCAATGGTATGATATAGTGGTACTGGTACTTGTTATTAATTTGGGCAGCAGGTTTAATTTATGCTAATTCAAAGACTTAGAAAATTATAATAAATTAAGTTAAACTTTTATCGTAAGTTCACATAAATACTCTTTTTTTCCACATAAATATTCTTTTTATAAGATAATATAATAATGTTACAAGTGGAAGTGGGATTCTCAAGTCCTTTCCATAAAATTTTATCTTAAATATTTAAACATTTGTTGTCGTCGCTCTCTTTTCTTGTGTGGCGGGTCATTGGCCTCAAATGAGATAAGAGATTCACAATTTCACAGTGATTCAATCATGATTTCATATCTTCTCTATGATTGTGAGTTCTTAATAATGGTTTTAGCAGATTCTATTGCTACTAGTTATCTCTTCGTTGACCTCCTCCAACCTTCCACCTCTTCTCATTATCGCAAAAGGTAAGTTGCCCACTTCTTTTTATCTCTCCATATTCTACACAATATGTGAATTTTATTATTTATTGCAATAATTTTATTAGGTTCTGAAACCAAATAAAGGCAATCATGTCATCTAAAACTAGGATTCTAATTTTATTCCACCAGACCTGAGATTTTAAGTTCACTAACCAAGCCTCCATTAATGTGTTGGTATGGATTGAGCATCCAAGCCATGCCATTTCCACTATGGTGGTTTCTTAATGAAATTGTCACACCTATCAAATGAGTAAATATTCCATGAACCACAAAATTTCTACTCCTCATGCCCTTAGCTACTGGTTTGTATCGAGGTGTATCTATCAAAGGAGTTGAACGAGTTCATAGAAATCCAAGTTGGAAAATTTCATTGGTCATATATGGTTGTTTATTTCAGCCTACCCAATACTTATTTCTGATGTTAGGATTATGATCATCACATCAAAATTTATCCCCTTATGGCGAGATTGAAACCCTCTTTAGCACCTATGAAACCTGATAAACCCAAGGTGGTGGATATCAGTGATGGTTGGATGATGGTTACCTTAAAAAAGGCATGTCCAATTCAAAAACCCTCCCCTCATGTAGCTTTTTATCTACTAAACAAACTATCTTAGAAGGTTACCACCTCTCCTGCCCCTCCTATTTAGTCTCCACATGCCCGACAAAGAAACATTTCTCATAGTTCACATGTTACAAAGGATTTTGCCACCATTGGGATATCCTGAACAAGTGGTTCCTTATCTAGGTGGTCATTTATCCCACCCTGAGGTGGTGGTGATTCTCCTCAAGAAGAACATGGGGATAAACATTGCTCCATTGTGATTAGATAATTTCATCTTACAAACTAAGACAATGGGTTTTTAGTTTTAGATAATTTTGAATATGTACAGAGGGAACTCCAAATGAACGACATTTCCTAATGAATATTCTATCTTGGAATGTTTGATGTCTCAAAGAGTCCTCCTATAAATATGTTAATGCATCTTTTTAACAGATTGGTTATTTAGGCTTTGTATCTCTACAAGAAGTGAAAATGTTTGGGTTTCTTCTGTAGACCACTTTTAAGTTTATTCAACCAGATGCCATCTATTTATAAACACTACATGAAGAGGGACATGGAAATGATATCATTTCGGTGTCACCAAAATTTTACCCATTAATTATTTCCATAGGGGAAGACCTACCACATTGAGTGCTATTGCTACGTTTAGATATTAGTGGCCATTCATTAGGAATTATCAACATTTACACCCTTAATGATTATCCTAATGGGTCCTTATTTTTGTAATGTTTGGTTCACAACTTACCCCTTCCCATGTTGTTCATATGCGAGGGTTTTAATATGATTTAAAATCCCAATGACAGAATTGGTTCCCTACCCATGAGGTGGTCTATGGGAGAATGTGAACTTTGGTATTATTTCAATAATATGTGGGGTCTTGTCAACCCTATCCTTTAAAAGCACTCATTAAATAACATGCCTTGGTTTAAGTGGTTTAATTATCATATCAAAATTGATTGCATTGTCAAAAATATCAGCCATTAGATGTTGTCATAAAATATTCTCTTTCTCCAACATTAATGGCTAGCCTATCTATGTCCATTTTGATTCCATTCTCTCGAATGATGCTCCCATACCTTGTATAGTGGACTAGGTCACAGTGTAGCTGAAAGTGCCACTTAATCATTTTATTCTAAGCACCTCTCTTTTAAGCCACACTGGCAGCATCTGCCTAGTTTCATAGGTTTAGAACCTCACACCCTATCCTGTTTATGCTACAATATAGATTGATTGGTGGAATGAGTCTATTCTACATACTACCACCCTCATCTTCTACTATCAAAAGCAAATTTCTCATGTTATAAAATGAGGATAGGAATTTGTGCTCAAAGAATTTAGGAGAGTTTCATTACCATGCTCAAACACCATACTAAGGTGGTAGATGACCATGATACTAGAGGAGTACAAATGCAAGCTCTATTGAATTTCCATAAAGTCAAAGACAAGGCTTACAAATATTATTGTAATACCCTTAGTGTTAAATATTCTTAAGACCAAACAAAGGCCATCAAGTTAGCTCAAACCAGGCTCACCTCTCTTTGAGACATCTCCTTGTATTTCTTCAATCACTATAGATTAGTATTTTAAGATGAGGAGGAAATGGTGGAAAGGTCTCAAACTCTATAGGAATACCTCATTCTCGTTCCCCAAAAATAAAAGGCAAATATCAATAACTCTAAGATGCACTATTAAGCCTATAAAAACTCAAAGAGATCATCCACTAGATGAGTAATGATAAATCCCTAGCCTTGATGGATATTCATGGTAATTATATAAGTCCATAAGGGAATTTATTGAGATTTAATTACTTCATGTTTTTAAATAAGCCATACAAAACCATTCTTTAGGTTTTGTAATCAATCAAACTAATATCAAATTCATACCTAAAGTTGGGGATCCAAAGCTCATTACTAGTTGGCAGCCTATCACCTTGTTAAATGTCTTATCAAATCATTTCTAAATCCATTTCCAATCATATTTTTGTCATTCTCACTGCACTTTTTAGACCAAAGCAAACAAGCTTTATTAGAGCTCAGTGTATTCTTGATAATCTTATTGTTGTCTAAGAAGGAATGGAATAGTCTAGAGCTTCAAGTTAGAGAACCTTTTTCCTCATGTTGGACTTTGAAAAATCCTACAATATAATTGAATTGATTTTCATATTGGCCATGCTAAATTCTCTTGGTTTTGTTAAGTTATTTATTAGAGCCATTAAAGTTAGTGAATCCATATCTTCTAGCTCCCTCTATGGAAAACCCAGTTAGAAAAATATTTTCTTTCCCACCCTTTTCATCACAATGGATCTTGTCAAAATTGAACTTATTTTATGGCCAAAAACATTTTTAAGGCCCTTGAGGCTCTCAAGCCTAATCTAAGGTGAATTAGTGATGGTTTTTACACTGGTTTATATTTTAATGATCATAATATATGTTGGTATATTGTCATGATCAATACTAATTTTTTGGTTGACTTAATAGGAATTGATGATCTAAGGATATTAAATAAAATCATTCATACTATTTGACATGTGGTCTCTACAAGGGATTCAACCCCTTGGCTATAGAACTCTAGGCCACTTGGTGGGGTTTTCCTATTGGCACTACTACACAGACTTAGTCCACTAATGGTTAGGCAATTGATATAACTGTAGGCCCCTTGGATGGCTGGGTGGCATTGGATCCACCTGATGTAGAGCCTTCTGCTTTGACTAATATGCCACCCAAGGATGATCCCTCACCTCCTCCCTTAGACAATGTGGCTTGTCTTAAGTCATCTTCTTTCTCCTTTAAACATGATGTGGATTTTTTGTTTGACATCTTTTTTGGCTCCTTGTTTTTATTTCTCATTTCCAGTGCCATGTTTTAAGCCGATGTTTCTCTTCTAGTAGAGAGTGTAAGTTGTGAATACTAACTGAATGATTTCGTATGAAACCTTCATGTATTTTATTATTTTTCTATTCTAAATATTTATTGAATTATTTTAATGATTATATGTTCTAGTATGTTTTTACGATGCATTTGATTTTAGATACTTGGATGCATATTCTTTTGTATATTTTTTTGAATTCTAAGAGATGGTATTTCCATATACATAAATTATTGTGTAATACATATATTTAATTCAAAATATTTTATTTTATCATTATCTAACATGCATGCACCCCCCCCCCAAAAAAAAAATACACGCACTCACACAGAAAACCCCTATTATCATTTTGAGTATTTTTTTAATTTTATTAATATTTCAACCTAGTGGGACAAAAGTGAGGCCTAAACTTGATGGTCATATGGTCATATTTACCCTTTTAATTCATGAAATAATTTTTTTAAGAGACTCTATTAGATGCAAGGTAAAATAAATGGTGGGTGTGCATTAAAAAATAATTAATATCACTCCCATTTATGATTATAGAGCTACACTTGAAAAATATGATCACAACCTTTTATTTGGTTCTCTGGTTTTTTTAAGCTAGTAAGGTTTAGGATGTATTTATTAAGTTTAAAATTATATTAAATCATGGTATCTATCCACTAATGTTAAATTTCATTTTTTTTTAGTTGTCTAAATATAAATTAATGCCACCTCTAGCTAAAAAACTACTCTAGAGTTGATAATGGGATAAATGACCTCTTAAGTCTACACTTGTTTGAATATCTTATAATATAATATAATATAATAATTATTAAATATTATTATATTATATTATATAATAGTATATTAAATGCATCTATTAATATATATCATATATATGTTTATATAATGTAATTATCTAATATTTAATATTAATTTTTTTGCTAATGATAATGAGGGAAGGGATTTAAACCGCAAAAAGATTAAATTCAGATAGACATGAGGAATATCCATAATGGGTAGAAACAAATAGGTACAAAAGTATCAAATAAAAATAGATCTCCCTAATCAAGTGATCAACTAAAAAATAAAAACCCACTTCAAATTAGGAGAATAATAATACCCTCCAACCAAAGCCACCATGGATCACGAGCCATGGGTCTTGACACTTTAAACCAAAACCTAATCTAGAGGCAAGGAAAGCTACCCTGAATCATCCTTAACTATAAATTTTCTCAAATTGCCACAACAAACTCATGACCAAATGGTGACCCAACACCAAAGAATGACAACCTTGACATAAACATATCAAACCAATTCAAAAAAATTGAATATCATCAAATAGTTATTATCCAAGACCCCTCAAGACCAACTTCAAAATAATAAAAATTGTTATTCAAAACTACCACAATACCAATAAAATTATCCTCCCACCTTTCCATAATTAATCCCAATCCACTAAATTACCCAACTTCAAGAAAGAGACCAAAACACTAATTATCTTTTACTACTCAAAGATCACGAATATAAAAACATGATCCTTATAGCTTTCCATCACTATTCTTCAACCAACTAAATCTAACCATCTTTAAGAGAGATATTAAATCTCCAAATAATCTACCTACATTCCGATCAAAGACTTAGTTATTACCATCATAAACATATATAATAAGAGAAAACATGAAGATTTTAAAATGAAGATGCTCTAAGGAACACTCTAGCCAAACATCAAAAGATAGGGGCGAGCCAAATGACTATGAGGATAAAAAAAATAAAATCAAAGATTTTGAAAGTGGGTTTCAACTCTCCCCTTTCCCATCCTAGATAAAATTTTACTGTTGATAAAATTCCTTTCCACACCCGATTGCTTGGCAATATCTCTGTTGATAAGACTTCATACCATTCAAATCAACATGATTCTTAGTTCCTATTTTGATAGGACATTTAGAATTTAAGTTTGCTAACTTATCAATGTTAGCATAATCTTCTCCATCCTTATTCAAAGCATCTTTGTTGTACGCATCAACATTATCTTGATTTGCATGACCTCTTTTTGGTTCTATTGCAAACTTGATTTTAAAAAGAGTCTTAATCTCATTTCACTCATTAGAAATTTTTCAATTTATCTAAGCAAGGTCTTGGGAGTAAGTTTTAAGTAAGGGTAAATATTTTAACTTTCAAGTGAAACAATAGGATTCAGGGCATGATCATTAGGGGAACATTTTTTCTTCTGATTCTTCTTAATTTTGAGGTATTGTTATTGCAATTATTATTAAATTATTAACACTACCATCCCATGCATCTTTTTATTTTTATTCAACATTTCTATTAATGAATACCTTCTTGATAATGGGATTATATTGTTTGTAGACTATTTTATGTTCATTATAATCGATAAAAATACATTTTTTACTTCTATCATCCAATTTTCTTCTCATTTCTTCTGGCACATGTGTATATGCCACACATCTAAAACCTATTAAGTGAGATACATTGTGTTTCTTGTATCTCCATGCTTCTTATAGAATTTAATCCTTGAAACCCTTTGTAGGACATTTTTTTAGAATATACATTGTTGTTACTACTACTTCTACCCATTATTCATTAGGCAAATGCTTGGCATTTGACATTCTCTTGTCCATATCCAACCATTTTGTTGAGGTGTATATCTATTCTTAAATGGCATATGAATTAGATGATATATGAAAAAATATAAAAATTAGTTTCACTTGTATTTTCCACCTCTGAATGACCTGAGCACTTTGATGTGCCAGCCACTCTATTTTTCATCCATTGCTTTGAAATCATTAAATATTTTGAAGACCTCAAATTTATGCTTGAAAAAATAGATCCATGGTTTCCTACTGAAGTCATTAATAAAATTTAGATAATATAAACATTCTCCTAATGATGGAGTTTGCATTGGTCCACATAGATCAGTGTGAACAAGTTCTTATTTTACCCTTCATCTATAATACATTACTATTGGAAAGTTTTCCCTATGTTGTTTTATCACAATAAAGATCATAGACAAACTTGTTAATTATTCAATGGGTGGTAATTCTCTTACCATCTATTTATTTTATAATAAACTCAAACATATAAAATGAAGGTATCTAAACCTTAGATGCCAAACTATGTTTGGTCTAAATGCACTACCATTAGATTCACCTCTTCTTGAGTAGGTTATCCTTGGGCTATGTTTTGACTTTCATTCTTACTCCAGAGTTGGAAATTTTGATTCCTAGTCATTATAATATTTATAATCATTATTTCACTGGGAGGTCTATATAGCATGGTACACACATCATCTTCATAAAACACTCTATAACCATTCTATATTAGCTACCTGACATAAATAATATTTTGCTTCGATCTAGGCACAAAGTAAACATCTACGATATGTTTTCTTTCACCATTTTTAATAAAAATATTAATCATACCTTTACCCATAATTAAAACTTTGTTTTCATTCCCCATTTTGACTTTTGACTTGGTGGAACATACTAAACTTGAAAACAAATTTATATTTCTAGTCACGTGATTACAACACCCACTATATAAGAACCAAATATCATTAGAGCTCTTTTGAGAAACATGACATGTGATAAATAATGAATCAAAATTAATTTTAGACATATTTTGAAAAAAATAATTTTGTCTACTGACATCTTCTTTTTTTTTTCTTGTGTTTGTGTGAATAATGGCCAAATTTATTATAATAATAACACTTAATATTATATATATAAGACCTTTCATATTTCTATTACAAAAGGTTTTTGCTTCAACATATGGTGCTATAAGAATTGAAATTTCTTATTGTCCTTCCTCCTTGATCTACGTGTGACAATGAAACATGAATTGAGGTTCAATTGGCCATGATTAATTCCATTATTTAACCTAAATGTGTCCTTGTGTGAATGAATCAAGTGATTAGTTTAATCATAGACTCAATTAGGACCAAGTAACACCCAAATCACATTTCACACATAATTTTATAGATTTTGATTGCCTCAACTGAGCCTTATAAACCTTTTTGAGACTAGACCATCTGATATGGCATAAAATCCAAATCATATTGTCTACTTATAGTTAGATTCAGGTGTCTGAATTATCTCAATTGATCCATCAAAACATAATTACAATAAATAAATGATATTTAGAGCTCACTTGGCCCTGATTTAGTCTATGATGGGACTGAAAATGTCTCCCTTTTCAACATGAACTCAATTAGCCCACTGAGTGATCTCAAAAACACATTTTATTGTTACAATAAAGTTCATTGAACTTGATTGTTCGAATCAAGCTTTATGAACCTAATTTCAAAAATAAATTGATATGTGGTGCTCATTTGGTCTTGATTGAGTCCATGATTGAAAAAATAGTTTTATTAATTTAATCAAAGACATAATTGGAGCATATCAAGCCACATGAAGCTAAAAGCAATTATACAATGTGATTTATGCCTCAGTTGGCCTTGATTGACTATATTATTAAGCCAAAATATGTTATTGTGTGAATTAATGGACTCATTATTTCAATAATAGACTCAATCACACTAATAATATCCATATTTCATATTATTTAGTCATAACTATGTTCACAAGACTCAATCTGGATAATATGTTATATTAATCTAATTGCTAGAGTGAACTATGATTTGGGTTCACTTGGCCTTGATTGAGTACCTAATCAAACCAATCACTCATTTTTATTAATGCTAAAAAAAATGGGGCATATAAAGCTCTGTGATCTTAAATTTTACAATGTGATGAGATTTGGGAATCTAGTATCCTAGATTGAGTCCATGATGGAATAAAAATGGCTCCTTGTGTGAAATGATCAAGATATTGGTTCAATCATGAACTCATTAAGGGCAAAGTGAACCCTACATTAAAATTTGTTATTATAATAAGGTTCATGTGGCTCCATTGGGCCCAATTTATACATGTTAACAAAATTTTGATAATAAAAGTGATGTTGAGCTCACATTTTTTTTCTTGAGTCCTTGATTGAATATTATCAAGCCCAAGTAAAATAAATATGACTATATAGTGTGATTTATGATAGTTAGAATTAGCTACAGGATCTAATGAATCTTATATAAAGTATAAATAAAAGATAAAACAGTAATAATAATAAACAATAACTGTTTGTCTAAGATAATAATAGAAATGAATAAATAACTCAAATATGATGAATTACTTTGATAATTCAATATTAATCTGATATAGAATACACAAATAGCCATTGCTTATATAGAGCAAGGTGTGCATGATAAAGATCAGGGAAGTCACATAACACATGTAGTTCAACTAATATCCGACTACAAGAATAGTGGAGTGCAACTCCACACTAACAAGATAGGTGTCTAACTTGTTTAAATGATCAACACAAGTTGACTACTAGTTAAGTAATCTTATCATATCTTACCCTTAATAATGGAGTGGAAATCCACCATAACAAGATAGGTGTCTAAGTTGACTACTAGCTAAACAAGCTTATCCTATCTGGTGCAAATTATTAATAAACATAATAAACTAATTAAAATAAGTAATTAGTGCACCAATCTAAATAATAAATATAATTAAATGCAATAAACTAAATAAATTCACCAACAAAGACTAACTTGTCTATGATCTAGTCCATTATGGAAGAAAAATGTTTCCCTATGTAAATTAATCAGGTCATTGGCATTAAAATGTCACAATTAGTTATGTGAGGATTGTTTGGACCCAATTATGCAACATATTTAACAAAGTAATCAATTAGTTGAATACGATATGTAATTCAATCTAATTAATATTTAATTGAAATTACATACATGTAATTTTTTATTTGGGAAACTATTGGCCCTTATTATATGCCAGGTTTGTTTAATTAATTTATTATTTCAATACGGTACATAATATGTGCCAATTGATAATCAATTAACATTAAATGGTTGTGCAATTCATTCTGAGGGGCATGGTTAGCCCCTATTACATACCAAAACAAAATAATTACTTATTTGGATCCTATTTATCTCCATATTCGACCAATTAATCATTTCATTCAATCATAGCCCTAATTTGGGCCTATAGAGTTCTGTGAACCTGATTAAAACTACATAATGTTAATCAGGGCTTACTTAACCTTGATTATTTCGATGATCAAATAAAAATGTGTCTTTTTGTGAAACATCGGTAAATTGATTCAATCATAGACCCAATTAGGTCTATGTGAGCCTCAAATTATGTTTTATTCTTTCAATTAGGTTTGTGGGGCTTGATTGGATATTTTGAGCACTACAAGCCTATTTATGACTATACAATGTTATGTCACCCTCACTTATCCCCGATTAAGTTCATGATTAAAATAATATTCATTTAGTTAAATTGCATATATAATTTGGACTTATTGTTCCCTAGGAATCTAATTAAAAATACACATTATGTCCTAAAATAACATTGCATAGTAATAATTAGGTTCAGGGGATTGATTGGCCCATTTGATATCTATGAAGCTAATTTTTACAATACAATGTGATTTGGGGTTCACTTGGACCAAACCAGATACCATGATTGAATCAACTAATTTATTTCTTAAGTATGGTATATAGTTGGTGTCAATCAATCCTAAATTGAAATGCAATAGACCTAATTAGTTTCACTACGTGTACACGGCCCCAATTGCATAAAATATTAAACTAATTGCTCAATTCAGTCAACATGGTACATAATTAAGTATAATCAAGATGAATTTAATTTATATTATTTTAATTCATGTTATGGGTTATGATTGTCCCTAATTATGTACATGATTGGCCTTGTCAATCTATTTGAAAATAAACAACCTAGTATGGGCTCTCTTAGACCTAATTCAGTCTATGATTGAGACAATCACTTAATTTTTTCACACATGGAAACATGGTTCAGTCATAGACTTAATCATGAAATAATGTGCCCCATTTCATATTATATTATATAAATTAAGTTCATGGAGATTTATAGGCCCTTATTTCACATATGATTGAAAGAAACACGTGATTGGTATAATCACAGACTTAATTGAGGCTAATTAAGGCCAAATCACACTACATAGTCACAATTGGATTCATGGTGCTTGATTTCTCTAAGTGTATCAAAATAATCCCAAATGTATACCATTTGAACCAATCATATAATTGATTTGATATGATGTATACAATTGGGGTCAATCGACCTAGTAAACCCATTTGCTGGCATTTAATGTTAAATAGGAATTGAGTGGTTCCAATAACATACAATATAAAAATAATCTAGCGATTACTCATTTTGATCAATCATAGGTTAAATTGGGACTCGTAGATACCCATACATCTAATTATAACTATAGATCGTGATATGGAGCTAAGCAGGCCCCCATTGAGTATAATTTTCAACTAAAATGAATCACTATGATAAGGGGAACATTTAGGCACATTTAAGTATGTGATTGAAAAAAAATTGATTGGGTTGATAAACAATGCAATTGGGGCCAAGTGAGCCTTGTATAACCAAGATTAAACCAATTAATTAATTAGTTTAACATGGTATGCGATTGAGGCAAATTGAGCCTTGGTATTACTTTAGATCATTTTAACTCATTGCATGGGGAATTGTTAGTAATAATTACGTACCAAGATTGAGCCAATTAATCTATTATTATAACATGGTAAAAAATTAGGCCTAATCGATCCCTGATTAACATTACATGGTCATAAATCATTGCATGGGGCATAATGGCATAAATTATTTAGCATATTAAGCTAACTAATCAATTATTTATACACAAACTCAATTGCGACCATGTACAAAAGCCCCACATAAAATTTCATTATTGAAATTTTGTTTTATGGACTTGATTGGGATAATCAAACCACATGAACCTCAATTCAATTATGAAATGTGATTTTCACCTTGCCTTCCCCTACTTGAGTCTATGATCAAACTAGTAACTCTAATTTCTAAACCAAAGACACAATTGGGACATATCAAGTGATTATTTTTATCACAAACTCAAACTTATTATTTTTTTGATAATAATAATCAATTAGAGATAATTGAGACCCAAATCCCTATTCATTTTGGTAATCAAAATAATGAGGATTTATGGCTCAATTAAGCCTTGTGAATCAAATTGTGACATTGAAATTTGATTTGTGGCTCCCTTTCTTGGCCCCAAATGAGTGTGTTCAAACATATTACTCCATTTGTTTGATCATAGACATGATTAAGGTGTGTCAAGTGATTAGTTAATTCACAAACTCAATCAAATTATTGGTTGCATCATGGACTCAATTGGGGCCTAGTGATCCATGCATCACAATAAATTGTTTAAAATAGATTCATGGACATCAATCAGAACAATCCAACCTCATTAACCTCTTTAGTAAAAATCACATAATATTATCACAGTTATATTTATGGGGATAAATTAGCCAAAAATTTGCATCCTTTATTGATCTAATCAAATAATTAATAGTTCAATTAGTGATGTAATAGGGGCCAACATAGACGAAACTCATATTCTATACTTATAACTAGGTTTAAGGGATACATTACACCAAAAAATTACTCACTAATCAATATAATCGATTGATATTTTCCATTAGTGATAAAAGTGTGGAATTTCCAACTAGTTTATGATTCAAGGAAAAATATATGGTACAATTGAATAAAGAGAGGTATCCTTAAGGATCCTATCACAAATTAAAACCTAGAATGTTTTAACCTTGTAAAATCTCAAAAATTATAAATTTGAATGCTTACGTGATTGATATACTTGAATATTCAGATATCAGACTCATTTTTAATATGGTTGACCTTTATCCACATGAGACAAAAGTTTGAATGATGGCCTACAAGATTGAAGATCAAATAATTGACCATAAAATTTCCTAATAAAATGAGCAAACAGATTCAGAGAGTTATAGGTATCAAAATAGCTACCACAATATCCTATGCATACAATATGTATTTGGTTAAATGGGTGGGCCTATTAAATTCATACAACTCATGAATTAATAAATATAAATTAATGAAATATAAAAAAACATTATTTTTTAGTAACTCTTGACTAAGAGGTTGAGAATTATTTGGGCCACAACCAACTAACATTAACTAGTCAACACTAGTTTGATTGTACAGTTTTATCAAGGTTGCATGTTCCTATTCATGAACACGGGATTTAGATGCCACACTTGTAATCCAAATAATATAGTTAATGATAGGAATTATAATAAAAATAAAAATGACCAACGATCATCGGTTGAAGCTTTGAAATTTTGGAGAGACTATTAAAAACTATGATAACTTCTCTTTAAATAAAAATAAAACTGACCAAGGGTCATTGGTATCAGTTCATGTTGAAACTTTCAAAATCTTAGTTTTGTATGAAGAAATACATAAAATGATTTATAAATGGCATAGATAAGGCACATATTGTGAATTTATTAACAAAAGAAATTAAAAAAATTAAAAAAAAGTTATTTGCATAACAAATTTTCAATGATTTTTTTGGTTAGCTATATACCAATAAAAGAGTATATATTGGGAATAAATATGGATTAAATAAATAAATTATAAAATCTTAAGGGGTCTTTTTATAAGAATCTATATTAGGAATAAATATGAATTAAATAAATAAATAAATAAATTTTAAAATCCTAAGAAGTCATTACAATTTTTTTAATATCATTTTATACATTTCCATTTTTTTCTTTAGGATGGTTGAGTGTAGAGTTGGAATTTAAACTTAACCTTGCCTTTGACCTTAAAATTTGTTGAATGGGACCTTTAAATAAATAAATAAATTCTAAAATTCTAAGGATTCTTTCCAAAAAAATTAATATTACTTTATACATCTCCATTTTACTCGTTATCATCGATGAGTGTAAACCTTGAATTTCATCTTAACATTGCCCATGAATTTAAAATTTGTTGATTGTGACCTCTTTTAAAGAACTAAAAATTACAAATTGTTAATAAAAATTTACATGTTATTGATATTTATGTTCTTATTACTATTAATTTATTTTTATATATTTATAAAAATTATTTATTGAAAATTATATCGAATATTGACCACCAAATTTCAAATAAGATGATGACATAGTGCTTTAAAATTGGTGAATTATTTTATACTTTTAATTTTGGGATTGGGGGATCCACACATGATCTAGAATGCAAGTAGGGTTTTAGTTCCTGTACTTCCACTTTGTCAAGCTACCAATTCTATGTCTTCCACTATGGATAGCTTGATCGATTATGGGATTTGAACCTAGTATGTCAATCTACAAATATATCCACTCTACTTGTTAGACTAAAATCCAGGGGATAATAAATAAAAATATACACACATTTAGAATATTCTCTGATATAACATTTACATATCTATTAAGTAATTTAATTTGTTTGAATTGGTCAACCTCTCTTGATTATTTAAGTTTTTTATATTATTAAAAATGCATTTTACATAGGAATCCTACCCTTTACAAGAATTAAAAAAGCATGGTCAACAAATTCAAATACTAAAATAATAGTAAAAAGATGACAACTGCTACTAAAATAAACTACACCAATAAAAAACTAAGACCCTTTGAAATCATTTTCCTTTTGAGATTTGAGGGTCATATTAATATGTTCTAACTCATTCTTACCTTTTTCTTTCATTTTGTTTCTCACCATTGTCCACTCTGCTCCTTCCCCTGAGTAAGGAGAAATCAGAATGGAAAGTTCAAGATCATCGTTTGATTTAGGATACGGTAAAGGAATCCTGGCTAACAAAACTTCACCTTAAATTTTAGACTTTAATGGAGTCCTAGCCTTCAACCCTTTTCTAGATTCATATTTAGAGTTCTTTTAGAAATCCTTGATCGAAAATTCACTAGATGGATCTAAAAATTCCATAGGAAATTCTAGGACCATTGATGGGGCTTCACTTTCCTGTTCACTCATAATTTTCTTATATTCTTGTAATGTTCAAAATTTAGGATTATCATCTTTCCACCAAATATTTACCTTATTTTATTTATTGTACAAAAAATTGTTAATTAAATGACCATTTACAAAACATGTATGACATCTGAAGGGTAAACCTTCATAGTCAATAGTTTACAACCATTTTTAGTCCCCAACTCAAAAAGTATCCTAGCATAGGTTGCATGTCACATTTCATCTATTTTTGGATCTACATCAATAAAAACTCCCAATGAATTCCTAATAACTCAAAGAAAATAAATATTCCAAAACTAGAAGGGAAAATGGGGTGATTGTATCTAGATCACCAACAATACAAAATATATTTAGCAATTCTATGTGTAAATAATTAGAAATGAAATGCATAATCATATATGTCCCATCAAGGTTTTAATTTCATACTTGTGCATGAATCATCATCCTTAAAACTAAGAACAATTATGATAACTATGGCTATTAATGTTTCATTTATATCAAAACATAGAAATTTATAAAATAGGTACAACTTGTTAACTTTATTTGTCAAAAAAATATCGATAGCTGATCATAGGGAGTAGATAATGTTGAAAATTGATAAGTTTGACCCAGTTGATGCAACTTGAAATCTCACAATAGGTAGAACAAAACCATTATGTGGTGGGATGATAAATGGGTGGGGAGTATACATAAGACCATTATATTTTTTGTATTACATTTTGGAACATAAGTTCATGTGTTGATTTAAATCCATAACCTCTCTAAACTAAAAACATGTGCCTGACTCTTTCTTATTATAATTAGGTTTTTGGTTGGTCACATCACATTATATAGTTACAATTAGATTTGTATGGCATTATTAGTCGAACTTATGTCCCTAATTGAACTAATGGATTAATTGGTTCAATTATAGACATAATTGGGTCCAATTGAGCCCCATATCATATTATATAGTTGAAATTACATTCAAATGGCTTGATATCAAAAATATATATTCCTAATTGAATATATTGATTAATTGGTTCAATTACAGACTCTATTGGTTGATAATTTATCCCTTGATCAGATTATATATTTTAAATCCATAAACAAACCCGATTGAGTCTATGACATTAGATCACATTACTCATGGGTGAGTGCAAGCTAATGATATGATGAAAATGGCCCTTAAATGACAATGAAATTATATAAAAATAAGCATACCTAAACTTAAATTGATGATTTGAGGGTCTTCCAAAAATCATTTCCACACAGTATAAACATATAAAGTAGTAGCATTTTGAATGGAGTTTATGTGAATATAATTTTTTTAAATTAAATTAAAAAAATAGATGAATATTTCCAATTTTAATGTAGAACAATATATATTTTTTATAGTATGATAAAAAATGACCACATGTCTACCAAGCCTTTAAAAAATTAAATGAATGATTTTTTTTTTAAATGTAGGTATGTGGACGACTCAAATGCTAATGAACTTGTACATATTTATTCTTTAAGTTTAATAAATAGTTGTAGTTTTATTAATTATTTAACTGATCACTTACAAAAATGAAATATCATTCATTTGTCGAGGTAAATTTGATGTGTGTGTGTGTACACCTTTTAATAAGGCCCTTGTAGTCCTTATAGGTCTCATGTGAACCCATTCACTTTTAGCACTCCATCAATCAAAATAAGAACATAGGACCACTTTCAAATACATGGATCCACTCCTTGTGTCCCCTTTGACATCCTCAAAACATCACAGTCAACTTAGCTTACTTCTACATATGCCCAATTGACTCAAACACTGACCTAGTACACATAGTCACCATCAACAAACACATAGTCAACTTCTTAAGCATTGTTCATACTCAAGATAGTTTGATCATACCTCCAAAATTCACACAAAGCATCCTTATAGAGTTTACAACATGTTCTAATATCTAATTCATTGTGAGACATCAAAATAGCATCAATACAAGCTCGAATATCCTTCTCAAGTCACTTGTAGAATAAGCATGAATACATAGTCAACTTTTAGGCTCAATATCTTTGGATGTACTCACTTTCAGATCCTCAAATAAATATATCTAGATGCACCTTGTAGTCCTCTACCAGTTTTATTTTAACTACATGAGAAAATTCATCTTCTATTGAAAGATATGGTGAAAATAAAGAGTTATGGTAATTAGTTTTATATCCATGAGTTCCACGTTATTCACTGAATCTGTAAACGGTGACCTGATCAAACCTGTAATGCATTGATCTATGTATTGTGCTTCCTATTCCTGAGAAATTCTATATTTGACAAATATATTTGTCAATGGTACTACTAAAAAAATAACATTTTGTGTAGTAGTTATATTGCAATACAAATTACCTCCTTTATCAACATCTGAGATTAATGTTTTTCATTTATTTGTAATCCCTAGAATGATTGCCTTTGAATTATATATGTATTATCCTAAACCAACTAGTGTGAAATGAAAACCACATAAATAATCATCAATGTTCATTAGTATTGCATTTGTATCATCATCAGAAGTAGTTTCAGAGTCATCATCAATGTCTTTTATAGAAATGAAATTTGTATTTTCTAAATTAACTGGTAAAGGTAATACTCTTACCTCATTCTCTTGTTCTACATTTTTTATTGAGTATTGTGGTTATGAGGTATCATTAGATTGAATCTTCTAATCATTTATACTAGACTCACCAACCTCATATGTGTACATTTTCTCTATAGGTATGGTTTGTACTGGTGGCACTATAATAGATTGAGTTGCCCCAAACTGTGATTGGTTTTCAATAGTAGACTCTATAGCCTTAGAATATCTGACTACTTGACTATCAGTTTGGCATGTATATAAGTATCCATCATGTAAAAAATTTGACACACCTATGTAAATTAGAAGTTATAACTTACATTGCAAGTATACAAGGCCTACCCAATAGTAAATTATAGTGCAAATGATTTGGCATTACTGAGAACTAAGTAGATAAACTTTTGGGCCCAACTATAATATCTAAAGTGATGAATCCCAAATCTTAGTGAGGCATATCATTGAATCCTTTGATATACTTATATGTCTTTTGAAGAGAAGTCATATTAATACCCATTGTCTGTAAGAATGTGAGATTGAAAATATTCAACCCTAAACCATTATAAATCAAAACCATTTTCTTTTTGTACCTTTGATTTGAACTTGTATAAACAAAGGTAGATTCTAATCAGTAGTTGATTGTGAATACAAGTCCTCATTGATAAAATAGATAACATCCTCAATATCTTTCAAAGTGTTGAAAACAGATGCAAAGTAACAAGGCTCTGTGTCATGAGGCATATGTGTCTGATTCAATGCTTGGTATATAATATCCTTGAAAAACTAACTTTATAAATCAATTCTAACATGGAAATATTATCTAGTGTATTCTTTAAATTATTGGCAATATCATATCCTCTAGGCTAATTAACTGGTCTCATTGGATTGGGTTCGAGATGAGGAGGAATTGCTTTAATTTATTCCTCTTACCTTACTTGATGAGGCACTTCATCTCATCTAGTGATAATAGCTCGAACCATAGGGTCTACTATAAGCCTAAGGAAAATAGTAGAGATGATATATGAGTAAAGATAAGTGTGAGGTTTGAGGTAGGAGTAACAAAAGGAACTATATGAGCCCTCTAACATCTAGTAGTATTAGGTATCAACTCAAATTGATACATACAACAATAATCATCATAAAACTCTTCCTTATTGAGCTTTTGACCAATATAAGATGTTATATTTTCCCTTAAATTATACATCCATGATTTTACATACATGTGATATATTTAACATGTTATAGGCAAACAACATGTAAGTAACACCAAGAAGAAATAATAGATAGATTCAATCATGATGATCATGGTGAATATGGAAAACAAAAAATATAGAATCTGAAAGATGTTAAAAATATAAGGAAACCCTAAGGGGAGCTAGAGTTTTGGGATATTCAATCAAGAGTCAAGTTCACCAATATATTTTATCAAATTTAGAAAATATATGAATTATTTAACTAATTAGACAAACTTCTACATAAATTAGAATGTTATATATATGCAATAAATGACACAAACTAATTTGGAACTCACTTTATTTGGAAATATGTTAAAAGGAGAAAATACTAGAAAGGAATAACTTAGCTGGAAAACATGAATGAAGGACTATAAGTGCAACTATGAAATTGACTATGTGGTTCTGTAATGAAGTTGTGAATCAAGAAAAACATTTTTATTTTATCTAGAACAAAGTCACTAAAATTGGATAAGGGCAGACCATTATATTATTCTTATGGAGTGTTTTGTCTAAAGAGTAGAGATAACTAAACTAGAAGTGTGGATCAATCTAAAAGTGAGTTTAGGTTGCTTGGAAAGTTGGATAGGATTGTTTAGAATCAGAGTTTGCTTAAGAAGTAAGGGTTGTCAGCATGATAAGTGAAGCAAGGGCAGTAAAGGACTATGGAATCAAGTATGAGCAAAGTATGTATAAGGAGTAGTCACTAGTGCATTGTTTTAACAATAAATGTTAGTTTATGATTCTATGTTATTATAAGGTTTCATGTTGATACAAGCTAAAATGTCTAGTTACAAGTGTTGTGATTATTATAATTATTACAGGGATCAAGACTAACCAAACAAGGCTAAAAAAGTGAGAGTGAGTCAAGGAATGCTAGTGCCTCATCACTTGGGGCAAATGAACATAAACAAGGCTACATACTATTTTGTACATTTTTATAAGTTAGTTCACATAAGTTTGTAAGTTGTTATTAGTTATTATATTAAAATTATTATGCCTTTTTTCAATAATGATCTTATCCATCTTATAATTTCATTCATATGTTGAAACTTGAAAAAAAATCAACACACATTATATGGCAGGATTAGCTAAATCAATCATTAACAAAATCTATAAAGAAATCTATAAGTATTCCCTATAACTATAATCATATTACAATAGTTGGTTGCATAGGGAGTACAAATTCTATAGTATTATCATTGTGAACCATGTAAAATGTCATTGATTAATTTATTTGGATATTTTATTTCACAGTAATATGATATGATGTATGGCACACAAGGTGTAAATGTAATTTTTATAAACTTCACTAGATGGAGTTTTAACTGAAATCAAAGTTTATTTACACATGTTGTATTGTGATCATTTGTTATTAAGTTATTGTAGTCTATTATCATGGTTGTTGATTACAATAGGTTGTATATATGTTTATATTGAATTTGTATTTTATTACAAGATTAGTGCTACGAATTAAGGGCCACTAAACAAGTTTAGGAGTAACTAAAATCCCTTTGATGGAACATCAATGCGTTCAATGAGTGGGCTCATTCTAGGGGATTTGGGTGGGTAAGACATTATTCATTGTTAACTTATGAAAAAGTGTCATCCACTCATTTTATTGTTAAAAATATTTAATTATATATTTAATAAATTTTAATCTCAAATATTTTATCAATCATTTAATTTATGTTTTCATAGGTCAATAACTAATATGTGGTAGTTGATGGTCCTAACTCTAAAGAAGATGATGAGAATGATCTAGAGTGTGATGATCAGTCAATGTATGAATATGGCATAGATGATGACCTGATAGATGATTATCATGATGGTATCATGATAAATGATTATTGTGATGATATCATGATAGACAATGATCACAATGAGCACTAGGGTCTAGCTAATAGTCATATTCTTTTAAAGTTTATTTTGCAAGGGATAATACATAATTTTCACTCCCTCTTTATGGAAACTTATTTATTTTATCATCTATGATATTATTTTTTCATGTAATGCAATCATGTTTATATCATTTTTTCCAAGTTTTTAGTTAAATTAGAATATTTTATTTAAAAAATTTTATATATGTATATAAATTTTTATAAAGGTCCAAAAAAGGGTTTTTTGTTAAATTGAAATATTTTATTTGAAAATGTGTATATTGCATTTAATTTTTTTTTAGAGGGTCGAAAAAGGGTTACAACCCACTATTTAATATATTATACAAAATAAAACCCTAAATAAATTAGGGAACTTTATTTAAACATGTTGTCACTTTCCTCTAAGAAGGTTCTATGAGCAATATAAATAAAAATGTGAAACATAGCAATAAAAACATAAATTAACCATCAACATTGGAGTCAAAGACCATCACAATGGGTCCCTACTCCCTTTCCTCATCTTCAAGGTGGCAATAACTAGAGTCTCGACCAAATTCAAATATGCAAAGGTTGTAAAATATATGCCCAGTTTTCCATATATTGCATCTATCTTCTAGATCTTGGAAATATCCTCCACTAAAGTGGATTTTAGAAACAACCAAACTTGATCAAGTTAAAAACCCAAGCTAAATCCAAATTGATCCACATATTCATATATTTCATAAGCATTAATTTCCTAAAATAAAATAGTTTTAACACTAATTAACTAAGCAAATTTGAAGGTGTCTAATCTAGGGGTGAACTAACCAATATTTCTCATGGCCTAGAGTATGAAATCCACCAAGGCACCTTCTCCCATCCCAATAGCCAAATGTGCATGAAACATATTTGTAATACGCCATTTGAGAATATTTTCATCTTTGATACCATTCAATAGAGAATACTTCCATAATTTCAAAGCTTAGTTTGTACTTAGCCTAGTGGTTTTATCATTTAGGATGTCATGAGTGAATAACTGTCATAATTTTCATCCACAAGCCCAATGAATCATGAATAAACATCCTCCATAAAATACTTGTGAATCATTTCAAAATTCTTCTCATTTACAATATTAATTGAGGATTCCTTTTCTTTACTCAAGTGAGTGTTTCTTTTGAAAGAAGGCTCGTCACCCCCTTTAAAAAATTATTGTTATCCATATTAGAACACATAAATGCCTTCATCAAACATAAATCCCATCCTATACTTAAACAGTATGCTTTTTTTAAAGAACAAAGCTTGTGTGAGCTAAAAAGGGAACCCAAAGTAAATATCATGACTTTGGGAAGAAATCAGAGTCCTGAAAAAAATTAAACCCCTTCCAAAGGTAGATATAGTAATGACAAGAATGACAGTCCTTTCTCAGTGATGAACACTTAGACCACAAAAGATCATCACAGGTGCAGATAACCTTGTGTCCATTGAAAGATTGCATGTAGTCACAATTGGAGTGCAAAATGGTAGAAAAATTGTAAGAGTGAATGATTTAGTTTAAAATAAAATAAATATATTTCAAGAAAAGGAAAGCACATAATACTAAACAAACCCAATTTCCTATCCTTATAGGAGCACTCCAAAAAATTCAAGGCCCATAGCAGTTTCTTACTGAAATTTAAAAGAAAAATCACTGAGCACATTGTAATCCTCTTAATTTTATTTCATAAAAGTAGACTATCAAGGAGGCCAAGACGAAAAATATGAAAGGATAAAAATGCATACCTGGGAGGCATATCCACCATTTCTCCAATTGCATGCCAAAATGGTCACATAAGTGAAGTGGCAGTGGCTTTTTAGCCTATCAAGACATAAAATTGATGCCTCAAATTCTTTGGCTCATCAATCATGCCACTCATAAATGAAAATAAATGATTTTTAAGAATCATAAAATTGATCAATATGAGGAGTCTTGGAGATCTCTCTCCAAATTTTGGTAAATATATTCAATCACTATATGATGTGACTGAATTTTTAAATCTTTAGTATTTTTTTTTTTTTGCTTCACTCTAAAGTGGGAAAGGAGATCAACAAATTTATTTCAATCACTTTGAGTGTGAAGGATAGTCCAGGAAGAAAACCTTGATAATAGAGACATACAATCTCTAATGATGACATTCAATTGTTAGTGGATACTAGTATTTTATTTTATGGCAATAACCAAGTTTATCCTTTTTTTTTGTTTTTCAAGATGAATACCTCACAATAGAGCCTTCGCTTTAGCAAAATTATTAGTTTTTTTCCTAGATCATCAAAAAATAATAGAAGTGACATACCCTTACTAGCTCAAAAAAATTTGCTTGAGTGATCTAAGGGGATACCCACACCAATATGATCAAATGGTCTATAAATTTTTTGAAACTACCCACACATCAAAGAGATCTTTGAGATATTTCCAATGCAATTTAAATAGAATCAAATGGACTTTATATGAAAAAATTATTACCTACTGAATTAAAATCTAAACAGATAAAAAATATGCATAGGGTACAGTGATGATGTTAGCATGGTGACTAGATGTGTATAAGTGGCCTAATTAGGGATTGACACATGTACCAATGATATCTTGACATGTGAAACATCCAAAAATATCCCTAATACATGCTACAAGTGTCAAGTAGAGATTGGTCTTAAGACCAATTCATATGGTGTTGAAACTTTTATTTAAAACATTATTATTAAAAATTCCTATTAATGTGGGATTGAATCCCACCTAAAATACATGGAAGCCTTATCCAAGCCTAAAAAAAAGGAAATGGAAGGGGGATTTGAATCCCAATGTATTGAATAAAAATATAAAGATTTAACCCATAAAACAAGGGCCTTGGAAACGTTTTTAAAGGCTCATTATTGTATTTGAAAAAGGGCATGTTAACCAAGTCTAAGAACAAGCGTAGTGAAAGATCACTTAAAGAGTATAACCAAAAAATTAGTGCAAAAATTGCAAGTCAAGACAAGGATTCATCCTAGGGTAAAACTAGACTCAGAAGTGGCCTTCCATCAAATTTTTCTAGATATGAAGAGCATGGTGGAAAAGTTGTATCCCAAAAGGAAGAAGAGGATCGAAGGTGAAAATGAAGGTAAACAAGAGGAGGAACCCTCAACTAGTGGTAAGGGTAAAGGAGAAGAACCTTTTAAATCTCCTCCATCTCCTTCCAAACCTTCTATTTCTTCATTTGATAAATAAAATGAAGTTTATAATTCTACTTCTTCCATGGTAGAGCTTGATGTGAAGTTTGATTTGCCAATTTATAATGGAGAGGTTAGTATAGATAAATTAGATCATTAGATGAAGTAGATGGAATTATATTTTAGGGTTTAGAAGATTCACAGTGAGGGGGAAAAAATAGTTAGATACTCTTCAGTTGGGTGGTACAACACTCATTTGGTGGGAGAGTAAGACACAAGAAGATCTCCTAAAAATGGTAAAGTGATTTCTTCTTGGGTTGATTTTGTTTTTGTATTGAAAATTCAATTTTATCCTTTGGGTTATTTACAACAAGCTACTATGGATTGGAAAATTTTAAGGAAAACTAAGGGTCAAAGTGTACAATACTACAATTAAGAGTCTATAAATAAGGATTTGGTGTTAGGCATTCCTTTTTACCCTTAAGAAACTCTTTTGAAATATATCGGTGGGTTACATAGTTATTTGAGGCATACAATACTCATGTTTAACCATGCTAATATTGATGATTTTTGTTTCCAAACTACCCATATTGAATCAAGGGGTAAAGTGACCAAGGATAGGGAGCATTTCACAAAGAAACTAAGTAAATTGCCTGAAAGTAAAGATAAAGGAAAGGGTAAGATGAAACATACTTCCACGATCAAGAAAGAGGATGGGAAGCCTTTTTTATCTCATTTCAAGAGAGAAGGCCATGAAGATGCTAAGTGTTTTAAGCTCCACATAGAATGTAAAATGTAAGCCAAAATGGTTTGGGAACAAGAAAGGTAAGAAGACTACAAAAATAATACAATAAGATCTCAACTCTAATTCTAGTTATGAGACCAAATTCACCACTATGGGCATGCAAGGTTTATATTATTCCTTTTCTAGCACTAAATCTCTTAATTCTCATTCTTCTTTACTTTATAAATATATGCATGATGAAAATAAAAGAAGTGGGATTTTCCACATTGGATTAATTTATAAGCATACAAAGATAGATACTCTTTTTGATAGTGGATCTCAAGCTAATCTCATTTCTAAAGAAGTTGTGAACATATTAGGACTTACTAATAAACCACATCCTAACCCATACCCTTTGGGATGGGTGTGTGATGGTGCTAAATTACAAGTCACTAAAACATGTAGAATGAAATTTACAATCACCTCCAAGTTCATTGATGAGGTAGAGTTAGATGTGGTTCCACTTGATATTTGTGGTATTGTGTTTGGAAGTCCTTATTTGTATGATAGAAAATAAATCTTCTATAGGGAAGAGAATAAATATTTTATTGTAAAAGATAGGGTTAAATACATTGTAATATCCCATCAGATAAAGGCAAACTTATATCTTGTATCTGTAGGTCAAATGAAAAATCTTGTCAATGCAAGCAAGAACTTTACATTCATGATTGTAAAAGCCAAGGATGATGATAAATCCAAGGCTCCAAAAGGATGTGATCCTAAATATAATAATGAAATATTTAATATTATGTCTAACTATGATGATGTTTTTTAGGATCCACAAGGTTTAGCTCTTAAAAGGCATATTCAACATGAAATACAACTACAAAAATATGCATGTGTTCTTAATATTGGCATGTATAGGTTGTATGTGGTAGAGAATGAAGACATAAAGAAGCAAGTTCAAGATTTACTCAAGAAAGGGTTCATTCGGCTAAGCACTTATCTATGTGGTTTGCCAATTATTTTGGTGCCAAAGAAAGATGACATTTGGCAGATGTGTTTGGATTTATGAGCACTAAACAAAATCATGGTTAAAAACTGCTACCCTCTTACTCACATTGATGATCTTTTAGATCATTTGAAAAATGTTATTTGTTTCATTAATTTAAAATTAAGAATTGGTTATCACCAAGTTAGAATTAATGAAGATGATATTTGGAAAACTACTTTCAAAACTAAACAAGTCTTTTTGAGTGGCTTGTTATGCCTTTTGGACTTTGTAATGCACCTGCCACTTTCATGCGGGTTATGAATGATGTATTTAGGTCATTCATAGATGATTTTATAATAGTTTACTTAGATGATATTTTTATTTTTATTAAAACTTGGTAATATCATGTAAAGCATATTAGGAAAGTCTTAGAAACTTTACAAAGGGAGAAATTATATCTAAAGATGTCTAAATGTGAATTTGGTAAAACATCTTTATTATACTTAGGCTATGTAGTAGGAAGTGGTGAATTGAAAATTGATCCCTCTAAATTTGATGCCATAACAAAATAGCCTAAGCATAATGATCTAACTATAGTTAGAAGCTTGCTTGGGGTAGTCCAATATTGGAGGAAGATTATCGCTAACTTTTCATTGATTACATCTCCTTTTCATGCTTTGACAAGTACTAAATAGGTCTTTCAATGGGAAGGCAAGAATCAAAAATCTTGTGACATGCTAAAATAAAATATAAGCATAGCCCTAGTGTTAGAACTTCTAGATTTGTGACAGCCATTCAAGATTAAAATTGATGTAAGTGATGATGCCATGGGTGCAATTTTGATGGAGAAGCGAAAGCTTATTTGTTAACATTATAAAAAATTCACAATTTTGGTAAGGGGATATCCTACCTATGATAAATAGTTGTATTTTTTAGTTCAAAGTGTGAAAAAATAGAACCATTACTTAATGGGCAAAGAGAAAATCATCCACATGGATCAATATCCTTTGCAGTATCTCCAATAACAGTTAAAGCTACAATAATCAAGGCACTTTCATTGGATAGTGTTTTTTAAAAATGTCATCTCATGATCAGGGATTAAAAGGTACACAAAATAAGGCAGTTGATATGCTTTCAATACCTCTTATTGTAGTATCTATTCTTTTGTAACATAGTTATTTGATGCATGAAAATTATAAATGTTGAGGTGTGGAGCTAAAAGCTTCACCAAATGAGCGAGTTTGCAAAGTTACAGGAATCACACAGTCGTCGACGTCGATCAGGAGAGACCGACGTCAGTCAAGAGTCGACTGGGAGATGCCGGCGTCGGTTATGTTCGGTCGACGTTGGTCAAGTGCAGACAGGCAGGGACCGATGTCAGTCACATGTGCATCTAGAATGTTATTTTGATGGATAAAATAGAATGTTTGCATGTTAGGATTAAGTGATAGTCTTAAGTGCGCATCTCTATTTTAAGTAAGACTGTTTAGAGCCCTTAATTAGGTGGTGCATGTGATGGTTGTAGTTGTATGCTCATGTTTCCTAATTATTATATAATAGGATAGATCTTCATAGCTTATTGTAATGAAGTGTTGAACAGTACAAGATTGTATATGTGTATCAATCCAGGTTGTTGGAATTGATTGTAATTGACAGAGAGAGAGCTCTTGAGGGAAAGAGATCTAGAGAGAGATCTGTACATCTAAGAGAGGTGTGGAAGAAAATAAGTTTCTTCAATTGTATTCCTTCTGTAAAGAGTTTAATATAAGTTTTCAGGGTGGTTTCTTGTATCTCTTATTCTTTGCTATTTCTAATTCTAGTTACTTATCTTTCTGATTTAATTCCGCATTTAATTGCTTTCATATTGTAATCAACATTGTTGGTTGATCCCCAACAATAAAGAACAATATGCTAGAGATATTGACTTTAAGGATGTTTATAAAGATCTAACTCATGGAAAGTACGTAGAATAATTAGACTATCACATGTATGATGGATTATTGTATCATCTTGATAAGTTATGAATTACACAAGATGAAAGAGTCCATGTGATTAGAGAAGCACATACTTCTCTTTTTTTAAGTCATTTTGGCATTGGGAAAATAGTTTCACAGTTGTAAAGAGATTGTTATTGGCCTTGGATGTATCCAAATATGTAAAAGGTTATATTTTTTGTATCACTAGAAAGCCTAGTAATAGGAATTTGGGCTTGTATAACCCACTCCCTGTGCCAACCCATCCATGGGAGTGTGTTTCTATGGACTTTGTGGTGGCTTGCCTATGTCTAGAAAGAATCATGACTATTTGTAAGTGGTTGTGGATAGATTTAGCAAAATGAGTGTTTTGGTGCCCTATAAGAAAAATATCACAGATGAGGAGACTACACACTTATTATTCATCAATGTTTGGGTTCATTTTGGTTTACCCACATCTATTATTTATGATCAATATTCTTGGTTCATTGGTAACTTTTGCGTAGCTTTGTGGGACTAGATGGACATGAAACTCAAGAAGAGTATTGCATTTCATCAACAAACTAACGATCAAACAAAGTATTCAATTGTATAGTGGTTCATTTACTCCAAGTATATTTTAAAAATCATCCCAAGCTTTGGGATGAACACTTGAGTTATGTGCAACATGATTATATTCATGCCATACATTCTTATACAGGTAAATCTCATTTTGAGACTTGTTTTGATCATTTGCCTAAGTCTCCCTTAAACTTCACTTTTGGATAAGAAATAGAAATGAATGGAAGTAAGGATGAAGACAAAGCCAATAGGTTCATACAGAAGGTCCAATCTATTCATCAAGTTGTCCAAGAGTAGTTCAAAAGATGCAAGCCAAGTACAAGACTAGGCATGATAAGCATTGGGTTGATCATCACTTCCAAGTTAGTGATCTAGTTTGGCTTCATGTAAATAAAGAGAACCTCAAAGGTGAAGGTAAAAAAATCAAACCAATAAGGTATATCCCATTTAATATTTTGGAAAATATTGGTAATAATGATTTTTTATTGGAATTACCACCTTATATGTAGATGTATTCAGTTGTAAATGTTAAAAACTTGAAATTGTATGAGCCTCCTATGATCATAGACCAAGGTGAGAATGTTTAAGATCCCTCTATAGATAATTTTAATCCTAAATATCTTGATGAGTTGTAGGAAGACATGATTATTGAAATGAATACAAGGACATCACCAAGAGGAGATGTTGAATACCTATAAGTTGGCCTAAAAAGAACAAATCCAAATAAGAAAAGGTGGATGGAAATCAGAAAAGTGAGGGAGATGTATCCTCACTTATTTTCAAAATAAAAACAAGGCTTTTGGTGGTCTAAAAGCTTTTTAATGGTGAGGAGTGATCCCCACACTGATCTAATCAAATGGTCTACAATTTTCTAAAACAACTTGCACATTGAATATCTCCTCGAGAGCTTTTCAACATAATTTGAATGGATTCAAATAGACTTCGTATGCAAAATTTTTGGCTTATTGATTCAAAATCTAAACAAGTAAAAAAATATACATATGGAACAATGATGATGTTAGCATGGTGATTGGACATGTACAAGTGGCCCAATTGGGGCTTGACATATGTACCAATGGTATCTTAACATGTGGAGCATCTAAAACCAACCCTAAGACATGAAAAGATTAGTCTTAAAACCAATTCATGCGATGTTGAAACTTTTATTTAAAACATTATTATTAAAAACCCTATTAATGTGGGATTAATCCCATCTAAAATGTGTGGAAGCCTTATCCAAGCTTAAAAATAAGGTAATGGAAGGGGGATTTCAATCCAAAATTATTAGATAAAAATATAAGGATTCAACCTGTTGTCCCTTAAAAATATCACTCATTTTTTAGACAACATTTGAACTATTTTGGTCCAACAGACCAAAATCCTCTCTCCCCTTCTCAAAAATTGTTCTGGGCATTCAAATTCTTCATCATTCAAGCTTTTTCAGATTTCTACAGACTCTGTAGGCTTGAATCTATGGACTTTGTAGGCTAAAATCTATGGACTCTGTTCTACGGACTTCACAAAAAGGAATCTATGGACTCATTTCTACAGACTTCGCTAGTTTTATGGATTTATTTTTACGGACTCTATAGGTTTAAATCTATGAACTCTAGTGATATGTTTCTATGGACTCAACATGCTTGAAATCAACAGTTTCAACAGGTTCAAAGGCTTCTACAGGTGAGTTCAATCAAAAGAACAAGTTTCCAACACTTAGTCATTTTCAGGATTGGTTCAATGCCTTGGTTCAACCAAAAGAGTTCATCGGCAAGCTTCTATGTAGTGTTTGAACCATTGAACCATTGAACAGTTGAACCTTGAACCATTTTGGTTCAATGGGTTCAATGGGTTCAAAGGTTCAACGTCATCAACAAGAGTTAAGCGCATTTTTCAAGGTTCAAAGTTCAACCGCTTCAAGGTTCAACGGATTCAAAACATTTATCAAAGAGAAGAAGGCTTGAACCATTGAACCATTGAACCACTGAACCACTTTGGTTCAAAGGTTCAACAGGTTCAATGACCCTATGGTTCAACACAGTTTGGCTCAAAGCGTTTGGTTCAAGTGGTCAATTGAATGAATGGAACACAAGAGATTGAACTGATTAAACCATTGAACCAAAGTTGGTTCAATTGGTCAGTTCAAAGGGCTGCCCCAAAGCCAAAGGAAAAAGAGTCCTTGTGGAGGGCAGTGAACCAAGCTGACAGATATTGTAGAGGGAAACAAGAAAAAGCAGACAAAGAGAATTCCTTCAAAAAAGTGAACCAAAGACAAACAGCCCATGCGGAGGGCAGGTGAGGAGCAGATGGACCGTTGCAAAAGTCCGAAGGATATTTATGGGCTTGAACAATCCTTGCAGAGGGCACAGTTCTCTTTTGGGAAAAGAATGTGGAAAATGATTAAGGCATTTCCTTCGAACAAAATGTCCAAAGGAATTCCTTCAGACTTTTGTCTGAAGAAATAAGCTCGAAGCAAAGACAAAAGCCCATCGAAATAAAACCTAACAGAAAGCAGAGGCAAAGTGAAGGAAGATTTCCTTCGAACAAATTGTCCAAAAGAATTCCTTCAGACTTTTTATCTGAAGAAAAAGTCTACCTAAAATATCCCAAAGCGTAGGTACCCTTGCGGGAGGCTCTCACTAGGGAAAGTGGACCATTTCTCAAAACCCCAAAGGGCAAGTTCCCTCCAGGAAATATCAAACCTCAAGTTGTAGCAGAATGCGCCACATGTCCCTTATAAAGTGCAGCAGAAGCTACCACATGTCATCTACCGAGACACAGTTTCTAGTAGCTTTCAAAGTAGCAAAATGTGCCACGTGTCATCTACAAATCTCGATAGAGGCTGCCAAGTGGCAACATCTACAGCGTCTTCCTTTTATTGAGTAAGGACTGCGGTGGGTCCCAGGTGAGTGGCTAAACTCGAGAAAAATGTGCCACGTGTCATTGTTTGCATGAGTTCAAAAGAGTCCCGAATGTTTTTACAGTGTTTTTATGAGCTCAGCGGAAGCCACCACATGCCATCTTCTCTAGGACTCTCAAAAGGCCCCCAAATCCTCTATAAGTTAAGCGGATGCTGCCACGTGTCCTCACCTATTTCACAGCGGAACGTGCCATGTGTCACTTATTAAGAATAGTAGAAAGCAGCCAAAGCAAATAGGAAAGACATGAAGTGTTAATAAGGATGATGGACCTGCATCCATCAAAATTAGGGCAACCAAGTAGCCGTTAGCTTTCAAACGATGACAGACCCGAACACGTCAAATTTGTGACAATGAAATAACTGTTGATCCTTACAATCTTAAGCACAGACCCTGTGAACAAATTTAGCGACCAGCCAAAGAGATAGCCCAAGAGCTCAAATCACATAGATAAGGGCAAAATACAGCCAAGAAAGGGGGAACAATGAAGAACGATCAAAAATATACGTGCATGGGATATGTTTCTAGAAGGTGAAGCAGTCCACCAGGTGAACATCAGAGAATGTAAATATTTAATGGCACAGCCTATTTTCCTACATTGAGTAGAGCTAATTGGTTGAAGCTTTGAAATTTTGGAGAGACTATCAAAAACTATGATAACTTCTCTTTAAATAAAAATAAAATTGACCAAGGGTCATTGGTATCAGTTCATGTTGAAACTTTCAAACTCATAGTTTGGTAAGAATAAATACATACAATGATTTATAAATGGCATAGATACGGCACATATTGTGAATTTATTAACAAAAGAAATTAAAAAATTTAAAAAAAAGTTATTTACATAACAAATTTTCAATGATTTTTTCGGTTAGCTATATACCAATAAAAGAGTATATATTGGGAATAAATATGGATTAAATAAATAAATTATAAAATCTTAAAGGGTCTTTTTATAATAATCTATATTAGGAATAAATATGAATTAAATAAATAAACAAATAAATTTTAAAATCCTAAGAAGTCATTACAATTTTTTTAATATCATTTTATACATTTCCATTTTTTTCTTTAGCATGGTTGAGTGTAGAGTTGGAATTTAAACTTAACCTTCCCTTTGACTCTAAAATTTGTTGAATGGGACCTTTAAATAAATAAATAAATTCTAAATTTCTAAAGATTCTTTCCAAAAAAATTAATATTACTTTATACATCTCCATTTTACTCGTTATCATCGATGAGTGTAAACCTTGAATTTCATCTTAACATTGCCCATGAATTTAAAATTTGTTGATTGTGACTTCTTTTAAAGAACTAAAAATTACAAATTGCTAATAAACATTTACATGTTATTGATATTTATATTCTTATTACTATTAAGTTATTTTTATGTAGTTATAAAAATTATTAATTGAAAATTATATTGAATATTGACTACCAAATTTCAAATAGGATGATGACATAGTGCTTTAAAATTGGTGAGTTCTTTTATACATTTAATTTTGGGATTGGGGGATCCACACATGATCTAGAATGCAAGTAGGGTTTTAGTTCCTGTACTTCCACTTTGTCAAGCTACCAATTCTATGTCTTCCACTATGGATAGCTTGATCGATTATGGGATTTGAACCTAGTATGTCAATCTAAAACTATATCCACTCTACTCGTTAGACTAAAATAAAGGGGATAATAAATAAAAATATGCACACATTTAGAATATTCTCTGATATAACATTTACATATCTATTAAGTAATTTAATTTGTTTGAATTGGTCAACCTCTCTTGATTATGTAAGTTTTTTATATTATTAAAAATGCATTTTACATAGGAATCCTACCCTTTACAAGAATTAAACAAGCATGGTCAACAAATTCAAATACTAAAATAATAGTAAAAAGATGACAACTGCTACTAAAATAAACTACACCAATAAAAAACTAAGACCCTTTGAAATCATTTTCCTTTTGAGATTTGAGGGTCATATTAATATGTTCTAACTCATTCTTACATTTTTCTTTCATTTTGTTTCTCACCATTGTCCACTCTGCTCCTTCCCCTGAGTAACGAGAAATAAGAATGGAAACTTCAAGATCATCGTCTGATTTAGGATTCGATAAAGGAATCTTGGCTAACAAAACTTCACCTTAAAATTTAGACTTTAATGGAGTCCTAGCCTTCAACCCTTTGCTAGATTCATATTTAGAGTTCTTTTAGAAATCCTTGATCGAAAATTCATTAGATGGATCTAAAAATTCCATAGGAAATTCTAGGATCATTGATGGGGCTTCACTTTCCTGTTCACTCATAATTTTCTTATATTCTTGTAATGTTCAAAATTTAGGATTATCATCCTTCCACCAAATATTTACCTTATTTTATTTATTGTACAAAAAATTGTTAATTAAATGACCATTTACAAAACATGTATGACATCTGAAGGGTAAACCTTCATAGTCAATAGTTTACAACCATTTTTAGTCCCCAACTTGTAGTTCAATATCTGTAGGGAGATATTTAGAGATGTCAAACTCAAAAAGCATCCTAGCATAGGTTACATGTCACATTTCATCTATTTTTGGATCTACATCAATAAAAACTCCCAATGAATTCCTAATAACTCGAAGAAAATAAATATTCCAAAACTAGAAGGGAAAATGGGGTGATTGTATCTACATCACCAACAATACAAAATATATTTAGCAATTCTATGTGTAAATAATTAGAAATGAAATGCATAATCATATATGTCCCATCAAGGTTTTAATTTCATACTTGTGCATGAATCATCATCCTTAAAACTTAGAAAAATTATGTTAACTATGCCTATTAATGTTTCATTTATATCAAAACATAGAATTTTATAAAATAGGTACAACTTGTTGACTTTATTTGTCAAAAAAATATCGATAGCTGATCATAGGGAGTAGATAATGTTGAAAATTGATAAGTTTGACCCAGTTGGTACAACTTGAAATCTCACAACAGGTAGAACAAAACCATTACGTGGTGGGATGATAAATGGGTGGGGAGTATACATAAGACCATTATATTTTTAGTATTACATTTTGGAACATAAGTTCATGTGTTGATTTAAATCCATAACCTCTCTAAACTAAAAACATGTGCTTGACTCTTTCTTATTATAATTAGGTTTTTGGTTGGTCACATCACATTATATAGTTACAATTAGATTTATATGGCATTATTAGTCGAACTTATGTCCCTAATTGAACTAATGGATTAATTGGTTCAATTATAGACATAATTGGGTCCAATTGAGCCCCATATCATATTATATAGTTGAAATTACATTCAAATGGCTTGATATCAAAAATATATATTCCTAATTGAATATATTGATTAATTGGTTCAATTACAGACTCTATTGGTTGATAATTTATCCCTTGATCAGATTATATATTTTAAATCCATAAACAAACCCGATTGAGTCTATGACATTAGATCACATTACTCATGGGTGAGTGCAAGCTAATGATATGATGAAAATGGCCCTTAAATGACAATGAAATTATATAAAAATAAGCATACCTAAACTTAAATTGATGATTTGAGGGTCTTCCAAAAATCATTTCCACACAGTATAAACATATAAAGTAGTAGCATTTTGAATGGAGTTTATGTGAATATAATTTTTTTAAATTAAATTAAAAAAATAGATGAATATTTCCAATTTTAATGTAGAACAATATATATTTTTTATAGTGTGATAAAAAATGACCACATGTCTACCAAGCCTTTAAAAAATTAAATGAATGATTTTTTTTTTAAATGTAGGTATGTGGACAACTCAAATGCTAATGAACTTGTACATTTTTCTTCTTCAAGTTTTATAAATAGTTGTAATTTTATTAATTATTTAATTGATCACTTACAAAAATGAAATATCATTCATTTGTCGAGGTAAATTTGATGTGTGTGTGTGTACACCTTTTAATAAGGCCCTTGTAGTCCTTATAGGTCTCATGTGAACCCATTCACTCTTTTAGCACTCCCTCAATCAAAATAAGAACATAGGACCACTTTCAAATACATGAGTCCACTCCTTGTGTCCCCTTTGACATCCTCAAAACATCACAGTCAACTTAGCTTACTTCTACATATGCCCAGTCGACTCAAACACTGACCTAGTACACATAGTCACCATCAACAAACACAGAGTCAACTTCTTAAGCATTGTTCATACTCAAGATAGTTTGATCATACCTCCAAAATTCACACAGAGCATCCTTATGGAGTTTACAACATGTTCTAATATCTAATTCATTGTGAGACATCAAAATAGCATCAATACAAGCTCGAATATCCTTCTCAAGTCACTTGTAGAATAAGCATGAATACATAGTCAACTTTTAGGCTCAATATCTTTGGATGTACTCACTTTCAGATCCTCAAATGAATATATCTACATGCACCTTGTAGTCCTCTACCACTTTTATTTTAACTACATGAGAAAATTCATCTTTTATTGAAAGATATGGTCAAAATAAAGAGTTATGGTAATTAGTTTTATATCCATGAGTTCCACGTTATTCACTAAATCTGTAAATGGTGACCTGATCAAACCTGTATTGCATTGATCTATTTATTGTGCTTCCTATTCTTGAGAAATTCTATATTTGACAAATATATTTATCAATGGTACTACTAAAAAAATAACATTTTGTGTAGTAGTTATATTGCAATACAAATTACCTCCTTTATCAACATCTGAAATTAATGTTTTTCATTTATTTGTAATCCCTAGAATGATTGCCTTTGAATTATATATGTATTCTCCTAAACCAACTAGTTTGAAATTAAAACCACATAAATAATCATCAATGTTCATTGGTATTTCATTTTTATCATCATCATAAGTAGTTTCAGAATCATCATCAATGTCTTTTATAGAAATGAAATTTCTATTTTCTAAATTAACTAGTAAAGGTAATACTCTTACCTCACTCTCTTGTTCTACATTTTTAATTGAGTATTGTGGTTATGAGGTATCATTAGATTGAATCTTCTGATCATTTATACTAGACTCACCAACCTCATATGTGTACATTTTCTCTATAGGTATGGTTTGTGGTGGTGGCACTATAATAGATTGAGTTGCCCCAAACTGTGATTGGTTTTCAATAGTAGACTCTATAGCCTTAGAATATCTGACTACTTGACTATCAGTTTGGCATGTATATAAGTATCCATCATGTAAAAAATTTGACACACCTATGTAAATTAGAAGTTATAACTTCCATTGCAAGTATACAAGGCCTACCCAATAGTAAATTATAGTGCAAATGATTTGGCATTACTGAGAACTAAGTAGATAAACTTTTGGGCCCAAATATAATATCTAAAGTGATGAATCCCAAATCTTGGTGAGGCATATCATTGAATTCTTTGATATAATTATATGTCTTTTGAAGAGAAGTCATATTAATACCCATTGTTTGTAAGAATGTGAGATTGAAAATATTCAACCCTAAACCATTATAAATCAAAACCATTTTCTTTTTGTACTTTTGATTTGAACTTGTATAAACAAAGGTAGATTCTAATCAGTAGTTGATTGTGAATACAAGTCCTCATTGCTAAAATAGATAACATCCTCAATATCTTTCAAAGTGTTGAAAATAGATGCAAATTAAGAAGGCTCTGTGTCACGAGGCATATCTGTTTGATTCAATGTTTGGTATATAATATCCTTGAAAAATTAACTTTATAAATCAATTATAACATGGAAATATTAGCTAGTGTATTCTTTAAATTATTGGAAATATCATATCCTCTTGGCTAATTAACTAGTCTAATTGGATTGGGTTCCAGATGAGGAGGAATTGCTTTAATTTATTCCTCTTACGTTACTTGATGAGGCACTTCATCTCATCTAGTGATAATAGCTCGAACCATAGGGTCTACTATAAGCCTAAGGAAAATAGTAGAGATGATATATGAGTAAAGATAGGTGTGAGGTCTGGTGTAGGAGTAACAAAAGGAACTATATGAGCCCTCTAACATCTAGTAGTAATAGGTATCAACTCAAATTGATCCATACAAAAATAATCATCATAAAACTCTTCCGTATTGAGCTTTTGACCAATATAAGATCTTATATTTTCCCTTAAATTTTACATCCATGATCTTACATACATGTGATATATTTAACATGTTATAGGCAAACAACATGTAAGTAACACCAAGAAGAAATAATAGATAGATTCAATCATGATGATCATGGCGAATATGGAAACCAGAAATATAGAATCTGAAAGATGTTAAAAATATAAGGAAACCCTAAGGGGAGCTAGAGTTTTGGGATATTCAATCAAGAGTCAAGTTCACCAATATATTTTATCAAATTTAGAATATATATGAATTATTTAACTAATTAGACAAACTTCTACATAAAATTAGAATGTTATATATATGCAATAAATGACACAAACTAATTTGGAACTCGCTTTATTTGGAAATATGCTAAAAGGAGAAAATACTAGAAAGGAATAACTTAGCTGGAAAACATGAATGAAGGACTATAAGTGCAACTATGAAATTGACTATGTGGTTCTTTAATAAAGTTGTGAATCAAGAAAAACATTTTTATTTTATCTAGGACAAAGTCACTAAAATTGGATAGGGGCAAACCATTATATTATTCTTATGGAGTGTTTTGTCTGAAGAGTAGAGATAACCAAACTAGAAGTGTGGATCAATCTAAAAGTGAGTTTAGGTTGCTTGGAAAGTTGGATAGGATTGTTTATAATCAGAGTTTGCTTAAGAAGTAAGGGTTGTCAGCATAATAAGTGAAGCAAGGGTAGTAAAGGACTATGGAATCAAGTATGAGCAAAGTATGTATAAGGAGTAGTCACTAGTGCATTGTTTTAACAATAAATGCTAGTTTATGATTCTATGTTATTATAAGGTTTCATGTTGATACAAGCTAAAATGACTAGTTACAAGTGTTGTGATTATTATAATTATTACAGGGATCAAGACTAACCAAACAAGGCTAAAAAAGTGAGAGTGAGTCAAGGAATGCTAGTGCCTCATCACTTGGGGCAAATGAACATAAACAAGGCTACATACTATTTTGTACATTTTTATAAGTTAGTTCACATAAGTTTGTAAGTTGTTATTAGTTATTATATTAAAATTATTATGCATTTTTTCAATAATGATCTTATCCATCTTATAATTTCATTCATATGTTGAAACTTGAAAAAAAATCAACACACATTATATGGCAGGATTAGCTAAATCAATCATTAACAAGATCTATAAAAAAATCTATAAGTATTCCTTATAACTATAATCATATTACAATATTTGGTTGCATAGGGAATACAAATTCTACAGTATTATCATTTTGAACCATGGAAAATGTCATGGATTAATTTATTTGGATATTTTATTTCACAGATATATGATATGATGTATGGCACACAAGGTGTAAATGTAATTTCTATAAATTTCACTAGATGGAGTTTTAACTGAAATCAATGTCTATTTACACATGTTGTATGGTGATCATTTGTTATTAAGTTATTGTAGTCTATTATCATGGTTGTTGATTACAATAGGTTGTATATATGTTTATATTGAATTTGTATTTTATTACAAGATTAGTGCTACGAATTAAGGGCCACTAAACAAGTTTAGGAGTAACTAAAATCCCTTTGATGGAACATCGATGCGTTTAATGAGTGGGCTCATTCTAGGGGATTTGGGTGGGTAAGACATTAGTCATTGTTAACTTATGAAAAAGTGTCATCCACTCATTTTATTGTTAAAAATATTTAATTATATATTTAATAAATTTTAATCTCAAATATTTCATCAATCATTTAATTTATGTTTTCATAGGTCAATAACTAATATGTGGTAGTTGATGATCCTAACTCTAAAGAAGATGATGAGAATGATCTAGAGTGTGATGATCAGTCAATGTATGAATATGGCATAGATGATGAGCTGATAGATGATTATCATGATGGTATCATGATAAATGATTATTGTGATGATATCATGATAGACGATGATCACAATGAGCACTAGGGTCTAGCTAATAGTCATATTTTTTTTAAGTTTATTTTGCGATGGATAATACATAATTTTCACTCCCTCTTTATGGAAACTTATTTATTTTATCATCTATGATATTATATTTTCATGTAATGCAATCATGTATATATCATTTTTTCCAAGTATTTAGTTAAATTAGAATATTTTATTTTAAAATGTTTATATATGTATATAAATTTTTATAAAGGTCCAAAAAAGGGTTTTTTGTTAAATTGCAATATTTTATTTGAAAATGTGTATATTGCATTTAATTCTTTTTAGAGGATCGAAAAAGGGTTACAACCCACTATTTAATATATTATACAAAATAAAACCCTAAATAAATCAGGGAACTTTATTTAAACATGTTGTCACTTTCCTCTAAGAAGGTTCTATAAGCAATATAAATAAAAATGGGAAACATAGCAATAAAAGCATAAATTAACCATCAACATTGGAGTCAAAGACCATCACCATGGGTCCCTACTCCCTTTCCTCATCTTCAAGGTGGAAATAACTAGAGTCTTGACCAAATTAAAATATGCAAAGGTTGTAAAATATATGTCCAGTTTTCCATATATTGCATCTATCTTCTAGATCTTGAAAATATCCTCCACTACAGTGGATTTTAGAAACAACCAAACTTGATCAAGTCAAAAACCCAAGCTAAATCCAAATTGATCCACATATTCATATATTTCATAAGCATTAATTTCCTAAAATAAAATAGTTTTAAAACTAATTAACTAAGCAAATTTGAAGGTTTATAATCCGGGGGTGAACTAACCAAGATTTCTCATGGCCTAGAGTATGCAATCCACCAAGGCACCTTCTCCCATCCCAATAGCCAACTGTGCATGAAACATATTTGTAGTACACCATTTGAGAATATTTTCATCTTTGATATCATCCAATAGAGAATACTTCCATAATTTCAAAGCTTAGTTTGTAGTTAGCCTAGTGGTTTTATCATTCAGGATGTCATGAGTGAATAACTGTCATAATTTTCATCCACAAGCCCAATGAATCATGAATAAACATCCTCCATAAAATACTTGTGAATCATTTCAAAATTATTCTCATTTACAATATTAATTGAGGATTCCTTTTCTTACTCAAGTGAGTGTTTCTTTTGAAAGAAGGCTCGTCACCTCCTTTAAATATTTATTGGTATCCCTATTAGAACACATAAATGCCTTCATCAAACATAAAGCCCATCCTATACTTAAAAGGTATGCTTTTTTTAAATAAAAAAGCTTGTGTGAGCTAGAAAGGGAGCCCAAAGTAAATATCATGACTTTGGGAAGAAATCAAAGTCCTAAAAAAATTAAACCCCTTCCAAAGTTAGATATAGTAATGACAAGAATGACAGTCCTTTCTCAGTGATGAACACTTAGACCATAAAAGATCATCACAAGTGAAAATAACCCTATGTCCATTGAAAGATTGCATGTAGTCACAATTTGAGTGCAAAATGGTAGAAAAATTGTAAGAATAAATGATTTAGTTTAAAATCAAATAAATATATTTCAAGAAAAGGAGAGCACGTAATACCAAACAAACCCAATTTACTATCCTTATAAAGCACTCCAAAAAATTCAAAGCCCATAGCAGTTTCTTACTGAAATTTGAAATAAAAATCACTGAGCACTTTGCAATCCTCTTAATTTTATTTCATAAAAGTAGACTATCAAGGAGGCCAAGACCAAAAATATGAAAGGATAAAAATACATACCTGGGACGCATATCCACCAATGCTCCAATTGCATGCCAAAATGGTCACATAAGTGAAGTGGCAGTGGCTTTTTAGCCTATCAAGCCATAAAATTGATGCCTCAAATGATTTGGCTCATCAATCATGCCACTCATAAATGACAATAAATGATTTTTAAGACTCATAAAATTTATCAGTGTGGGGAGTCTTGGAGATCTCTCTCCAAAATTGCGTAAATATATTCAATCATTATATGATACGACTGAATTTGTAAATCTTTAGTATTTATTTTCTATGCTTCACTCCCAAGTGGTAAAGGAGATTAACAAATTTATTTAAATCACTTTGAGTGTGAAGGATAGTCTAGGAAGAAAACCTTGATAATAGAGACACAATCTGTAATGATGGCAGTCAATTGTTAATGGATACTAGTATTTTATTTTATGGCAATAACTAAGTTTATCCATTTTTTTTTTTTTTCAAGATGAATACCTCACCATAGAGCCTTCACTTTATCAAAATTATTAGTTTTTCCCTAGATCATAAAAAAATAATTGAAGTGACATTCCCTTACTATCTTGAAAAATTTTGCCTGAGTGATCTAGGGGGATACCCACACCAACATGATCAAATGGTCTATAAAATTTTAGAAACTACCCACGCATAGAATATCTCCTTGAGATATTTCTAATGTTAGAATCAAATGGACTCTGTGTGCAAAAATTATTGCCTACTGAAGTAAAATCCAAACAGATAAAAAATATACATAGGGTACAGTGATGATGTTAGCATGGTGATTAGATGTGTATAAGTGGTCTAATTAGGGATTGACACATATACCAATGATATCTTGACGTGTGAAACATCCAAAAATATCTTTAAGACATGCTACAAGTGTTAATCAAAGATTAGTCTTAAGACCAATTCATATGGTGTTGAAACTTTAATTTAAAACATTGTTATTAGAAATTCTTATTATTGTGGGATTGAATCCCACCTAAAATGCATGGAAGCCTTATCCAAGCCTAAAAACAAGGAAATGGAAGGGGGATTTGAATCCCAATGTATTGAATAAAAATATAAATCTTCAACCCATAAAACAAGGGCCTTGGAAACATTTTAAAAGGCTTATTACTATATTTGAAAAAGGGTAGAGAAAAAAACTTATTTTTTAGCCCTTTGAAGGAGAGTAAGTATGAAACAAATAAGTGTCTTTTTATGTAGGAAAGAGTAACTTCCATACACGTGATTATTAAATATACTTCCTAAAGGTAGAGAAGATGTTATCTTTGTATACTAAAGTCATATTTTGGTGTAAACATTATACAAAAAGTGTATTTTGCACCATTTAATAGATCGGTTTGAATGCTTTTTAGACCTACAGATATATCCCACAAAAGGGTGAACTCTATTATTAATTTGGTTTGTATTTTATCTATTTATATTCATTTATATATTGTTTTTAATTAGTATTGACCCTGATTTTTAGCCAAATAAATCAATTTCACATAAAAAGACAAAATAAGAGAATATTGTCATGAGTATCATAAATTGGTAAATGGTGAGAATTTTGAATTAAATAAAAATTCAGATCAAGTTTGGTATCAAAGCAAGTTGATCTAGGATATTTAATGTGGTTTTTGGATTTACAAGTTTTTGTTTTGCATGTTAACCAGGTCTAAGAACAAGCATAGTGAAAGATCACTTAAAGAGTATAACCCAAAAATTAGTGTAAAAATTGTAAGTAAAGAGAAGGATTCATCCTAGGGTAAAACTAGACTCAGAAGTGGCCTTCCATCAATTTTTTATAGATATGAAGAGCATGGTGGAAAAGTTGCATCGCAAAAGGAAGAAGAGGATCGAAGGTGAAAATGAAGGTAAACAAGAGGAGGAACCCTCAACTAGTGGTAAGGGTAAAGGAGAAGAACCTCCTAAATCTCCTCCATCTCCTTACAAACCATCTATTTCTTCCTTTGATAAACAATATAAAGTTTCTAATTCTACTTCTTCCATGGTAAAGCTTGATGTTAAGTTTGATTTGCCAATTTACAATGGAGAGGTTAGTGTAGATAAATTGGATCATTATATGAAGTAGATGGAAGTATATTTTAGGGTTTATAAGATTCACACTAAGTAAAAAAAATAGTTAGCTACTCTTCAGTTGGGTGGTACAACACTCATTTGGTGGGAGAGTAAGGCACAAGAAGATCTCCTAAAATTGGTTAAGTGATTTCTTCTTGGGTTGATTTGTTTTTGTATTGAAAAATCATTTTTATCCTTTGGGTTATATACAACAAACTACTATGGATTGGAAAATTTTAAGGAAAACTAAGGGTCAAAGTGTACAAGACTACAATTAAGAGTCTATAAATAAGGATTGGGTGTTAGGCATTCCTCTTTACACTCAAGAAACTCTTTTGAAATGTATTGGTGGGTTACATAGTTATTTGAGGCATGAAATACTCATGTTTAACCATGATAATATTGATGAGGTTTGTTTCTAAACTACCCATATTGAATAAAGGGGTAAAGTGAACAAGGATAGGGAACATTTCACAAAGAAACCAAGTAATTACCTGAAATCAAAGATAAAGGAAAGGGCAAGATGAAACATACTTCCACGATCAAGAAAGAGGATGGGAAGCCTTTTTTATCTCATTTCAAGAGAGAAGGCCATGAAGATGCTAAGTGTTTTAAGATCTACATAGAACATAAAACGTAAGCCAAAATGGTTTGGGAACAAGAAAGGTAAGAAGACTACAAAAATAATACAATAAGATCTCAGCTCTAATTCTAGTTATGAGACCAAATTCACCACTATGGGCATGCAAGGTTTATCATCTTCCTCTTCTATCACTAAATATATTAATTCTCATTCTTCTTTAAATTTTAAATATATACATGATGAAAATAAAAGAAGTGGGATTTTCCACATTGGATTAATTTATAAGCATATAAGGATAGATACTCTTTTTGATAGTGGATCTCAAGCTAATCCCATTTCTAAAGAAGTTGTGAACATATTAGGACTTACTACTACACTAGATCATAATCCATACCCTTGGGGATGGGTGTGTGATGGTGCTAAATTAAAAGTCACTAAAACATGCAGAATGAAATTTACAATCACCTCTAAATTCATTGATGAGGTAGAGTTAGATGTGGTTCCACTTGATATTTGTGGTATTGTGCTTGGAAGTCCTTATTTGTATGATATAAAATAAATCTTCTATATGGAAGACAATAAATATTTTATTATAAAAGATAGGGTTGAATACATTGTAAGATCCCATCGGATAAAGGCAAACTTATATCTTGTATCTATAGGTCAAATAAAAAAGCTTGTCAATGCAAGCAAGAACTTTACATTCATGATTGTAAAAGCCAAGGATGATGATAAATCCAAGGCTCTATAAGCATGTGATCCTAAATATAATAATGAAATATTTAATATTGTGTCTAACTATGATGATGGTTTTTAAGATCCACAAGGTTTAGCTCCTAAAAGGCATATTCAACATGAAATACAACTACAACAAGATGCATATGTTCTTAATATCGGCATGTACAAGTTGTATGTGGTAGAGAATGAATAAATAAAGAAGCAAGTTCAAGAGTTACTCAAGAAAGGGGTCATTCGGCTAAGCACTTCTCCATGCGGTTCACCAAATATTTTGTTTCCAAAGAAATATGACATTTGGCAGATGTGTTTGGATTTATGAGCACTAAACAAAATCCTGGTTAAAAACTACTGCCCTCTTCCTAGCATTGATGATCTTTTAGATCATTTGAAAAAAATTATTTGTTTCATTAAGTTAAAATTAAGAATTGGTTATAACCAAGTTATAATTAATGAAGATGATATTTGGAAAACTACTTTCAAAACTAAGCAAGTCTTTCTGAGTGGCTTGTTATGCCTTTTGGACTTTGTAATGCACCTGCCACTTTCATGTGGTTTATGAATGATGTATTTAGGTCATTCATAGATGATTTTGTAATAGTTTACTTAGATGATATTTTTATTTTTATTAAAACTTGGGAATATCATGTAAATCATATTATGAAAGTATTAGAAACTTTACAAAGGGAGAAATTATATCTAAAGATGTCTAAATGTGAATTTGGCAAAACATCTTTATTATACTTAGGCTATGTAGTAGGAAGTGGTGAATTAAAAATTGATCCCTCTAAATTTTATGCCATAACAAAATAGCCTAAACATAATGATGTAACTATAGCTAGAAGCTTCCTTGGGGTAGTCTAATATTGGAGGAAGATTATCACTAACTTTTCATTGATTACATCTCCTTTTCATGCTTTGACAAGTACTAAATAGGTCTTTAAGTGGGAAGGAAAGCATCAAAAAGCTTGTGGCATGCTAAAATAAAATATAAGCATAGCCCTGGTGTTATCACTTCCATATTTATGATAGCCATTCAAGATTAAAATTGATGCAATTGATAATGCCATGGGTGCAATTTTTATGGAGAAGTGAAAGCTTATTTGTTACCATTCTAAAAAATTCACAATTTTAGTAAGGGGATATCCTACCTATGATAAAGAGTTGTATTCTTTAGTTCAAAGTGTGAAAAAATATAACCATGACTTAATGGGAAAAGAGAAAATCATCCAAATGGATCAATAGCCTTTGCAATATCTCTAATCATAGTTAAAGCTACAATAATCAAGGAACTTTTGTTGGATGGTGTTTTTAAAATATTTCATCTCATGATCAGGGATTAAAAAGGTACACAAAATAAGGTATTTTATATGCTTTCAAGACTTCCTATTGAAGTATATATTCTTTTGTAACATATTTCTTTGATGCATGAAAATTATAAAGAACAATATGCTAGAGATGTTGACTTTAAGTATGTTTATCAAGATCTAGCTCATGGAAAGTAGGTAGAAGAATTAGACTATCACATTCATGATGGATTATTATATCATCTTGGTAATTTATGCATTACACAAGATGAAAGAGTCCATGTGATTAGAGAATCTAATACTTCTCTTTTTTAGGTCATTTTAGCATTGGGAAAATAGTTGCATAGTTGTAAAGAGATTGTTATTGGCTTTAGATGTATCCAAATATGTAAAAGGTTATATTTTTTGTATCACTAGAAAGCCTAGTAATAGGAATTTGGGCTTGTATAACTCACTTTATGTGCCAACCCATCCATGGGAGAGTTTTTCTATGGACTTTGTGGGTGGCTTGCCTATGTCTAGAAAGAATCATGACTATTTGTAAGTGGTTGTGGATAGATTTAGCAAAATGAGTGTTTTGGTGCCCTATAAGAAAAATATCATAGATGAGGAGACTACACAATTATGCTTCAACAATGTTTGGGTTTGTTTTGGTTTACCCACATCTATTATTTATGATCAAGATTATTGGTTCATTGGTAAATTTTTTTTAGCTTTGAGGGGCTATATCGACATGAAACTCAAGAACAGTATTGCATTTCATCAACAAACTAACAATCAAACAAAAGTATTCAATTGTATAGTGGTTCATTTACTCCAAGTATATTTTAACAATCATCCCAAGCTTTGGGATGAAAACTTGAGTTATGTGCAACATGCTTATAATCATGCCATACATTCTTATATAGGTAAATCTCCTTTTGAGACTTGTTTCAATCATTTGCCTAAGTCTCCCTTGATATTAAATGGTTATGCAATTCATTTTGAGGGACATGGTTATCCTCTATTACATACCAAATCAAAATAATTACTTATTTAGATCATATTTATCTCCATAATAGACCAATTAATCATTTCATTCAATCATATCCCTAATTTGGGCCTATAGAGTTCTGTGAACATAATTAAAACTACACAATGTTAATTGGGGCACACTTAACCCTGATTGCTTCTATGATCAAATAAAAATGTGTCTTTTTATGAAAACACGGGTAAATTGATTCAATCATAAACCAATTGGATCTATGTGAGCCTCAAATTATGTTTTATTCTTTCAATTAAGTTTTCAGGGCTTGATTGGATATTTTGAGCCTTGCAAGTCTATTTATGACTATACAATGTTATGTCACCCTCACTTATTCCTGATTAAGTTAATGTTTTAAATAGTATTCATTTGGTTAAATCACATATATAATTTGGAATTATTTTTTCCTATGAATCTAATTAAAAATACACACTATGTCCTAAAATAACATTGCATAGTAATAATTAGGTTCAAGGGATTGATTGGCCCATTTGATATCTATGAAGCTAATTCTTACAATACAATGTGATTTGGGGTTCACTTAGAGCAAAACACATACCATGATTGAATCAACTAATTTATTATTTAAGTATGGTATGTAGTTGGGGCCAATCAATCCTAAATTGAAATGTAATGGACCTAATTAGTTTCACTAGGTGTACATGGCCCCAATTGCATAAAATATTAAACTAATTGCTCAATTAAGTCAACATGATACATAATTGAGTATAATCAAGATGAATTTAATTTATACTATTTTAATTCATGTCATGGGTTATTATTGGCCCTAATTGTGTACATGATTGGCCTTGTCAACCTATTTGAAAATAAACAGCGTGGTCTAGGCTCACTTGGACCTAATTGAGTCTATGATTGAGGCAATCACCACACATGGAAACATGGTTCAATCATAGACTTAATCATGAAATAATGTGCCCCATATCACATTATATAATATAAATTAATTTCATGGAGATTGATAGGCCCTTATTTCACATGTGATTGAAAGAAACATGTGATTGGTACAATCACAGACTTAATTGAGGCTAAGTAAGACCAAATCACACTACATAGTTACAATTAGATTCATGGTGCTCTATTTCTCTAAGTGTATCAAAATAACCCAAAATTTATACCATTTGAAACAATCACATAATTGATTTGATATGATATACAATTGGGGTCAATCAACCTAGTAAGCCCATTTGTTGGCATTTAATGTTATATGGGAATTGCGTGGTCCCAATAATATGCAATATAAAAATAATCTAGTGATTACTCATTTCGATCAATCATAGGTGAAATTGGGCCCTATAGATACCCATACATCTAATTATAACTATAAATTGTGATATAGAGTTAAGCAAGCACCCATTGAGTACATTTTTGGACGGAAATGAATCACTCTGATAAGGGGAACATTTAGGCCCATTTAAGTATGTGATTGAAAAAAATTGAATGGTTTGATATACAATGCAATTACGGCCAAGTGAGCCTTGTATAACCAAGATTAAACTAATTAATCAATTATTTCAACATGGTATGCAACTGAGGGAAATTTAGCTTTCGTATTACTTTAGATCATTTAAACTCATTATATAGGGAATTGTTAGTACTAATTACGTATCAAGATTGAGATAATTAATCTATTATTTTACATGGTAAAAAATTAGGCCTAATTAATCCCTGATTAACATTACATAGGTCAAAATTCATTGCATGGGGCATAATGGCGCAAATTATTTAGCATATTAAGCTAACTAATCAACTATTTATACACAGACTCAATTGCGACCATGAATAAAAGCCCCACATAAAATTTCATTATTGCAATTTTGTTTTATGGACTTGATTGGGATAATTAAAACATATGAACCTCAATTCGATTATGAAATGTGATTTTCACCTCACCTTGCCCTACTTGAGTCTATGATCAAACTAGTAACTCTAATTTCTAAACCAAAGACACAATTGGGACATATCAAGTGATTATTTTTATCACAAACTCAATCTTATTATTTTTTTTTATCATATAATCAATTAGAGATAATTGAGAACCAAATCCCTATTCATTTTGGTAATCAAAATCATGGGGATTAATGGCTCAATTAAGCCTTGTGAATCAAATTGTGACAATGAAATTTGATTTGTGGCTCACTTTCTTGGCCCCAAATGAGTGTGTTCAAACATATTACTCAATTTTTTTGATCATAGACATGATTGAGGTGTGTCAAGTGATTCATTCATTCAAAAACTCAATCGAGTGATTGGTTGGATCATGGAATCAATTGGAGCCTAGTGATCCATGCATCACAATAAATTATTTAAAATAGATTCATGGACATCAATTAGAGCAATCCAACCTCATAACCTTTTTAGTAAAAATCACATAATATTATAACATTTATATCTATGGGGATAAATTAGCCATAAATTTGCATCCTTGATTGATCTAATCAAATAATTACTAGTTCAATTAGTGATATAATAGGGGCCAACATAGATGAAACTCACATTCTATATGTATAACTAGGTTTAAGGGATTCATTTCACCATAAAAAAAATCACTGATCAATATAATCGATTGATATTTCCTGTTAGTGATAAAAGTGTGGAATATCCAACTAGTTTATGATTCAAGGAAAAATATATCGTACAATTGAATAAAGAGAGGTATCCTTAAGGATCCTATCACAATTAAAACTTGGAATGTTTTAACCTTGTAAAATCTCAAAAATTATAAATGTGAATGCTTATGCGATTGATATTCTTGAATATTTAGATATTAGACTCAATTTTAATATGGTTGACCTTTATCCACATGAGACAAAAGGTTGAATTATGGCCTACAAGATTGAAGGTCAAATAATTGACTGTAAAATTTCCTAAGAAAATGAGAAAACAAATTCAGAAAGTTATATGTATCAAAATAGCTAACACAATATCCTATGCATATAATATGTATTTAGTTAAATTGGTGGGCCTATTAAATTCATACAACTCATGAATTACTAAATATAAATTAATTAAATCTAACAAAACATTATTTTATAGCAGCTCTTGAATAAGACGTTGAGAATTATTTGGGCCACAACCAACTAACATTAACTAGTCAACACTAGTTTTATTATACAGTGTTATCAGGTTTGCATGTTCTTATTCATGAACACAGGATTTAGATGCCACACTTATAATAAAAATAAGATATTTAATGAGAGGAATTATAATAAAAATAAAAATGACCAATGATCATCATTTGAAGCTTTGAAATTTTGGAAAGACTATCAAAAACTATGATAACTTCTCTTTAAATAAAAATAAAACTGACCAAGGGTCATTGGTATCAGTTCATGTTGAAAATTTCAAACTCTTAGTTTGTAAAGAATACATGCATACAATGATTTATAAATTTCATAGATAAGGCACATGCAGTGAATTTATTAACAAAAGAATTTTTTTATAAAAAGAAGTTCTTTCCATAACAAATTTTCAATGATTTTTTCGGTTGGCTATATACCAATCAAAGAGTATATATTAGGAATAAATATGGATTAAATAAATAAATTGTAAAATATTAAGGAGTATTTTTATAATAATTTATATTAGGAATAAATATGAATTAAATAAATTTTAAAAGCCTAAGAAGTCATTACAATTTTTTTAATATCATTTTATACATTTCCATTTTTTTCGTTAGCATGGTTGAGTGTAGAGTTGGAATTTAAACTTAACCTTTCCTTTGACTTTAAAATTTTTTAAATGGGACCTTTAAATAAATAAATAAATTATAAGGACTCTTTCCAAAAAAATTAATATTATTTTATACATATCCATTTTACTCATTATCATCGATGAGTGTAAACCTTGAATTTCATCTTAACATTGCCCATGAATTTAAAATTTATTGAATGTGACCTCTTTTAAAGAACTGCAACTTACAAATTGTTAATACGAATTTACATGTTATTCATATTTACATTCTTATTAATATTAAGTTATTTTAATATATTTATAACAATTATTAATTCAAAAGTATATTGAATATCGACCACCAATTTTCAAATAGGATGATGACATAGTGATTTAAAATCAGTGAGTTAGTTTATACATTTAATTTTGGGATTGGGGGATCCACACATGATCTAGAATGCAAGCAGGGTTTTAGTTCCTATACCTCTACTTTGTCAAGCTACCAATTGTATGTCCTCCACTATGGATAGCTTGAACGATTATGGGATTTAAACCTAGTATGTCAATCTACAAATATATCCACTCTAGTCATTAGACTAAAAGCGAGGGGATAATAAATAAAAATATGCACACATTTAGAAGATGCTTAGATATAACATTTACATATCTATTAATTAATTTAATTTGTTTGAATTGGTCAACCTCTCTCGATTACGTAAGTTTTTTATATTATTAAAAATGCATTTTACATAAGAATCCTACCCTTTACAATAATTATAAAAGCATGGTCAATAAATCCAAATAATACAATAGTTCCTGGAATAAAGATCAAAAGGCTACACAACACTAAAATAATAGTAAAAACATGACAACTACAGCTGAAATAAACTACACCAATAAAAAACTAAAACCCTTTGAAATCATTTTCCTTTTGAGACCTGAGGGTCATATTCATATGTTCTAACTCATTCTTACCTTTTTCTTTCATTTTGTTTCTCACCATTGTCCACTCTCCTCCTTCCCCTAAGTAAGGAGAAATGAGAATGTAAACTTAAAGATCATCGTCCGATTTAGGATTCGGTAAAGGAATCCTAGCTAACGAAACTTCACCATAAAATTTAGACTTTAATGGAGTCCTGGCCTTTAACCCTTTGCTAGATTCACATTTAGAGTCCTTTTAGAAATCCTTGATTGAAAATTCCCCATATGGATCTAAAAATTCCATAGGAATTTCTAAGACCATTTTTGGGGCTTCACTTTCTTGTTCACTCATAATTTCCTTGTTTTCTTGTAATGTTCAAAATTCAAGATTATCATCCTTCCACCAAGTATTTCCCTTAATTTATTTACTGTACAAAAAATTGTTAATTAAATGATCATTTACAAAACATCTATGACATCTGAAGGGTAAACCTTCATAGTCAATAGTTTACAACCATTTTCAATCCCCAATTTGTAGTTCAACATATGTATGGAGATATTTAGAGATGTCAAACTCAAAAATCATCCTAGCATAGGTTGCATGCCACATTTCATCTATTTTTGGATCTACATCAATAAAAACTCCCAATGAATTCCTAATAACTTGAAGAAAATAAATATTCCAATACTAGAAGAGAAAATGGGGTGATCGTGTCTAGATCACTAATAATAAAAAAATATATTTAGCAATTCTATGTTTAAATAATTGGAAATGAAATGACTAATCATATATGTCCCATCAAGGTTTTACTTTCGTACTTGTGCATGAATCATCATCCTTAAAACTTAGAACAATTATGACAATTATGATATCAAGGTTTTAATTTCATAGTCTCATTTATGTAAAAACATAGAATTTTATAAAATACGTGCAACTTGTTAAATTTATTTGTCAAAAAAATCTCAATAGCTGATCATAGGGAGTAATTAATGCTGAAAATTGATAAGTTTGACCCAGTTGGTGCAACTTGTAATCTCACAGTAGACAAAATAAAACCATTACACGTTGGGATGATAAATTGGTGGGAGGTATTCATAAGACCATTATATTTTAAGTATTATAGTTTGGAACATAAGTTTATGTGTTGATTTAAATCCCTAACCTCTCTAAACTAAAAACATGTGCCTGACTCTTTCTTAATATAATTAGGTTTGTCATGGTTCACATCATGTTATATAGTTACAATCAAATTTGTATGGCATTATTAGTCAAACTTATTTCCATGATTTAACTAATCGATTAATTATTTTTAGTTATAGACATAATTGGGCCCAATTAAGCCCCATATCATATTATATAGTCGTAATTACATTCAAATGGATTGATAAGAAAAATATATATCCCTAATTGAATGTATCGATTAATTGGTTCAATTACAGACTCTATTGGTTGATAATTTATCCCTTGATCAGATTATATAGTTGAAATCTATAAACAAACCTGATTGAGTCCATGACATTAGATCACATTACTCATGGGTGAGTGCAAGCTAATGATATGATGAAAAGGGCCCTTAAATGACAATGAAATTTTAGAAAAATAAGCATACCTAAACTTGAATTGATTATTTGAGGATCTTCTAAAAATCATTTCCACACAGTTTAAATGTATAAAGTAGTAGCATTTTGAATGAAGTTTATGTGAATATAATTTTTTCAATTAAATAAAAAAAATAGATGAATATTTCCAATTTTAATGTAGCCCAATATATAGTTTTTATAGTGCGATAAAAATGATGGCATGTCTTCTAAGCCCTTAGAAAAATAAATGAATGATTTTTTTTTTTTAATGTAGGTATGTGGAGTACTCAAATGCTATTGAACTTGTACATTTTTCTTCTTCAAGTTTAATAAATAGTTTTAATTTTATTAAGTATTTAATTGAGCACTTACAAAAATGAAATATCATTCATTTATCAAGGCAAATTTGATATTTATGTGTGTGTGTGTGTGCGCGCGTGTGTGTAGTTTTAATTTTATATTATAGCTGTTGAAGTGTATTGAAGGTGGTCATGTGTAGAGTAGATTTGAATCAAATACTATACTATTTTGATAGCTAATTTCAACATTATTTATTTTCAAATAAGCAAGTCTTCCTCTACATACATTAGGGATCATTATGATAATAGGATGATTTTGAGTTTAGTATCTTGGTAATCACAAAAATGTAAAGTATTGTAAAGTGTAGAACATAGTGGAGAAGAGGAAACATTTACTCATTTTTGTTGTAGTTTCATCATATTTAGTATTTCCAAGGTAGGTCTTATGTATTTGTACTTGATTTTATTACTTGAATTTTTCAAATACATTGTAACGAGTTAACACATCAAACACTTAAGTAAGATCAATAATCATGTACCACATGAATGGTACTTGTTCTAAAAGTTTAACAAACTTCACATTCATTTTCAACTTCTATGTAAATACATCAAATTATAGTAATGTATGGAGTATTAGCATGTTTGGAATGTGAATGGTAGTTTTCAATTTACATAACATGTGGGAATTTCATGTGAAGGGATTCATAAAGAATTGTATGCTCAAAATGACAGTTAAAAAGATAGAATATGTCTTTTTATAACATTTTGGTGGTTATTCCATGGCATAGAACTTAGGGAAAACTCCTTGTTAAGGAAGTGATTCATGTTGATTAAGCTTAGTGTATAATATCGACATAATTTATGGGTCAAAATTTATAGGCAAAACAATGAGGACTGATTCCTTTGTGGTGGTTCACATCACGTTATATAGTTACAATTAGATTTGTATGACATTATTAGTCAAAATTATGTCCCTTATTGAAATAATGGATTAATTGGTTTAATTATAGACATAATTGGGTCCAATTGAGCCCCATATCATATTATATAGTCCCAATTACATTCAAATGGCTTGATATGAAAACTATATATTCCTAATTGAACATTTTGATTAATTGGGTCAATTACAGACTCTATTGGTTAATAATTTATCCCTTGATCAGATTATATAGTTGAAATCCATAAACAAACCCAATTGAGTCCATGACATTAGATCACATTACTCATGGGTGAGTGCAAGCTAATGATATGATGAAAAGGGCCCTTAAGTGACAATGAAATTTAAGAAAAATAAGCATACCTAAACTTGAATTGATGATTTGAAGGTCTTCTAAAAATCATTTCCACATAGTGTAAACATATAAAGTAGTAGCATTTTCAATGAAGTTTATTTGAATATAATTTTTTTCAATTAAATAAAAAAATAGATGAATATTTATAATTTTAATGTAGCATAATATATAGTTTCTATAGTGTGATAAATAATGACCACATGTCTACCAAGCCTTTAAAAAATAAATGAATGATTATTTTTTTTAAATGTAGGTATGTGGAGGACTCAAATGCTAATGTTTGTACATTTTTCTTCTTCAAGTTTAATAAATAGTTGTAGTTTTAGTAATTATTTAACTGATCACTTACAAAAATGAAATATCATTCATTTGTCAAGGTAATTTGATGTGTGTGTGTGTGTGTGTGTGTGTATATATATATATATATATATATATATATATATATATATATATATATATATATATATATATATATATATATATATATATATATATATATATGCTTTAGATTATAGCCATTGAAATGTATTGAAGGTGCTCATGTGTAGAGCAGATCTGAATTAAATACTATACTATTTTGATGGTTAATTTCAATAGTATTTCTTCTCAAAGAAACAAGTCTTCATCTACATACATTAGGGATCATTATGAGAATAGGATGCTTTTGAGTTTAGTGTCTTGGTAATCATAAAAAGGTAAAGTATTGTAAAGTGTAAAACATTGTGGAGAAGAGGAAACATGGATTCATTTTTGTTGTAGTTTTATCATATTTAGTATCTCCAAGGTAGGTCTTATGTATTTGTATTTGATTTTATTACTTGAATTTTTCAAATACCTTGCAACTATTCTAACACATCAAACACTTAAGTAAGCTCAATAATCATCTACCACATGAATGGTACTTATTATTAAAGTTTAACAACCTTCACATTCATTTTGAACTTCTATGTAAAAACATCAAATTATAGTCATGTATGGAGTATTAGCATGTTTAGAATGTGAATGGTATTATGTAATTTACATAACATGTGGGAATTTCATGTGAAGGATTTCATGAAGAATTGTATGCTCAAGATGACAGTAAAAAAGCTAGAATATGTCTTGTTATAGCATTTTGGTGGTTGTTCCATGGCGTAGAACTTAGGTAAAGCTCCTTTTTAGGGAAGTGATTCATGTTGATGAAGCTTAGTGTAGAATATCCACGTAATTTATAGGTCAAGTAATAAGTTATGGTACACTTTATTATATCCATTGAAGTGTACTGAAGGCAGTCATGTGAAGAGCATATCTAAATTAAACACAATACTAATTTGATGGCTAATTTTAATAATATTTCTTTTCAAAGAAGCAATTCTTCCTCTAAATACATCAGGGATCATTATGCAAGTAGCATGATTTTGAGGTTAGTGTCTTGGTAATCCCAAAAAGGTAAAATATTGTAAAGTGCACAACATAGTGGAGATGAGGAAACATGGATTCATTTTTGTTGTATCTTTATCATATTTAGTGTCTCCAAGGTAGGTCTTATGTATTTGTGTTTGATTTTTTTACTTGAATTTTTTTAATACCTTGAAACTATTCTAACACATCAAACACTCAAGTAATCTCAAGAATCATCTACCACATGAATAATACTTCTTTTTAAAGTTAAACAAACTTCACATTCATTTTGAACTTCTATGTAAAGATGTCAAATTGTAGTCATGTATGGAGTATTAGCATGTTTAAAATGTGAATGGTAGTATGAAATTTATGTAACATGTGGGAATTTCATGTGAAGGGTTGCACAAATAATTGTATGCTCAAGATGACAATAAAAAAGTTATAATATGTCTTGTAATAGCATTTTGGTGGTTGTTCCATGGCATAGAACTTAGGGGAAATCCTTTCTTAAGTATGTGATTCATGTTGATGAAGCTTACTATAGAATATCCACGTAATTTATGGGCCAAGTAAAAATTTATGGCACACTTTAAGAAAGAGATGTATCCGTAAGGATCATATTAGAAATTCAATCCTAGAAAGTTTGGACCTTGAAAAGTCTCAAAATGTATAAATGAGAATGCTTATTCGATTGATCTCCCTAAATATTTTGACATAATTCTCTTTTTTATTATGGTAGACATTTACCCACATGAGTCAAAATTTTGAATTATGAACTAGAGGCTCAGTAGGTTGAATAATGGAGAAAAACATATCCGAAGAAAAAAAGTGGGCAAATCAAGAGAGTTATAGGAAGTAAAATTTATATGGAAAGATATTATACATACAAGTTTTATTTAGATAAATAGGTGTGCCTACTAAATTCATACAATTCATTAATTATTAAATTTGAACTAATGAAATATATCAAAACATGATTTTATAATAGCTCTAGACTACAAGGTTGAGAATTATTTCAGCTAAAAGAAGATGATGTAACCAACTGACAGTGGCAATTCAACATAAAATTTATTATATAGTGTTATCAGGCTGAGATGTTCATGTTCACAAATAGGGGATTTAGATATCAAGTGGGCAAATCTATCTGAATAATTAAAGCCAAGAATTATTAAAAAAAATAAAAAAAACTAGTAGTTGCAATTAATATTATACATTTGGTAAGATTGCATTGTTTTTTAATTTATACTTTGTGTGAAAATAAGAAAAGGAGTTGTTGAGCAGTTGGAAAAATGGAGAAAAAAATTTCTCATTCTGGTGTCATGAATATAATTGTGGGTTGTGTCTTATTTTATGCATTCTCCAAAGTTGTTTTAATTGCTTAATATATGGGATTTATAATTGATATTTATCTTGACTCAATTCACTTTAATTAATGGGTTCCTGTACCCAAAATTTTGAAGTTGATTATTTGATTAGTTACCCTCTATACTATGTAGAGTAGATTTTTTAGACTATTTCCAAGTTTTTCTTAGCATTTGGAAAAACATTATCAAAGTGTATCTTCATAGTAATTAGCTCCAGTAAGGGCATTTAAAGATTTGATAATTGATTGTTGCTCATTTTGAGAGTAATTATTTTTATTTTTAATTTTTTTTAGCAGTTAAATGTAGTATGGTGGGAAATTATGTAAAGAAAAATTTACAATAATCTCCTTATAGTTTTATAAGATCAATTTTATTAAAGTTATTGCATCAAATTTTCTAAACCTTTCATTCTAGAATGTGTTGAGTGATGATTATATAGAAGGCAATGGGACCAGAATAATTAATATGTAGGAAGGACTGTGAACGGATATAGATGTTCATGTGATGATTATAAATGTAAACAATCCAATGGAGATATAGATAGGTTTTCTCATTGAGAAAAATATTTTTTCTAAAATAATAATGGGCTTGATATGACAAAATATGTCCCACATAACTAATTTCAAGTATTTTTTGGTACGTGACTTTCCATTAGAACATATTGAATCACATATTACAATAATTTGTTGCAATCATGTTTTTCGGAAATAATAGTGGGCTTGATATGACATAATTTTCTCACGTATAACTAATTTCAAGTGTTTTGTTGTACAGGGCTTTCCATTAAAATATATTGATTCACTTTTTACAATAATTTGTTGCAATTGTGTTTAGAGTGCTAAAGTAAAATGTTTCCAGATTTAATATTAATGGTCTATATTTTGTGGATTCCATAGAACAAATAGTATTAAGATGAAATCATAATCTATAACAAATGTTTTGCAACGAGAATATAAATTAAAAAGAAATTAACAAAGCTCGCATATTAATAAAATTGTTATTTGTTTTTTAATGTTGATTTTAGTTCAGCCTTATTTTTTGTTCTCGCATGGGTTTTCAGTCGGATTTCAGTCGGATCATTTCCTAGAGCATAGAGTTTAAGCTATGAAAACCAACCAACTGCTTTGTGTTGTAACCTTCATGTATTATTTTTTTTTTGTAATATATAATATTATGAAGTGTTCCAATAGTAATAAATAAAAATGTCAGCATTAGAATGAAATGTCAATATTTTATTTTTATTAGATTAAGAGTAGTATATTACGTGAATCAAATGATTCACCAGTACATATCATATTTCATAGCAGAGTTGTTCAAATTTGAGCATGTGAGAGTAAAACAAATTTACGACAACATCTATGCTACGATTTTTGGCATAGGAAGGAATCATTAAAACCATCCCATCGATGGGATTGAGGGAAGGGCCAATGAAAAGCGGTTTTCCCCAGCCAAAATCTAATTCATAGATAGGAAAGTTCACCCAGCTGGACACCAGCAAGTTAGAGCCGCAGGTATGAGTTGAAGTGAAGGGTTCTTTTTTACCGAAATTTGATAGATTCAACTCTATAAAATCTATGGAGGAATGTATGTAGTGTTCATCCACATTTGCTATGGCCTTGTGGATCAAACTCTCCAGTTGTTGATCTGCAACCTGTTTCATTGTCATTGTACAAGTAGCGCCTGAGATAGCATTGCCAAAGTATTCTGCAGGTGAAGGGGGATAAATCCTATTTCGTCCATTCATAGAAATAAAAGCGGTTGTCATGGCTTCTTCATCTGGTCCTCGAGTTGCAGAAATGCATTTCCAGAGACGGACAAGGAGACTTTCAAATGTGGTGTAGGGAAGGAGCGTTCCGTCCCTGGTGGTGGAGGCCTTTTGCTTGACCTACTTCAACACATTCACACTGAAATGAAATGTTTTTGAGAGAAGAGCATCAGATCCTTCACCTTGTGGTAAATAAAAGGGATCTTGAAACTCGGTATGAGGAAAGATGGTTCCGGGCGGAGTCCTAGCTGGCAAAAGGGAACGGTCACGGACAGGAAGGGAGTCAACCTTAAGACCTCTAACTGTTTGGCTCCACGCAGTCATGAAGGCAGTCATTCCAAATCCATCTGTAACATGGTGATGAAAGGCTATGCCTATTACCAATCCCCCACACTGAAACCTCGTAAACTGCAGTAATAATAAAAGATATAGAGTTAAAAAAGGAAAAGACCGAAAATAACAGATGTGGCAAATAAATAAACTGTTAGATTTATGGTTTTTCAGAATTTCTATTTGTTGGCAAAATTTGGTATTACATTGTTTAATTAGGTTAATTATGTAGTTCGGCGATCTGTTACAGCCGCAGTTGTGGGATTGTTGGCATAACGATTAGAGCATTGTTAGCATAGTGCTTAAGCTTGTATTTAGCATCAGTTTAGTGGGTCAATTAATTAGTTGACAGTTATCACAGGTATAACTACTTTGCATTGTATTTAAAGAACCTATTATTGATCAATATTATCAATTAACAATTCCGCACCATTGAAGCATTTTGTTCTGCATTGTTCATCATACTTATTTAATATATAATATTAAAATTGGCATCAATTTTAAGCATAACTATTAAGTAGTAAATCCAAAGCTACATGATAATTTATGACATCTTAAATCCAATGCTGCATAATGATTTATGGCATCTTAAATCTAACATTGCATAATATATATAAAAGTGGCATTGCTTCCTTGAAAGTATTCTTACCTAGACAAGTCCCCATATGCGGTTGCCTCTATATAAACCATGCCCTCATTCGTAAGACAAATAGCTGCCCAACCGGTAGCATCGTTGCCAAGTCTGCCTGCCCATTCTGTTAGAATAACCAAAATAATTTCTCCTGTTTGCATGCAGATATGAAGACTAATTGGCAGATATATTCACAAAGGCATTAGCAAAGGAGAGTTTTGATTATCTAAGACAAAATTTAGGCATTGTAAATGGTCAAATAATCAATTTTAGAAATTAAAGGGGAGTTTTAGAATAACCAAAATAATTTCTCTCGTTTGCATGCATGCGGTGGAGAAAACTAGGAAAATAGATAAATTTCAGTTCAGTTTTATTTTGCATAAAATAAGTGTTCGTAGGAATTAAATAAACACAGTTTGCATGTGTAGTTGAATTGTCACTAATAATAGAGTTGAGTTTAGTTAAGATAATCTATTGTTTTATTCTACCGCAGTCCTCTATTTAAAGAGGGTTTTGTAATCATTTGGAAGTGTGAGAAAAAGTTGAATAAATTTTTGTATTGTTGTAGCAATTATATACTATTGTTTTGTTTGTTTCCTCTATTTTGTCATCGATAATTAATGTAAACGCTGTAGCTTTATTTATGCATCTTGTTTTCTATTGTCTTTGCCTTTTTAATAAACTGGTATCAGAGCCAAGTTGGAGACAAGATCCAGGGAGGAGAATTGCTTTTGTTTTTTGTTTGTTGCGCAATAACAGAGGGCAAGAAAAGATTGTTTTTAAGAGAGAAAAGTGCAGCAGAGGAACACAGTGACTTAGGAGAAGGACGAAATAGAGAATAGTGATGGAAAAGATTCATAAAAGAAGAGACTAGTGCCTTGATCTTTCAACCGTCACAAATTGGTATTAAAAAAGAAGCGCAAAAGTAGTTGTTTGGTCAGTGGAAGATCAATAAGAGTCACTGCAGCCTAGAGAAGACCCAGATAGTAGGAGATCACTACTGTGAAGAGGTTCGTTGAAAGACCCAGTGTGAGAGCCCAAAGATATAATCTTGGGAAGCTACGGCGGTTTGTGTAGCTACTTGAAAAGGAGATCCAAGCCTGCAAAGGGCCAGCATAGCCATTAGTAGAAGAAGTCAAAGAGTCACAAATTAGTCGCTAAGTAGAAATTTAAAGAAGTTATTGTTCTTTCTAAAAAGTTTAGCTTGAGACATGGCAATAAACAACAACATTTCTCAGCCCCAGATTCCCATTTTCAATGGTAAGAATTATGATTTTTGGGCAATTAAAATGAGAACATTGTTTTGCTCACAAGATATTTGAGATTTGGTAGAAAATGCCTTTGTAAAACCACAGGATGAGGCTACCCATCAAGCATTAACTCGAGCACAAAAGGAAGAGCTTAAAGAAAATAAGAAAAAGGATGCAAAAGCTCTATTCCTAATCCAACAAGCAATGGATGAATCCATTTTTTCTAGAGTCGCAATAGCAATGAGATCCAAGTCAGCATGAAAAATTTTGGAGACTACCTATAAAGTTAATACAAAGGTGAAAGTAGCTAAATTGCAATCTCTTAGGAGAAATTTTGAAAATTTGCAAATGAATGATTCAGAGTCTATAGACCAGTTTATGGGTCAAGTATTGAATATTGTGAACCAAATTAGATCTAATGGAGAAATAATAACAGATTAGAAGATCATAGAAAAAATTCTCAAGAGTTTACCCAGCAAATTTGATGCAATAATTGTAGCTATTAAGGAAACCAAGGATTTGAAACAGTTATCAGTAGATGAATTAATGGGATCTTTGTTAACACATGAATCCAAAATGAATAGGAATAACAATACTTTTTTGAGAATGCTTTCAAGTCTCAGGTATCATTTGGTAGAGGAAGAGGAAGAGAAAGGTCAAACTTCAGAGGAAGAGGCAGAAGCAGAAATAGAAGGAACAATCTAGATCAAGGTGAAAATAATAATAAAAACTACAACAATAGAGGATGTGGCAATAATTACTTCTAGCAAAATTCATAGAGGTTTGATAAATGAAACATTCAGTGTTATTACTGCAAAAAATATGGACATTATGCAAGTGATTGCAAAAAGAAACAAGGAGATGTGGACAAGTAGAATGATAATTACACAAATGAATCTAATTCTAATTCTAGAAGCTTATTCCTCACTTGTCATGTTGCTCAAGAAAATGCTAGAGATATTTGGTTTTTAGATAGTGGATGCAGTAACCATATGACAAGGAATAAAGAATTGTTTGCTAGTCTTGATGATTCTGTAAAATTTGAAGTGAAACTAGGAAATGATAATAAAGTGGATGTAATGGGTAAAGGAGTAATAAATGTTTTAAAAAAAAATGGTGAAAGAAGATTTATTTCTGATGTTTGTTTTGTACCTGGACTAAAGCATAATCTTATGAGTGTTGGATAGTTAGTACAGAAAGGTTACAGAGTATCTTTTATGGATAATGTTTGCATAATACTAGACAAATTTCCAAATGAGAGGTTGATAGAAAAAGTGGAGATGACCAAGAATCAGAGGTTCCCTCTTCGAATTTAGTGCATCCAAGGAGAAGAGGAAGCCCATTTCAAAACCATGCATCTAGACCAATCATGGCTATGGCATTTAAGGTATGGACATTTACATTTTGGAGGTTTGAATTTGTTACAAAATAAAAATATGGTTAAGGGATTACCACCAATAGAGCAGCCAGAAAGTTCATGTGAGAGTTGCATTTTGGCAAAACAGCATAGAGAGATCTTTCCATTAGGAGCTTCATATAGAGCAAAGGTATTATTAGAGCTAGTTCATAGTGATTTATATAGACCAATGCAAACTCCATCATTTCGAGGTAGTTCTTATTTTCTAACCTTCATTGATTATTTTAGCATAAAGACTTGGATATATTTTCTCAAGGAAAAGTCTAAAGCCTTTGAAAAATTTAAAGAATTCAAAGCTATGGTCGAAAATCAGAGTGGCCTTTACATCAAGGTACTTAGATCAGATAGAGGAGGTGAATATATGTCTAATGAATTTTAATATTTTTGTAAATATCATGGCATTAAAAGGCAACTGACTACAAGGTGCACACCACAGCATAATGGTGTAGCAAAAAAGAAGAATAAAATAATCATGGAGATGGATAGAAGCATGTTGAAGGCAAAACATTTGTCAAATGAATATTGGACAAAACTAGTAGCATGTGTAGTATATATTCTAAATAGAAGCCCAACAAAGAGTGTCAAGGATTGAATTCCACAAGAAGCTTGGAGTGGTAAGAAGCATAGTGTACATCATTTCAGAATTTTTGATTGTATTGCATATTCTCTTATACCATCTAAATTGAGAAGAAAACTTGATGATAGAGGTGAGAAATGCATTTTTATTGGCTATAGTGAAGAATCAAAGGCTTATAAGTTGTATAACCCCATTTCAAAGAAAGTGATTATTAGTAGACATGTGGAATTTAAGGAAGAAAAAGCATGGGATGGAAGCATTGATAGAACCATCACAATTGGAGGACCAATTCCCCAAAATGAAGAAGAATCTAAAGAACAAAATTTGCAAAGTGATCAATTCTCTCCACAAGCAATAACAAGCACTCCAATAAGAACACCTTAGAGCTTAGCACAAGGTGAATCATCTAGTCATGCATGTCATCCTACTCCCAATTCACAAGTAAGTGATGAATCAAATCCAACTCTTGCCACCTTAAGATCAAAACTTGAAGGTAAGAAAATGAGAAACTTGAATGAGATTTATGATCAAGAAGAGGAAAATTTAGATTTGTGTTCAAATTTTGCCTTTTTCTCTCGTGATCTTGTGTATTATGAAGAAGCAGTTAATGAGGAACATTGGATAAAATCAATGGATGAAGAGATGAATGCCATTGAGAGAAATTAAACATGGGATCTAATTAATCTACCTGAAAGTAAAGATTGCATAGGAGTCAAATGGGTTTATAAGACCAAATTTAATGCAGTAGGTAAGATTGAAAAGCACACGGCAAGGTTAGTAGCAAAAGGTTTTGCACAAGAACATGGAATTGATTATAATGAAACATTTGCTCCAGTTGCTAGACTTGATACTATTAGAATGGTTTTAGCAATAGATGCACAAAATAATTGGAAAGTATATCAAATGGATGTCAAATCAGCTTTCTTGAATGGTCTTCTAGATGAAGAAGTGTATGTGAAACAACCACCAGGTTATGAAGTGCATGGACATGAAGAAAAAGTCTACAGATTGAAGAAGGCCCTCTATGGTCTCAAACAAGCACCAAGAGCATGGTATAGCATGATTGATTCATACATGAAAAATAATGGATTTAGTAGAAGCAATAGTGAGCCTAAATTGTACACAAAAATCAATAAAGAAGGTCAGATTTTGATTGTGTGTTTGTATGTTGATGATTTGATTTTCACTGAAAATTTCTCTATAGACAAATTTAAATCAGCAATGAAGAAAGAATTTGAGATGATAGATTTGGGATTAATGAAGTATTTTTTGGGAATTAAAGTTGTACAATCATATAAGAGAATTTTTATTTGTCAAACTAAATATGCAAAGGATGTGTTAAGGAGGTTTAAAATGTTGAATTGTAAATCAGCACCCACACCAGTTGCTATAGGGACTAAAATTAGCAAAGAAGACAAAGGGTCTAATGTTGATTCTACAACATTCAAAAGACTAATTGGTAGTTTGATGTATCTTACAGCTACAAGACCAGATATCATCTATGGGGTCAATTTAATCTCTAGATTCATGGAGTCACCAAAAGACTCACATTGGCAAGTTGGAAAGAGGATATTGAGATATGTGGTAGGAAAAATAAAATATAGAATTTTATATTCCACAACTAATGATTTTGGTTTGATTGGTTATACTGATAGTGATTTTACAGGTAGCATTGATGACAGGAAGAGTACTTCTGGACATGCCTTTCATTTTGGAACAGGTGTGGTCACATGGGCATCCAAAAAGCAACCCATAGTGACACTTTCATCAACTGAAGTAGAGTATGTAGCAGCCACATTAGCAGCATGTCAAGCAATTTGGATGAGGAGAGTATTGACAAATTTATTGCAAGCACAGAAGGAGTCAACACCAATCTTTTATGACAACAAATCAGCAATTGCATTGTCAAAAAATCATGTTTTTCACAAGAGAAGCAAGCACATTGATACAAGATTTCATTTTATCAGAGAGTTAGTGAACAATGGAGAAATTCATTTGGAGTTTTGCAGATCTGAAGACCAATTGGCAGATATATTCACAAAGGCACTAGCAAAGGAGAGTTTTGATTATCTAAGACAAAATTTAGGCATTGTAAATGGTCAAATAATCAATTTTAGAAATTAAAGGGGAGTTTTAGAATAACCAAAATAATTTCTCCCATTTGCATGCATGCAGTGGAGAAAACTAGGAAAATAGATAAACTTCAGTTCAATTTTATTTTGCATAAAATAAGTGTTCATAGGAATTGAATAAACACATTTTGCATGCGTAGTTGAATTGTCACTAATAATAGAGTTGAGTTTAGTTAAGATATTCTGATATTCTATTCTACCACAGTCCTCTATTTAAAGAGGGTTTTGTAATCATTTGGAAGTGTGAGAAAAAGTTGAATAAATTTTTGTATTGTTGTAGCAATTATATACTATTGTTTTGTATTTTCCTCTGTTTTGTCATCGGTGAATTAATGTAAAAGCTATATCTTTATTTATGCATCTTATTTTCTATTGTCTTTGCCTTTCCAATAGATTCTCTAAAATGTAAAAGCACTTTGCCTAACCCTTCTTCCAACATGATTAATTCCAATGGCATTGGGACTGTGGTAGTTTTGAAAACATAAATCCACTTCATGTGCAAATTGGGCATGTATATGTCTATGTTACTTAGAACACAAGTATTATTATCATCTTCCACCACATTTGCATTTGTATTTGCAAGATTCACTATTATACGACTCTCTTTTGTTATCTTCATGGTTATTTGGAGTATGGAGAATGCAAAAAACTTCAGTTGCATCACAAGCTTCCTTTCAATTACATCTAAGCTAGCTTTTTAAACCCATATTAATATGTGCTACCATGTTGCAAAATGCAATGAAATTTTATAAAATAGGTGCAACTTGTAAGCTTGATTTCTCACAAGGAGCAGTTAAGCTTGATTTGAAAATTGGTAAGTTTGTCTGGCTGGTTTCATAAATGATTGTATTTTTTAAGTATTTTGGTTTGGAACATAAGACCATTCTATTTAAGTATTTCACTTTGGAACATAAGTTCCCTAACCTCTCTCACTAAAAACATGTTGCTGACTCACCAGCACTTTCATCCAGTCTGCTTATTATTCCTTTCTTCTTTATTATAATATTTTCTCAATTCATACTTTTGTCCTACATAGATTTACTTATTTAATATTAAAATGGTCTCCAAAGGATTCATGTGGATGGATATGTTTATGTGTACATTATTTTCTTTCAGCACATTCCTTTTTCAATTTGTATTATGTTGGGGCTAATGATAAAAATTGAACTCATCCCATCTTATTAAAGGATTCAAACCCATCAGATAAGGACAATGTAAAATTAGGCCTTCGAAAAAAAAATCATAGTTTATATATTGGTTGACCACGTAGAAGCATAAATTCTTATTAATAATGATAAAAGAAGGGTTATTTATTACAAAAATTGTGTCGGTATTATATTATTGTCAGTTTCAATGTAAGGTATATCCTAAAATTAGTGAAGTGTCTAACTCTGGAGTGTGATGTATCATCCTCTTCTAATGGTGAGGGGTAACATGTTTCAATTGAGCCTTAAAATTTGAGAGCATTGTGATTGGGAAATGGGCTATTACAATCGCAATAAATCCTTATCAATGGCATGATGTAGTAGAATAGTGGCACTGGTACTTGTGATTAATTTGGGCAGCAGATTTAATTTATGTCAATTCCAAGACTTAGAAAACTATAATAAATTAAGTTAAACTTTTATCGTAAGTCCACATAAATACTCTTTTTCCCACATAAATACTCTTTTTATAAAATAATATAATAATGTTACAAGTGGAAGTGGGATTATCAAATCCTTTCCATAAAATTTTATCTTAAATATTTAAACATTTATTATCGTCGATCTCTTTTCTTATGTGGCATGTCATTGGCCTCAAATGAGATAAGAGATTCACAATTTCACATTGATTCATTCATGATTTCATATCTTCTCTATGATTGTGAGTTTCTAATAATGGCTTTAGCAGATTCCACTGCTACTAGTAATCTCTTCGTTGGTCTCCTCCAACCTTCCACCTCTTCTCATTATCATAAAAGGTAAGTTGCCCAATTCTTTTCATCTCTCCATATTCTACATGATATGTGAATGTTATTATTTATTACAATAATTTTATTAGGTTCTGAAAACAAATAAAGGCCATCGTGTCATCTCAAACTAGGATTCTAATTTTATTCCACCAGACCCAAGATTTTAAGGTCAACATAATGTTGGATCCTTATTTTTTGTTCTCACTTGTGTTATGAGTCAGTAATGGAATTGGGAATTTGGTTGCCAGCAGAATTTGAGATTATATTCCTAATGGTCTTGATTGATTTACAATATTCTTTTATTTTGGGTTTATTATGATTTTCACACATGGCTTCTTCCAAGTTGGTTTGGAAGTTGTTCTTTAGTAAGTCTTAGTGGTCTTTAACTAGAAATTCCATTTGGAATAAATATATTCTCTTGAGTTTAGGCTGCAGGTGAAGCTATGGGTGAAAAATGTGAGGAGACTAATGCGAAGCCCTCCATGCAATTGCACATGAAGACACTGGGTAAGTTGAAAATTAAGAAAGGAAAAGGCAAAGGTGTGTTTTTAAACATGCTTCTGCTTTTGTATTGTTTGAGCGATTTGTGCATGTCATTATTGTTTATAGGCTTAATGCTTATTTTATGTATGTGTGAAACCTAGCAGCTTGCCTATGAAAACTACAAAGTGGATGCGCTTTAGAAAAATAGATAGTCACCACTCACCACATTCATTTAGTTATGTTCAATTAAGTTATCTCATTTTAACTACAGGAAAAGGAAATGCAAAAGGTAATTCATCAAGTCAGGGAGATGCAATGGTAGAATGATTGTGGGTGAGAGCCTTTGTCAGAAATTCACTTGAAAGAGTAGATGTATATGCAGAACTATGCCAGAACTATTGGAGGGGGAAAACCTCTCTTAACGAGGAAGTGTACTCCTAGGATGCATTTTTTTTTATGAAATTGAGTGTATATAAAACATTGAAATGGAATTTTGTGAGTACTTTAATGATTAATTTTTTTTCTAATGTTTCTAAATGTTTTATTTTATTTTTTTTGAATGACCAATGTAGATGGCATATGTTTGTTCTCATTCACTCAAATACCAACATGTCAAAAATTCAAAAACACTGACACAATTATTACCAAAAACATATTTCTAATATAATGGACTGTGGAAGCCTTAATTATATAAGAGATGGCATATGTTCTCATTCACTCAAATACCACCAAGTTTCAATGCAGTTGTAATGTCAAAAATTGAAAAATGTGACAATCTTTTCAAAAAAATATCTCTAATATTATGGACTGTGGAAGCCTTAAAAAGTTAAATCTATAAAATATGGCATCTATTTATTCTCATTTACTCAAAATGTCACCAAATTTCAATGCAACCATAATTCATCTGATAATAATCCTTGTCGTCATGTTTCTAGCATATGATTTTTTTATTCATTTTTTTCAATATGGGGAATAGGAAACTAAAACTGTCTTCAAACCATGAGGTGAAGGAGTCTGACTGGGCTAGCCGCTATAATCCCATCTCTATGAAAATACCCCACTCCTCATGGAGTGGATAAATTGGGGACTCAAACCAAACACTACCCAGTATTGGGCGTCTTAACACAACTTCCCTGACTAGTTGGGCCAGCCCCTGAGTGTTGAAAATTGATGTTGCATGTTTAGTTCATCCATCACTGTGTTTCATGCACAATTTTTTAGTTTTAGTTTTTTATTTTTGTGGAATGAACTACATGATGGTCTTTTATTCCATGCGTTATATTTTTAGTCAGATTAATTATAGTTTGTAAAGGTTAACTGGTAGTCTTTAAATCCAACAAACAATGCATGTTTGTTGCGTGCGTAGGCTTTCCCTAGGTTTCAATTTGTTTTATGAATGTTGTGATCTGGGCAGCAATGTAATTATTTTATATATACATCAATAAAGACTATTATTTTTAGCCTACACAAAATACAAATGTGTGTATTATTTGTTATGCTCTATTACTTTTTTTTGGTGTTATGCTCTATTTTTTTAAGTTGATTCTTTGGTTGTCTTTCTACTGTTAATTTTGTTCATAGCCTATGAGATCAGGTATATGACATTGGTTTAGAATCTATATCTGGTATCAGAGCAGGTATTTTTCTTTTGGGTTAAACATTTAGAAGTTGGAATTTTGCCAAAAAATTATCATGTCAAATTCTAACTCCTTGCCCATTCCAGAATTTGATCGAAATGAGTATGATTATTGGTGTATCAAAATGATGAATTTTTTGATAGGAAAATATTTATGGGAGATTATTGAATCAAGTTATGTAGAGCTAGCTGATTGGAATGCCCTCACAGAAAATGATAAAATAACTAAGAAGGAGGCTAAGAAGAAGAATGCTCAAGCCTTATTTCATATTCAAATAGCTCTAGATAAGAGCCTATTTCCATGAATTGCAAGAGCAAAGACAGCAGAGAATGATTAGAAGACTCTAAAAGAAGCTTACCAAGGTAGTGATCAAGTCAAAGTTGTCAAGTTACAGACATTGAAGAGAGAATTTGAGAATTTGAAGATGCAAGAAGCTGAAAGTGTGAGTACCTATTGTGTCAAAGTAAAAGATGTGGTCAATAAGATGGCTACACTTGGTAAAATTTTGAACAATGAGGTTGTGATCAAAAAGGTGTTGAGGGATCTCACACCAAGGTGGAACCATGTTGCCATAATCATAGAAGAAAACAAGAATTTGTCTACCCTTTAATTTGATCATCTAGTTGGATCTTTGATGTCTCATGAAGAAAGATTGAGACATTCATTTGGAGAAAGTGATGAGAAAGATTTTTCCTCTAAATTACAAGTCACAAAGAATGAAGATGCCAATAGTAGCATCAAAAGTAATCTAGGCCAAGGTAGAGGTCAAAATCAGAATTACTCAAGAGGAAATAAAGGTAGAGGTGGTTTCTGAGGAAGAGGTGGTTTCAGAGGAGGAGGTAGAGGCCGATTTGATAAAAGAAATATCTAGTTTTATCATTATAATAGGTATGGCCACTTTAATTATGATTGTAGATTAAAAGAAGGTAATAATAATAAAAGCATTCATTATGCTCAATAAGGTGATGAGAATCCTCCAAATAATTTATTTTTATCTTATGACAAATCTAAAAATGTTTCTAAAGATGTTTGGTATTTAGATTCGGGATGTTCTAACCACATGTCATGGAATGAAACACTTTTTTATATAATGGATGAAAGTTTTAAATCCAAGATCAATCTTGGTGATGACAAATCATTGGAGGTTTCTAAAAAAGGAGCTATGGAAGTCCATACAAAAGAAGGTATGAAGAATGTTAAAGACATTTATTACACTCCAAAGTTAAAGCATAATTTGTTGAGTGTTGGACAATTATGTGAGAAGAATTATAAAGTTGTATTTGAAAATCAATAATGTATAATTTATGATAAGAATCAAGGAAATAGGGTGGTAACAGTTGTGCCTATGACAAAGAATAGGATGTTTCCATTGAAGTTTGGTGAACATAACAGGAACCTTGTCAATATGGCATATGAGGATACAAGTTGGTTGTGGCATCTCAGGTATGGGCATTTAAATTTAATAGTTTGAAGATTCCAACACCAAAATCATTAGTTTTTGGTTTGCCTAATGTTGAAGAGCATAAGGAAGTTTGTGAAGGATGTGCTAAAGGAAAACATGCAAGAGAGAAATTTCCAAAATGCAATGAATGGAGGGCCCATTATCCACTCCATTTAGTTCATTCAGACATTTGTGGTTTTATGCAGACAAAGAGTTTGGGTAAGTCATCATATTTCATTACTTTTATTGATGATTACTCATGACAGTGTTGGGTTTATTTTTTGAAGACCAATTGTGAAGCTCTTGAGACATTCAAGAGGTTTAGAGCCCTTGTAGAAAATGACAAATGGTGCAAAATCAAATGCTTAAGGACTGATCCTGGAGGAGAATTTTTTTCAAAATCCTTTCACGGTTATTGTAATATGCATGGCATTAGAAGACAACTCACCACTGCATACACACCTCAATAAAATGGTGTAGCTGTAAGGAAGAATCATACAGTGGTGGAGAGGGCACGAAGCATGCTACAAACAAAGGGATTATGCAATTCTTTTTGGGGAGATGCAATTGCTACAATAGTAGATATTCTCAATCAAAGTCCCACTAGTGCACTTGACAGGATGACTCCGTATGAAGCCTGGTATGAGAAAAATCCAAATGTTAATTATTTCAAAGTTTTTGGTTGCTTAGCATATGTTCATGTTCCTGATCAAAAGAGGCAAAAGTTAGATCCCAAAAGTGAGTCATGTATTTTTGTTGGATATAGTGAGGAAAGTAAGGCTTATAGGGTATATAATCCTCTCACTAATAGGCTTATTGTGTCAAGAGATGTGATTTTTGATGAAGGGAGGGTTTATGGTCATCAAAAAGGCCATATGGATAAGTAAAAATCTATTTTAAATGAATTTATTATGGATGATATTGATCATGGGCATCCCACTAATATTTATGTTCCAAGTGCTACAAATCCACCAAGTAACGCCTCATCTAGTTGTTCAATTCCAAGTGTAGGTCCAGATTCAAGTCTTAGTCCACAAGGAAGGTAAGAAGATTGAGTGACATTTATCAAAGGAGTTCAAATCAAGCACATGAAGAAAATCCAAGAGGTGAGACACTGAATTTTGCTTTACTTACAAAGGCTGATTTTGAACCATCATGTTTTGAAGATGAATTTACTAATGAGGTTTGGATGCAAGTAATGCAAGAAGAGATGGATTGTATTCATAGGAATGACACTTGGGAGCTTACAAATCTTCCACATCACAAGAAGAATATTGGCACCAAATGGGTCTACAAGACTAAGTGTAATAGTGATGGAAGTGTTGAAAGGCATAAGGTGAGATTAGTTGCTAAAGGATTCACACAAAAGTATGGCATTGATTATGAAGAGACATTTGCATCAGTAGCAAGACAAGAGACCATTAGAATGATGATTTAATTAGCATCTCAAAAGAATTGGAGCATCCATCATATGGATATGAAAAGTGCCTTCTTGAATGGGTAATTAGAAGAACAAGTATATGTGGAACAGCCACAAGGTTTTGAAGTTCAAGGAAAATAAAATCATGTCTACAAGTTGAAGAAGGCTTTGTATGGCCTCAAAAAAGCACCAATAACATGGTATGCTAGGATTGATGGATATTTTCAAGAGAATGGATTTCAAAGAAGTAAGAGTGAACCTACCCTTTACTACAAACAAGAAGGTAATGATATTCTAATTGTAAGTTTGTATGTTGATGACTTGTTGTATATGGGTAGCAATTCTATGATGAAGGATGAATTCAAAGTTTCCATGATGAATGAATTTGAGATGAAATATTTAGGCCTCATGAAATATATTTTAGGAATGAAGGTTTATCAAAGGGAGAATAAAATTTTCATTTGCCAAACAAAGTATGTTAAGATATGTTGCAGAAACTTGATATGGTTGATTATAAACTAGTCTCCACTCCAGTTGTTCATGGGGTTGTGTTGTGTAGAGATGATGGTGCTGAAAGAGTTGATGAGACAGCATATAGAAGTATTGTTGGAAGCTTAATGTTTCTAACTCATACAACTCTTGATATTGCTTATTCAGTTTCACTTATTTCAAGGTACATGACAGAGCCATCAAAAATACATATGAAGGCAGCCAAGAGAATTTTGAGGTATGTGAAAGGCACTCTAGATTTTGGTATTCATTACTACACTTCTAAAAGGTTCAATCTTGTTGGTTTTAGTGATTCTGATTGGGGAGGTAGTTTGGATGACCGAAAGTCAACATCTAGGAATTATTTTTCTTTTGGTTCTGGTTTGATTACTTGGAACTCAAAGAAGCAAAGTATAGTTGCCCTTTCTTCTATAGAAGCAGAGTATGTTGCAGTCACTTCAACAAGTACACAAGCATTATGGCTTAGAAAACTTCTTGAAGAAATTGGAGAGATTCAAGTTCAGCCCACAGTTATTTTTTTGATAACATTAGTGCTATTAAATTGGCCAAGAATCCAGTCCATCACAGTAGAATAAAGCATTTTGATTTAAAGCATCGTTTTATCCAAGATTTAGTGCAGATGAAGGTAGTAGAATTGAAATACATCAACACTAAAGAATAGTTGGCAGATATCTTCATGAAAGCAGTTACAACAAATCAGTTTTTGACACTCAGAGATTAGATTGTAAGCCCTCTCAGCATCAAGGGGGAGTATGTTGAAAACTGATGCTGCATGTTTAGTTCATCCATCGTTGTGTTTCATGCACAATTTTTTAGTTTTAGTTTTTTTTTTTTGTGGAATAAACTGCATGATGGTCTTTTGTTTCATGCATTATATTTTTAGTCGAATTAATTATAGTTTGTAAAGGTTAACTGGCAGTCTTTAAATCCAATGAATAATGCATGCTTGTTGCATGCGTAGGCTTTCCCTAGGTTTCAATTTGTTTTTTAAATGTTGTGATTTGGGCAAAAATGTAATTCTTTTATATATACATCAATAAAGACTGTTATTTTTAGCCTACACAAAATACAGATCTGTGTATTATTTTTTGTGCTTTGTTAAAAAAAAATTGGCGTTATGCTCTATTTTTTTAAGTTGATTCTTTGGTTGTCTTTCTACTGTTAATTTTGTTCATAGACTGTGAGATCAGGAATATGACATTGGTTTAGAATCTACACTGAGGGAAATATAATTAGGTTATTAATAATCAATGCACACATGAATTTTGCAATGGTGATTTCTTTGAAGGATTCTTCCTAGAAGCATCACCAATAGTGATTTATTTGAAGGATTCCTCCCAGTAGCATCATCATTATAGAACATACAATTTCCATAAGGACTTGTTCCAAAATAAAATTGTATCTTAAAAAGTAATAAAGCTTAAGTCAAACGATCCTTCAAAGGTAATTCTTCCTAGGGCTTAGATAGCCTCAATTGGCAGATTGTTCATTTAGAAAAAGACCATATTTAGACCTGATTCTCTCATCAATCACTCTCTACTTGCATCACTAATAGCTCACTTTTAATTAGGGATAAATTGCAAATAAAAAGCAGTTCAATCAATTTGAATGCTCTCACAAACCAGATAATTACATATAGGTTTTATTAACTACCAGACTTTTTTGGGACCATGGAAACTTTCAGCGTCATATTTATATATTAGTGGACCTTTAATAAGATGCAAGTCAAATTTTTTTCTCTAAAGTAAGCTTTAGCATTGGCATGGGTGAGGGGAATGTTCCCTTTTATGGACCCAATGACTAATTTGAGATCATCTTGAATAACCTATTTTTGCTCAACTTTTCAAGGTTTTTGGCCTCTACTTCACTGCGAAATGGTTGTTGTATCATTCCATAAATAACAGTCTACCCTGTGGAAAATGGATTTACATTTGATGCCCTTGTTAGATATTTTCAAATGAGGTCAACTTCTGGATTTGAAAAGCTTATTAATAGGAATGGCATCTAAGCTCACATCGAACCTCCTCAACCTTATTTATATTACCCTCAGAAGTATTGAGCACAATTTTAGTGAACCAGCTTTTACTTTATGATCCAGTATCATTTTCAAAAGTTATCGTATTACTAGTAATCCAGGTAGATGTGGGGATACGTTTGGGGATAAATTATTATTTTGATTTTGAGTCCCATTGAAATTGGTGATAACAAGAGCAAGGTTTGTGGATTTTAAAATATTCATTCTCTGTATTGTTGTTTTGAATGGGTTAGAATGAGAGCAAATTTAGATTTTGAAATATTCATTAGTTACATTCTCTATATTCAAAACACCTGATTTAATCCAAAATTTCATCTTATATATTTGAATTCTCATCATGTCATTAGTTTCATTAGCTTAAACTATTGGAGTTGTATTCATTTGTAGTAGATTGTAATATTAACTCCCAGTCTGATGTTTTTTGGGATGCCCATTGTATGTGACCTTGAAACTTAACAAGAGTACAAAAGAATCAATATGGATTGGACATGAACTAGATATTTGAATGGCTATGTAGAATCGATCTGTATTTAATGTGTGATAGTATATATACAAAGGTTATTACTGCTAGCTTCTCAGTGATTTTAAATGCTGAGCTACGTCAAATAGGATATCACTTTTACCTATGTTACCGGATACGCCCCCGGCCTTGGGAGTGTGGGAGATACGCCCCAAGATAAGGGAGTGTGAGTGGAGCATGGGGATACATCCAGGGAGCGTCCTTGGGTTGTGGATACTTTTAGATACGTATGGGTGATGTATTCAGGTATATCCGTAGCCCAGGGATGCTCCCTGAGCGTATCCCCATAGAATTAAAAACAAACTAAAGTGTATTCCCAACCCTAAAAGCCACATTCACACTCATTTTATCAAAAGTTGTGTGAAATTTTTTTGGGGGGCTCCACCCTCAAACCCCCAGGTAGGGGGGGCTTAAATAGCCGTCTATGCCCCTCGCAACCCCCCTCATGTCAGATGGCTTGTCGTAATGCAAATGATATTGCCAAGGAGACTACAAGATGTCACACCATTACAATTGTTGGAACTCTGGATATTCACTTCACCTCCTAACACATTGCACTCTTGTTCACTCTTGGACTTCAAAATACGGCTATAGGACGTCATATTGAAGTTTTTATTTAAATTATTTTGTTTCCTCTATACATATTATGTGCTTAATTTTGCTTATATGACTATATTTTTATATTTTTAATTTTTTATATATATTGTTGTACGGCCGTATACAAACCACCCAAAAAAAATCTTGTATCCCCGTATCCGATTCTTGTCCCTGTATCCGTAGCTTTTTACCATTATCAAATAGTTAAGAAGCTTCATAGTGTTTTTATACACCAAGTTATGTTATGTTGATATCACATTTTACCATTATCAAACATTTAAATTTATATGTTTGTGTCTGTTTGAGCAAAACAAATCTGTCAGCGTCTTAGCATTGTTATAAACCAAGCTGGGTTAGCATCTGTTTGAGCAATACAAATCTATTTGCTTCTTAGCGATGTTATAAACCAAGCTAGGTTAGCATCTGTTTGAGCAATAGAAATCTGCCAGCGTTTTAGCAATGTAATAAACCAAGCTAGGTTAGCATTTGTTTGAGCAATAAAAATCTGCCAGCTTTTTAGTTATCGCTTATTTTTTGAGTCGGATCGTTTCTTAAAGCATAAAGTTTGAGCTGTGAAAACCAACCAACTCTTTGTTTTGTAACCTTCATGTATTATTATTTTTTGTAATATATAATATTATGAAATGTTCCAATGGTAATAAATAAAAATGTCAACATTAGAGCAAAAAGTCAATATTTTATTTTTATTAGATTAAGAGTAGTATATTACGTGAATCAACCGCATCACCAGTACATATCATATCTCATAGCAGAGTTGTTCAAATTTGAGCATATGAGAGTAAAACAAATTTACGACAACATCTATGCTACGATCTTTGGTATAGGAAGGAATCATTAAAACCATCCCATCGATGGGATTGAGGGAAGGGCCAACGAAAAGCGGTTTTCCCCAGCCAAAATCTAATTCATAGATAGGAAAGTTCACCCAGCTGGACACCAGCAAGTTAGAGCCGCAGGTATGAGTTGAAGTGAAGGGTTCTTTTTTACCGAACTTTGATAGATTCAATTCTATAAAATCTATGGACGAACGTATGTAGTGGTCATCAACATTTGCAATGGCCTTGTGGATCAAACTCGCCAGTGGTTGATCTGCAACCTGTTTCATTGTCATTGTACAAGTAGCGCCTGAGACAGCATTGCCAAAGTATTCTGCAGGCAAAGGGGGATGAAGCCTATTTCGTCCATTCATAGAAATAAAAGCGGTTGTCATGGCTTCTTCATCTAGTCCTCGAGCTGAAGAAATGCATTTCCAGAGATGGGCAAGGAGACTTTCAAATGTGGTGTAGGGAAGGAGCGTTCCGTCTCTGGTGGTGGAGGCCTTTTGCTTGACCTGCTTCAACACATTCACACTGAAATGAAATTTTTTTGAGAGAAGAGCCTCAGATCCTTCACCTTGTGGTAAATAAAAGGGAGCTTGAAACTCGGTATGAGGAAAGATGGTTCGGGGTGGAGTCCTCGCTGCCAAAAGGGAACGGTCACGGACAGGAAGGGAGTCAACCTTAAGACCTCTAACTGTTTGGCTCCATGCAGTCATGAAGGCGGTCGTTCCAAATCCATCTGTAACATGGTGATGAAAGGCTATACCTATTACCAATCCCCCACACTGAAACCTCGTAAACTGCAGTAATAATAAAAGATATAGAGTTAAAGAAGGAAAAGACTGAAAATAACAGATGTGGCAAATAAATAAACTGTTAGATTTACGGTTTTTCAGAATCTCTACTTATTTAATATATATTATTAAAAGTGGCATCAGTTTTAAGCATAACTCATAAGCAGTAAATCCAACGCTGCATGATAATTCATGACGTCTTAAATCCAATGCTGCATAATGATTTATGGAGTCTTAAATCCAACGCTGCATAATATATATAAAAGTGGCATTGCTTCCTTGAAAGTATTCTTACCTGGAAAAGCAGAAGCTCGGAGACCCCTTGGGTGGGAGGAAGGAATTGTGAGATAAAGTGGGCAGAATCAGGAGCACAAAAACTAGGCAGGGCATGCGCCAAGTCCCCATCTGCGGTTGCCTCTATATAAACCACGCCCTCGTTGGTAAGACAAATAGCAGGCCGACCGGTAGCGTCGTTGCCAAGTCTGCCCGCCCATTCTCTAAAATGTACAAGCACTTTGCCCAGCCCTTCTTCCAACATGCTTAATGCCAATGGCAGTGGGACTGTGGGAGTTTCGAAAACATAAATCCGCTTCATGTGCGAATTGGGTGTGTATATGTCTATGTTACTCAGAACACAAGTATTATTATCATCTTCCACCACATTTGCATTTGCATTTGCAGCCTTCACCATTCTACGACTCTCTTCTGTTATCCTCATGGTTATTTGGAGTCTGGACAATGCAGAAAACTTCAGTTGCATCACAAGCTTCCTTTCGACTGCATCTAAGCTAGCTTTTTAAACCCATATTAATATGTGCTGCAGTGTTGCAAAACGCAATGAAATTTTATAAAATAGGTGCATCTTGTAAGCTTGATTTCTGACAAGGAGCTTGATTTGCTCGTATCATAAACGATTTCTCACAAGGAGCTTGATTTGCTCGTATCATAAACGATTGTATTTTTTAAGTATTTCGGATTTGAACATAAAACGATTCTATTTAAGTATTTAGCTTTGAAATATAAGTTCCCTAACCTCGCTTACTGAAAACATGTGGCTGACTCACCAGCACTTTCTTCCAGTCTGTTTATTATTCCTTTCTTCTTTATTCTAATATTTTATCGATTCATACTTTCGTCCTACATAGATTTACTTATTCAATATTAAAATGGTCGCCAAAGGATTCATGTGGATGGATTTTTTTATGTGTAGATTCTTTTCTTTCAGCACATTCCTTTTTCAAGTTGTATCGTGTTGGGGCTAATTATAAAAATTGACCTCGTCCCACCTTATTAAAGGATTTAAACCCATCAGATAAGGACAATTTAAAATTAGGCCTTCGAAAAAAAACTTCATTGTTTATAAATTGGTTGACTACGTAGAAGCGTAAATTCTTATTAATAATGATAAAAGAACGGTTATTTATTAAAAAAATTACGTCGGTCTTACATTATTGTTAGTGTCAATGTAAGGTATATCCTAAAATTAGTGAACTCTACCTTGGAGTTTAATGTATCATTTTCATCCAATGGTGAGGGATAGCATGTTTTGATTGAGCTTTAAAATTTGAGAGTATTGTGATTGGGAAATGGGCAATTTCAATCATAATAAATCTTTATCAATGGTATGATATAGTGGCACTGGGACTTGTTATTAATTTGGGCAGCAGGTTTAATTTATGTTAATTCAAAGACTTAGAAAATTATAATAAATTAAGTTAAACTTTTATCGTAAGTCCACATAAATACTCTTTTTTTCCACATAAATACTCTTTTTATAAGATAATATAATAATGTTACAAGTGGAAGTGGGATTCTCAAGTCCTTTCCATAAAATTTTATCTTAAATATTTAAACATTTGTTGTCGTCGCTCTCTTTTCTTATGTGGCGGGTCATTGGCCTCAAATGAGATAAGAGATTCATAATTTCACAGTGATTCAATCATGATTTCATATCTTCTCTATGATTGTGAGTTTCTAATAATGGTTTTAGCAGATTCTATTGCTACTAGTTATCTCTTCGTTGACCTCCTCCAACCTTCCACCTCTTCTCATTATCGCAAAAGGTAAGTTGCCCACTTCTTTTTGTCTCTCCATATTCTACACAATATGTGAATTTTATTATTTATTGCAATAATTTTATTAGGTTCTGAAACCAAATAAAGGCAATCATGTCATCTCAAACTAGGATTCTAATTTTATTCCACCAGACCTGAGATTTTAAGTTCACTAACCAAGCCTCCATTAATGTGTTGGTATGGATTGAGCATCCAAGCCATGCCAGTTCCACTATGGTGGTTTCTTAATGAAATTGTCACACCTATCAAATGAGTAAATATTCCATGAACCACAAAATTTCTACTCCTCATGCCCTTAGCTACGGGTTTGTGTCGAGGTGTATCTATCAAAGGAGTTGAACGAGTTCATAGAAATCCAAGTTGGAAAATTTCATTGGTCATATATGGTTGTTTATTTCAGCCTACCCAATACTTATTTCTGATGTTAGGATTATGATCATCACATCAAAATTTATCCCCTTATGGCGAGATTGAAACCCTCTTTAGCACCTATGAAACCTGATAAACCCAAGGTGGTGGATATCAGTGATGGTTGGATGATGGTTACCTTAAAAAAGGCATATCCAATTCAAAAACCCTCCCCTCATGTAGCTTTTTATCTACTAAACAAACTATCTTAGAAGGTTACCACCTCTCCTGCCCCTCCTATTTAGTCTCCACATGCCCGATAAAGAAACATTTCTCATAGTTCACATGTTACAAAGGATTTTGCCACCATTGGGATATCCTCAACAAGTGGTTCCTTATCTAGGTGGTCATTTATCCCACCCTGAGGTGGTGGTGATTCTCCTCAAGAAGAACATGGGGATAAACATTGCTCCATTGTGATTAGATAATTTCATCTTACAAACTAGCACAATGGGTTTTTAGTTTTAGATCATTTTGAATATGTACAGAGGGAACTCCCAATGAACGACATTTCCCAATGAATATTCTATCTTGGAATGTTTGATGTCTCAAAGAGTCCTCCTATAAATATGTTAATGCATCTTTTTAACAGATTGGTTATTTAGGCTTTGTATCTCTACAAGAAGTGAAAATGTTTGGGTTTCTTCTGTAGACCACTTTTAAGTTTATTCAACCAGATGCCATCTATTTATAAACACTACATGAAGAGGGACATGGAAATGATATCATTTCGGTGTCACCAAAATTTTACCCATTAATTATTTCCATAGGGGAAGACCTACCACATTGAGTGCTATTGCTACGTTTAGATATTGGTGGCCATTCATTAGGAATTATCAACATTTACACACTTAATGATTATCCTAATAGGTCCTTATTTTCGTAATGTTTGGTTCACAACTTACCCCTTCCCATGTTGTTCATATGCGAGGGTTTTAATATGATTTAAAATCACAATGACAGAATTGGTTCCCTACCCATGAGGTGGTCTATGGGAGAATGTGAACTTTGGTATTATTTCAATAATATGTGGGGTCTTGTCAACCCTATCCTTTAAAGGCACTCATTAAATAACATGCCTTGGTTTAAGTGGTTTAATTATCATATCAAAATTGATTGCATTGTCAAAAATATCAGCCATTAGATGTTGTCATAAAATATTCTCTTTCTCCAACATTAATGGCTAGCCTATCTATGTCCATTTTGATTCCATTCTCTCGAATGATGCTCCCATACCTTGTATAGTGAACTAGGTCACAGTGTAGCTGAAAGTGCCACTTAATCATTTTATTCTAAGCACCTCTCTTTTAAGCCACACTGGCAGCATCTGCCTAGTTTCATAGGTTTAGAACCTCACACCCTATCCTATTTATGATACAATATAGATTGATTGGTGGAATGAGTCTATTCTACATACTACCACCCTCATCTTCTACTATCAAAAGCAAATTGCTCATGTTATAAAATGAGGATAGGAATTTGTGCTCAAAGAATTTAGGAGAGTTTCATTACCATGCTCAAACACCATACTAAGGTGGTAGATGACCATGATACTAGAGGAGTACAAATGCAAGCTCTATTGAATTTCCATAAAGTCAAAGACAAGGCTTCCAAATATTATTGTAATACCCTTAGTGTTAAATATTCTTAAGACCAAACAAAGGCCATCAAGTTAGCTCAAACCAGGCTCACCTCTCTTTGAGACATCTCCTTGTATTTCTTCAATCACTATAGATTAGTATTTTAAGATGAGGAGGAAATGGTGGAAAGGTCTCAAACTCTGTAGGAATACCTCATTCTCGTTCCCCACAAATAAAAGGCAAATATCAATAACTTTGAGATGCACTATTAAGCCTATAAAAACTCAAAGAGGTCATCCACTAGATGAGTAATGATAAATCCCTAGCCTTGATGGATATTCATGGTAATTATATAAGTCCATAAGGGAATTTATTGAGATTTAATTACTTCATGTTTTTAAATAAGCCCTACAAAACCATTCTTTAGGTTTTGTAATCAATCAAACTAATATCAAATTCATACCTAAAGTTGGGGATCCAAAGCTCATTACTAGTTGGCAGTCTATCACCTTGTTAAATGTCTTATTAAATCATTTCTAAATCCATTTCCAATCATATTTTTGTCATTCTCACTGCACTTTTTAGACCAAAGAAAACAAGATTTATTAGAGCTCAGTGTATTCTTGATAATCTTATTGTTGTCTAAGAAGTAATGGAATAGTCTAGAGCTTCAAGTTAGAGAACCTTTTTCCTCATGTTGGACTTTGAAAAATCCTACAATATAATTGAATTGATTTTCATATTGGCCATGCTAAATTCTCTTGGTTTTGTTAAGTTATTTATTAGAGCCATTAAAGTTAGTGAATCCATATCTTCTAGCTCCCTCTATGGAAAACCCAGTTAGAAAAATATTTTCTTTCCCACCCTTTTCATCACAATGGATCTTGTCAAAATTGAACTTATTTTATGGCCAAAAACATTTTTAAGGCCCTTGAGGCTCTCAAGCCTAATCTAAGGTGAATTAGTGATGGTTTTTACATTGGTTTATATTTTAATGATCATAATATATGTTGGTATATTGTCATTATCAATACTAATTTTTTGGTTGACTTAATAGGAATTGATGATCTAAGGATATTAAATAAAATCATTCATACTATTTGACATGTGGTCTCTACAAGGGATTCAACCCCTTGGCTATAGAACTCTAGGCCACTTGGTGGGGTTTTCCTATTGGCACTACTACACAGACTTAGTCCACTAATGGTTAGGCAATTGATATAACTGTAGGCCCCTTGGATGGCTGGGTGGCATTGGATCCTCCTGATGTAGAGCCTTCTGCTTTGACTAATATGCCACCCAAGGATGATCCCTCACCTCCTCCCTTAGGCAATGTGGCTTGTCTTAAGTCATCTTCTTTCTCCTTTAAACATGATGTGGATTTTTTGTTTGACATCTTTTTTGGCTCCTTGTTTTTATTTCTCATTTCCAGTGCCATGTTTTAAGCCGATGTTTCTCTTCTAGTAGAGAGTGTAAGTTGTGAATACTAACTGAATGATTTCCTATGAAACCTTCATGTATTTTATTATTTTTCTATTCTAAATATTTATTGAATTATTTTAATGATTATATGTTCTAGTATGTTTTTACGATGCATTTGATTTTAGATACTTGGATGCATATTCTTTTGTATATTTTTTTGAATTCTAAGAGATGGTATTTCCATATACATAAATTATTGTGTAATACATATATTTAATTCAAAATATTTTATTTTATCATTATCTAACATGCATGCACCCCCCCCCCCAAAAAAAAACACACACACACTCACACAGAAAACCCCTATTATCATTTTGAGTATTTTTTTAATTTTATTAATATTTCAACCTAGTGGGACAAAAGTGAGGCCTAAACTTGATGGTCATATGGTCATATTTACCCTTTTAATTCATGAAATAATTTTTTTAAGAGACTCTATTAGATGCAAGGTAAAATAAATGGTGGGTGTGCATTAAAAAATAATTAATATCACTCCCATTTATGATTATAGAGCTACACTTGAAAAATATGATCGCAACCTTTTATTTGGTTCTCTGGTTTTTTTAAGCTAGTAAGGTTTAGGATGTATTTATTAAGTGTAAAATTATATTAAATCATGGTATCTATCCACTAATGTTAAATTTCATTTTTTTTAGTTGTCTAAATATAAATTAATGCCGCCTCTAGCTAAAAAACTACTCTAGAGTTGATAAGGGGATAAATGACCTCTTAAGTCTACACTTGTTTGAATATCTTATAATATAATATAATATAATAATTATTAAATATTATTATATTATATTATATAATAGTATATTAAATGCATCTATTAATATATATCATATATATGTTTATATAATGTAATTATCTAATATTTAATATTAATTTTTTTGCTAATGATAATGAGGGAAGGGATTTAAACCACAAAAAGATTAAATTCAGATAGACATGAGGAATATCCATAATGGGTAGAAACAAATAGGTACAAAAGTATCAAATAAAAATAGATCTGCCTAATCAAGTGATCAACTAAAAAATAAAAACCCACTTCAAATTAGGAGAATAATAATACCCTCCAACCAAAGCCACCATGGATCACGAGCCATGGGTCTTGACACTTTAAACCAAAACCTAATCTAGAGGCAAGGAAAGCTACCCTGAATCATCCTTAACTATAAATTTTCTCAAATTGCCACAACAAACTCATGACCAAATGGTGACCCAACACCAAAGAATGACAACCTTGACATAAACATATCAAACCAATTCAAAATAATTGAATATCATGAAATAGTTATTATCCAAGACCCCTCAAGACCAACTTCAAAATAATAAAAATTGTTATTCAAAACTACCACAATACCAATAAAATTATCCTCCCACCTTTCCATAATTAATCCCAATCCACTAAATTACCCAACTTCAAGAAAGAGACCAAAACACTAATTATCTTTTACTACTCAAAGATCACGAATATAAAAACATGATCCTTATAGCTTTCCATCACTATTCTTCAACCAACTAAAGCTAACCATCTTTAAGAGAGATATTAAATCTCCAAATAATCTACCTACATTCTGATCAAAGACTTAGTTATTACCATCATAAACATATATAATAAGAGAAAACATGAAGATTTTAAAATGAAGATGCTCTAAGGAACACTCTAGCCAAACATCAAAAGATAGGGGCGAGCCAAATGACTATGAGGATAAAAAAAAAAAATCAAAGATTTTGAAAGTGGGTTTCAACTCTCCCCTTTCCCATCCTAGATAAAATTTTACTGTTTATAAAATTCCTTTCCACACCCGATTGCTTGGCAATAACTCTGTTGATAAGACTTCATACCATTCAAATCAACATGATTCTTAGTTCCTATTTTGATAGGACATTTAGAATTTAAGTTTGCTACCTTATCTATGTTAGCATAATCTTCTCCATCCTTATTCAAAGCATCTTTGTTGTACGCATCAACTTTATCTTGATTTGCATGACCTCTTTTTGGTTCTATTTCAAACTTGATTTTAAAAAGAGTCTTAATCTCATTTCACTCATTAGAAATTTTTCAATTTATCTAAGCAAGGTCTTGGGAGTAATTTTTAAGTAAGGGTCAATATTTTAACTTTCAAGTGAAACAATAGGATTCAGGGCATGATCATTAGGGGAACATTTTTTCTTCTAATTCTTCTTAATTTTGAGGTATTGTTATTGCAATTATTATTAAATTATTAACACTACCATCCCATGCATCTTTTTATTTTTATTCAACATTTCTATTAATGAATACCTTCTTGATAATGGGATTATATTGTTTGTAGACTATTTTATGTTCATTATAATCGATAAAAATACATTTTTTACTCCTATCATCCAATTTTCTTCTCATTTCTTCAGGCACATGTGTATATGCCACACATCTAAAAATTATTAAGTGAGATACATTGTGTTTCTTGTATCTCCATGCTTCTTATAGAATTTAATCCTTGAAACCCTTTGTAGGACATTTTTTTAGAATATACATTGTTGTTACTACTACTTCTACCCATTATTCATTAGGCAAATGCTTGGCATTTGACATTCTCTTGTCCATATCCAACCATTTTGTTGAGGTGTATATCTAGTCTTAAATGGCATATGAATTAGATGATATATGAAAAAATATAAAAATTAGTTTCACTTGTATTTTCCACCTCTGAATGACCTGAGCACTTTGATGTGCCAGCCACTCTATTTTTCATCCATTGCTTTGAAATCATTAAATATTTTGAAGACCTCAAATTTATGCTTGAAAAAATAGATCCATGTTTTCCTACTGAATTCATTAATAAAATTTAGATAATATAAACATTCTCCTAATGATGGAGTTTGCATTGGTCCACATAGATCAGTGTGAACAAGTTCTTATTTTACCCTTCATCTATAATACATTACTATTGGAAAGTTTTCCCTATGTTGTTTTATCACAATAAAGATCATAGACAAACTTGTTAATTATTCAATGGGTGGTAATTCTCTTACCATCTATTTATTTTATAATAAACTCAAACATATAAAATGAAGGTATCTAAACCTTAGATGCCAAACTATGTTTGGTCTAAATGCACTACCATTAGATTCACCTCTTCTTGAGTAGGTTATCCTTGGGCTATGTTTTGACTTTCATTCTTACTCCAGACTTGGAAATTTTGATTCCTAGTCATTATAATATTTATAATCATTATTTCACTGGGAGGTCTATATAGCATGGTACACACATCATCTTCATAAAACACTCTATAACCATTCTATATTAGCTACCTGACATAAATAATATTTTGCTTCGATCTAGGCACAAAGTAAACATCTACGATATGTTTTCTTTCACCATTTTTAATAAAAATATTAATCATACCTTTACCCATAATTAAAACTTTGTTTTCATTCCCCATTTTGACTTTTGACTTGGTGGAACATTCTAAACTTGAAAACAAATTTATATTTCTAGTCACGTGATTACAACACCCACTATATAAGAACCAAATATCATTAGAGCTCTTTTGAGAAACATGACATGTGATAAATAATGAATCAAAATTAATTTTAGACATATTTTGAAAAAAATAATTTTGTCTACTGACATCTTCTTGTTTTTTTCTTGTGTTTGTGTGAATAATGGCCAAATTTATTATAATAATAACACCTAATATTATATTTATAAGACCTTTCATATTTCTATTACAATAGGTTTTTGCTTCAACATATGGTGCTATAAGAATTGAAATTTTTTATTGTCCTTCCTCCTTGATCTACGTGTGACAATGAAACATGAATTGAGGTTCAATTGGCCATGATTAATTCCATTATTTAACCTAAATGTGTCCTTGTGTGAATGAATCAAGTGATTAGTTTAATCATAGACTCAATTAGGACCAAGTAACACCCAAATCACATTTCACACATAATTTTATAGATTTTGATTGCCTCAACTGAGCCTTATAAACCTTTTTGAGACTAGACCCTCTGATATGGCATAAAATCCAAATCATATTGTCTACTTATAGTTAGATTCAGGTGTCTGAATTATCTCAATTGATCCATCAAAACATAATTACAATAAATAAATGATATTTAGAGCTCACTTGGCCCTGATTTAGTCTATGATGGAATTGAAAATGTCTCCCTTTTCAACATGAACTCAATTAGCCCACTGAGTGATCTCAAAAACACATTTTATTGTTACAATAAAGTTCATTGAACTTGATTGTTCGAATCAAGCTTTATGAACCTAATTTCAAAAATAAATTGATATGTGGTGCTCATTTGGTCTTGATTGAGTCCATGATTGAAAAAATAGTTTTATTAATTTAATCAAAGACATAATTGGAGCATATCAAGCCACATGAAGCTAAAAGCAATTATACAATGTGATTTATGCCTCAGTTGGCCTTGATTGACTATATTATTAAGCCAAAATATGTTATTGTGTGAATTAATGGACTCATTATTTCAATAATAGACTCAATCACACTAATAATATCCATATTTCATATTATTTAGTCATAATTATGTTCACAAGACTCAATTTGGATAATATGTTATATTAATCTAATTGCTAGAGTGAACTATGATTTGGGTTCACTTGGCCTTGATTGAGTACCTAATCAAACCAATCACTCATTTTTATTAATGCTAAAAAAAAATGGGGCATATAAAGCTCTGTGATCTTAAATTTTACAATGTGATGAGATTTGGGAATCTAGTATCCTAGATTGAGTCCATGATGGAATAAAAATGGCTCCTTGTGTGAAATGATCAAGATATTGGTTCAATCATGAACTCATTAAGGGCCAAGTGAACCCTACATTAAAATTTGTTATTATAATAAGGTTCATGTGGCTCCATTGGGCCCAATTTATACATGTTAACAAAATTTTGATAATAAAAGTGATGTTGAGCTCACATTTTTTTTCTTGAGTCCTTGATTGAATCTTATCAAGCCCAAGTAAAATAAATATGACTATATAGTGTGATTTATGATAGTTAGAATTAGCTACAGGATCTAATGAATCTTATATAAAGTATAAATAAAAGATAAAATAGTAATAATAATAAAAGATAATAATAGAAATGAATAAATAACTCAAATATGATGAATTACTTTGATAATTCAATATTAATCTGATATAGAATACACAAATAGCCATTGCTTATATAGAGCAAGGTGAGCATGATAAAGATCAGGGAAGTCACATAACACATGTAGTTCAACTAATATCTGACTACAAGAATAGTGGAGTGCAACTCCACACTAACAAGATAGGTGTCTAACTTGTTTAAATGATCAACACAAGTTGACTACTAGTTAAGTAATCTTATCATATCTTACCCTTAATAATGGAGTGGAAATCCACCATAACAAGATAGGTGTCTAAGTTGACTACTAGCTAAGCAAGCTTATCCTATCTGGTGCAAATTATTAATAAACATAATAAACTAATTAAAATAAGTAATTAGTGAACCAATCTAAATAATAAATATAATTAAATGCAATAAACTAAATAAATTCACCAACAAAGACTAACTTGTCCATGATCTAGTCCATTATGGAAGAAAAATGTTTCCCTATGTAAATTAATCAGGTCATTGGCATTAAAATGTCACAATTAGTTATGTGAGGATTGTTTGGACCCAATTATGTAACATATTTAACAAAGTAATCAATTAGTTGAATACGATATGTAATTCAATCTAATTAATATTTAATTGAAATTACATACATGTAATTTTTTATTTGGGAAACTATTGGCCCTTATTATATGCCAGGTTAATAGATCATATTTATTATTATTAGATTATTATTTGATCATTGGAATATTTTTAGATTAATAAGTATTATAAGGAAGATCTTCCTTATAATACTTATTATTCTGAGGGGCATGGTTAGCCCCTATTACATACCAAAACAAAATAATTACTTATTTGGATCCTATTTATCTCCATATTCAACCAATTAATCATTTCATTCAATCATATCCCTAATTTGGGCCTATAGAGTTCTGTGAACCTGATTAAAACTACATAATTTTAATCAGGGCTTACTTAACCTTGATTATTTCTATGATCAAATAAAAATGTGTCTTTTTGTGAAACATCGGTAAATTGATTTAATCATAGACCCAATTAGGTCTATGTGAGCCTCAAATTATGTTTTATTCTTTCAATTAGGTTTGTGGGGCTTGATTGGATATTTTGAGCACTACAAGCCTATTTATGACTATACAATGTTATGTCACCCTCACTTATCCCCGATTAAGTTCATGATGAAAATAATATTCATTTAGTTAAATTGCATATATAATTTGGACTTATTGTTCCCGAGGAATCTAATTAAAAATACACACTATGTCCTAAAATAACATTGCATAGTAATAATTAGGTTCAAGGGATTGATTGGCCCATTTGATATCTATGAAGCTAATTCTTACAATACAATGTGATTTGGGGTTCACTTAGAGCAAAACACATACCATGATTGAATCAACTAATTTATTATTTAAGTATTGTATGTAGTTGGGGCCAATCAATCCTAAATTGAAATGTAATGGACCTAATTAGTTTCACTAGGTGTACATGGCCCCAATTGCATAAAATATTAAACTAATTGCTCAATTCAGTCAACATGGTACATAATTAAGTATAATCAAGATGAGTTTAATTTATATTATTTTAATTCATGTTATGGGTTGTGATTGTCCCTAATTATGTACATGATTGGCCTTGTCAATCTATTTGAAAATAAACAACCTAGTATGGGCTCTCTTAGACCTAATTCAGTCTATGATTGAGACAATCACTCAATTTTTTCACACATGGAAACATGGTTCAGTCATAGACTTAATCATGAAATAATGTGCCCCATTTCACATTATATTATATAAATTAAGTTCATGGATATTTATAGGCCCTTATTTCACATATGATTGAAAGAAACATATGATTGGTATAATCACAGACTTAATTGAGGCTAATTAAGGCCAAATCACACTACATAGTCACAATTGGATTCATGGTGCTTGATTTCTCTAAGTGTATCAAAATAATCCCAAATGTATACCATTTGAACCAATCATATAATTGATTTGATATGATATACAATTGGGGTCAATCGACCTAGTAAACCCATTTGCTGGCATTTAATGTTAAATAGGAATTGAGTGGTTCCAATAACATACAATATAAAAATAATCTAGCGATTACTCATTTTGATCAATCATAGGTGAAATTGGGACCCGTAGATGCCCATACATCTAATTATAACTATAGATTGTGATATGGAGCTAAGCAGACCCCCATTGAGTATAATTTTGAACTGAAATGAATCACAATGATAAGGGGAACATTTAGGCACATTTAAGTATGTGATTGAAAAAAAATTGATTGGGTTGATAAACAATGCAATTGGGGCTAAGTGAGCCTTGTATAACCAAGATTAAACCAATTAATTAATTAGTTTAACATGGTATGCGATTGAGGCAAATTGAGCCTTGGTATTACTTTAGATCATTTTAACTCATTGCATGGGGAATTGTTAGTAATAATTACGTACCAAGATTGAGCCAATTAATCTATTATTTTAACATGGTAAAAAATTAGGCCTAATCGATCCCTGATTAACATTACATGGTCATAAATCATTGCATGGGGCATAATGGCATAAATTATTTAGCATATTAAGCTAACTAATCAATTATTTATACACAGACTCAATTGCGACCATGTACAAAAGCCCCACATAAAATTTCATTATTGAAATTTTGTTTTATGGACTTGATTGGGATAATCAAACCACATGAACCTCAATTCAATTATGAAATGTGATTTTCACCTTGCCTTCCCCTACTTGAGTCTATCATCAAACTAGTAACTCTAATTTCTAAACCAAAGACACAATTGGGACATATCAAGTGATTATTTTTATCACAAACTCAAACTTATTATTTTTTTGATAATAATAATCAATTAGAGATAATTGAGACCCAAATCCCTATTCATTTTGGTAATCAAAATAATGAGGATTTATGGCTCAATTAAGCCTTGTGAATCAAATTGTGACATTGAAATTTGATTTGTGGCTCCCTTTCTTGGCCCCAAATGAGTGTGTTCAAACATATTACTCCATTTGTTTGATCATAGACATGATTAAGGTGTGTCAAGTGATTAGTTAATTCACAAACTCAATCAAATTATTGGTTTCATCATGGACTCAATTGGGGCCTAGTGATCCATGCATCACAATAAATTGTTTAAAATAGATTCATGGGCATCAATCAGAACAATCCAACCTCATTAACCTCTTTAGTAAAAATCACATAATATTATCGCAGTTATATTTATGGGGATAAATTAGCGAAAAATTTGCATCCTTTATTGATCTAATCAAATAATTAATAGTTCAATTAGTGATGTAATAGGGGCCAACATAGACGAAACTCATATTCTATACTTATAACTAGGTTTAAGGGATACATTTCACCAAAAAATTACTCACTAATCAATATAATCGATTGATATTTTCCATTAGTGATAAAAGTGTGGAATTTCCAACTAGTTTATGATTCAAGGAAAAATATATGGTACAATTGAATAAAGAGAGGTATCCTTAAGGATCCTATCACAAATTAAAACCTAGAATGTTTTAACCTTGTAAAATCTCAAAAATTATAAATTTGAATGCTTACGTGATTGATATACTTGAATATTCAGATATCAAACTCATTTTTAATATGGTTGACTTTTATCCACATGAGACAAAAGTTTGAATGATGGCCTACAAGATTGAAGATCAAATAATTGACCATAAAATTTCCTAATAAAATGAGCAAACATATTCAGAGAGTTATAGGTATCAAAATAGCTACCACAATATCCTATGCATACAATATGTATTTGGCTAAATGGGTGGGCCTATTAAATTCATAAAACTCATGAATTAATAAATATAAATTAATGAAATATAAAAAAACATTATTTTTTAGTAGCTCTTGACTAAGAGGTTGAGAATTATTTGGGCCACAACCAACTAACATTAACTAGTCAACACTAGTTTGATTGTACAGTTTTATCAAGGTTGCATGTTCCTATTCATGAACACGGGATTTAGATGCCACACTTGTAATCCAAATAATATAGTTAATGATAGGAATTATAATAAAAATAAAAATGACCAACAATCATCGGTTGAAGCTTTGAAATTTTGGAGAGACTATCAAAAACTATGATAACTTCTCTTTAAATAAAAATAAAACTGACCAAGGGTCATTGGTATCAGTTCATGTTGAAACTTTCAAACTCTTAGTTTGGTAAGAATAAATACATAAAATGATTTATAAATGGCATAGATAAGGCACATATTGTGAATTTATTAACAAAAGAAATTAAAAAAATTTAAAAAAAGTTATTTGCATAACAAATTTTCAATGATTTTTTCGGTTAGCTATATACCAATAAAAGAGTATATATTGGGAATAAATATGGATTAAATAAATAAATTATAAAATCTTAAGGGGTCTTTTTATAAGAATCTATATTAGGAATAAATATGAATTAAATAAATAAATTTTAAAATCCTAAGAAGTCATTACAATTTTTTTAATATCATTTTATACATTTCCATTTTTTTCTTTAGGATGGTTGAGTGTAGAGTTGGAATTTAAACTTAACCTTGCCTTTGACTTTAAAATTTGTTGAATGGGACCTTTAAATAAATAAATAAATTCTAAAATTCTAAGGATTCTTTCCAAAAAAATTAATATTACTTTATACATCTCCATTTTACTCGTTATCATCGATGAGTGTAAACCTTGAATTTCATCTTAACATTGCCCATGAATTTAAAATTTGTTGATTGTGACCTCTTTTAAAGAGCTAAAAATTACAAATTGTTAATAACAATTTACATGTTATTGATATTTATATTCTTATTACTATTAAGTTATTTTTATATATTTATAAAAATTATTTATTGAAAATTATATCGAATATTGACCACCAAATTTCAAATAGGATGATGACATAGTGCTTTAAAATTGGTGAGTTATTTTATACTTTTAATTTTGGGATTGGGGGATCCACACATGATCTAGAATGCAAGTAGGGTTTTAGTTCCTGTACTTCCACTTTGTCAAGCTACCAATTCTATGTCTTCCACTATGGATAGCTTGATCGATTATGGGATTTGAACCTAGTATGTCAATCTACAAATATATCCACTCTACTTGTTAGACTAAAATCCAGGGGATAATAAATAAAAATATACACACATTTAGAATATTATCTGATATAACATTTACATATCTATTAAGTAATTTAATTTGTTTGAATTGGTCAACCTCTCTTGATTATTTAAGTTTTTTATATTATTAAAAATGCATTTTACATAGGAATCCTACCCTTTACAAGAATTAAACAAGCATGGTCAACAAATTCAAATACTAAAATAATAGTAAAAAGATGACAACTGCTACTAAAATAAACTACACCAATAAAAAACTAAGACCCTTTGAAATCATTTTCCTTTTGAGATTTGAGGGTCATATTAATATGTTCTAACTCATTCTTACCTTTTTCTTTCATTTTGTTTCTCACCATTGTCCACTCTGCTCCTTCCCCAGAGTAAGGAGAAATCAGAATGGAAAGTTCAAGATCATCGTCTGATTTAGGATACGGTAAAGGAATCATGGCTAACAAAACTTCACCTTAAATTTTAGACTTTAATGGATTCCTAGCCTTCAACCCTTTGCTAGATTCATATTTAGAGTTCTTTTAGAAATCCTTGATCGAAAATTCACTAGATGGATCTAAAAATTCCATAGGAAATTCTAGGACCATTGATGGGGCTTCACTTTCCTGTTCACTCATAATTTTATTATATTCTTGTAATGTTCAAAATTTAGGATTATCATCTTTCCACCAAATATTTACCTTATTTTATTTATTGTACAAAAAATTGTTAATTAAATGACCATTTACAAAACATGTTTGACATCTGAAGGGTAAACCTTCATAGTCAATAGTTTACAACCATTTTTAGTCCCCAACTTGTAGTTCAATATATGTAGGGAGATATTTAGAGATGTCAAACTCAAAAAGTATCCTAGCATAGGTTGCATGTCACATTTCATCTATTTTTGGATCTACATCAATAAAAACTCCCAATGAATTCCTAATAACTCGAAGAAAATAAATATTCCAAAACTAGAAGGGAAAATGGGGTGATTGTATCTAGATCACCAACAATACAAAATATATTTAGCAATTCTATGTGTAAATAATTAGAAATGAAATGCATAATCATATATGTCCCATCAAGGTTTTAATTTCATACTTGTGCATGAATCATCATCCTTAAAACTAAGAACAATTATGATAACTATGGCTATTAATGTTTCATTTATATCAAAACATAGAATTTTATAAAATAGGTACAACTTGTTAACTTTATTTGTCAAAAAAATATCGATAGCTGATCATAGGGAGTATATAATGTTGAAAATTGATAAGTTTGACCCAATTGATGCAACTTGAAATCTCACAATAGGTAGAACAAAACCATTACGTGGTGGGATGATAAATGGGTGGGGAGTATACATAAGACCATTATATTTTTAGTATTACATTTTGGAACATAAGTTCATGTGTTGATTTAAATCCATAACCTCTCTAAACTAAAAACATGTGCTTGACTCTTTCTTATTATAATTAGGTTTTTGGTTGGTCACATCACATTATATAGTTACAATTAGATTTGTATGGCATTATTAGTCAAACTTATGTCCTTAATTGAACTAATGGATTAATTGGTTCAATTATAGACATAATTGGGTCCAATTGAGCCCCATATCATATTATATAGTTGAAATTACATTCAAATGGCTTGATATCAAAAATATATATTCCTAATTGAATATATTGTTTAATTGGTTCAATTACAGACTCTATTGGTTGATAATTTATCCCTTGATCAGATTATATATTTTAAATCCATAAACAAACCCGATTGAGTCTATGACATTAGATCACATTACTCATGGGTGAGTGCAAGCTAATGATATAATGAAAATGGCCCTTAAATGACAATGAAATTATATAAAAATAAGCATACCTAAACTTAAATTGATGATTTGAGGGTCTTCCAAAAATCATTTCCACACAGTATAAACATATAAAGTAGTAGCATTTTGAATGGAGTTTATGTGAATATAATTTTTTTAAATTAAATTAAAAAAATAGATGAATATTTCCAATTTTAATGTAGAACAATATATATTTTTTATAGTGTGATAAAAAATGACCACATGTCTACCAAGCCTTTAAAAAATTAAATGAATGATTTTTTTTTTAAATGTAGGTATGTGGACGACTCAAATGCTAATGAACTTGTACATTTTTATTCTTTAAGTTTAATAAATAGTTGTAGTTTTATTAATTATTTAACTGATCACTTAAAAAAATGAAATATCAGTCATTTGTCGAGGTAAATTTTATGTGTGTGTGTGTACACCTTTTAATAAGGCCCTTGTAGTCCTTATAGGTCTCATGTGAACCCATTCACTCTTTTAGCACTCCATCAATCAAAATAAGAACATAGGACCACTTTCAAATACATGGATCCACTCCTTGTGTCCCCTTTGACATCCTCAAAACATCACAGTCAACTTAGCTTACTTCTACATATGCCCAATCGACTCAAACACTGACCTAGTACACATAGTCACCATCAACAAACACATAGTCAACTTCTTAAGCATTGTTCATACTCAAGATAGTTTGATCATACCTCCAAAATTCACACAAAGCATCCTTATAGAGTTTACAACATGTTCTAATATCTAATTCATTGTGAGACATCAAAATAGCATCAATACAAGCTCGAATATCCTTCTCAAGTCACTTGTAGAATAAGCATGAATACATAGTCAACTTTTAGGCTCAATATTTTTGGATGTACTCACTTTCAGATCCTCAAATAAATATATCTAGATGCACCTTGTAGTCCTCTACCCATTTTATTTTAACTACATGAGAAAATTCATCTTCTATCGAAAGATATGGTCAAAATAAAGAGTTATGGTAATTAGTTTTATATCCATGAGTTCCACGTTATTCACTGAATCTGTAAATGGTGACCTGATCAAACCTATAATGCATTGATCTATGTATTGTGATTCCTATTCCTGAGAAATTCTATATTTGACAAATATATTTGTCAATGGTACTACTAAAAAAATAACATTTTGTGTAGTAGTTATATTGAAATACAAATTACCTCCTTTATCAACATCTGAAATTAATGTTTTTCATTTATTTGTAATCCCTAGAATGATTACCTTTGAATTATATATGTATTCTCCTAAACCAACTAGTGTGAAATGAAAACCACATAAATAATCGTCAATGTTCATTGGTATTGCATTTGTATCATCATCATAAGTAGTTTCAGAGTCATCATCAATGTCTTTTATAGAAATGAAATTTGTATTTTCTAAATTAACTGGTAAAGGTAATACTCTTACCTCATTCTCTTGTTCTACATTTTTTATTGAGTATTGTGGTTATGAGGTATCATTAGATTGAATCTTCTGATCATTTATACTAGACTCACTAACCTCATATGTGTACATTTTCTCTATAGGTATGGTTTGTACTAGTGGCACTATAATAGATTGAGTTGCCCCAAACTGTGATTGGTTTTCAATAGTAGACTCTATAGCCTTAGAATATCTGACTACTTGACTATCAGTTTGGCATGTATATAAGTATCCATCATGTAAAAAATTTGACATACCTATGTAAATTAGAAGTTATAACTTCCATTGCAAGTATACAAGGCCTACCCAATACTAAATTATAGTGCAAATGATTTGGCATTACTGAGAACTAAGTAGATAAACTTTTGGGCCCAACTATAATATCTAAAGTGATGAATCCCAAATCTTAGTGAGGCATATCATTGAATCCTTTGATATACTTATATGTCTTTTGAATAGAAGTCATATTAATACCCATTGTCTGTAAGAATGTGAGATTGAAAATATCCAACCCTAAACCATTATAAATCAAAACCATTTTCTTTTTGTACTTTTGATTTGAACTTGTATAAACAAAGGTAGATTCTAATCAGTAGTTGATTGTGAATACAAGTCCTCATTGATAAAATAGATAACATCCTCAATATCTTTCAAAGTGTTGAAAACAGATGCAAAGTAACAAGGCTCTGTGTCACGAGGCATATGTGTCTGATTCAATGCTTGGTATATGATATCCTTGAAAAACTAACTTTATAAATCAATTCTAACATGGAAATATTAGCTAGTGTATTCTTTAAATTATTGGCAATATCATATCCTCTAGGCTAATTAACTAGTCTCATTGGATTGGGTTCAAGATGAGGAGGAATTGCTTTAATTTATTCCTCTTACCTTACTTGATGAGGCACTTCATCTCATCTAGTGATAATAGCTCGAACCATAGGGTCTACTATAAGCCTAAGGAAAATAGTAGAGATGATATATGAGTAAAGATAGGTGTGAGGTTTGAGGTAGGAGTAACAAAAGGAACTATATGAGCCCTCTAACATCTAGTAGTAATAGGTATCAACTCAAATTGATACATACAATAATAATCATCATAAAACTCTTCCTTATTGAGCTTTTGACCAATATAAGATCTTATATTTTCCCTTAAATTATACATCCATGATCTTACATACATGTGATATATTTAACATGTTATAGGCAAACAACATGTAAGTAACACCAAGAAGAAATAATAGATAGATTCAATCATGATGATCATGGTGAATATGGAAACCAGAAAATTTAGAATCTGAAAGATGTTAAAAATATAAGGAAACCTTAAGGGGAGCTAGAGTTTTGGGATATTCAATCAAGAGTCAAGTTCACCAATATATTTTATCAAATTTAGAAAATATATGAATTATTTAACTAATTAGACAAACTTCTACATAAATTAGAATGTTATATATATGCAATAAATGACACAAACTAATTTGGAACTCGCTTTATTTGGAAATATGCTAAAAGGAGAAAATACTAGAAAGGAATAACTTAGCTGGAAAACATGAATGAAGGACTATAAGTGCAACTATGAAATTGACTATGTGGTTCTGTAATGAAGTTGTGAATCAAGAAAAACATTTTTATTTTATCTAGGACAAAGTCACTAAAATTGGATAAGGGCAGACCATTATATTATTCTTATGGAGTGTTTTGTTTGAAGACTAGAGATAACTAAACTAGAAGTGTGGATCAATCTAAAAGTGAGTTTAGGTTGCTTGGAAAGTTGGATAGGATTGTTTAGAATCAGAGTTTGCTTAAGAAGTAAGGGTTGTCAGCATAATAAGTGAAGCAAGGGCAGTAAAGGACTATGGAATCAATTATGAGCAAAGTATGTATAAGGAGTAGTCACTAGTGCATTGTTTTAACAATAAATGTTAGTTTATGATTCTATGTTATTATAAGGTTTCATGTTGATACAAGCTAAAATGACTAGTTACAAGTGTTGTGATTATTATAATTATTACAGGGATCAAGACTAACCAAACAAGGCTAAAAAAGTGAGAGTGAGTCAAGGAATGCTAGTGCCTCATCACTTGGGGCAAATGAACATAAACAAGGCTACATACTATTTTGTACATTTTTATAAGTTAGTTCACATAAGTTTGTAAGTTGTTATTAGTTATTATATTAAAATTATTATGCCTTTTTTCTATAATTATCTTATCCATCTTATAATTTCATTCATATGTTGAAACTTGAAAAAAAATCAACACACATTATATGGCAGGATTAGCTAAATCAATCATTAACAAAATCTATAAAGAAATCTATAAGTATTCCCTATAACTATAATCATATTACAATAGTTGGTTGCATAGGGAATACAAATTCTATAGTATTATCATTGTGAACCATGTAAAATGTCATTGATTAATTTATTTGGATATTTTATTTCACAGTAATATGATATGATGTATGGCACACAAGGTGTAAATGTAATTTTTATAAACTTCACTAGATGGAGTTTTATCTGAAATCAAAGTCTATTTACACATGTTGTATTGTGATCATTTGTTATTAAGTTATTGTAGTCTATTATCATGGTTGTTGATTACAATAGGTTGTATATATGTTTATATTGAATTTGTATTTTATTACAAGATTAGTGCTACGAATTAAGGGCCACTAAACAAGTTTAGGAGTAACTAAAATCCCTTTGATGGAACATCGATGCGTTCAATGAGTGGGCTCATTCTAGGGGATTTGGGTGGGTAAGACATTATTCATTGTTAACTTATGAAAAAGTGTCATCCACTCATTTTATTGTTAAAAATATTTAATTATATATTTAATAAATTTTAATCTCAAATATTTTATAAATCATTTAATTTATGTTTTCATAGGTCAATAACTAATATGTGGTAGTTGATGGTCCTAACTCTAAAGAAGATGATGAGAATGATCTAGAGTGTGATGATCAGTCAATGTATGAATATGGCATAGATGATGAGCTGATAGATGATTATCATGATGGTATCATGATAAATGATTATTGTGATGATATCATGATAGACAATGATCACAATGAGCACTAGGGTCTAGCTAATAGTCATATTCTTTTAAAGTTTATTTTGCAAGGGATAATACATAATTTTCACTCCCTCTTTATGGAAACTTATTTATTTTATCATCTATGATATTATTTTTTCATGTAATGCAATCATGTTTATATCATTTTTTCCAAGTTTTTAATTAAATTAGAATATTTTATTTAAAAATGTTTATATATGTATATAAATTTTTATAAAGGTCCAAAAAAGGGTTTTTTGTTAAATTGAAATATTTTATTTGAAAATGTGTATATTGCATTTAATTTTTTTTTAGAGGGTCGAAAAAGGGTTACAACCCACTATTTAATATATAATACAAAATAAAACCCTAAATAAATTAGGGAACTTTATTTAAACATGTTGTCACTTTCCTCTAAGAAGGTTCTATGAGCAATATATATAAAAATGACATAGCAATAAAAACATAAATTAACCATCAACATTGGAGTCAAAGACCATCACAATGGGTCCCTACTCCCTTTCCTCATCTTCAAGGTGGCAATAACTAGAGTCTCGACCAAATTCAAATATGCAAAGGTTGTAAAATATATGCCCATTTTTCCATATATTGCATCTATCTTCTAGATCTTGGAAATATCCTCCACTACAGTGGATTTTAGAAACAACCAAACTTGATCAAGTTAAAAACCCAAGCTAAATAAAAATTGATCCACATATTCATATATTTCATAAGCATTAATTTCCTAAAATAAAATAGTTTTAACACTAATTAACTAAGCAAATTTGAAGGTGTCTAATCTAGGGGTGAACTAACCAATATTTCTCATGGCCTAGAGTATGCAATCCACCAAGGCACCTTCTCCCATCCCAATATCCAAATGTGCATGAAACATATTTGTAATACACCATTTGAGAATATTTTCATCTTTGATACCATTCAATAGAGAATACTTCCATAATTTCAAAGCTTAGTTTGTATTTAGCCTAATGGTTTTATCATTCAGGATGTCATGAGTGAATAACTGTCATAATTTTCATCCACAAGCCCAATGAATCATGAATAAACATCCTCCATAAAATACTTGTGAATCATTTCAAAATTCTTCTCATTTACAATATTAATTGAGGATTCCTTTTCTTTACTCGAATGAGTGTTTCTTTTGAAAGAAGGCTCATCACCCCCTTTAAAAAATTATTTTTATCCATATTAGAACACATAAATGCCTTCATCAAACATAAAGCCCATCCTATACTTAAACAGTATGCTTTTTTTAAAGAACAAAGCTTGTGTGAGCTAAAAAGGGAACCCAAAGTAAATATCATGACTTTGGGAAGAAATCAGAGTCCTGAAAAAAATTAAACCCCTTCCAAAGGTAGATATAGTAATGACAAGAATGACAGTCCTTTCTCAGTGATGAACACTTAGACCACAAAAGATCATCACAAGTGCAGATAACCTTGTGTCCATTGAAAGATTGCATGTAGTCACAATTGGAGTGCAAAATGGTAGAAAAATTGTAAGAGTGAATGATTTAGTTTAAAATAAAATAAATATATTTCAAGAAAAGGAAAGCACATAATACCAAACAAACCCAATTTCCTATCCTTATAGGAGCACTCCAAAAAATTCAAGGCCCATAGCAGTTTCTTACTGAAATTAAAAAGAAAAATCACTGAGCACATTGTAATCCTCTTAATTTTATTTCATAAAAGTAGACTATCAAGGAGGCCAAGACCAAAAATATGAAAGGATAAAAATGCATACCTGGGAGGCATATCCACCATTTCTCCAATTGCATGCCAAAATGGTCACATAAGTGAAGTGGCAGTGGCTTTTTAGCCTATCAAGCCATAAAATTGATGCCTCAAATTCTTTGGCTCATCAATCATGCCACTCATAAATGAAAATAAATGATTTTTAAGAATCATAAAATTGATCAATATGAGGAGTCTTGGAGATCTCTCTCCAAATTTTGGCAAATATATTCAATCACTATATGATGTGACTGAATTTTTAAATCTTTAGTATTTATTTATTTTTGCTTCACTCTAAAGTGGGAAAGGAGATCAACAAATTTATTTCAATCACTTTGAGTGTGAAGGATAGTCCAGGAAGAAAACCTTGATAATAGAGACATACAATCTCTAATGATGACATTCAATTGTTAGTGGATACTAGTATTTTATTTTATGGCAATAACCAAGTTTATCCATTTTTTTTATTTTTCAAGATGAATACCTCACAATAGAGCCTTCGCTTTAGCAAAATTATTAGTTTTTTTCCTAGATCATCAAAAAATAATAGAAGTGACATACCCTTACTATCTCAAAAAAATTTGCTTGAGTGATATAAGGGGATACCCACACCAATATGATCAAATGGTCTATAAATTTTTTGAAACTACCCACACATCAAAGAGATCCTTGAGATATTTCCAATGTAATTTAAATAGAATCAAATGGACTTTATATGAAAAAATTATTACCTACTGAATTAAAATCTAAATAGATAAAAAAATATGCATAGGGTATAGTGATGATGTTAGCATGGTGACTAGATGTGTATAAGTGGCCTAATTAGGGATTGACACATGTACCAATGATATCTTGACATGTGAAACATCCAAAAATATCCCTAATACATGCTACAAGTGTCAAGTAGAGATTGGTCTTAAGACCAATTCATATGGTGTTGAAACTTTTATTTAAAACATTATTATTAAAAATTCCTATTAATGTGGGATTGAATCCCACCTAAAATACATGGAAGCCTTATCCAAGCCTAAAAAAAAGGCAATGGAAGGGGGATTTGAATCCCAATGTATTGAATAAAAATATAAAGATTTAACCCATAAAACAAGGGCCTTGGAAACATTTTTAAAGGCTCATTATTGTATTTGAAAAAGGGCATGTTAACCAAGTCTAAGAACAAGCGTAGTGAAAGATCACTTAAAGAGTATAACCAAAAAATTAGTGCAAAAATTGCAAGTCAAGACAAGGATTCATCCTAGGGTAAAACTAGACTTAGAAGTGGCCTTCCATCAAATTTTTCTAGATATGAAGAGCATGGTGGAAAAGTTGTATCACAAAAGGAAGAAGAGGATCGAAGGTGAAAATGAAGGTAAACAAGAGGAGGAACCCTCAACCAGTGGTAAGGGTAAAGGAGAAGAACCTTTTAAATCTCCTCCATCTCCTTCCAAACCTTCTATTTCTTCATTTGATAAATAAAATGAAGTTTATAATTCTACTTCTTCCATGGTAGAGCTTGATGTGAAGTTTGATTTGCCAATTTATAATGGAGAGGTTAGTATAGATAAATTAGATCATTAGATGAAGTAGATGGAATTATATTTTAGGGTTTAGAAGATTCACAGTGAGGGGGAAAAAATAGTTAGATGCTCTTCAGTTGGGTGGTACAACACTCATTTGGTGGGAGAGTAAGACACAAGAAGATCTCCTAAAAATGGTAAAGTGATTTATTCTTGGGTTGATTTTTTTTTTGTATTGAAAAATCAATTTTATCCTTTGGGTTATTTACAACAAGATACTATGGATTGAAAAATTTTAAGGAAAACTAAGGGTCAAAGTGTACAAGACTACAATTAAGAGTCTGTAAACAAGGATTTGGTGTTAGGCATTCCTTTTTACCCTTAAGAAACTCTTTTGAAATATATCGGCGGGTTACATAGTTATTTGAGGCATACAATACTCATGTTTAACCATGATAATATTGATTATTTTTTTTTCCAAACTACCCATATTGAATCAAGGGGTAAAGTGACCAAGGATAGGGAGCATTTCACAAAGAAACTAAGTAAATTTCCTGAAAGTAAAGATAAAGGAAAGGGTAAGATGAAACATACTTCCACGATCAAGAAAGAGGATGGGAAGCCTTTTTGATCTCATTTCAAGAGAGAAGGCCATGAAGATGCTAAGTGTTTTAAGCTCCACATAGAATGTAAAATGTAAGCCAAAATGGTTTGGGAACAAGAAAGGTAAGAAGACTACAAAAATAATACAATAAGATCTCAACTCTAATTCTAGTTATGAGACCAAATTCACCACTATGGGCATGCAAGGTTTATATTATTCCTTTTCTAGCACTAAATCTCTTAATTCTCATTCTTCTTTACTTTATAAATATATGCATGATGAAAATAAAAGAAGTGGGATTTTCCACATTGGATTAATTTATAAGCATACAAAGATAGATACTCTTTTTGATAGTGGATCTCAAGCTAATCTCATTTCTAAAGAAGTTGTGAACATATTAGGACTTACTAATAAACCACATCCTAATCCATACCCTTTGGGATGGGTGTGTGATGGTGCTAAATTACAAGTCACTAAAACATGTAGAATGAAATTTACAATCACCTCCAAGTTCATTGATGAGGTAGAGTTAGATGTGGTTCCACTTGATATTTGTGGTATTGTGTTTGGAAGTCCTTATTTGTATGATAGAAAATAAATCTTCTCTAGGGAAGAGAATAAATATTTTATTGTAAAAGATAGGGTTGAATACATTGTAATATCCCATCAGATAAAGGCAAACTTATATCTTGTATCTGTAGGTCAAATGAAAAATCTTGTCAATGCAAGCAAGAACTTTACATTCATGATTGTAAAATCCAAGGATGATGATAAATCCAAGGCTCCAAAAGGATGTGATCCTAAATATAATAATGAAATATTTAATATTATGTCTAACTATGATGATGTTTTTTAGGATCCACAAGGTTTAGCTCTTAAAAGGCATATTCAACATGAAATACAACTACAACAATATGCATGTGTTCTTAATATTGGCATGTATAGGTTGTATGTGGTAGAGAATGAAGAAATAAAGAAGCAAGTTCAAGATTTACTCAAGAAAGGGTTCATTCGGCTAAGCACTTATCTATGTGGTTTGCCAATTATTTTGGTGCCAAAGAAAGATGACATTTGGCAGATGTGTTTGGATTTATGAGCACTAAACAAAATCATGGTTAAAAACTGCTACCCTCTTACTCACATTGATGATCTTTTAGATCATTTGAAAAATGTTATTTGTTTCATTAATTTAAAATTAAGAATTGGTTATCACCAAGTTAGAATTAATGAAGATGATATTCGGAAAACTACTTTCAAAACTAAACAAGTCTTTTTGAGTGGCTTGTTATGCCTTTTGGACTTTGTAATGCACCTGCCACTTTCATGCGGGTTATGAATGATGTATTTAGGTCATTCATAGATGATTTTCTAATAGTTTACTTAGATGATATTTTTATTTTTATTAAAACTTGGTAATATCATGTAAAGCATATTAGGATAGTCTTAGAAACTTTACAAAGGGAGAAATTATATCTAAAGATGTCTAAATGTGAATTTGGTAAAACATCTTTATTATACTTAGGCTATGTAGTAGGAAGTGGTGAATTGAAAATTGATCCCTCTAAATTTGACGCCATAACAAAATGGCCTAAGCATAATGATCTAACTATAGTTAGAAGCTTGCTTGGGGTAGTCCAATATTGGAGAAATATTATCGCTAACTTTTCATTGATTACATCTCCTTTTCATGCTTTGACAAGTACTAAATAGGTCTTTCAATGAGAAGGCAAGAATCAAAAATCTTGTGACATGCTAAAATAAAATATAAGCATAGCCCTAGTGTTAGAACTTCTAGATTTGTGATAGCCATTCAAGATTAAAATCGATGTAAGTGATGATGCCATGGGTGCAATTTTGATGGAGAAGCAAAAGCTTATTTGTTGACATTATAAAAAATTCACAATTTTGGTAAGGGGATATCCTACCTATGATAAATAGTTGTATTTTTTAGTTCAAAGTGTGAAAAAATAGAACCATTACTTAATGGGCAAAGAGAAAATCATCCACATGGATCAATATCCTTTGCAGTATCTCCAATCACAGTTAAAGCTACAATAATCAAGGCACTTTCATTGGATAGTGTTTTTTAAAAATGTCATCTCATGATCAGGGATTAAAAAGGTACACAAAATAAGGTAGTTGATATGCTTTCAATACCTCCTATTGTAGTATCTATTCTTTTGTAACATAGTTATTTGATGCATGAAAATTATAAATGTTGAGGTGTGGAGCTAAAAACTTCACCAAATGAGCGAGTTTGCAAAGTTGCAGGAATTACACAGTCACTGACGTCGGTCAGGAGAGACCGACGTCAGTCAAGAGTCGACTAGGAGATGTTGGCGTCGGTTATGTTCAGTCGACGTCGGTCAGGTGCAGATAGGCAGGGACCGATGTCGGTCACATGTGCATCTAGAATTTTATTTTGATGGATAGAACATAATGTTTGCATGTTAGGATTAAGTGATAGTCTTAAGTCCGCATCTCTATTTTAAGTAAGACTATTTAGAGCCCTTGATTAGGAGGTGCATCTGATGGTTGTAGTTGTATGCTCATGTTTCCTAATTATTATATAATAGGATAGATCTTCATAGCTTATTGTAATGAAGTGTTGAACAGTACAAGATTGTATATGTGTATCAATCCAGGTTGTTGGTATTGATTGTAATTGAGAGAGAGAGAGCTCTTGAGGGAAAGAGATCTAGAGAGAGATCTGTACATCTGAGAGAGGTGTGGAAGAAAAGAAGTTTTTTCAATTGTATTTCTTTTGTAAAGAGTTTAATACAAGTTTTCAGGGTGGTTTCTTGTATCTCTTATTCTTTGCTATTTCTGATTCTAGTTACTTATCTTTCTAGTTTAATTCCACATTTAATTGCTTTCATATTGTAATCAACATTGTTGGTTGATCCCCAACAAGTGGTATCAGAGCTCAGGTTGACTAACAGGTGTTTCAGATCTGGTTAGTGTGTATTGATTACAAGTTACTCACAGGGATTTTTGTTTGAGTGAGAGAAGCAATGGCAGAAGAAAGTAAACTGAGAATGGAGAAGTTTAATGGCAAGAATTATCAACATTAGAGAATGCAGATAGAGGATTATCTGTATCAGAAAGATCTATACTTACCATTAGGTGGGATTGCAAAGAAGTCCAAAGACATGGATGATGAAGAATGGGAAGTTCTTCATAGAAAGGCTCTTGGATCTATAAGATTGAGTTTGGCATCTACTATGATATCTAATTTATCATAGGCAAAGACAACAGTAGAGTTGATGACTACTTTAGCAAATTTATATGAAAAACCCTCAGCTTCAAATAAGGTATATCTTATGAAGCAGTTATTTAATTTGCAAATGTAGGAAGGTGGATATGTATCTAATCATCTAAATGATTTCCATGGAATTGTAAATCAATTAAATTCAGTCAAAATAGTGTTTGATGATGAAATTAAGGCTCTTTTAATATTATGTTCTTTGCCTAAAAGTTGGCATAGCTTGGTAATGGCAGTTAGTAATACTGCATCTACTTCAAATATTTTAAAAGTAGAGGATGTTGTTAGTGTAATCTTGAATGAAGAAATTTGCAAGAAAAGCACAAAGGAAACATCAGGGAATGCTTTAAGTTTTAAGAGCAGGGGAAGGCAAAAAGAGAAGGGAAAGAAAGGGAGATCAAGGTCTAAGTCAAAGGTGAGAGGTAGATCCAAATCCAAAAATGGCAGGAAGCCACAATGCTGGAATTGTGGAAAGATAGGGCACATAAGCAAAGATTGTTGGTCAAAGCCTAAAGAAGACAATCAGCATGAAGGTAAAGAAGAAGCAAAAGTTGTAGGTATTGCACAAGATGCTCTTATATTCTCTTTGCATAATAATATAGAATCATGGGTATTAGATTCTGGTGCCTCTTTTCATGCTACCCCTAATAGAGAATATTTTAGTGACTATGTCCATGGAGATTTTGGAATAGTGTATTTAGGGGATGATGAGCCTTGTAAAATTGTTGGCAAAGGAAAAGTGCAGCTGAAAATGCAGAATGACATCACATGGGTGTTGAGAGACGTCATATATGTTCCCAGCTTGAAGAAGGATTTAATTTTTGCAGGAAAGTTAGGGGATGAGGGTTGTACAGTAACTCTCACAGCTGAATCTTGGAAGGTGACCAAGGGTGCACTTGTAATGGCCAGAGGTAAGAGAGTAGGTACTCTCTATTTATGTAATTATGTTACTAATAATTCTCCTTCTGTATTATCTATTTCAGATGTGGATGCAAAGTTGTGGCACTCTAGGCTCGGCCACATGAGTGAGAAGGGAATGTCCATTCTTAAGTCAAAAGGTAAGCTTTCAGATTTGAAAAGCATAGATCTAGATTTTTGTGAGCACTATGTTTTTGAGAAACAAAAGAGAGTGAGTTTTCTCAAGATTGGATCAACAAAGAAGAAGCACAAATTGTAGCTTGTTCACGCAGACGTGTGGGGACCAGCTTAGGTTGCTTCTATTAGAGGATCACAGTACTTTGTCTCTTTCATTGATGATGCTACAAGAAAGGTATGGGTCTATTGCATAAGGAAGAAATCTGATGTTTTTGACACTTTTAAGATTTGGAAAGCTATGGTTGAGAATGAAACAGGCAGAAGATTGAAGTGCCTGAGATCTGACAATGGTGGTGAGTTCTACAGCTATAAGTTCAGAGGTTATTGTTATATGAATGGAATACGTAGGCAAATGATGGTTCCAAGGACACCTCAGCAAAAAGGAGTTGCTGAAAGGATGAATAGAATAATAATGGAGCGTGCAAGGTGTATGAGATTGCATGCTGGTTTGCCCTTAGAGTTTTAGGCAGAAGCTGTGGATACTGTAGTGTACCTGATTAACAGAGGACCCTCTACAGCTCTAGATGGTGGAATTCTAGAAGAGGCATGGATAGGTAAAAAAATAGATCTCTTATTTCTCAAAGTTTTTGGTTGTGAAGCCTTTGTGCACATTGATAAGGAAAATAGAAAGAAGCTGGATGCTAAGTCTATGAGGTGCACATTTATTGGCTATGGCTCTGATGATTTCGGATTCAGGTTTTGGAATCTAGGAACTAACAAAATAATTAGGGGCTGTGATGTTGTTTTCAATGAAAAAGTGATGTATAGTGATCAGCTCAAGAAGTTGAATCAATCTGGGCAGAGCAATAGAGAATTGGATGAGGTGACGATCCAAAATGAGCTCGCAAAAAAAATTAATCATAGACAAGAAAACACAGAGACTGACATCGGTCAGGCAGGAACCGACGTCGGCAATACAGGAACTGATGTCGGTCATATAGTGACCGATGTCGGTCAGGCAGGAACCGACGTCAGTCAGGAAGAACCGACGTCGGCCAGTTATAGGCTTGGAAGTGACCGAGGTCGGTCACTGTCAGAGAATTTGGGCGGATAGTGTGTTGTGAATGAGTCTCAGACGCCCATCAGGGGGTCAAAAAAAGTAAGTAAACCTCCAATTTGATATTCCCTTTCATTATTCTATTTATTGCTTACTGATGGTGGAGAACCAAAGAGTTTTGATGAAGCAATATAGGTGGAATCCAAGAATCAGTGGGAGCTAGGCATGAATGAGGAGATTGATTCCTTGAGAGAGAACCAAACATGGGATTTGGTTGAGTTGCCAGCGGGAAAGAAGACACTGAAGAATAGATGGATCTACAGATTGAAGGAAGGTGAGAATGGACAGATGAGATATAAGGCCAGGTTGGTAGTGAAAGGATTTGCACAAAAACTAGGTATTGATTTTGGTGAGATTTTTTCTCCTGTTGTTAAAATGACTTCTATATGGACTGTATTGTCTTTAGTTGCTATTGAGTATTTGCATCTTGAGCAGCTTGATGTTAAGATAGCATTTCTTCATGGAGATTTGGATGAAGAAATATATATGGATCAGCTGGAAGGATTTGAGGTCAAAGGTAAGGAGAAGTTAGTGTGCAGATTGAAGAAAAGCTTGTATGGCCTCAAGCAAGCTCCTAGACAGTGGTATTTGAGATTTGACAAGTTTATGACTGAGCATGGCTATAGTAGGTGTCAATCTAACCATTATGGTTATTTTAAGAGATTGGATAATGGTAGATATATTATTTTGTTGTTGTATGTAGATGATATGCTGGTTGCAAGATCACACATGCAGGATATCTCTGAGCTTAAGGTGAAATTAGCTCACACATTTGCCATGAAGGATTTGGGAGCAGCAAAGAAAATCCTTGGCATGAGCATTAAGAAAGATAGGAAAAATCACAGGTTGATTTTATCTCAAAAGGATTATGTGAACAAGGTGTTGAAACGGTTCAATATGCAGGATGCAAAATCGGTAAGCACACCTTTGGCTAGACATTTTAAATTGAGTAAAAAATAATGTCCTAATTCACATGATGAGGTAAAGTACATGAGTAGAGTTCTATATGCTTCTACAGTAGGGAGCTTAATGTATGCAATGGTTTGTACTAGACCGGATATTGGCCAAGCAGTGGGAGTTGTTAGTAAGTATATGGCCAATCCAGGGAAGGAACACTGGAAAGCAGTTCAGTGGATCCTTAGATATTTGAGAGGGACCAGTAGTAGGCATTTGTGCTATGGAGGTTTAGATACTTCTCTACATGGTTATGTAGATTTAGATATGGTAGGTGATTTGGATGGTAGGAGAAGCACCACAGGATATATTTTCACTGTTGGTGGAACGGCGGTTAGCTGGATATCAAAGTTGCAAAAGGTTGTTGCCTTGTCAACTATAGAAGCAGAATATATTGCAATCACGAAGGCTAGCAAAGAGATGATATGGATGACACGATTCATGGAAGAGCTAGGAAAGGAGCAAGAGAGTTGCAGATTATACAGTGATAGTCAGAGTGCAATTCATTTGGCTAAAAATTTAGCCTTTCATTCAAGAACAAAGCATATACAGCTTAGGTACCACTTCATAAGACAGGTATTAGAGGATGGTGAGTTGAAGCTGGAGAAGATCCATACAGATAAGAACCCTACTGATATGTTAACCAAGCCGATAACAAAGAAGTTGAATCTTCATTCAACTTTTGTAGGTCTTCATAATTGAGTTTGAAGATGGAGGAGCTAGAAGATGTTGCTGTACAGGTACTGGTGCAGCTGTTTATCTCCAAGTGGGAGATTGTTAAGGTGTGGAGCTAAAAGCTTCACCAAATGAGTGAGTTTGCAAAGTTGCAAGAATTACACAGTCGTCAGCGTCAGTCAAGAACGATCGACGTCGATCAAGAGTCGACTAGGAGATGATGGTGTCGATTATGTTCGATCGACATCAGTCAGGTGCAGACAGGCTGGGACTGACATTGGTCACCTGTGAGTCTAGAATGTTATTTCCATGGATAGAATAAAATGTTTGCATGTTAGGATTAAGTGATAGTCTTAAGTCTGCATCTCTATTTTAAGTAAGACTATTTAGAGCCCTTGATCAGGAGGTGCATGTGATGGTTGTAGTTGTATGCTCATGTTTCCTAATTATTATATAATAGGATAGATCTTCATAGCTTATTGTAATGAAGTGTTGAACAGTACAAGATTGTATATGTGTATCAATCTAGGTTGTTGAAATTGATTGTAATTGAGAGAGAGAGCTCTTGAAGGAAAGAGATCTAGAGAAAGATCTGTACATCTGAGAGAGGTGTGAAAGAAAATAAGTGTCTTCAATTGTATTCCTTCTGTAAAGAGTTTAATATAAGTTTTCAGGGTGGTTTCTTGTATCTCTTATTCTTTGCTATTTTTAATTCTAGTTACTTATCTTTCTGATTTAATTTCGCATTTAACTGCTTTCATATTGTAATCAACATTGTTGGTTGATCCCCAACAATAAAGAACAATATGCTAGAGATATTGACTTTAAGGATGTTTATAAAGATCTAGCTCATGGAAAGTAGGTAGAATAATTAGACTATCACATGTATGATGGATTATTGTATCATCTTGATAAGTTATGAATTACACAAGATGAAAGAGTCCATGTGATTAGAGAAGCACATACTTCTCTTTTTTTAAGTCATTTTGGCATTGGGAAAATAGTTTCACAGTTGTAAAGAGATTGTTATTGGCCTCGGATGTATCCAAATATGTAAAAGGTTATATTTTTTGTATCACTAGAAAGCCTAGTAATAGGAATTTGGGCTTGTATAACCCACTCCCTGTGTCAACCCATCCATGGGAGAGTGTTTCTATGGACTTTGTGGTGGCTTGCCTATGTCTAGAAAGAATCATGACTATTTGTAAGTGGTTGTGGATAGATTTAGCAAAATGAGTGTTTTGGTGCCCTATAAGAAAAATATCACAGATGAGGAGACTACACACTTATTATTCATCAATGTTTGGGTTCATTTTGGTTTACCCACATCTATTATTTATGATCAATATTCTTGGTTCATTGGTAACTTTTGCTTAGCTTTGTGGGACTAGATGGACATGAAACTCAAGAAGAGTATTGCATTTCATCAAACAAACTAACGATCAAACAAAGTATTCAATTGTATAGTGGTTCATTTACTCCAAGTATATTTTAAAAATCATCCCAAGCTTTGGGATGAACACTTGAGTTATGTGCAACATGATTATATTCATGCCATACATTCTTATACAGGTAAATCTCGTTTTGAGACTTGTTTTGATCATTTGCCTAAGTCTCCCTTAAACTTCACTTTTGGATAAGAAATAGAAATGAATGGAAGTAAGGATGAAGACAAAGCCAATAGGTTCATACAAAAGGTCCAATCTATTCATCAAGTTATCCAAGAGCAGTTCAAAAGAGGCAAGCCAAGTACAAGGCTAGGCATGATAAGCATTGGGTTGATCATCACTTCCAAGTTAGTGATCTAGTTTGGCTTCATGTAAATAAAGAGAACCTCAAAGGTGAAGGTAAAAAAATCAAACCAATAAGGTATAGCCCATTTAATATTTTGGAAAATATTGGTAATAATGATTTTTTATTGGAATTACCACCTTATATGTAGATGTATTCAGTTGTAAATGTTAAAAACTTGAAATTGTATGAGCCTCCTATGATCATAGATCAAGGTGAGAATGTTCAAGATCCCTCTATAGATAATTTTAATCCTAAATATCTTGATGAGTTGTAGGAAGACATGATTATTGAAATGAATACAAGGACATCACCAAGAGGAGATGTTGAATACCTATAAGTTGGCCTAAAAAGAACAAATCCAAATAAGAAAAGGTGGATGGAAATCAGAAAAGTGAGGGAGATGTATCCTCACTTATTTTCAAAATAAAAACAAGACTTTTGGTGGTCTAAAAGCTTTTTAATGGGGAGGAGTGATCCCCACACTGATCTAATCAAATGGTCTACAATTTTCTAAAACAACCTGCACATTGAATATCTCCTCGAGAGCTTTTCAACATAATTTGAATGGATTCAAATAGACTTCGTATGCAAAAATTTTGGCTTATTGAATCAAAAGATAAACAAGTAAAAAAATATACATATGGAACAATGATGATGTTAGCATGGTGATTGGACATGTACAAGTGGCCCAATTGGGGCTTGACATATGTACCAATGGTATCTTAACATGTGGAGCATCTAAAACCAACCCTAAGACATGAAAAGATTAGTCTTAAAACCAATTCATGCGATGTTGAAACTTTTATTTAAAACATTATTATTAAAAACCCTATTAATGTGGGATTAATCCCATCTAAAATGTGTGGAAGCCTTATCCAAGCTTAAAAATAAGGTAATGGAAGGGGGATTTCAAACCAAAAGTATTAGATAAAAATATAAGGATTCAACCTATTGTCCCTTAAAAATATCACTCATTTTTTAGACAACATTTGAACTATTTTGGTCCAACAGACCAAAATCCTCTCTCCCCTTCTCAAAAATTGTTCTGGGCATTCAAATTCTTCATCATTCAAGCTTTTTCAGATTTCTACAGACTCTGTAGGCTTGAATCTATGGACTTTGTAGGCTAAAATCTATGGACTCTATTCTACGGACTTCACAAAAAGGAATCTATGGACTCATTTCTACAGACTTCGCTAGTTTTATGGATTTATTTTTACAGACTCTGTAGGTTTAAATCTATGAAATCTAGTGATATGTTTCTATGGACTCAACATGCTTGAAATCAACAGGTTCAACAGGTTCAAAGGCTTCTACAGGTGAGTTCAATCAAAAGAACAAGTTTCCAACACTTAGTCATTTTCAGGATTGGTTCAATGCCTTGGTTCAACCAAAAGAGTTCATCGGCAAGCTTCTATGTAGTGTTTGAACCATTGAACCATTGAACAGTTGAACCTTGAACCATTTTGGTTCAATGGGTTCAATGGGTTCAAAGGTTCAACGTCATCAACAAGAGTTAAGCGCATTTGTCAAGGTTCAAAGTTCAACTGCTTCAAGGTTCAACGGATTCAAAACATTTATCAAAGAGAATAAGGCTTGAACCATTGAACCATTGAACCACTGAACCACTTTGGTTCAAAGGTTCAACAGGTTCAATGACCCTATGGTTCAACACAGTTTGGCTCAAAGCGTTTGTTTCAAGTGGTCAATTGAATGAATCGAACACAAGAGATTGAACCGATTAAACCATTGAACCATTGAACCAAAGTTGGTTCAATTGGTCAGTTCAAAGGGCTGCCCCAAAGCCAAAGGAAAAAGAGTCCTTGTGGAGGGCAGTGAACCAAGCTAACAGATATTATAGAGGGAAACAAGAAAAAGCAAACAAAGAGAATTCCTTCAAAAAAGTGAACCAAAGACAAACAGCCCATGCGGAGGGCAGGTGAGGAGCAGATGGACCGTTGCAAAAGTCTGAAGGATATTTCTGGGCTTGAACAGTCCTTACAAGGGCATAGTTCTCTTTTGGGAAAAGAATGTGGAAAATGATTAAGGCATTTCCTTCAAACAAAATGTCCAAAGGAATTCCTTCAGACTTTTGTCTGAAGAAATAAGCCCGAAGCAAAGACAAAAGCCCGTCGAAAGAAAACCTGACAGAAAGCAGAGGCAAAGTGAAGGAAGATTTCCTTCAGACAAATTGTCCAAAAGAATTCCTTCAGACTTTTTATCTGAAGAAAAAGTCTACCTAAAATATCCCAAAGGGTAGGTACCCTTGCGGGAGGCTCTCACCAGGGAAAGTGGACCATTTCTCAAAACCCCAAAGGGCAAGTTCCCTCCAGGAAATATCAAACCTCAAGTTGTAGCAGAATGCGCCACATGTCCCTTATAAAGTGTAGCAGAAGCTACCACGTGTCATCTACCGAGACACGATTTTTAGTACCTTTCAAAGTAGCAAAATGTGCCATGTGTCATCTACAAATCTCGACAGAGGCTACCAAGTGGCAACATCTACAGCTTCTTCCTTTTATTGAGTAAGGACTGCGGTGGGTCCCAGGTGAGTGGCTAAACTCGAGCAAAATGTGCCACGTGTCATTGTCTGCATGAGTTCAAAAGAGTCCCGAATGTTTCTACAGTGTTTTTATGAGCTCAGCAGAAGCCACCATGTGTCATCTTCTCTAGGACTCTCAAAAAGCCCCCAAATCCTCTATAAGTTAAGCAGATGTTGCCACGTGTCCTCACCTATTTCACAGTGGAACGTGCCATGTGTCACTTCTTAAGAATAGTAGAAAGCAGCCAAAGCAAATAGGAAAGACATGAAGTGTTAATAAGGATGACGAACCCGCATCCATCAAAATTAGGGCAACCAAGTAGCCGTTAGCTTTCAAACGATGACAGACCCAAACACGTCAAATTTGTAACAAAGAAATAACTGTTGATCCTTACAATCTTAAGCATAGACCCTGTGAACAAATTTAGCGACCAGCCAAAGAGATAGCCCAAGAGCTCAAATCACACAGATAAGGGCAAAATACAGCCAAGAAAGGGGGAACAATGAAGAAGGATCAGAAATATACGTGCATGGGATATGTTTCTAGAAGGTGAAGCAGTCCACCAGGTGAACATCAGAGAATGTAAATATTTAATGGCGCAGCCTATTTTCCTACATTGAGTAGAGCTAATTGGTTGAAGCTTTGAAATTTTGGAGAGACTATCAAAAACTATGATAACTTCTCTTTAAATAAAAATAAAACTGACCAAGGGCCATTGGTATCAGTTCATGTTGAAACTTTCAAACTCTTAGTTTGGTAAGAATAAATACATACAATGATTTATAAATGGCATAGATAAGGCACATATTGTGAATTTATTAACAAAAGAAATTAAAAAAATTAAAAAAAAGTTATTTGCATAACAAATTTTCAATGATTTTTTCGGTTAGCTATATACCAATAAAAGAGTATATATTGGGAATAAATATGGATTAAATAAATAAATTATAAAATCTTAAAGGGTCTTTTTATAAGAATATATATTAGGAATAAATATGAATTAAATAAATAAATAAATAAATTTTAAAATCCTAAGAAGTCATTACAATTTTTTTAATATCATTTTATACATTTCCATTTTTTTCTTTAACATGGTTGAGTGTAGAGTTGGAATTTAAACTTAACCTTCCCTTTGACTTTAAAATTTGCTGAATGGGACCTTTAAATAAATAAATAAACTCTAAATTTCTAAAGATTCTTTCCAAAAAAATTAATATTACTTTATACATCTCCATTTTACTCGTTATCATCGATGAGTGTAAACCTTGAATTTCATCTTAACATTGCCCATGAATTTAAAATTTGTTGATTGTGACTTCTTTTAAAGAACTAAAAATTACAAATTGCTAATAAACATTTACATGTTATTGATATTTATATTCTTATTACTATTAAGTTATTTTTATATATTTATAAAAATTATTAATTGAAAATTATATCGAATATTGACTACCAAATTTCAAATAGGATGATGACATAGTGCTTTAAAATTGGTGAGTTCTTTTATACATTTAATTTTGGGATTGGGGGATCCACACATGATCTAGAATGCAAGTAGGGTTTTAGTTCCTGTACTTCCACTTTGTCAAGCTACCAATTCTATGTCTTCCACTATGGATAGCTTGATCGATTATGGGATTTGAACCTAGTATGTCAATCTAAAAATATATCAACTCTACTCGTTAGACTAAAATCCAGGGGATAATAAATAAAAATATGCACACATTTAGAATATTCTCTGATATAAAATTTACATATCTATTAAGTAATTTAATTTGTTTGAATTGGTCAACCTCTCTTGATTATGTAAGTTTTTTATATTATTAAAAATGCATTTTACATAGGAATCCTACCCTTTACAAGAATTAAACAAGCATGGTCAACAAATTCAAATACTAAAATAATAGTAAAAAGATGACAACTGCTACTAAAATAAACTACACCAATAAAAAACTAAGACCCTTTGAAATCATTTTCCTTTTGAGATTTGAGGGTCATATTAATATGTTCTAACTCATTCTTACCTTTTTCTTTCATTTTGTTTCTCACCATTGTCCACTCTGCTCCTTCCCCTGAGTAAGGAGAAATCAGAATGGAAAGTTCAAGATCAGCGTCTGATTTAGGATTCGATAAAGGAATCCTGGCTAAAAAAACTTCACCTTAAAATTTAGACTTTAATGGAGTCCTAGCCTTCAACCCTTTGCTAGATTCATATTTAGAGTTCTTTTAGAAATCCTTGATCGAAAATTCACTAGATGGATCTAAAAATTCCATAGGAAATTCTAGGACCATTGATGGGGCTTCACTTTAATATTCACTCATAATTTTCTTATATTCTTGTAATGTTCAAAATTTAGGATTATCATCCTTCCACCAAATATTTACCTTATTTTATTTATTGTACAAAAAATTGTTAATTAAATGACCATTTACAAAACATGTATGACATCTGAAGGGTAAACCTTCATAGTCAATAGTTTACAACCATTTTTAGTCCCCAACTTGTAGTTCAATATCTGTAGGGAGATATTTAGAGATGTCAAACTCAGAAATCATCCTAGCATAGGTTCCATGTCACATTTCATCTATTTTTGGATCTACATCAATAAAAACTCCCAATGAATTCCTAATAACTCGAAGAAAATAAATATTCCAAAACTAGAAGGGAAAATGGGGTGATTGTATCTAGATCACCAACAATACAAAATATATTTAGCAATTCTATGTGTAGATAATTAGAAATGAAATGCATAATCATATATGTCCCATCAAGGTTTTAATTTCATACTTGTGCATGAATCATCATCCTTAAAACTTAGAAAAATTATGATAACTATGCCTATTAATGTTTCATTTATATCAAAACATAGAATTTTATAAAATAGGTACAACTTGTTAACTTCATTTGTCAAAAAAATATTGATAGCTGATCATAGGGAGCAGATAATGTTGAAAATTGATAAGTTTGACCCGGTTGGTGCAACTTGAAATCTCACAACAGGTAGAACAAAACCATTACGTGGTGGGATGATAAATGGGTGGGGAGTATACATAAGACCATTATATTTTTAGTATTACATTTTGGAACATAAGTTCATGTGTTGATTTAAATCCATAACCTCTCTAAACTAAAAACATGTGCTTGACTCTTTCTTATTATAATTAGGTTTTTGGTTGGTCACATCACATTATATAGTTACAATTAGATTTGTATGGCATTATTAGTCGAACTTATGTCCCTAATTGAACTAATGGATTAATTGGTTCAATTATAGACATAATTGGGTCCAATTGAGCCCCATATCATATTATATAGTTGAAATTACATTCAAATGGCTTGATATCAAAAATATATATTCCTAATTGAATATATTGATTAATTGGTTCAATTACAGACTCTATTGGTTGATAATTTATCCCTTGATCAGATTATATATTTTAAATTCATAAACAAACCCGATTGAGTCTATGACATTAGATCACATTACTCATGGGTGAGTGAAAGCTAATGATATGATGAAAATGGCCCTTAAATGACAATGAAATTATATAAAAATAAGCATACCTAAACTTAAATTGATGATTTGAGGGTCTTCCAAAAATCATTTCCACACAGTATAAACATATAAAGTAGTAGCATTTTGAATGGAGTTTATGTGAATATAATTTTTTTAAATTAAATTAAAAAAATAGATGAATATTTCCAATTTTAATGTAGAACAATATATATTTTTTATAGTGTGATAAAAAATGACCACATGTCTACCAAGCCTTTAAAAAATTAAATGAATGATTTTTTTTTTAAATGTAGGTATGTGGACGACTCAAATGCTAATGAACTTGTACATTTTTCTTCTTCAAGTTTAATAAATAGTTGTAATTTTATTAATTATTTAATTGATCACTTACAAAAATGAAATATCATTCATTTGTTGAGGTAAATTTTATGTGTGTGTGTGTGTACACCTTTTAATAAGGCCCTTGTAGTCCTTATAGGTCTCATGTGAACCCATTCACTCTTTTAGCACTCCCTCAATCAAAATAAGAACATAGGACCACTTTCAAATACATGAGTCCACTCCTTGTGTGCCCTTTGACATCCTCAAAACATCACAGTCAACTTAGCTTACTTCTACATATGCCCAATCGACTCAAACACTGACCTAGTACACATAGTCACCATCAACAAACACAGAGTCAATTTCTTAAGCATTGTTCATACTCAAGATAGTTTGATCATACCTCCAAAATTCACACAGAGCATCCTTATGGAGTTTACAACATGTTCTAATATCTAATTCATTGTGAGACATCAAAATAGCATCAATACAAGCTCGAATATCCTTCTCAAGTCACTTGTAGAATAAGCATGAATACATAGTCAACTTTTAGGCTCAATATCTTTGGATGTAATCACTTTCAGATCCTCAAATAAATATATCTACATGCACCTTGTAGTCCTCTACCACTTTTATTTTAACTACATGAGAAAATTCATCTTCTATTGAAAGATATGGTCAAAATAAAGAGTTATGGTAATTAGTTTTATATCCATGAGTTCCACGTTATTCACTGAGTCTGTAAATGGTGACCTGATCAAACCTGTATTGCATTGATCTATTTATTGTGCTTCCTATTCTTGAGAAATTCTATATTTGACAAATATATTTTTCAATGGTACTACTAAAAAAATAACATTTTGTGTAGTAGTTATATTGCAATACAAATTACCTCCTTTATCAACATCTAAAATTAATGTTTTTCATTTATTTGTAATCCCTAAAATGATTGCCTTTGAATTATATATGTATTCTCCTAAACCAACTAGTTTGAAATTAAAACCACATAAATAATCATCAATGTTCATTGGTATTGCATTTGTATCATCATCATAAGTAGTTTCAGAATCATCATCAATGTCTTTTATAGAAATGAAATTTCTATTTTCTAAATTAACTAGTAGAGGTAATACTCTTACCTCATTCTCTTGTTCTACATTTTTAATTGAGTATTATGGTTATGAGGTATCATTAGATTGAATCTTCTGATCATTTATACTAGACTCACCAACCTCATATGTGTACATTTTCTCTATAGGTATGGTTTGTGGTGGTGGCACTATAATAGATTGAGTTGCCCCAAACTGTGATTGGTTTTCAACAGTAGACTCTATAGCCTTAGAATATCTGACTACTTGACTATCAGTTTGGCATGTATATGAGTATCCATCATGTAAAAAATTTGACACACCTATGTAAATTAGAAGTTATAACTTCCATTGCAAGTATACAAGGCCTACCCAATAGTAAATTATAGTGCAAATGATTTGGCATTACTGAGAACTAAGTAGATAAACTTTTGGGCCCAAATATAATATCTAAAGTGATGAATCCCAAATCTTGGTGAGGCATATCATTGAATTCTTCGATATAATTATATGTCTTTTAAAGAGAAGTCATATTAATACCCATTGTCTGTAAGAATGTGAGATTGAAACTATTCAACCCTAAACCATTATAAATCAAAACCATTTTATTTTTGTACTTTTGATTTGAACTTGTATAAACAAAGGTAGATTCTAATCAGTATTTGATTGTGAATACAAGTCCTCATTGCTAAAATAGATAACATCCTCAATATCTTTCAAAGTGTTGAAAATAGATGCAAATTAAGAAGGCTCTATGTCACGAGGCATATCTGTTTGATTCAATGTTTGGTATATAATATCCTTTAAAAATTAACTTTATAAATCAATTATAACATGGAAATATTAGCTAGTGTATTCTTTAAATTATTGGCAATATCATATCCTCTTGGCTAATTGACTAGTCTAATTGGATTGGGTTCAAGATGAGGAGGAATTGCTTTAATTTATTCCTCTTACCTTACTTGATGAGGCACTTCATCTCATCTAGTGATAATAGCTCGAACCATAGGGTCTACTATAAGCCTAAGGAAAATAGTAGAGATGATATATGAGTAAAGATAGGTGTGAGGTCTGGGGTAGGAGTAACAAAAGGAACTATATGAGCCCTCTAACATCTAGTAGTAATAGGTATCAACTCAAATTGATCCATACAACAATAATCATCATAAAACTCTTCCTTATTGAGCTTTTGACCAATATAAGATCTTATATTTTCCCTTAAATTATACATCCATGATCTTACATACATGTGATATATTTAACATGTTATAGGCAAACAACATGTAAGTAACACCAAGAAGAAATAATAGATAGATTCAATCATGATGATCATGGTGAATATGGAAACCAGAAATATAGAATCTGAAAGATGTTAAAAATATAAGGAAACCCTAAGGGGAGCTAGATTTTTGGGATATTCAATCAAGAGTCAAGTTCACCAATATATTTTATTAAATTTAGAATATATATGAATTATTTAACTAATTATACAAACTTCTACATAAAATTAGAATGTTATATATATGCAATAAATGACACAAACTAATTTGGAACTCGCTTTATTTGGAAATATGCTAAAAGGAGAAAATACTAGAAAGGAATAACTTAGCTGGAAAACATGAATGAAGGACTATAAGTGCAACTATGAAATTGACTATGTGGTTCTTTAATGAAGTTGTGAATCAAGAAAAACATTTTTATTTTATCTAGGACAAAGTCACTAAAATTGGATAGGGGTAAACCATTATATTATTCTTATGGAGTGTTTTGTCTGAAGAGTAGAGATAACTAAACTAGAAGTGTGGATCAATCTAAAAGTGAGTTTAGGTTGCTTGGAAAGTTGGATAGGATTGTTTAGAATCAGAGTTTGCTTAAGAAGTAAGGGTTGTCAGCATAATAAGTGAAGCAAGGGTAGTAAAGGACTATGGAATCAAGTATGAGCAAAGTATGTATAAGGAGTAGTCACTAGTGCATTGTTTTAACAATAAATGCTAGTTTATGATTCTATGTTATTATAAGGTTTCATGTTGATACAAGCTAAAATGACTAGTTACAAGTGTTGTGATTATTATAATTATTACAGGGATCAAGACTAACCAAACAAGGCTAAAAAAGTGAGAGTGAGTCAAGGAATGCTAGTGCCTCATCACTTGGGGCAAATGAACATAAACAAGGCTACATACTATTTTGTACATTTTTATAAGTTAGTTCACATAAGTTTGTAAGTTGTTATTAGTTATTATATTAAAATTATTATGCCTTTTTTCAATAATGATCTTATCCATCTTATAATTTCATTCATATGTTGAAACTTGAAAAAAAATCAACACACATTATATGGCAGGATTTGTTAAATCAATCATTAACAAGATCTATAAAAAATTCTATAAGTATTCCTTATAACTATAATCATATTATAATATTTGGTTGCATAGGGAATACAAATTCTACAGTATTATCATTGTGAACCATGGAAAATGTCATGGATTAATTTATTTGGATATTTTATTTCACAGATATATGATATGATGTATGGCACACAAGGTGTAAATGTAATTTCTATAAACTTCACTAGATGGAGTTTTAACTGAAATCAACGTCTATTTACACATGTTGTATTGTGATCATTTGTTATTAAGTTATTGTAGTCTATTATCATGGTTGTTGATTACAATAGGTTGTATATATGTTTATATTGAATTTGTATTTTATTACAAGATTAGTGCTACGAATTAAGGGCCACTAAACAAGTTTAGGAGTAACTAAAATCCCTTTGATGGAACATTGATGCGTTTAATGAGTGGGCTCATTCTAGGGGATTTGGGTGGGTAAGACATTAGTCATTGTTAACTTATGAAAAAGTGTCATCCACTCATTTTATTGTTAAAAATATTTAATTATATATTTAATAAATTTTAATCTCAAATATTTCATCAATCATTTAATTTATGTTTTCATAGGTCAATAACTAATATGTGGTAGTTGATGATCCTAACTCTAAAGAAGATGATGAGAATGATCTAGAGTGTGATGATCAGTCAATGTATGAATATTGCATAGATGATGAGCTGATAGATGATTATCATGATGGTATCATGATAAATGATTATTGTGATGATATCATGATAGACGATGATCACAATGAGCACTAGGGTCTAGCTAATAGTCATATTTTTTTAAAGTTTATTTTGCGATGGATAATACATAATTTTCACTCCCTCTTTATGGAAACTTATTTATTTTATCATCTATGATATTATATTTTCATGTAATGCAATCATGTATATATCATTTTTTCCAAGTATTTAGTTAAATTAGAATATTTTATTTAAAAATGTTTATATATCTATATAAATTTTTATAAAGGTCCAAAAAAGGGTTTTTTGTTAAATTGCAATATTTTATTTGAAAATGTGTATATTGCATTTAATTCTTTTTAGAGGGTCGAAAAAGGGTTACAACCCACTATTTAATATATTATACAAAATAAAACCCTAAATAAATCAGGGAACTTTATTTAAACATGTTGTCACTTTCCTCTAAGAAGGTTCTATGAGCAATATAAATAAAAATGGGAAACATAGCAATAAAAGCATAAATTAACCATCAACATTGGAGTCAAAGACCATCACAATGGGTCCCTACTTCCTTTCCTCATCTTCAAGGTGACAATAACTAGAGTCTTGACCAAATTAAAATATGCAAAGGTTGTAAAATATATGTCCAGTTTTCCATATATTGCATCTATCTTCTAGATCTTGAGAATATCCTCCACTACAGTGGATTTTAGAAACAACCAAACTTGTTCAATTCAAAAACCCAAGCTAAATCCAAATTGATCCACATATTCATATATTTCATAAGCATTAATTTCCTAAAATAAAATAGTTTTAACACTAATTAACTAAGCAAATTTGAAGGTTTCTAATCTGGGGGTGAACTAACCAAGATTTCTCATGGCCTAGAGTATGCAATCCACCAAGGCACCTTCTCCCATCCCAATAGCCAACTGTGCATGAAACATATTTGTAGTACACCATTTGAGAATATTTTCATCTTTGATACCATCCAATAGAGAATACTTCCATAATTTCAAAGCTTAGTTTGTAGTTAGCCTAGTGGTTTTATCATTCAGGATGTCATGAGTGAATAACTGTCATAATTTTCATCCACAAGCCCAATGAATCATGAATAAACATCCTCCATAAAATACTTGTGAATCATTTCAAAATTCTTCTTATTTACAATATTAATTGAGGATTCCTTTTCTTACTCAAGTGAGTGTTTCTTTTGAAAGAAGGCTCGTCACCTCCTTTAAATATTTATTGGTATCCATATTAGAACACATAAATGCCTTCATCAAACATAAAGCCCATCCTATACTTAAAAGGTATGCTTTTTTTAAATAAAAAAGCTTGTGTGAGCTAGAATGGGAGCCCAAAGTAAATATCATGACTTTGGGAAGAAATCAAAGTCCTAAAAAAAATTAAACCCCTTCCAAAGTTAGATATAGTAATGACAAGAATGACAGTCCTTTCTCAGTGATGAACACTTAGACCATAAAAGATCATCACAAGTGAAAATAACCCTATGTCCATTGAAAGATTGCATGTAGTCACAATTGGAGTGCAAAATGGTAGAAAAATTGTAAGAATAAATGATTTAGTTTAAAATCAAATAAATATATTTCAAGAAAAGGAAAGCATGTAATACCAAACAAACCCAATTTACTATCCTTATAAAGCACTCCAAAAAATTCAAAGCCCATAGCAATTTCTTACTAAAATTTGAAATAAAAATCACTGAGCACATTGCAATCCTCTTAATTTTATTTCATAAAAGTAGACTATCAAGGAGGCCAAGACCAAAAATATGAAAGGATAAAAATACATACCTGGGACGCATATCCACCAATGCTCCAATTGCATGTCAAAATGGTCACATAAGTGAAGTGGCAGTGGCTTTTTAGCCTATCAAGCCATAAAATTGATGCCTCAAATGATTTGGCTCATCAATCATGCCACTCATAAATGAAAATAAATTATTTTTAAGACTCATAAAATTTATCAGTGTGGGGAGTCTTGGAGATCTCTCTCCAAAATTGCGTAAATATATTCAATCATTATATGATACGACTAAATTTGTAAATCTTTAGTATTTATTTTTTCTGCTTCACTCCAAAGTGGTAAACGAGATTAACAAATTTATTTCAATCACTTTGAGTGTGAAGGATAGTCTAGGAAGAAAACCTTGATAATAGAGACACAATCTGTAATGATGGCAGTCAATTGTTAATGGATACTAGTATTTTATTTTATGGCAATAACTAAGTTTATCCATTTTTTTTATTTTTCAAGATGAATACCTCACCATAGAGCCTTCACTTTATCAAAATTATTAGTTTTTCCCTAGATCATAAAAAAATAATTGAAGTGACATTCCCTTACTATCTTGAAAAATTTTGCCTAAGTGATCTAGGGGGATACCCACACCAACATGATCAAATGGTATATAAAATTTTAGAAACTACCCACGCATATAATAGCTCCTTGAGATATTTCTAATGCAATTTGAATAGAATCAAATGGACTCTGTGTGCAAAAATTATGGCCTACTGAAGTAAAATCCAAACAAATAAAAAATATACATAGGGTACAGTGATGATGTTAGCATGGTGATTAGATGTGTATAAGTGGTCTAATTACGGATTGACACATGTACCAATGATATCTTGACATGTGAAACATCCAAAAATATCTTTAAGACATGCTACAAGTGTTAATCAAAGATTAGTCTTAAGACCAATTCATATGGTGTTGAAACTTTTATTTAAAACATTGTTATTAAAAATTCTTATTATTGTGGGATTGAATCCCACCTAAAATGCATGGAAGCCTTATCCAAGCCTAAAAACAAGGAAATGGAAGGGGGATTTGAATCCCAATGTATTGAATAAAAATATAAAGCTTCAACCCATAAAACAAGGGCCTTGGAAACATTTTAAAAGGCTTATTACTATATTTGAAAAAGGGTAGAGAAAAAAACTTATTTTTTAGCCCTTTGAAGGAGAGTAAGTATGAAACAAATAAGTGTCTTTTTATGTAGGAAAGAGTAACTTCCATACATGTGATTATTAAATATACTTCCTAAAGGTAGAGAAGATGTTATCTTTGTATACTAAAGTCATATTTTGGTGTAAACATTATACAAAAAGTGTATTTTGCACCATTTAATAGATCGGTTTGAATGCTTTTTAGACCTATAGATATATCCCACAAAAGGGTGAACTCTATTATTAATTTGGTTTGTATTTTATCTATTTATATTCATTTATATATTGTTTTTAATTAGTATTGACCCTGATTTTTAGCCAAATAAATCAATTTCACATAAAAAGACAAAATAAGAGAATATTGTCATGAGTATCATAAATTGGTAAATGGTGAGAATTTTGAATTAACTAAAAATTCAGATCAAGTTTGGTATCAAAGCAAGTTGATCTAGGATATTTAATGTGGTTTTTGGATTTACAAGTTTTTGTTTTGCATGTTTACCAGGTCTAAGAACAAGCATAGTGAAAGATCACTTAAAGAGTATAACCCAAAAATTAGTGTAAAAATTGTAAGTAAAGAGAAGGATTCATCCTAGGGTAAAACTAGACTCAGAAGTGGCCTTCCATCAAATTTTTATAGATATGAAGAGCATGGTGGAAAAGTTGCATCGCAAAAGGAAGAAGAGGATCGAAGGTGAAAATGAAGGTAAACAAGAGGAGGAACCCTCAACTAGTGGTAAGCATAAAGGAGAAGAACCTCCTAAATCTCCTCCATCTCCTTACAAACCTTCTATTTCTTCCTTTGATAAACAATATAAAGTTTCTAATTCTACTTCTTCCATGGTAAAGCTTGATGTTAAGTTTGATTTGCCAATTTACAATGGAGAGGTTAGTGTAGATAAATTGGATCATTATATGAAGTAGATGGAAGTATATTTTAGGGTTTATAAGATTCACACTAAGTAAAAAAAATAGTTAGCTACTCTTCAGTTGGGTGGTACAACACTCATTTGGTGGGAGAGTAAGACACAAGAAGATCTCCTAAAATTGGTTAAGTGATTTCTTCTTGGGTTGATTTTGTTTTTGTATTGAAAAATCATTTTTATCCTTTGGGTTATATACAACAAACTACTATGGATTGGAAAATTTTAAGGAAAACTAAGGGTCAAAGTGTACAAGACTACAATTAAGAGTCTATAAATAAGGATTGGGTGTTAGGCATTCCTCTTTACACTCAAGAAACTCTTTTGAAATGTATTGGTGGGTTACATAGTTATTTGAGGCATGCAATACTCATGTTTAACCATGATAATATTGATGATGTTTGTTTCTAAACTACCCATATTGAATAAAGGGGTAAAGTGAACAAGGATAGGGAACATTTCACAAAGAAACCAAGTAATTACCTGAAATCAAAGATAAAGGAAAGGGCAAGATGAAACATACTTCCACGATCAAGAAAGAGGATGGGAAGCCTTTTTGATCTCATTTCAAGAGAGAAGGCCATGAAGATGCTAAGTGTTTTAAGATCTACATAGAACATAAAACGTAAGCCAAAATGGTTTGGGAACAAGAAAGTTAAGAAGACTACAAAAATAATACAATAAGATCTCAACTCTAATTCTAGTTATGAGACCAAATTCACCACTATGGGCATGCAAGGTTTATCGTCTTCCTCTTCTATCACTAAATATATTAATTCTCATTCTTCTTTACATTTTAAATATATGCATGATGAAAATAAAAGAAGTGGGATTTTCCACATTGGATTAATTTATAAGCATATAAGGATAGATACTCTTTTTGATAGTGGATCTCAAGCTAATCCCATTTCTAAAGAAGTTGTGAACATATTAGGACTTACTTCTACACTAGATCATAATCCATACCCTTGGGGATGGGTGTGTGATGGTGCTAAATTACAAGTCACTAAAACATGCAGAATGAAATTTACAATCACCTCTAAATTCATTGATGAGGTACAGTTAGATGTTGTTCCACTTGATATTTGTGGTATTGTGTTTGGAAGTCCTTATTTGTATGATATAAAATAAATCTTCTATATGGAAGAGAATAAATATTTTATTATAAAAGATAGGGTTGAATACATTGTAAGATCCCATCGGATAAAGGCAAACTTATATCTTGTATCTATAGGTCAAATAAAAAAGCTTTTCAATGCAAGCAAGAACTTTACATTCATGATTGTAAAAGCCAAGGATGATGATAAATCCAAGGCTCTATAAGCATGTGATCCTAAATATAATAATGAAATATTTAATATTATGTCTAACTATGATGATGGTTTTTAAGATCCACAAGGTTTAGCTCCTAAAAGGCATATTCAACATGAAATACAACTACAACAAGATGCATATGTTCTTAATATCGGCATGTACAAGTTGTATGTGGTAGAGAATGAAGAAATAAAGAAGCAAGTTCAAGAGTTACTCAAGAAAGGGGTCATTCGGCTAAGCACTTCTCCATGCGGTTCACCAAATATTTTGTTTCCAAAGAAATATGACATTTGGCAGATGTGTTTGGATTTATGAGCACTAAACAAAATCATGGTTAAAAACTACTACCCTCTTCCTAGCATTGATGATCTTTTAGATCATTTGAAAAAAATTATTTGTTTCATTAAGTTAAAATTAAGAATTGGTTATAGCCAAGTTATAATTAATGAAGATGATATTTGGAAAACTACTTTCAAAACTAAGCAAGTCTTTTTTAGTGGCTTGTTATGCCTTTTGGACTTTGTAATGCACCTGCCACTTTTATGTGGTTTATGAATGATGTATTTAGGTCATTCATAGATGATTTTGTAATAGTTTACTTAGATGATATTTTTATTTTTATTAAAACTTGGGAATATCATGTAAATCATATTAGGAAAGTATTAGAAACTTTACAAAGGGAGAAATTATATCTAAAGATGTCTAAATGTGAATTTGGCAAAACATCTTTATTATACTTAGGCTATGTAGTAGGAAGTGGTGAATTAAAAATTGATCCCTCTAAATTTTATGCCATAACAAAATAGCCTAAACATAATGATGTAACTATAGTTAGAAGCTTCCTTGGGGTAGTCTAATATTGGAGGAAGATTATCACTAACTTTTCATTGATTACATCTCCTTTTCATGATTTGACAAGTACTAAATAGGTCTTTAAGTGGGAAGGAAAGCATCAAAAAGCTTGTGGCATGCTAAAATAAAATATAAGCATAGCCCTGGTGTTATCACTTCCATATTTATGATAGCCATTCAAGATTAAAATCGATTCAAGTGATAATGCCATGGGTGCAATTTTTATGGAGAAGTGAAAGCTTATTTGTTACCATTCTAAAAAATTCACAATTTTAGTAAGGGGATATCCTACCTATGATAAAGAGTTGTATTCTTTAGTTAAAAGTGTGAAAAAATATAACCATGACTTAATGGGAAAAGATAAAATCATCCAAATGGATCAATAGCCTTTGCAATATCTCTAATCATAGTTAAAGCTACAATAATCAAGGAACTTTTGTTGGATGGTGTTTTTAAAATATTTCATCTCATGATCAAGGATTAAAAAGGTACACAAAATAAGGTATTTTATATGCTTTCAAGACTTCCTATTGAAGTATCTATTCTTTTGTAACATATTTCTTTTATGCATGAAAATTATAAAGAACAATATGCTAGAGATGTTGACTTTAAGTATGTTTATCAAGATCTAGCTCATGGAAAGTAGGTAGAAGAATTAGACTATCACATTCATGATGGATTATTATATCATCTTGGTAATTTATGCATTACACAAGATGAAAGATTCCATGTGATTAGAGAATCTAATACTTCTCTTTTTTAGGTCATTTTAGCATTGGGAAAATAGTTGCATAGTTGTAAAGAGATTGTTATTGGCTTTAGATGTATCCAAATATGTAAAAGGTTATATTTTTTGTATCACTAGAAAGCCTAGTAATAGGAATTTGGGCTTGTATAACTCACTTTATGTGCCAACCCATCCATGGGAGAGTTTTTCTATGGACTTTGTGGGTGGCTTGCCTATGTCTAGAAAGAATCATGACTATTTGTAAGTGGTTGTGGATAGATTTAGCAAAATGAGTGTTTTGGTGCCCTATAAGAAAAATATCATAGATGAGGAGACTACACAATTATGCTTCAACAATGTTTGGGTTTGTTTTGGTTTACCCATATCTATTATTTATGATCAAGATTATTGGTTCATTGGTAAATTTTTCTTGGCTTTGAGGGGCTATATCGACATGAAACTCAAGAACAGTATTGCATTTCATCAACAAACTGATGTATAGTGGTTCATTTACTCCAAGTATATTTTAACAATCATCCCAAGCTTTGGGATGAAAACTTGAGTTATGTGCAACATGCTTATAATCATGCCATACATTCTTATATAGGTAAATCTCCTTTTGAGACTTGTTTTAATCATTTGCCTAAGTCTCCCTTGATATTAAATGGTTATGCAATTCATTTTGAGGGACATGGTTATCCTCTATTACATACCAAATCAAAATAATTACTTATTTAGATCATATTTATCTCCATAATAGACCAATTAATCATTTCATTCAATCATATCCCTAATTTGGGCCTATAGAGTTCTGTGAACATAATTAAAACTACACAATGTTAATTGGGGCACACTTAGCCCTGATTGCTTCTATGATCAAATAAAAATGTGTCTTTTTATGAAAACACGGGTAAATTGATTCAATCATAAACCAATTGGATCTATGTGAGCCTCAAATTATGTTTTATTCTTTCAATTAAGTTTTCAGGGCTTGATTGGATATTTTGAGCCTTGCAAGTCTATTTATGACTATACAATGTTATGTCACCCTCACTTATTCCTGATTAAGTTAATGTTTTAAATAGTATTCATTTGGTTAAATCACATATATAATTTGGAATTATTTTTTCCTATGAATCTAATTAAAAATACACACTATGTCCTAAAATAACATTGCATAGTAATAATTAGGTTCAAGGGATTGATTGGCCCATTTGATATCTATGAAGCTAATTCTTACAATACAATGTGATTTGGGGTTCACTTAGAGCAAAACACATACCATGATTGAATCAACTAATTTATTATTTAAGTATGGTATGTAGTTGGGGCCAATCAATCCTAAATTGAAATGTAATGGACCTAATTAGTTTCACTAGGTGTACATGGCCCCAATTGCATAAAATATTAAACTAATTGCTCAATTAAGTCAACATGATACATAATTGAGTATAATCAAGATGAATTTAATTTATACTATTTTAATTCATGTCATGGGTTATTATTGGCCCTAATTGTGTACATGATTGGCCTTGTCAACCTATTTGAAAATAAACAGCATGGTCTAGGCTCACTTGGACCTAATTGAGTCTATGATTGAGGCAATCACCACACATGGAAACATGGTTCAATCATAGACTTAATCATGAAATAATGTGCCCCATATTACATTATATAATATAAATTAATTTCATGGAGATTGATAGGCCCTTATTTCACATGTGATTGAAAGAAACATGTGATTGGTACAATCACAGACTTAATTGAGGCTAAGTAAGACCAAATCACACTACATAGTTACAATTAGATTCATGGTGCTCTATTTCTCTAAGTGTATCAAAATAACCCAAAATGTATACCATTTGAAACAATCACATAATTGATTTGATATGATATACAATTGGGGTCAATCAACCTAGTAAGCCCATTTGTTGGCATTTAATGTTAAATGGGAATTGCATGGTCCCAATAATATACAATATAAAAATAATCTAGTGATTACTCATTTCGATCAATCATAGGTGAAATTGCGCCCTATAGATACCCATACATCTAATTATAACTATAAATTGTGATATAGAGTTAAGCAAGCACCCATTGAGTACATTTTTGGACTGAAATGAATCACTCTGATAAGGGGAACATTTAGGCCCATTTAAGTATGTGATTGAAAAAAATTGAATGGGTTGATATACAATGCAATTACGGCCAAGTGAGCCTTGTATAACCAAGATTAAACTAATTAATCAATTAGTTCAACATGGTATGCAACTGAGGGAAATTTAGCTTTCGTATTACTTTAGATCATTTTAACTCATTATATAGGGAATTGTTAGTACTAATTACGTATCAAGATTGAGATAATTAATCTATTATTTTACATGGTAAAAAATTAGGCCTAATTAATCCCTGATTAACATTACATAGGTCAAAATTCATTGCATGGGGCATAATGGCGCAAATTATTTATCATATTAAGCTAACTAATCAACTATTTATACACAGACTCAATTGCGACCATGAATAAAAGCCCCACATAAAATTGCATTATTGCAATTTTGTTTTATGGACTTGATTGGGATAATTAAACCATATGAACCTTAATTCGATTATGAAATGTGATTTTCACCTTACCTTGCCCTACTTGAGTCTATGATCAAACTAGCAACTCTAATTTCTAAACCAAAACACAATTGGGACATATCAAGTGATTATTTTTATCACAAACTCAATCTTATTATTTTTTTTTATCATATAATCAATTAGAGATAATTGAGAACCAAATCCCTATTCATTTTGGTAATCAAAATCATGGGGATTAATGGCTCAATTAAGCCTTGTGAATCAAATTGTGACAATGAAATTTGATTTGTGGCTCCCTTTCTTGGCCCCAAATGAGTGTGTTCAAACATATTACTCAATTTTTTTGATCATAGACATGATTGAGGTGTGTCAAGTGATTCATTCATTCAAAAACTCAATCGAGTGATTGGTTGGATCATGGAATCAATTAGAGCCTAGTGATCCATGCATCACAATAAATTATTTAAAATAGATTCATGGACATCAATTAGAGCAATCCAACCTCATAACCTTTTTAGTAAAAATCACATAATATGATAACATTTATATCTATGGGGATAAATTTGCCATAAATTTGCATCCTTGATTGATATAATCAAATAATTACTAGTTCAATTAGTGATGTAATAGGGGCCAACATAGATGAAACTCACATTCTATATGTATAACTAGGTTTAAGGGATTCATTTCACCATAAAAAAAATCACTGATCAATATAATCGATTAATATTTTCTGTTAGTGATAAAAGTGTGGAATATCCAACTAGTTTATGATTCAAGGAAAAATATATCGTACAATTTAAAAAAGAGAGGTATCCTTAAGGATCCTATCACAATTAAAACTTGGAATGTTTTAACCTTGTAAAATCTCAAAAATTATAAATGTGAATGCTTATGCGATTGATATTCTTGAATATTTAGATATCACACTCAATTTTAATGTGGTTGACCTTTATCCACATGAGACAAAAGGTTGAATTATGGCCTACAAGATTGAAGGTCAAATAATTGACTGTAAAATTTCCTAAGAAAATGAGAAAATAAATTCAGAGAGTTATATGTATCAAAATAGCTACCATAATATCCTATGCATATAATATGTATTTAGTTAAATTGGTGGGCCTATTAAATTCATACAACTCATGAATTACTAAATATAAATTAATTAAATCTAACAAAACATTATTTTATAGTAGCTCTTGAATAAGAGGTTGAGAATTATTTGTGCCACAACCAACTAACATTAACTAGTCAACACTAGTTTTATTATACAGTGTTATCAGGTTTGCATGTTCTTATTCATGAACACAGGATTTAGATGCCACCCTTATAATCAAAATAAGATATTTAATGAGAGGAATTATAATAAAAATAAAAATGACCAATGATCATCATTTGAAGCTTTGAAATTTTGGAAAGACTATCAAAAACTATGATAACTTCTCTTTAAATAAAAATAAAACTGACCAAGGGTCATTGGTATCAGTTCATGTTGAAATTTTCAAACTCTTAGTTTGTAAAGAATACATACATACAATGATTTATAAATTTCATAGATAAGGCACATGCAGTGAATTTATTAACAAAAGAATTTTTTTATAAAAAGAAGTTCTTTCCATAACAAATTTTCAATGATTTTTTCGGTTGGCTATATACCAATCAAAGAGTATATATTAGGAATAAATATGGATTAAATAAATAAATTATAAAATATTAAGGAGTATTTTTATAATAATTTATATTAGGAATAAATATGGATTAAATAAATTTTAAAAGCCTAAGAAGTCATTACAATTTTTTTAATATCATTTTATACATTTCCATTTTTTTTGTTAGCATGGTTGAGTGTAGAGTTGGAATTTAAACTTAACCTTTCATTTGACTTTAAAATTTTTTAAATGGGACCTTTAAATAAATAAATAAATTCTAAAATTATAAGGACTCTTTCCAAAAAAATTAATATTATTTTATACATATCCATTTTACTCATTATCATCGATGAGTGTAAACCTTGAATTTCATCTTAACATTGCCCGTGAATTTAAAATTTATTGAATGTGACCTCTTTTAAAGAACTGCAACTTACAAATTGTTAATACGAATTTACATGTTATTGATATTTACATTCTTATTAATATTAAGTTATTTTAATATATTTATAACAATTATTAATTCAAAATTATATTGAATATCGACCACCAATTTTCAAATAGGATGATGACATAGTGATTTAAAATCAGTGAGTTATTTTATACATTTAATTTTGGGATTGGGGGATCCACACATGATCTAGAATGCAAGCAGGGTTTTAGTTCCTATACCTCTACTTTGTCAAGCTACCAATTGTATGTCCTCCACTATGGATAGCTTGAACGATTATGGGATTTAAACCTAGTATGTCAATCTACAAATATATCCACTCTAGTCATTAGACTAAAAGCGAGGGGATAATAAATAAAAATATGCACACATTTAGAAGATGCTTAGATATAACATTTACATATCTATTAAGTAATTTAATTTGTTTGAATTGGTCAACCTCTCTCGATTACGTAAGTTTTTTATATTATTAAAAATGCATTTTACATAAGAATCCTACCCTTTACAATAATTATAAAAGCATGGTCAATAAATCCAAATAATACAATAGTTCTTGGAATAAAGATCAAAAGGCTACACAACACTAAAATAATAGTAAAAACATGACAACTACAGCTAAAATAAACTACACCAATAAAAAACTAAAACCCTTTGAAATCATTTTCCTTTTGAGACCTGAGGGTCATATTCATATGTTCTAACTCATTCTTACCTTTTTCTTTCATTTTGTTTCTCACCATTGTCCACTCTCCTCCTTCCCCTAAGTAAGGAGAAATGAGAATGTAAACTTAAAGATCATCGTCTGATTTAGGATTCGATAAAGGAATCCTAGCTAACGAAACTTCACCATAAAATTTAGACTTTAATGGAGTCCTGGCCTTTAACCCTTTGCTAGATTCACATTTAGAGTCCTTTTAGAAATCCTTGATTGAAAATTCCCCATATGGATCTAAAAATTCCATAGGAATTTCTAGGACCATTTTTGGGGCTTCACTTTCTTGTTCACTCATAATTTCCTTATTTTCTTGTAATGTTCAAAATTCAAGATTATCATCCTTCCACCAAGTATTTCCCTTAATTTATTTACTGTACAAAAAATTATTAATTAAATGATCATTTACAAAACATCTATGACATCTGAAGGGTAAACCTTCATAGTCAATAGTTTACAACCATTTTCAATCCCCAATTTGTAGTTAAACATATGTATGGAGATATTTAGAGATGTCAAACTCAAAAATCATCCTAGCATAGGTTGCATGCCACATTTCATCTATTTTTGGATCTACATCAATAAAAACTCCCAATGAATTCCTAATAACTTGAAGAAAATAAATATTCCAATACTAGAAGAGAAAATGGGGTGATCGTGTCTAGATCACTAATAATAAAAAATATATTTAGCAATTCTATGTTTAAATAATTGGAAATGAAATGACTAATCATATATGTCCCATCAAGGTTTTACTTTCATACTTGTGCATGAATCATCATCCTTAAAACTTAGAACAATTATGACAATTATGATATCAAGGTTTTAATTTCATAGTCTCATTTATGTAAAAACATAGAATTTTATAAAATAGGTGCAACTTGTTAAATTTATTTGTCAAAAAAATCTCAGTAGCTGATCATAGGGAGTAATTAATGTTGAAATTTGATAAGTTTGACCCAGTTGGTGCAACCTGTAATCTCACAGTAGACAAAATAAAACCATTACACGTTGGGATGATAAATTGGTGGGAGGTATTCATAAGACCATTATATTTCAAGTATTATAGTTTGGAACATAAGTTTATGTGTTGATTTAAATCCCTAACCTCTCTAAACTAAAAACATGTGCCTGACTCTTTGTTAATATAATTAGGTTTGTCATGGTTCACATCATGTTATATAGTTACAATCAAATTTGTATGGCATTATTAGTCAAACTTATTTCCATGATTTAACTAATCGATTAATTAGTTTTAGTTATAGACATAATTGGGCCCAATTAAGCCCCATATCATATTATATAGTCGTAATTACATTCAAATGGATTGATAAGAAAAATATATATCCCTAATTGAATGTATCGATTAATTGGTTCAATTACAGACTCTATTGTTTGATAATTTATCCCTTGATCAGATTATATAGTTGAAATCTATAAACAAACCTGATTGAGTCCATGACATTAGATCACATTACTCATGGGTGAGTGCAAGCTAATGATATGATGAAAAGGGCCCTTAAATGACAATGAAATTTTAGAAAAATAAGCATACCTAAACTTGAATTGATGATTTGAGGATCTTCTAAAAATCATTTCCACGCAGTTTAAATATATAAAGTAGTAGCATTTTGAATGAAGTTTATGTGAATATAATTTTTTCAATTAAATAAAAAAAATAGATGAATATTTCCAATTTTAATGTAGCCCAATATATAGTTTTTATAGTGCGATAAAAATGATGACATGTCTTCTGAGCCCTTAAAAAAATAAATGAATGATTTATTTTTTTTAATGTAGGTATGTGGAGTACTCAAATGCTATTGAACTTGTACATTTTTCTTCTTCAAGTTTAATAAATAGTTTTAATTTTATTAAGTATTTAATTGAGCACTTAAAAAAATAAAATATCATTCATTTATCAAGGCAAATTTGATATTTATGTGTGTGTGTGTGTGCATGCGCATGTGTGTGGTTTTAATTTTATATTATAGCCGTTGAAGTGTATTGAAGGTGGTCATGTGTAGAGTAGATTTGAATCAAATACTATACTATTTTGATAGCTAATTTCAACAGTATTTATTTTCAAATAAGCAAGTCTTCCTCTACATACATTAGGGATCGTTATGATAATAGGATGATTTTGAGTTTAGTGTCTTGGTAATCACAAAAATGTAAAGTATTGTAAAGTGTAGAACATAGTGGAGAAGAGGAAACATTTACTCATTTTTGTTGTAGTTTCATCATATTTAGTATTTCCAAGGTAGGTCTTATGTATTTGTACTTGATTTTATTACTTGAATTTTTCAAATACATTGTAACGAGTTAACACATCAAACACTTAAGTAAGATCAATAATCATGTACCACATGAATGGTACTTGTTCTAAAAGTTTAACAAACTTCACATTCATTTTCAACTTCTATGTAAATACATCAAATTATAGTAATGTATGGAGTATTAGCATGTTTGGAATGTGAATGGTAGTTTTCAATTTACATAACATGTGGGAATTTCATGCGAAGGGATTCATAAAGAATTGTATGCTCAAAATGACAGTTAAAAAGATAGAATATGTCCTTTTATAACATTTTGGTGGTTATTCCATGGCATAGAACTTAGGGAAAACTCCTTGTTAAGGAAGTGATTCATGTTGATTAAGCTTAGTGTATAATATCCACATAATTTATGGGTCAAAATTTATAGGCAAAACAATGAGGACTGATTCCTTTGTGGTGGTTCACATCACGTTATATAGTTACAATTAGATTTGTATGACATTATTAGTCAAAATTATGTCCCTTATTGAAATAATGGATTAATTGGTTTAATTATAGACATAATTGGGTCCAATTGAGCCCCATATCATATTATATAGTCCCAATTACATTCAAATGGCTTGATCTGAAAACTATATATTCCAAATTGAACATATTGATTAATTGGGTCAATTACAGACTCTATTGGTTAATAATTTATCCCTTGATCAGATTATATAGTTGAAATCCATAAACAAACCCAATTGAGTCCATGACATTAGATCACATTACTCATGGGTGAGTGCAAGCTAATGATATGATGAAAAGGGCCCTTAAGTGACAATGAAATTTAAGAAAAATAAGCATACCTAAACTTGAATTGATGATTTGAAGGTCTTCTAAAAATCATTTCCACATAGTGTAAACATATAAAGTAGTAGCATTTTCAATGAAGTTTATTTGAATATAAATTTTTTCAATTAAATAAAAAAATAGATGAATATTTATAATTTTAATGTAGCATAATATATAGTTTCTATAGTGTGATAAATAATGACCACATGTCTACCAAGCCTTTAAAAAATAAATGAATGATTATTTTTTTTAAATGTAGGTATGTGGAGGACTCAAATGCTAATGTTTGTACATTTTTCTTCTTCAAGTTTAATAAATAGTTGTAGTCTTAGTAATTATTTAACTGATCACTTACAAAAATGAAATATCATTCATTTGTCAAGGTAATTTGATGTGTGTGTGTGTGTGTGTGTGTGTGTGTGTGTGTGTGTGTGTGTGTGTGTGTGTGTGTGTGTGTGTGTGTGTGTGTGTGTGTGTGTGTGTGTGTGTGTGTGTGTCTATATATATATATATATATATATATATATATGCTTTAGATTATAGCCATTGGAATGTATTGAAGGTGCTCATGTGTAGAGCAGATCTGAATTAAATACTATACTATTTTGATGGTTAATTTCAATAGTATTTCTTCTCAAAGAAACAAGTCTTCATCTACATACATTAGGGATCATTAGGAGAATAGGATGCTTTTGAGTTTAGTGTCTTGGTAATCATAAAAAGGTAAAGTATTGTAAAGTGTAAAACATTGTGGAGAAGAGGAAACATGGATTCATTTTTGTTGTAGTTTTATCATATTTAGTATCTCCAAGGTAGGTCTTATGTATTTGTATTTGATTTTATTACTTGAATTTTTCAAATACCTTGCAACTATTCTAACACATCAAACACTTAAGTAAGCTCAATAATCATCTACCACATGAATGGTACTTATTATTAAAGTTTAACAACCTTCACATTCATTTTGAACTTCTATGTAAAAACATCAAATTATAGTCATGTATGGAGTATTAGCATGTTTAGAATGTGAATGGTATTATGTAATTTACATAACATGTGGGAATTTCATGTGAAGGATTTCATGAAGAATTGTATGCTCAAGATGACAGTAAAAAAGCTAGAATATGTCTTGTTATAGCATTTTGGTGGTTGTTCGATGGCGTAGAACTTAGGTAAAGCTCCTTTTTAGGGAAGTGATTCATGTTGATGAAGCTTAGTGTAGAATATCCACGTAATTTATAGGTCAAGTAATAAGTTATGGTACACTTTATTATATCCATTGAAGTGTACTGAAGGCAGTCATGTGAAGAGCATATCTAAATTAAACACAATACTAATTTGATGGCTAATTTTAATAATCTTTCTTTTCAAAGAAGCAATTCTTCCTCTAAATACATCAGGGATCATTATGCAAGTAGCATGATTTTGAGGTTAGTGTCTTAGTAATCCCAAAAAGGTAAAATATTGTAAAGTGCACAACATAGTGGAGATGAGGAAACATGGATTCATTTTTGTTGTATCTTTATCATATTTAGTGTCTCCAAGGTAGGTCTTATGTATTTGTGTTTGATTTTTTTACTTGAATTTTTTTAATACCTTGAAACTATTCTAACACATCAAACACTCAAGTAATCTCAAGAATCATCTACCACATGAATAATACTTCTTTTTAAAGTTAAACAAACTTCACATTCATTTTGAACTTCTATGTAAAGATGTCAAATTGTAGTCATGTATGGAGTATTAGCATGTTTAAAATGTGAATGGTAGTATGAAATTTATGTAACATGTGGGAATTTCATGTGAAGGGTTGCAAAAATAATTGTATGCTCAAGATGACAATAAAAAAGTTGTAATATGTCTTGTAATAGCATTTTGGTGGTTGTTCCATGGCATAGAACTTAGGGGAAATCCTTTCTTAAGTATGTGATTCATGTTGATGAAGCTTACTGTAGAATATCCACGTAATTTATGGGCCAAGTAAAAATTTATGGCACACTTTAAGAAAGAGATGTATCCTTAAGGGTCATATTAGAAATTAGATCCTAGAAAGTTTGGACCTTAAAAAGTCTCAAAATGTATAAATGAGAATGCTTACTCAATTGATCTCCCTAAATATTTTGACATAATTCTCTTTTTTATTATGGTAGACATTTACCCACATGAGTCAAAATTTTGAATTATGAACTAGAGGCTCAGTAGGTTAAATAATGGAGAAAAACATATCCGAAGAAAAAAAGTGGGCAAATCAAGAGAGTTATAGGAAGTAAAATTTATATGGAAAGATATTATACATACAAGTTTTATTTAGATAAATAGGTGTGCCTACGAAATTCATACAATTCATTAATTATTAAATTTGAACTAATGAAATATATCAAAACATGATTCTATAATAGCTCTAGACTACAAGGTTGAGAATTATTTCAGCTAAAAGAAGATGATGTAACCAACTGACAGTGGCAATTCAACATAAAATTTATTATATAGTGTTATCAGGCTGAGATGTTCATGTTCACAAATAGGGGATTTAGATATCAAGTGGGCAATCTATCTGAATAATTAAAGCCAAGAATTATTTAAAAAAATAAAAAAACTAGTAGTTGCAATTAATATTATACATTTGGTAAGATTGCATTGTTTTTTAATTTATACTTTGTGTGAAAATAAGAAAAGGAGTTGTTGAGCAGTTGGAAAAATGGAGAAAAAAATTTCTCATTCTGGTGTCATGAATATAATTGTGGGTTGTGTCTTATTTTATGCATTCTCCAAAGTTGTTTTAATTGCTTAATATATGGGATTTATAATTGATATTTATCTTGACTCAATTCACTTTAATTAATGGGTTCCTGTACCCAAAATTTTGAAGTTGATTATTTGATTAGTTACCCTCTATACTATGTAGAGTAGATTTTTTTAGACTATTTCCAAGTTTTTCTTAGCATTTGGAAAAACATTATCAAAGTGTATCTTCATAGTAATTAGCTCCAGTAAGGGCATTTAAAGATTTGATAATTGATTGTTGCTCATTTTGAGAGTAATTATTTTTATTTTTAATTTTTTTTAGCAGGTAAATGTAGTATGGTGGGAAATTATGTAAAGAAAAATTTACAATAATCTCCTTATAGTTTTATAAGATCAATTTTATTAAAGTTGTTGCATCAAATTTTCTAAACCTTTCATTCTAGAATGTGTTGAGTGATGATTATATAGAAGGCAATGGGACCAGAATAATTAATATGTAGGAAGGACTGTGAACGGATATAGATGTTCATGTGATGATTATAAATGTAAACAATCCAATGGAGATATAGATGGGTTTTCTCATTGAGAAAAATATTTTTTCTAAAATAATAATGGGCTTGATATGACAAAATATGTCCCACATAACTAATTTCAAGTATTTTTTGGTACGTGACTTTCCATTATAACATATTGAATCACATATTACAATAATTTGTTGCAATCATGTTTTTCGGAAATAATAGTGGGCTTGATATGACATAATTTTCTCACGTATAACTAATTTCAAGTGTTTTGTTGTACAGGGCTTTCCATTAAAATATATTGAATCACTTTTTACAATAATTTGTTGCAATTGTATTTAGAGTGCTAAAGTAAAATGTTTCCAGATTTAATATTAATGGTCTATATTTTGTGGATTCCATAGAACAAATAGTATTAAGATGAAATCATAATCTATAACAAATGTTTTGCAACGAGAATATAAATTAGAAAAAAATTAACAAAGCTCGCATATTAATAAAATTGTTATTTGTTTTTTAATGTTGACTTTAGTTCAGCCTTATTTTTTGTTCTCGCATGGGTTTTCAGTCAGAGCATTTCCTAGAGCATAGAGTTTAAGCTATGAAAACCAACCAACTGCTTTGTGTTGTAACCTTCATGTATTATTTTTTTTTGTAATATATAATATTATGAAGTGTTCCAATAGTAATAAATAAAAATGTCAGCATTAGAATGAAATGTCAATATTTTATTTTTATTAGATTAAGAGTAGTATATTACGTGAATCAAATGATTCACCAGTACATATCATATTTCATAGCAGAGTTGTTCAAATTTGAGCATGTGAGAGTAAAACAAATTTACGACAACATCTATGCTACGATTTTTGGTATAGGAAGGAATCATTAAAACCATCCCATCGATGGGATTGAGGGAAGGGCCAATGAAAAGCGGTTTTCCCCAGCCAAAATCTAATTCATAGATAGGAAAGTTCACCCAGCTGGACACCAGCAAGTTAGAGCCGCAGGTATGAGTTGAAGTGAAGGGTTCTTTTTTACCGAAATTTGATAGATTCAACTCTATAAAATCTATGGAGGAATGTATGTAGTGTTCATCCACATTTGCTATGGCCTTGTGGATCAAACTCTCCAGTTGTTGATCTGCAACCTGTTTCATTGTCATTGTACAAGTAGCGCCTGAGATAGCATTGCCAAAGTATTCTGCAGGTGAAGGGGGATAAATCCTATTTCGTCCATTCATAGAAATAAAAGCGGTTGTCATGGCTTCTTCATCTGGTCCTCGAGTTGCAGAAATGCATTTCCAGAGACGGACAAGGAGACTTTCAAATGTGGTGTAGGGAAGGAGCGTTCCGTCCCTGGTGGTGGAGGCCTTTTGCTTGACCTACTTCAACACATTCACACTGAAATGAAATGTTTTTGAGAGAAGAGCATCAGATCCTTCACCTTGTGGTAAATAAAAGGGATCTTGAAACTCGGTATGAGGAAAGATGGTTCCGGGCGGAGTCCTAGCTGGCAAAAGGGAACGGTCACGGACAGGAAGGGAGTCAACCTTAAGACCTCTAACTGTTTGGCTCCACGCAGTCATGAAGGCAGTCATTCCAAATCCATCTGTAACATGGTGATGAAAGGCTATGCCTATTACCAATCCCCCACACTGAAACCTCGTAAACTGCAGTAATAATAAAAGATATAGAGTTAAAAAAGGAAAAGAACGAAAATAACAGATGTGGCAAATAAATAAACTGTTAGATTTATGGTTTTTCAGAATTTCTACTTTGTTGGTGAAATTTGGTATTACATTGTTTAATTAGGTTAATTATGCAGTTCGGCGATCTGTTACAGCCGCAGTTGTGGGATTGTTGGCATAACGATTAGAGCATTGTTAGCATAGTGCTTAAGCTTGTATTTAGCATCAGTTTAGTGGGTCAATTAATTAGTTGACAGTTATCACAGGTATAACTACTTTGCATTGTATTTAAAGAACCTATTGTTGATCAATATTATCAATTAACAATTCTTCTCCATTGAAGCATTCTGCTCTGCATTTTTCATCATTGGTATCAGAGCGTTATGAGGTCCTAAGCACAGTGTATGGGGCAGCGATATTATTCTAGGTTGCCCGTGTATGAATTTCATTAATATATGAAATTGATTATTGTAGGGTTTCCTTGTAAATGTTAGAATAGTTTGCATATTTTGTGTACTGCCTTTATATTGAAGCAATTGATCACTGTACGTGTTCATCGCAATTCTCAGCATTTAGTGTCACCATCCATTCTCAAACGACATTGGTCTAGATTCTGTTTTGCATTCATCCAGATTTGCATTTCTTGTTTGAAGGATCACGCATTAGAGCGACTTTTGCTCTTTACCTTTGTGCTTAGTGCTTGCATCCACTTTGTGCATAAGCTTTAACATCTATTTTGTCCACCGAACCCTGCACAATCTGTTTTCTTGGTCACCATCTTGTTCAAATGTGAATTGCGTCATTACGCATTATCATACCATCCACGCTAAGTTCTTTGCATTGCACGATCTGGTGAAAGCTGTGTATTCATCCAATGGACGTTATCTAAATCGCCTCAAGCTGTGATTAGAACCTAAGGTATTTCTAAGCGTTGTGTATATCTTCTCCAAATCATCACGATATGCAATTCAATGCTTCATGCATTTTCATTAGACCAAATCGTCACCCAACATTCGCCATCATGTTGTGCCATCGAGTTTTGCTTGAACATGATCATTTGTGAGTCCATTTTGTTTTTAATTAATTAAGTCTTGTTTTAAGTTTCCTTGTTTTAGGTTTAATAATGCGTCACACTAAATTATAGGGGTTTATAGCTATTAAAGTCTCTATCCACATTTTATGTTTGCCAAAGTCATAAAAAAATGTATTCATGTCACTTTTAAGATATGTTCGCCAAAGTCATAAAAAATGTCAAAAATTCATAATGAGTCAAAGTGTTAGGTTTATGTCAAAATCAAAGTTAATTATTTGTATAAGGATGTATTATCGCTTGTACGTGATATCATGAGTCTGAGTCAAATATTGTCAAATATCAAATGGGCCCAAACTATGGGGGAGATTTCTCCTCAAACAAATCATTTAGCTGAGCTTCACCGACACATTCGTTGAGTAAACAGCACTCAACTAGACATTGTAGGATACACGGAGGCTAGAGGACATCTGGCGTCCTCTCATGAGTCGCCTATGATGAAGTCGCACCATTGCTATAGTGACAAATTTGGTGTATTTACTTTGTGTTTTGTAATTTATTTTTCAATAAATTACTGAGCATTATTTTCCAGTTTGGTACCTCTTGAAAAAGAATATTGTGAGGAGCAAAAGCACTAAAGTAGTGCTTGGATCTTGGAAAAAGGTTTGTAGTAATCTGAGAAACCACCGAAGTGCAGTAGAAACCTTTTGCAACCCTCCAGGTTCGTGGTCAACCTGTAGCAGAAAACCATATGGGTTTTTGGTAATCCTTGTATTATGAGAAACCATCGAAGGGGTTAGCAGAGAGAAGTGTCCCTGACACTTCCAGGTTTTTTGGTAATCTTGAAAGGAAAAATTGAGGTGACACCAAGACCTTGAAGCCACAAAGATGGCATGCCACCTATGCGGAGAGTATAAATATTTTTACAGTGTTTGTAATAAAAGGGGGATCACTATCAGGAAAAACTATGTTTGTAGAAACAATGTAATAAAAGGGGGAATGTTGGCAAAATTTGGTATTACATTGTTTAATTAGGTTAATTATGTAGTTCGACGATCTGTTACAGTGCCAATTGTGGGATTGTTGGCATATTGATTAGAGCATTGTTAGCATAGTGCTTAAGCTTGAATTTAGCATCGGTTTAGTGGGTCAATTAATTGGTTGATAGTTATCACAAGGATAACTACTTTGCATTGTATTTAATGAACCTATTGTTGATCAATATTATCAATTAACAATTCCGCACCATTGAAGCATTTTGTTCTGCATTGTTCATCATGCTTATTTAATATATAATATTAAAATTGGCATCAATTTTAAGCATAACTATTAAGTAGTAAATCCAAAGCTACATGATAATTTATGACGTCTTAAATCCAATGCTGCATAATGATTTATGGCATCTTAAATCTAACATTGCATAATATATATAAAAGTGGCATTGCTTCCTTGAAAGTATTCTTACCTAGACAAGTCCCCATATGCGGTTGCCTCTATATAAACCATGCAAAAACTCTGTTCCTAATCCAACAGGGAATGGATGAATCCATTTTTTCTAGAGTTACAGTAGCAACGAGATCCAAGTCGACATGAAAAATTTTGGAGACTACCTATAAAGGTAATACAAAGGTGAAAGTAGCTAAATTGCAATCTCTTAGGAGAAATTTTGAAATTTTGTAAATGAATGATTCAAAGTCTATAGACCAGTTTATGGGTCAAGTATTGAATATTGTGAACCAAATTAGATCTAATGGAGAAATAATAACATATTAGAAGATCATAGGAAAAATTCTCAGGAGTTTACCCAATAAATTTGATGCAATACTTATAGCTATTGAGGAAACCAAGGATTTGGAATAGTTATCAGTAGATGAATTAATGGGATCTTTGTTAACACATGAATCTAGAATGAATAGGAATAACAATACTTCTTTTGAGAATGCTTTCAAGTCTCAGGTATCATTTGGTAGAGGAAGAGGAAGAGGAAGGTCAAACTTCAGAGGAAGAGGCAGAGGCAGAAATGGAAGGAACAATCTAGATCAAGGTGAAAACAATAATAAAAACTACAACAATAGAGGATGTGGCAACAATCACTTCCAGCAAAATTCATAGAGGTTTGATAAATCTAACATTCAGTGTTATTACTAAAAAAAATATGGACATTATGCAAGTGATTACAAAAAGAAACAAGGAGATGTGGACAAGTAGAATGATAATTACACAAATGAATCTAATTCTAATTCTAGAAGCTTATTCCTCACTTGTCATGTTGCTCAAGAAAATGCTAGAGATATTTGGTTTTTAGATAGTGGATGCAGTAACCATATGACAGGGAATAAAGAATTGTTTGCTAGTCTTGATGATTCCATAAAATCTAAAGTGAAATTAGGAAATGATAATAAAGTGGATGCATTGGGTAAAAGAGTAATAAATGTTTTGTCAAAAAATGGTGAAAGAAGATTTATTCCCGATGTTTGTTTTGTACCTCGACTAAAGCATAATCTTATGAGTGTTGGATAGTTAGTACAGAAAGGTTACAGAGTATCTTTTATGGATAATGTTTGCATAATACTAGACAAATTTCCAAATGACAGGTTGATAGAAAAAGTGGAGATGACCAAGAATCAGATGTTCCCTCTTCGAATTTAGTGCATCCAAGGAGAAGAGGAAGCCCATTTCAAAACCATGCATCTAGACCAATCATGGCTATGGCATTTAAGGTATGGAGATTTACATTTTGGAGGTTTGAATTTGTTACAAAATAAAAATATGGTGAAGGGATTACCACCAATAGTGCAGCCAGAAAGTTCATGTGAGAGTTGCATTTTGGCAAAATAGCATAGAGAGATCTTTCCATTAGGAGCTTCATATAGAGCAAGGGTATTATTAGAGCTAGTTCATAGTGATTTATATGGACCAATGCAAACTCCATCATTTGGAGGTAGTTCTTATTTTCTAACCTTCATTGATGATTTTAGCATAAAGACTTGGATATATTTTCTCAAGAAAAAGTCTAAAGCCTTTGGAAAATTTAAAGAATTCAAGGCTATGGTTGAAAATCAGAGTGGCCTTTACATCAAGGTACTTAGATCAGATAGAGGAGGTGAATATATGTCTAATGAATTTCAATATTTTTGCAAATATCATGGCATTAAAAGGCAACTGACTACAAGGTACACACCACAGCATAATGGTGTAGCAGAAAGGAAGAATAAAACAATCATGGAGATGGATAGAAGCATGTTGAAGGCAAAACATTTGTCAAATGAATATTGGGCAAAACTAGTAGCATGTACAGTATATATTATAAATAGAAGCCCAACAAACAGTGTCAAGGATCGAATTCCACAAGAAGCTTGGAGTGGTAAGAAGCATAGTGTACATCATTTTAGAATTTTTGATTGTATTGCATATTCTCTTATACCATCTAAATTGAGAAGAAAACTTGATGATAGAGGTGAGAAATGCATTTTTATTGGCTATAGTTAAGAATCAAAGGCTTATAATTTGTATAACCCCATTGCAAAGAAAGTGATTATTAATAGACATGTGGAATTTAAGGAAGAAAAAGCATGGGATGGAAGCATTGATAAAACCATCACAATTGGAGCACCAATTCCCCAAACTGAAGAAGAATCTAAAGAAAAAAATTTGCAAGGTGATCAATTCTCTCCACAAGTAATAACAAGCACTCCAATAAGAACACCTTAGAGCTTAGCACAAGGTGAATCATCTAGTCATGCATGTCATCCTACTCCCAATTCACAAGTAAGTGATGAATCAAATCCAACTCTTGCCACCTTAAGATCAAAACTTAAAGGTAAGAAAATGAGAAACTTGAATGAGATTTATGATCAAGAAGAAAATTTAGATTTGTGTTCAAATTTTGCCTTCTTCTCTCATGATCTTGTGTATTATGAAGAAGCAGTTAATGAGGAACATTGGATAAAATCAATGGATGAAGAGATGAATGCCATTGAGACAAATTGAACATGGGATCTAATTAATTACCTGAAGGTAAAGATTGCATAGGAGTCAAATGGGTTTATAAGACCAAATTTAATACAGTAGGTAAGATTGAAAAGCACACGGCAAGGTTAGTAGCAAAAGGTTTTGCACAAGAACATGGAATTGATTATAATGAAACATTTGTTCCAGTTGCTAGACTTGATACTATTAGAATAGTTTTAAAAATAGCTGCACAAAATAATTGGAAAGTATATCAAATGGATGTCAAATCAGCTTTCTTGAATGGTCTTCTAGATGAAGAAGTGTATGTGAAACAACCACCAGGTTATGAAGTGCATGGACATGAAGAAAAAGTCTACAGATTGAAGAAGGCCCTCTATGGTCTCAAGCAAGCACCAAGAGCATGGTATAGCATGACTGATTCATACATGAAAAATAATGGATTCAGTAGAAGCAATAGTGAGCCTACATTGTACACAAAAATCAACAAAGAAGGTCAGATTTTGATTGTGTGTTTGTATGTTGATGATTTGATTTTCATTGGAAATTTGTCTGTAGACACATTTAAATCAGCAATGAAGAAAGAATTTGAGATGATAGATTTGGGATTAATGAAGTATTTTTTGGGAATTAAAGTTTTACAATCATATAAAGGAATTTTTATTTGTTAAACTAAATATGCAAAGGATGTGTTAAGGAGGTTTAAAATGTTGAATTGTAAATCAGCACCCACACCAGTTGCTATAGGGATTAAAATTAGCAAAGAAGACAAAGGGTCTAATGTTGATTCTACAACATTCAAAAGACTAATTGGTAGTTTGATGTATCTTATAACTACAAGACCAGATATCATGTATGGGGTCAATTTAATCTCTAGATTCATGGAGTCACCAAAAGACTCACATTGGCAAGTTGGAAAGAGGATATTGAGATATGTGGTAGGAAAAACAAAATATAGAATTTTATATTCCACAACTAATGATTTTGGTTTGATTGATTATACTGATAGTGATTTTGTAGGTAGCATTGATGACAGGAAGAGTACTTCTGGACATGCCTTTCATTTTAGAATGGGTGTGGTCACATGGGCATCCAAAAAGCAACCCATAGTGACACTTTCATCAGCTGAAGTAGAGTATGTAGCAATCACATCAGCAGCATGTCAAGCAATTTGGATGAGGAGAGTATTGACAAATTTATTGCAAGCACAGAAGGATTCAACACCAATCTTTTATGACAACAAATTAGCAATTGCATTGTCAAAAAATCATGTTTTTCACAAGAGAATCAAGCACATTGATACAAGATTTCATTTTATCATAGAGTTAGTGAACAATAGAGAAATTCATTTGGAGTTTTGTAGATCTAAAGACCAATTGGCAAATATATTCACAAAGGCACTAGCAAAGGAGAGTTTTGATTATCTAAGAAAAAATTTAGGCATTGTAAATGGTCAAATAATCAATTTTAGAAATTAAAGGGGAGTTTTAGAATAACCAAAATAATTTCTCCCGTTTGCATGCACGCGGTGGAAGAAACTAGGAAAATAGATAAACTTCAGTTCAGTTTTATTTTGCATAAAATAAATGTTCATAGGAATTGAATAAACACAGTTTGCATGCGTAGTTGAATTGTCACTAATAATAGAGTTGAGTTTAGTTAAGATATTCTGCTATTCTATTCTACCACAGTCCTCTATTTAAAGAGGGTTTTGTAATCATTTGGAAGTGTGAGAAAAAGTTGAATAAATTTTTGTATTGTTGTAGCAATTATATACTATTGTTTTGTTTTTTCCCCTATTTTGTCATCAGTGAATTAATGTAAAAGCTATATCTTTATTTATGCATCTTATTTTCTATTGTCTTTGCCTTTCCAATACATTCTCTAAAATGTAAAAGCACTTTGCCTATCCCTTCTTCCAACATGATTAATTCCAATGGCATTGGGACTATGGTAGTTTTGAAATCATAAATCCACTTCATGTGCAAATTGGGCGTGTATATGTCTATGTTACTTAGAACACAAGTATTATTATCATCTTCCACCACATTTTCATTTGTATTTGCAAGATTCACCATTATACGACTCTCTTTTGTTATCTTCATGGTTATTTGGAGTATGGAGAATGCAAAAAACTTCAGTTGCATCACAAGCTTCCTTTCAACTACATCTAAGCTAGCTTTTTAAACCCATATTGATATGTGCTACCGTGTTGCAAAATGCAATGAAATTTTATAAAATAGGTGCAACTTGTAAGCTTGATTTCTCACAAGGAGCAGTTAAGCTTGATTTGAAAATTGGTAAGTTTGTCTGGCTGGTTTCATAAATGATTGTATTTTTTAAGTATTTCGGTTTGGAACATAAGACCATTTTATTTAAGTATTTCACTTTGGAACATAAGTTCCCTAACCTCTCTCACTAAAAACATGTCTTCAAACCATGAGGTGAAGGAGTCTGACTGGGCTAGGAAACTAAAACTGTCTTCAAACCATGAGGTGAAGGAGTCTGACTGGGCTAGCCGCTATAATCCCATCTCTATGAAAATACCCCACTCCTCATGGAGTGGATAAATTGGGGACTCAAACCAAACACTACCCAGTATTGGGCGTCTTAACACAACTTCCCTGACTAGTTGGGCCAGCCCCTGAGTGTTGAAAATTGATGTTGCATGTTTAGTTCATCCATCACTGTGTTTCATGCACAATTTTTTAGTTTTAGTTTTTTATTTTTGTGGAATAAACTACATGATGGTCTTTTATTCCATGTGTTATATTTTTAGTCAAATTAATTATAGTTTGTAAAGGTTAACTGGTAGTCTTTAAATCCAACAAACAATGCATGCTTGTTGCATGCGTAGGCTTTCCCTAGGTTTCAATTTGTTTTCTGAATGTTGTGATCTGGGCAGCAATGTAATTATTTTATATATACATCAATAAAGATTGTTATTTTTAGCTTGCACAAAATACAAATATGTGTATTATTTGTTATGCTCTATTATTTTTTTTTGGTGTTATGCTCTATTTTTTTAAGTTGATTCTTTGGTTGTCTTTCTACTGTTAATTTTGTTCATAGCCTATGAGATCAGGTATATGACATTGGTTTAGAATCTACATCCGGTATCAGAGTAGGTATTTTTCTTTTGGGTTAAATATTTAGTAGTTGGAATTTTGCCAAAAAATTATATGTCAAATTCTAACTCCTTGCCCATTCCAGAATTTGATCAAAATGAGTATGATTATTGGTGTATTAAAATGATGAATTTTTTGATAGGAAAATATTTATGAGAGATTATTGAATCAGGTTATGTAGAGCCAGCTGATTGGAATGCCCTCACAGAAAATGATAAAATAACTAAGAAGGAGGCTAAGAAGAAGAATGCTCAAGCCTTATTTCATATTCAAATAGCTCTAGATAAGAGCCTATTTCCATGAATTGCAGGAGAAAAGACAGTAGAAAATGCTTTAGAAGACTCTAAAAGAAGCTTACCAAGGTAGTGATCAAGTCAAAGTTGTCAAGTTACAAACATTGAAGAGAGAATTTGAGAATTTGAAGATGCAAGAAGTTGAAAGTGTGAGTACCTATTGTGTCAGAGTAAAATATGTGGTCAATAAGATGGCTACACTTGGTAAAATTTTGAACAATGAGGTTGTGATCAAAAAGGTGTTGAGGGATCTCACACCAAGGTGGAACCATGTTGCCATAATCATAGAAGAAAGCAAGAATTTGTCTACCCTTCAATTTGATCATCTAGTTGGATCTTTGATGTCTCATGAAGAAAGATTGAGAGATTCATTTGGAGAAAGTGATGAGAAAGCTTTTTCCTCCAAATTACAAATCACAAAGAATGAAGATGCCAATAGTAGCATCAAAAGTAATCTAGGCCAAGGTAGAGGTCAAAATCAGAATTACTCAAGAGGAAATAAAGGTAGAGGTGGTTTTCGAGGAAGAGATGGTTTCAGAGGAGGAGGTAGAGGCCGATTTGATAAAAGAAATATCTAGTTTTATCATTATAATAGGTATGGCCACTTTAATTATGATTGTAGATTAAAAGAAGGTAATAATGATAAAAGCATTCATTATGCTCAATAAGGTGATGAGAATCCTCCAAATAATTTATTTTTATCTTATGACAAATCTGAAAATGTTCTAACCACATGTCAGGGAATGAAACACTTTTTTATATAATGGATGAAAGTTTTAAATCCAAGATCAATCTTGGTGATGACAAATCATTGGAGGTTTCTGAAAAAGCAGCTATGGAAGTCCATACAAAAGAAGGTATGAAGAGTGTTAAAGACATTTATTACACTCCAAAGTTAAAGCATAATTTGTTGAGTGTTGGACAATTATGTGAGAAGAATTATAAAGTTGTATTTGAAAATCAATAATGTATAATTTATGATAAGAATCAAGGAAATAGGGTGGTAACAGTTGTGCCTATGACAAAGAATAGGATGTTTCCATTGAAGTTTGGTGAACATAACAGGTACCTTGTCAATATGGCATATGAGGATACAAGTTGGTTGTGGCATCTCAGGTATGGGCATTTAAATTTTCATAGTTTGAAGATTCTAACACCAAAAGCATTAGTTTTTGTTTGCCTAATGTTGAAGAGCATAAGGAAGTTTGTGAAGGATGTGCTAAAGGAAAACATGCAAGAGAGAAATTTCCAAAATACAATGAATGGAGGGCCCATTATCCACTCCATTTAGTTCATTCAGACATTTGTGGTCCTATGCAGACAAAGAGTTTGGGTAAGTCATCATATTTCATTACTTTTATTGATGATTACTCACGACAGTGTTGGGTTTATTTTTTGAAGACCAATTGTGAAGCTCTTGAGACATTCAAGAGGTTTAGAGCCCTTGTAGAAAATGACAAATGGTGCAAAATCAAGTGCTTAAGGACTGATCCTGGAGGAGAATTTTGTTCAAAATCCTTTCAAGGTTATTGTGATATGCATGGCATTAGAAGACAACTCACCACTACATACACACCTCAATAAAATGGTGTAGCTGTAAGGAAGAATCATACAGTGGTGGAGAGGGCACGAAGCATGCTACAAACAAAGGGATTAAGCAGTTCTTTTTGGGGAGATGCAATTTCTACAACAGTAGATATTCTCAATCAAAGTCCCACTAGTGCACTTGACAGGATGACTCCGTATGAAGCCTGGTACGAGAAAAATCCAAATGTTAATTATTTCAAAGTTTTTGGTTGCTTAGCCTATGTTCATGTTCCTGATCAAAAGAGGCAAAAGTTAGATTCCAAAAGTGAGTCATGTATTTTTGTTGGATATAGTGAGGAAAGTAAGGCTTATAGGGTATATAATCCTCTCACTAATAGGCTTATTGTGTCAAGAGATGTGATTTTTGATGAAGGGAGGGGGGGGTTATGGTCATCAAAAAGGCCATATGGATAAGTAAAAATCTATTTTAAATGAATTTATTATGGATGATATTGATCATGGGCATCCCACTAATATTTATGTTCCATGTGCTACAAATCCACCAAGTAACCCCTCATCTAGTTGTTCAATTCCAAGTGTAGGTCCAGATTCAAGTCTTAGTCTACAAGGAAGGTAAGAAGATTGAGTGACATTTATCAAAGGAGTTCAAATCAAGCACATGAAGAAAATCCAAGAGGTGAGACACTGAATTTTGCTTTACTTACCAAGGCTGATTTTGAACCATCATGTTTTGAAGTTGAATTTACTAATGAGGTTTGGATGCAAGTAATGCAAGAAGAGATGGATTGTATTCATAGGAATGACACTTGGGAGCTTACAAATCTTCCACATCACAAGAAGAATATTGGCACCAAATGGGTCTACAAGACTAAGTGTAACAGTGATGGAAGTGTTGAAAGGCATAAGGTGAGATTAGTTGCTAAAGGATTCACATAAAATATGGCATTGATTATGAAGAGACATTTGCACCAGTAGCAAGACAAGAGACCATTAGAATGATGATTTCATTAGCATCTCAAAATAATTGGAGCATCCATCATATGGATATGAAAAGTGCCTTCTTGAATGGGTAATTAGAAGAACAAGTATATGTGGAACAGCCACAAGGTTTTGAAGTTCAAGGAAAATAAAATCATGTCTACAAGTTGAAGAAGGCTTTGTATGGCCTCAAAAAAGCACCAATAACATGGTATGCTAGGATTGATGGATATTTTCAAGAGAATGGATTTCAAAGAAGTAAGAGTGAACCTACCCTTTACTACAAACAAGAAGGTAATGATATTCTAATTGTAATTTTGTATGTTGATGACTTGTTGTATATGGGTAGAAATTCTATGATGAAGGATGAATTCAAAGTTTCCATGATGAATGAATTTGAGATGAAAGATTTAGGCCTCATGAAATATTTTTTAGGAATGGAGGTTTATCAAAGGGAGAATAAAATTTTCATTTGCCAAACAAAGTATGTTAAAGATATGTTGAAGAAACTTGATATGGTTGATTATAAACTAGTCTCCACTCCAGTTGTTCATGGGGTTGTGTTGTGTAGAGATGATGGTGCTAAAAGAATTGATGAGACAGCGTATAGAAGTATTGTTGGAAGCTTAATGTTTCTAACTCATACAACTCTTGATATTGCTTATTCAGTTTCACTTATTTCAAGGTACATGACAGAGCCATCAAAAATACATATGAAGGCAGCCAAGAGAATTTTGAGGTATGTGAAAGGCACTCTAGATTTTGGTATTCATTACTACACTTCTAAAAGGTTCAATCTTGTTGGTTTTAGTGATTCTGATTGGGGAGGTAGTTTGGATGACCGAAAGTCAACATCTGGGAATTGTTTTTCTTTTGGTTCTAGTTTGATTACTTGGAACTCAAAGAAGCAAAGTATAGTTGCCCTTTCTTCTACAGAAGCAGAGTATGTTGCAGTCACTTCAATAGGGACACAAACATTATGGCTTAGAAAACTTCTTGAAGAAATTGGAGAGATTCAAGTTCAGCCCACAGTTATTTTTTATGATAACATTAGTGTTATTAAATTGGCCAAGAATCCAGTCCATCACAATAGAACAAAGCATTTTGATTTAAAGCATCATTTTATCCAAGATTTAGTGCAGAAGAAGGTAGTAGAATTGAAATACATCAACACTAAAGAATAGTTGGCAGATATCTTCATGAAAGCAGTTACAACAGATCAGTTTTTGACACTCAGAGATCGGATTGTAAGCCCTCTCAGCATCAAGGGGGAGTATGTTGAAAACTGATGCTGCATGTTTAGTTCATCCATCGTTGTGTTTCATGCATAATTTTTTAGTTTTAGTTTTTTATTTTTATGGAATAAACTGCATGATGGTCTTTTGTTTCATGCATTATATTTTTAGTCGAATTAATTATAGTTTGTAAAGGTTAACTGGCAGTCTTTAAATCCAATGAATAATGCATGCTTGTTGCATGCGTAGGCTTTCCCTAGGTTTCAATTTGTTTTCTAAATGTTGTGATCTGGGCAAAAATGTAATTCTTTTATATATACATCAATAAAGACTTTTATTTTTAGCCTACACAAAATACAGATCTGTGTATTATTTTTTGTGCTCTGTTAAATTTTTTTTGGTGTTATGCTCTATTTTTTTAAGTTGATTCTTTGGTTGTCTTTCTACTGTTAATTTTTTTCATAGCCTATGAGATCAGGAATATGACATTGGTTTAGAATCTACACTGAGGGCAATATAATTAGGTTATTAATAATCAATGCACACATGAATTTTGCAATGGTGATTTCTTTGAAGGATTCTTCCTACAAGCATCACCAATGGTGATTTATTTGAAGGATTCCTCCCAGTAGCATCATCATTATAGAACATACAATTTCCATAAGGACTTGTTCCAAAATAAAATTGTATCTTAAAAAGTAATAAAGCTTAAGTCAAACGATCCTTCAAAGGTAATTCTTCCTAGGGCTTAGATAGCCTCAATTGGCAGATTGTTCGTTTAGAAAAAGACCATATTTAGACTTGATTCTCCTGTCAATCACTCTCTACTTGCATCACTAATAGCTCACTTTTAATTAGGGATAAATTGTAAATAAAAAGCAGTTCAATCAATTTGAATGCTCTCACAAACCAGATAATTACATCTAGGTTTTATTAACTACCAGACTTTTTTGGGACCATGGAAACTTTCAGCTTCATATTTATGTATTAGTGGACCTTTAATAAGATGCAAGTCAAATTGTTTTCTCTAAAGAAAGCTTTAGCATTGGCATGGCTGAGGGGAATGTTCCCTTTTATGGACCCAATGACTAATTTGAGATCATCTTGAATAACCTATTTTTGCTCAACTTTTCAAGGTTTTTGGCCTCTACTTCACTACGAAATGGTTGTTGTATCATTCCATAAATAACAGTCTACCCTGTGGAAAATGGATTTTCATTTTATGCCCTTGTTAGATATTTTCAAATGAGGTCAACTTCTAGATTTGAAAAGCTTATGAATAGGAATGGCATCTAAGCTCACATCGAACCTCCTCAACCTTATTTATATTACCCTCAGAAGTACTGAGCACAATTTTAGTGAACCAGCTTTTACTTTATGATCCAGTATCATTTTCAAAAGTTATCATATTACTAGTAATCCAGGTAGATGTGGGGATACATTTGGGGATAAATTATTATTTTGATTTTGAGTCCCATTGAAATTGGTGATAACAAGAGCAAGGTTTGTGGATTTTAAAATATTCATTCTCTGTATTGTTGTTTTGAATGGGTTAGAATGAGAGCAAACTTGGATTTTGAAATATTCATTAGTTACATTCTCTATATTCAAAACACTTGATTTAATCCAAAATTTCATCTTATATATTTGAATTCTCATCATGACATTAGTTTCATTAGCTTAAAGTATTGGAGCTGTATTCATTTGTAGTAGATTGTAATATTAACTCCCAGTCTGATGTTTTTTGGGATGCCCATTGTATGTGACCTTGAAACTTAACAAGAGTACAAAAGAATCAGTATGGATTGGACATGAACTAGATATTTGAATGGCTATGTAGAATCGATTTGTATTTAATGTGTGATAGTATATATACAAAGGTTATTACTGCTAGCTTCTCAGTGATTTTAAATGCCGAGCTACGTCAAATAGGATATCACTTTTACCTATGTTACCGGATATGCCCCCAGCCTTGGGAGTGTGGGAGATACGCCCCAAGATAAGGGAGTGTGAGTGGAGCATGGGGATACATCCAGGGAGCGTCCTTGGGTTGTGGATACTTTTAGATACGTATGGGTGACGTATTCGGGTATATCCGTAGCCCAGGGACGCTCCCTGAGCGTATCCCCATAGAATTAAAAACAAACTAAAGTGGATTCCCAACCCTAAAAGCAGCATTCACACTCATTTTATCAAAAGTTGTGTGAAATTTTTTTCGGGGGCTCCACCCTCAAACCCCCAGGTAGGGGGGGCTTAAACAGCCGTTTATGCCCCTCGCAACCCCCCTCATGTTGGATGGCTTGTCGTAATGCAAATGATATTGCCAAGGAGACTACAAGATGTCACACCATTACAATTGTTGGAACTCTGGATATTCACTTCACCTCCTAACACATTGCACTCTTGTTCACTCTTGGACTTTAAAATACGGCTATAGGACATCATATTGAAGTTTTTATTTAAATTATTTTGTTTCCTCTATACATATTATGTGCTTAATTTTTCTTATATGACTATATTTTTATATTTTTTATTTTTTATATATATTTTTGTACGGCCGTATACAAACCACCCAAAAAAAATCTTGTATCCCCGTATCCGATTCTTGTCCCTGTATCCGTAGCTTTTTACCATTATCAAGTAGTTAAGAAGCTTCATAGTGTTTTTATACACCAAGTTATGTTATGTTGATGACACATTTTACCATTATCAAACATTTAAATTTATATGTTTGTGTCTGTTTGAGCAAAACAAATATGTCAGCGTCTTAGCATTGTTATAAACCAAGTTGGGTTAGCATCTGTTTGAGCAATACAAATCTGTTTGCTTCTTAGCGATGTTATAAACCAAGCTAGGTTAGCATCTGTTTGAGCAATAGAAATCTGCCAGCTTTTTAGCGATGTAATAAACCAAGCTAGGTTAGCATTTGTTTGAGCAATAAAAATCTGCCAGCGTTTTAGTTATCGCTTATTTTTTGAGTCGGGTTGTTTCTTAAAGCATAAAGTTTGAGCTGTGAAAACCAACCAACTCTTTGTTTTGTAACCTTCATGTATTATTATTTTTTGTAATATATAATATTATGAAATGTTCCAATGGTAATAAATAAAAATGTCAGCATTAGACTGAAAAGTCAATATTTTATTTTTATTAGATTAAGAGTAGTATATTACGTGAATCAACCGATTCACCAGTACATATCATATCTCATAGCAGAGTTGTTCAAATTTGAGCATATGAGAGTAAAACAAATTTACGACAACATCTATGCTACGATCTTTGGTATAGGAAGGAATCAGTAAAACCATCTCATCGATGGGATTGAGGGAAGGGCCAACGAAAAGCGGTTTTCCCCAGCCAAAATCTAATTCATAGATAGGAAAGTTCACCCAGCTGGACACCAGCAAGTTAGAGCCGCAGGTATGAGTTGAAGTGAAGGGTTCTTTTTTACCGAACTTTGATAGATTCAATTCTATAAAATCTATGGACGAACGTATGTAGTGGTCATCAACATTTGCAATGGCCTTGTGGATCAAACTCGCCAGTGGTTGATCTGCAACCTGTTTCGCTGTCATTGTACAAGTAGCGCCTGAGACAGCATTGCCAAAGTATTCTGCAGGCAAAGGGGGATGAAGCCTATTTCGTCCATTCACAGAAATAAAAGCGGTTGTCATGGCTTCTTCATCTAGTCCTCGAGCTGAAGAAATGCATTTCCAGAGATGGGCTAGAAGACTTTCAAATGTGGTGTAGGGAAGGAGCGTTCCGTCTCTGGTGGTGGAGCCCTTTTGCTTGACCTGCTTCAACACATTCACACTGAAATGAAATTTTTTTGAGAGAAGAGCCTCAGATCCTTCACCTTGTGGTAAATAAGAGGGAGCTTGAAACTCGGTATGAGGAAAGATGGTTCGGGATGGAGTCCTAGCTGCCAAAAGGGAACGGTCACGGACAGGAAGGGAGTCAACCTTAAGACCTCTAACTGTTTGGCTCCACGCAGTCATGAAGGCGGTCGTTCCAAATCCATCTGTAACATGGTGATGAAAGGCTATGCCTATTACCAATCCCCCACACTGAAACCTCGTAAACTGCAGTAATAATAAAAGATATAGAGTTAAAAAAGGAAATTACTGAAAATAACAGATCTGGCAAATAAATAAACTGTTAGATTTACGGTTTTTCAGAATCTCTACTTATTTAATATATATTATTAAAAGTGGCATCAGTTTTAAGCATAACTCTTAAGCAGTAAATCCAACGCTGCATGATAATTTATGACGTCTTAAATCCAATGCTGCATAATGATTTATGGAGTCTTAAATCCAACGCTGCATAATATATATAAAAGTGGCATTGCTTCCTTGAAAGTATTCTTACCTGGACAAGCAGAAGCTCGGAGACCCCTTGGGTGGGAGGAAGGAATTGTGAGATAAAGTGGGCAGAATCAGGAGCACAAAAACTAGGCAGGGCATGCGCCAAGTCCCCATCTGCGTTTGCCTCTATATAAACCACGCCCTCGTTGGTAAGACAAATAGCAGGCCGACCGATAGCGTCGTTGCCAAGTCTGCCCGCCCATTCTCTAAAATGTACAAGCGCTTTGCCCAGCCCTTCTTCCAACATGCTTAATGCCAATGGCAGTGGAACTGTGGGAGTTTCGAAAACATAAATCCGCTTCATGTGCGAATTGGGCGTGTATATGTCTATGTTACTCAGAAAACAAGTATTATTATCATCTTCCACCACATTTGCATTTGCATTTGCAGGCTTCATCATTCTACGACTCTCTTCTGTTATCTTCATGGTTATTTGGAGTCTGGACAATGCAGAAGACTTCAGTTGCATCACAAGCTTCCTTTCAACTGCATCTAAACTAGCTCTTTAAACCCATATTAATATGTGCTCTCGTGTTACAAAACTCAATTAAATTTTATAAAATAGGTGCAACTTGTAAGCTTGATTTCTCACAAGTAGTTGAAGCTTGATTTGAAAATTGGTAAGTTTGACCTGGCTCGTATCATAAACGATTGTATTTTTTAAGTATTTCGGTTTTGAACATAAGACCATTCTATTTAAGTATTTCGCTTTGGAACATAAGTTCCCTAACCTCTCTCACTAAAAACATGTGGCACTTTCTTCCAGTCTGTTTATTATTCCTTTCTTCTTCATACTTTCGTCCTACATAGATTTACTTATTCAATATTAAAATGGTCGCCAAAGGATTCATGTGGATGGATTTTTTTATGTGTAGATTCTTTCCTTTCAGCACATTCCTTTTTCAAGTTGTATTATGTTGGTGCTAATGATCAAAATTGACCTCGTCCCAGCTTATTAAAGGATTCAAACCCATCAGATCAGGACAATTTAAAATTAGGCCCTCGAAAAAAAACTTCATAGTTTATAAATTGGTTGACCATGTAGAAGCGTAAATTCTTATTAATAATGATAAAAGAAGGGTTATTTATTAAAAAAATTACGTCGATATTACATTATTATCAATGTCAATGTAATGTATATCCCAAAATTAGTGAAGTGTCTGAGTCTGGAATCTGATGTATCATCCTCATCCAATGGTGAGAATTAACATGTTTCAATTGAGCCTTAAAATTTGAGAGCATTGTGATTGGGAAATGGGCAATTTCAATCGTAATAAATCCTTATCAATGGTATGATATAGTAGCGCAGTGGCACTAGTACTTGTTATTAATTTGGGCAGCAGGTTTAATTTATCTTAATTCCAAGACTTAGAAAATTATAATAAATTAAGTTAAACTTTTATCGTAAGTCCACATAAATACTCTTTTTTCCACATAAATACTCTTTTTATAAGATAATATAATAATGTTACAAGTGGAAGTGGGATTCTCAAGTCCTTTCCATAAAATTTTATCTTAAATATTTAAACATTTGTTTTCGTCGCTCTCTTTTCTTATGTGGCGTGTCATTGGCCTCAAATGAGATAAGAGATTCACAATTTCACATTGATTCATTCATGATTTCATATCTTCTCTATGATTGTGAGTTTCTAATAATGGTTTTAGCAGATTCTATTGCTGCTAGTTATCTCTTCATTGGCCTCCTCCAACCTTCCACCTCTTCTCATTATCGCAAAAGGTAAGTTGCCCACTTCTTTTTATCTCTCCATATTCTACGCAATATGTGAATGTTATTATTTATTGCAATAATTTTATTAGGTTCTAAAACCAAATAAAGGCCATCATGTCATCTCAAACTAGGATTCTAATTATATTCCACCAGACCTGAGATTTTAAGTTCACTAACCAAGCCTCCATTAAAGTGTTGGTATGGATTGAGCATCCAAGCCATGCCAGTTCCACTATGGTGGTTTCTTAATGGAATTGTCACACCTATCGAATGAGTAAATATTCCATAAACCACAAAATTTCTACTTCTCATGCCCTTAGCTATGGGTTTGTGTCAAGGTGTATCTATCAAAGGAGTTGAACAAGTTCATAGAAATCCAAGTTGGAAAATTTCAGTGGGCATAGATGGTTGTTTATTTCAGCCTACCTAATACTTGTTTCTGATGTTAAGATCATGATCATCACATCAAAATTTATCCCCTTATGGTGAGATTGAAACCCTCTTCAGCACCTATGAAACCTGATAAACCCAAGGTGGTGGATATAAGTGATGGTTGGATGATGGTTACCTTAAAAAAGGATTATCAAGTTCCAAAAGCCTCCCCTCATGTAGCCTTTTATCTACTAAACAAAATATCTTAGAAGGTTACCACCTCTCCTGCCCCTCCTATTTAGTCTCCACAGGCCCGACAAAGAAACATTTCTCATTGTTCACATGTTACAAAGGATATCCTCAACAAGTTGTTCCTTATCTAGGTGGTCATTTATCCCACCCTGAGGTGGTGGTGATTCTCCTCAAGAAGAACATGGGGATAAGCATTGCTCTATTGTGATTAGATAATTTCATCTTACAAACTAGCACAATGGGTTTTTAGTTTTAGATAATTTTAAATATGTACAGGGGGAACTCGAAATGAATGACATTTCCCAAGGAATATTCTATCTTGGAATGTTTGATGTCTCAAAGAGTCCTCCTATAAATATGTTAATGCATCTTTTTAATAGATTGGTTATTTAGGCTTTGTCTCTCTACAAGAAGTGAAAATGTTTGGGTTTCTTCTGTAGACCACTTTTAAGTTTATTCAACCAGATGCCATCTAATTATAAACACTACATGAAGAGGGACATAGAAATGATAACATTTTGGTGTCACCAAAATTTTACCCATTAATTATTTCCATAGGGGAGGACCTACCACATTGAGCGCTATTGCTACTTTTAGATATTGGTGGCCATTCATTAGGCATTATCAACATTTGCACCCTTATTGATTATCCTAACAAGTCCTTATTTTTGTAATGTTTGGTTCACAACTTACCCCTTCCCATGTTGCTCATATGCGAGGGTTTTAATATGGTTAAAAATCCCAATGACAAAATCGGTTCCCTACCCATGAGGTGGTCTATGGGAGAATGTGAACTTTGGTATTATTTCAATAATATGTGGGGTCTTGTCAACCCTATCCTTTAAAGGCACTCATTAAATATCATGCCTTGGTTTAAGTGGTTTAATTACCATATCAAAATTGATTGCATTGTCAAAAATATCAACCATTATATGTTGTCAAAAAATATTTTCTTTCTCCAACATTAATGGCTAGCCTATCTATGTCCATTTTGATTCCATTCTCTCAAATGATGCTCCCATATCTTTTATAGTGGACTAGGTCACAATGTAGCTCAAAGTGCCACTTAATCATTTTATTCTAAGCACTTGATTGGTGGAATGAGTCTACTCTACATACTACCACCCTCATCTTCCACTATCAGAAGCAAATTGCTCATGTTATAAAATGAGGATAGGAAGTTGTGCTCAAAGAATTTAGGAGAGTTTCATTACCATGCTCAAACACCATACTAAGGTGGTAGATGACCATGATACTAGAAGAGTAAAAATGCAAGCTCTATTTAATTTCCATAAATTCAAAGACAAGGCTTCTAAAGATTATTGTAATACCCTTAGTGTTAAATAGTCTTAAGACCAAACAAAGGCCATCAAGTTAGCTCAAACCAGGCTCACCTCTCTTTGAGACATCTCCTTGTATTTCTTTAATCACTATAGATTAGTGTTTTAAGATGAGGAGGAAATGGTGGAAAGATCTCAAACTCTGTAGGAATGCCTCATTCTAGTTCCCCACAAATTAAAGGCAAAGATCAATGACTCTGAGATGCACTATTAAGCCTATAAAAACTCAAAGAGGTCATCCACTAGATGAGTAATGATAAACCCCTAGCCTTGATGGATATTCATGGTAACTATATAAGTCCATAAGGGAATTTATTGAGATTGAATTACTTCATGTTTTTAAATAAGCCCTGCAAAACCATTCTTTAGGTTTTTTAATCAATCAAACTAATATCAAATTCATAGTTAAAGTTGGGGATCCAAAGCTCATTACCATTTTGCATCTTATCACCTTGTTAAATGTCTTATGAAATCATTTCTAAATCCATTTCCAATCATCTTTTTGTCATTCTCACTGCACTTTTTAGACCAAAGCAAACAGGCTTTATTAGAGCTTAGTGTATTCTTGACAATCTTATTGTTGTCTAAGAAGGAATGGAATAGTCTAGAGCTTCAAGTTAGAGAACCTTTTTCCTCATGTTGGACTTTGAAAAATCCTACAATAGAATTGAATTTATTTCATATTGGCCATGCTAAATTCTCTTGGTTTTGTCTAATTATTTATTTCAGTAGTCTAAACCTTGTTAAAAGAAGCTTTTACTTGCCTTATTGTTAATGGTCTCAAATTTGATGATATTTTCCTTCAACACTCCATTTAATAAGGTTTCCCTATTGCTCCTACTTTGCATGTCCTCTCTGTATAGTAGTTAGGATATATTATTGCATTTTTAATTGAGAAAGGTCTTGTTCAAGGTATTAGTTTACGTGACCACTCTTCTCAGCTCATTAATGGACACTTTAATGATATCTTTCTCATACCTAAAGAATAATAAAATACCTTTTTAAATCCTATAAAATTCCTTGATACCTTATTTAGCCTTTAGATGTAGTTTGTAATGGAGTATGACTTGATGTTTCAGACAAAGCGTTAAAATTTATTGGCATTTTATTTTCCTTTGACAATTATCCTATAGAGATTTGTCAATATTTCATCAATCATGTGAAGAAGAAGGTTTAATATTGGGTTACCAAGCCACTCTAATTAGCATGAAAATTTTAGGTCCATACCAAAATCCTAGTGGCTACCCATGTCTATTACTCTTCATGAAGAGTGCCTTAAAGGCTTGCTATGATAGGTTGGTTGAAATTCTCATGGATTTCCTTTGGTCTACTACCAATCTTATGATGGGACTACATTGAATTGCTTGAAATATATGTTTCCTTCCTTGAAATAAAGGAGTTATGGGAATTATTTATATTTATATGAAAAGCATAGCTTTGTGTGTTAAATGGGTTATTAGAGCCATTGAAGTTAGTGAATCCATATCTTCTAGCTCCCTCTGTGGTAAACCCAATTTGAAAAATATTTCTTTCCCACCCTTTTCATCACAATGGATCTTGTCAAAATTGAACTTATTTTATGGCCAAAAACATTTTTAAGGCCCTTGAGACTCTCAAACCTAATCTAAGGTGAACTAGTGATGGTTTTTACACTGGTTTATATTTTAATGATCATAATATGTGTTGGTGTACTGTCATGATCAATACTAATTTGTTAGTTGACTTACTAGGAATTGAAGATCTAAGGATATTAAATAAAATCATTCATACTATTTGACATGTGGTCTCTACAAGGGATTCAACCCCTTGGCTATATAACTCTAGGACACTTGGTGGGGTTTTCCCTACATAGACTTAGTCCACTAATGGTTAGGCAATTGATATAACTCTAGGCCCTTTGGATGGTTGGGTGGCACTGGATCCTCCTGATGTAGAGCCTTCTGCTTCGACTAATATGCCACCCAAGGATGATCCCTCACCTCCTCCCTAAGGTGATGTGGCTTGTACTTAAGTCATCTTCTTTCTCCTTCAAACATGATGTGGATTTTTTGTTTGACATCTTTTTTGTCTCCTTGTTTTTATTTCTCATTTCCAGTGCCATGTTTTAAGCTGATGTTTCTCTTCCACTAGGGAGTGTAAGTTGTGAATACCAACTGAATTATTTCCTATGAAACCTTTATGTATTTTATTATTTTTATCTTATAAATATTTATTAAAGTATTTTAATGATTATATGTTCTAGTATGTTTTTACGATGCATTTGATTTTAGATACTTGGATGCATATTCTTTTGTATGTTTTTTTGAATTCTAAGAGATGGTATTTCCATATACATAAATTATTGTGTAATACATATATTTAATTCAAAATATTTTATTTTATCATTATCTAACATGCATGCACCCCCCCCCCCAAACACACACACTCACATAGAAAACCCCTATTATCATTTTGAGTATTTTTTTAATTTTATTAATATTTCAACTTAGTGGGACAAAAGTGAGGCCTAAACTTGATGGTCATATGGTCGCATTTACCCTTTTAATTCATGAAATAATTTTTTTAAGAGACTCTATTAGATGCAAGGTAAAATAAATGGTGGGTATGCATTACAAAATAATTAATATCACTTCCATTTATGACTATAGAGCTACACTTGAAAAAATATGATCACAACCTTTTCTTTGGTTCTCGGGTTTTTTTAAGCTAGTAAGGTTTAGGATATATTTATTAAGTGTAAAATTATATTAAATCATGGTATCCACTAATGTTAAATTTCATTTCTTTTTTAGTTGTCTAAATAAAAATTAATGCTGCCTCTAGCTAAAAAACTACTCTAGAGCTGATAATGGGATAAATGACCTCTTAAGTCTACACTTGTTTGAATTTAAGTTTGCTAGCTTATCCATGTTAGCATAATCTTCTCCATCCTTAGTCAAAGCATCTTTGCTATACGCATCAACATTATCTTGATTTGCATGACCTCTTTTCGGTTCTATTGCAAACTTGATTTTAAAAAGATTCTTAATCTCATTTCACTCATTAGAAATATTTTCAATTTATCTAAGCAAGGTCTTGGAATTAAGGTTTAAGTAAGGGTCAATATTTTAACTTTCAAGTGAAAAAATAGGATTCAGGGCATGATCATTAGGGGAACATTTTTTCTTTTAATTCTTCTCAATTTTGAGGTATTGTTATTGCAATTATTATTAAATTATTAACACTACCATCCCATGCATTTTCTTATTTTTATTCAAAATTTATATTAATGAATACCTTTTTGATAATGGGATTGTATAGTTTGTAGACTATTTTATGTTCACTATAATCGATAAAAATACATTTTTTACTTCTATCATCCAATTTTATTCTCATTTCTTCTAGCACATGTATATATGCCACACATCCAAAAATTATTAAGTGAGATACATTGTGTTTCTTGTATCTCCATGCTTCCTATAGAATTTAATCCTTGAAACTTTTTGTAGGACATTTATTTAGAATATACATTGTTGTTACTACTACTTCTACCCATTATTCATTAGGCAAATGCTTGGCCTTTAACATTCTCTTGTCCATATCCAACCATTTTTTTGAGGTGTATATCTAGTCTTAAATGACATATTAATTAGATGATATATGAAAAAATATAAAAATTAATTTCACTTGTATTTTCCACCTCTGAATGACCTGAGCACTTTGATGTGCTAGCGACTCTATTTTCATCTATTGCTTTGAAATCATTAAATATTTTGAAGACCTCAAATTTATGCTTGAGAAAATGGATCCATGTTTTCCTACTGAAGTCATTAATAAAATTTAGAAAATATCAACATTCTCCTAATGATGGAGTTTGCATTAGTCCACATAGATCAGTGTGAACAAGTTCTTATTTTACCCTTCATCTATAATACATTACTATTGGAAAGTTTTACCTATGTTGTTTTATCACAATAAAGATCATAGACAAACTTGTTAATTATTCAATGGGTGGTAATTCTCTTACCATCTATTTCTTTTATAATAAACTCAAACATATAAAATGAAGGTATCTAAACCTTAGATGCCAAACTATGTTTGGTCTAAATGCACTACCATTAGATTCACCTCTTCTTGAGTAGGCTATCCTTGGGCTATGTTTTGACTTTCATTCTTAATCCAGAGTTGGAAATTTTGATTCCTATTCATTATAATATTTATAATCATTATTTCACTGAGATGTCTATATAGCATGGTACACACATCATCTTCATAAAATACTCTATAACCATTCTATATGAGCTACCTGACATAAATAATATTTTGCTTCAATCTAGGCACAAAGTAAACATCTACGATATGTTTTCTTTCACCATTTTTAATAAAAATATTAATCACACCTTTACCCATAATTAACACTTTGTTTTCATTCCCCATTTTGACTTTTGACTTGGTGGAACATTCTAAACTTGAAAACAAATTTATATTTCCAGTCATGTGATTACATCACCCACTATATAAGAACCACATATCATTAGAGCTCTTTTGAGAAACATGACATGTGATAAATAATGAATCAAAATTAATTTTAGACATATTTTTAAAAAATTAATTTTGTCTACTAACATCTTCTTATTTTTTTCTTGTGTTTGAGTGAATAATGGCCAAATTTATTGTAATAATAACACTTAATATTAGATTTATAAGACCTTTCATATTTCTATTACAATAGGTTTTTGCTTCAACATATTGTGTTGTAAGAGTTGAAATTTTTTATTGTCCTTCCTCCTTGATCTACATGTGACAATGAAACATGAATTGAGGTTCAATTGGCCATGATTAATTCCATTATTTCACCTAAATGTGTCCTTGTGTGAATGAATCGAGTGATTAATTTAATCATAGACTCAATTAGGACCAAGTGACACCCAAATCACATTTCACACATAATTTTATAAATTTTGATTGCCTCAACTAAGCCTTATGAACCTTTTTGAGACTAGACCATCTGATATGGCATAAAATCCAAATCATATTGTCTACTTATAGTTAGATTTAGGTGTCTGAATTATCTTAATTGATCCATTAAAACATAATTGCAATAATTAAATGTGATTGAGAGCTCACTTAGCCCTGATTTAGTCTGTGATGGAACCAAAAATGTCTCCTTTTTAAACATGAACTCAATTATCCCACTGAGTGATCTCAAAAACACATTTTATTGTTGCAATAAAGTTCATTGAACTTGATTGTTTGAATCAAGCTGTATGCACCTAATTTCAAAAATAAATTGAGATTTGGTGCTCATTTGGTCTTGATTGAGTCCATGATTGAAAAAATAGTTTTATTAATTCAATCAAAGACATAATTGGAGCATATCAAGCTACATGAAGATAAAACCAATTATACAATGTGATATATGCCTCAGTTGGCCCTGATTGACTATGTTATTGAGCCAAAATATGTTATTGTGTGAATTAATGGACTCATTGTTTCAATAATAGACTCAATCACACTAATAATATCTATATTTCATATTATTTAGTCATAATTATGTTCACAAGGCTCAATCTGGATAATATGCTATATTAACCTAATCTCTAGAGTGAACTATGATTTGGGCTCACTTGGCCTTGATTGAGTACCTAATCAAACCAATCACTCATTTTTATTAATCCTAAAAAAAATTGGAGCATACAAGCTCTGTGATCTTAAATTTTATGATGTGATGAGATTTGGGAATCTAGTATCCTAGATTGAGTCCATGATGGAATAAAAATGGCTCCTTGTGTGAAATGATTAAGATATTGGTTCAATCATGAACTCATTAAGGGACAAGTGAACCCCATATTAAAATTTATTATTACAATAAGGTTCATGTGGCTCCATTGGGCCCAATTTATACATGTTAACAAAATTTTGATAATAAAATGTGATGTTGAGCTCACATTTTTTTTCTCGAGTCCTTGATTGAATCTTATCAAGCCCAAGTAAAATAAATATGACTATAAATTGTGATTTAGGATAGTTAGAATTAGCTACAAGATCTAATGAATCTTATAGAAAGTATAAATAAGAGATAAAATAGTAATAATAATAAACAATAACTATATATCTAAGATAATAACAGAAATGAATAAATAACTCAAATATGATGAATTAATTTGATAATTCAATATTAATCTGATATAGAATACACAAATATCCATTGCTTAAATAGATCAAGGTGTGCATGATAAAGATCAGGGAAGTCACATAACACATGTAGTTCAACTAATATCTGACTACAAGAATAGTGGAGTGCAACTCCATACTAACAAGATAGGTGTCCAACTTGTTTAAATGATCAACACAAGTTGACTACTAGTTAAGTAATATTATCCTATCTTACCCTTAATAATGGAGTGGAACTCCACCGTAACAAGATAGGTGTCTAAGTTGACTACTAGCTAAGCAAGCTTATCCTATCTGGTGCAAATTATTAATAAACATAATAAACTAATTACAATAAGTAATTAGTTCACCAATCTAAATAATAAATATAAGTAAATGCAATAAATCAAATAAATGCACCAACAAAGACTAATTGTCCATGATCTAGTCCATTATGGAAGAAAAATGTTTCCTCATGTAAATTAATCAGGTCATTGGCATTAAAATGTCACAATTGGTTATGTGAGGATTGTTTGGACCCAATTATGTAACATATTTAACAAATTAATCAATTAGTTGAATACGATATGTAATTCAATCTAATTGATATTTAATTGACATTATTTACATGTAATTTTTTATTTGGGAAACTATTGGCCCTTATTATATGCCAGGTTTATTTAATTAATTTATTATTTCAATACGGTACACAATATGTGGCAATTGATAATTGATTAACATTAAATGGTTGTGCAATTCTTTCTGAGGGGCATGGTTAGCCCCTATTACATACCAAATCAAAATAATTACTTATTTGGATCCTATTTGTCTCCATATTAGATCAATTAATCATTTCATTCAATCATAGCCCTAATTTGGCCTATAAAGTTCTGTGAACCTGATTAAAACTACACAATTTTAATTAGGGCTTACTTAACCTTGATTGTTTCTATGATCAAATAAAAATGTGTCTTTTTGTGAAACATCGGTAAATTGATTCAATCATGGACCCAATTAGGTCTATGTGAGCCTAAAATTATGTTTTATTATTTCAATTAGGTTTGTGGGGCTTGATTGGATATTTTGAGCCCTACAAGTCTATTTATGACTATACAATGTTATGTCACCCTCACTTATCCCCGATTAAGTTCATGATTAAAATAGTATTCATTTGGTTAAATTGCGTATATAATTTGGACTTATTGTTCCCTAGGAATCTAATTAAAAATACACATTATGTCTTAAAATAACATTGCATAGTAATAATTAGATTCAAGGGATTGATTGGCCCATTTGATATCTATGAAGCTAATTCTTACAATACAATGTGATTTGGGATTCACTTGGACCAAACCAGATACCATGATTGAATCAACTAATTTATTGATTAAGAATGGTATATAGTTAGCACCAATCAATACTAAATTGAAATGTAATAGACTTAATTAGTTTCACTATGTGTACATGGCCCCAATTGAATAAAATATTAAACTAATTGCTCAATTGAGTCAACATGGTACATAATTGAGTCTAATCAAGATGAATTTAATTTATATTATTTTAATTCATGTTATGGGTTATGATTGGCCCTGATTGTGTACATGATTGGCCTTGTCAATCTATTTGAAAATAAACAACCTGGTTTGGGCTCTCTTGGACCTAATTGAGTCTATGATTGAGGCAATCACTCAATTGTTTCACACATGGAAACATGGTTCAATCATAGACTTAATCATGAAATAATGTGCCCCGTATCACATTATATAATATAAATTAAGTTCATGGAGATTGATAGGCCCTTATTTCACATGTGATTGAAAGAAACATGTGATTGGTATAATCACAAACTTAATTGAGGCTAAGTAAGTCCAAATCACACTACATAGTCACAATTGGATTCATGGTGCTCGATTTCTCTAAGTGTATCAAAATAATCCCAAATGTATACCATTTGAACCAATCACATAATTGATTTGATATGATACACAATTGGGTCAATCGACCTAGTAAACGCATTTGTTGGCATTTAATGTTAAATAATTGAGTGGTCCCAATAACATACAATATAAAAATAATCTAGCGATTACTCATTTCGATCAATCATAGGTGAAATTGGGCCCTGTAGATACCCATACATCTAATTATAACTATAATTTTTGATATGGAGCTAAGCAGGGCCCCATTGAGTATAATTTTGGACTGAAATGAATCACTATGATAAGGGGAACATTTAGGCACATTTAAGTATGTGATTGAAAAAAAAAATTGATTAGGTCAATAAACAATGCAATTGGGGCCAAGTGAGCCTTATATAACCAAGATTAAACCAATTAATCAATTAGTTTAACATGGTATGAAATTGAGGCAAATTGAGCCTTGGTATTACTTTAGATCATTTTAACTCATTGCATGGGGAATTGTTAGTAATAATTACGTATCAAGATTGAGCCAATAAATATATTATTTTAACATTGTAAAAAATTGGGCCTAATCGATCCTTGATTAACATTGCATGGTCGTAAATCATTGCATGGGGCATAATGGCACAAATTATTTAGCATATTAAGCTAACTAATCAATTATTTATGAATTGCGACCATGTACAAAAGCCCCACATAAAATTTCATTATTGCAATTTTATTTTATGGACTTGATTGGGATAATCAAACCACATGAACCTCAATTTGGTTATGAAATGTGATTTTCACCTCGCCTTCCCCTACTTGAGTCTATGATCAAACTAGCAACTCTAATTTCTAAACCAAAGACACAATTGGGACATATCAAGTGATCATTTTTATCAAAAACTCAAACTTATTATTTTTTTGATAATAATAATCAATTAGAGATAATTGAGACCCAAATCCCTATTCATTTTGGTAATAAAAATCATGGGGGTTTATGGCTCAATTAAGCCTTGTGAATCAAATTGTGACATTGAAATTTGATTTGTGGCTCCCTTTCTTGGCCCCAAATGAGTGTGTTCAAACATATTACTCCATTTGTTTGATCATAGACTGATTAAGGTGTGTCAAGTGATTAGTTCATTCAAAAACTCAATCAAATGATTGGTTGCATCATGGACTCAATTGGAGCCTAGTGAACCATGCATCACAATAAATTGTTTAAAATAGATTCGTGGACATCAATCAGAACAATCCAACCTCATTAACCTCTTTAGTAAAAATCACATAATATTATCATAGTTATATTTATGGGGATAAATTAGCCACAAATTTGCATCCTTGATTGATCTAATCAAATAATTAATAGTTCAATTAGTGATGTAATAGGGGCCAACATAGATGAAACTCACATTCTATACTTATAACTAGGTTTAAGGGATTCATTTCACCAAAAAATTACTCACTGATCAATACAATCGATTGATATTTTCCATTAGTGATAAAAGTGTGGAATTTCCAACTAGTTTATGATTCAAGGAAAAATATATGGTATAATTGAATAAATAGAGGTATCCTTAAGGATCCTATCACAAATTAAAACTTGAAATGTTTTAACCTTGTAAAATCTCAAAAATTATAAATGTGAATGCTTACGTGATTGATATACTTAAATATTCAGATATCAAACTCATTTTTAATATGATTGACCTTTATCCACATGAGACAAAAGGTTGAATGATGGCCTACAAGATTGAAGATCAAATAATTGACCATAAAATTTCCTAAGAAAATGAGCAAACAGATTCAGAGAGTTATAGGTATCAAAATAGCTACCACAATATCCTATGCATACAATATGTATTTAGTTAAATGGGTGGGCCTATTAAATTCATACAACTCATGAATTACTAAAGCTAAATTAGTTAAATCTAAAAAAACATTATTTTTTAGTAGCTCTTGACTAAGAGGTTGAGAATTATTTGGGCCACAACCAACTAACATTAACTAGTCAACACTAGTTTTATTGTACAGTTTTATCAGGGTTGCATGTTCTTATTCATGAACACGGGATTTAGATGCCACACTTGTAATCCAAATAAGATAGTTAATGAAAGGAATTATAATAAAAATAAAAATGACCAACGATCATCGGTTGAAGCTTTGAAATTTTGGAGAGACTATCAAAAACTATGATAACTTCTCTTTAAATAAAAATAAAACTGACCAAGGGTCATTGGTATTAGTTCATGTTGAAACTTTCAAACTCTTAGTTTGGAAAGAATAAATACATACAATGATTTATAAATGTCATAGATAAGGCACAACAGTGAATTTATTAACAAAATAAATTAAAATATATAAAAAAAGTTATTTCCATAACAAATTTTCAATGATTTTTTTGGTTAGCTATATACCAATCAAAGAGTATATATTGGAAATAAATATGGATTAAATAAATAAATTATAAAATCTTAAGGAGTCTTTTTATAAGAATCTATATTAGGAATAAATACAAATTGAATAAAGAATAATTCAAAACTAACTATCTTATCAATAGGGTAGGCATTATTCAATCAACGAGCGTGATGGATGAAGGCGAGCAGGAGGGTGCGATAGGGTAGAAAGCAAGGCACAGCTATAGGGAAGTGCTTGGACTACAGCAGGCATCCCAAGGAGCACCCAGCAGTGGGAAGGCTCCACTTTTACAAGGTTTAGGCTCTTTTGCAGCTCTTGAGCAACCAAGTATGCGCATTTTCAAAGTCAACGACTGTCTGGAAAGATGCAAGGAGAGGCCCAAGCTAGTTATACCAATGGAAATGATTGTTGAAGACATTGAATAATATTCCAATCACTCCCTATACTGCAAGTTTTTGGGGCTTAGGACGTCACTATTATTCCTAGAAGCATGGGCTCAAAGGACGTGGGCACCGGAAGGAGATATGGATATTACATTGCTGGCCAATAGCTATTTCATGGTCACTTTTACCTGTATAACAAATTGTCAATGAGTTTTTGTTGGAGGTCCTTACTTCCATAATCAAGTGGGACTGTTTATCAAGCCCTGGCATGCCAATTTCATACCTTCAGAGGAACTACCAAATCGTGTCCTGGTGTGGGTGCATCCACCTCACTTTCTAGTGGAATGCTGCCGAGAAGACACTCTCTAATTGTTTGCATCCTTGCTGGGAAGGCTAGTAGGATCCTCAATGTCACTCCTAGGGAAAAAGGTAATGACTTATGCCCACATTTGTGTTGAAATTGATCTTAGTAAGCCATTACCATATGTTGAAATGAGTGCGGGCCCTTTTTCATGGGTACAACAGTTGGATTATGAAACCCTCCCTTTCCACTATCATCTATGTCATGCTTATGGGCATTTGTAGCAATGGTGTCCCACCTCGAAATCCACTGCACCTCAGCCAGCTCAATCTACTCACACTCCTTCTGATACTGACAAGGAAAGGGGTCTGATTCCAGGTGAGATGCCTAAAACTGATGGTTTTATGCCAGTTAAAGGCTGATATAGAAATAGAGGCCAAAAATGGTCCTTAAAGGAAAGACAATTAGATGACTCACTCAATAGATTTGAAATATTGGATGACCTTAATCAGTAGGAGGTGAATCTTGGGTTGATGATTTTAGACCAAGGGATTGAGGGACCAGCTCAGGAGACCAATGCTTCAGGGGCTTTAACTGAAACACAGGATGCTGGAGATTGTCAAATGGATATGGACCAGCAGCTGATAATTTTAGAAGGAATGACTTCCTCAGTTGCTCCCCTTAAAGAAGACAAAAATATGCCCCTTACCAGGAAAACTGGGGACCCAGGGGCAGCAAGAAGTAGTAAATCTTCTCCTCATCTCAGACTTCTGCAAAAAGACCTTAAGAAAGGAGGGGGAGAGAAATTTGGCAAGCCTGGCAGAAAAAAGGACCAAGAAAAGATCAAGCTAATGGGAGAGACTTTGGTGGAGTCAGGGTTAGTAAAGACTCTGGATGCACACTTTTTGAGCCCTCTGAAATGATTATAATATCTTGAAATGTAAGGGGTTTGAACAACAGCCCCAGACAAAATGATGTTCACAACCTAATTAAAAGTCATAGACCGGATGTCCTTTTCTTGTAGGAGACTAAGCTTTTAGTTGAAGACATGTCCAGACTTGCGCCCAAGTTGTGGTGGTAAGGAGAATGTCAATGCATTGGCGCTACCGGATACTTAAGAGGACTAGCTTATCTGTGGAACCCACGAAATATTGGCCTCATAGGCTAGCTAACTTCTAAGTATTCCATGACTATGATTGCTTCTAGCTTTGAGATGGGGGAAGTCATTCTCTTCTCCAATATCTATGCTCCCAATGATTGGCGGGGTTAAAACTCCTTATGGGGACACATAAGTTTTGTCTGTACCCTGGCCCCCTTCCACCCTTGGATTATGGCAAGTGATTTTAATGCTATTCTTGATTTGACTGAAAAGAGTGGTGGCATGTCAAGGCTGGACCCATCTGCTTTGCTAATGTACAACTACATTGAAATTTTGAATTTAGTTGACGTCAGGCCCAATAATGGATAGTTTACCTGGAACAACTGTAGGAGTGGAAAACATTGCATTACTGAGAGACTTGACCATTTTCTGGTCTCAGCTTTTTGGGTTGGAGGTATGTGTTCTACGAGGTCTAAAATCTTAGACTGGAGAGGATCGGACCATTAGCCCATCAAGCTTAATAGTGTCTCACAGTATCACCCGCGCTCTCCTTCCTTCAAATTTAAACTCATGTGGTTGTAGGATCAATCTCTACATGAGTGTGTTGCCAATTGGTGGTGTTGGGGTAGGCCTGCCCATGGTACGATGATGTACATTTTTGCTAAAACACTACAATATGTGAAGTACAAGCTCAATCAATGGAATCACCAAAGTTTCGGGAACATTTTCCATGCTAAGGCTGCTGCACAAACCAAGCTTGATGGTATCACGAGAATAATAAGGGAAGAAGGACTGACTGAAGACTTACTGCAAGAAGAAACACATGCTGTGAAATACCTGGAGGAATACGAGCTATGAGAGGAAATTTTTTGGAAGTAGAAAGCTCAAGTCGAATGGCTCCAGGAGGGGGATAGAAATACATCCTTTTTCTTCAATTCATCCAAAGCCAAGAGACATGGCAATTATATTTCAGCCCTGGTCAATGAAAGAGGTGAGCGCCTTAACTCCTTTCCAGCAATTTCAGAGGAGGTAGTGCAGTACTTCTCTACTCTCTTCAGGGAAGATGCTAACGGGGAATCACCAGAAGAAGCTCAGGTTCTCTTCTGCATTCCATCATTGGTGACATGTGAAATGAATGAAAATTTAATAAACCAATCACACTTGGAGAGCTTGAGGAAACCATTGTTCAGATGAAAAAGGGAAAGTGGCTGGACCTGACGGCTTCCCAGCTGAATTCTACCAAGAATTTTAGGATATCATCAAACTTGACCTTTTAGCTGTTGTCCAAGAATCTCAGCAGAATAAACAAATGCTTAAGGCTACAAATGCGACCTATCTTGCTCTCATACCCAAATGCGAAGGTGTTGATAGGCTAAGTCAATTCCGCCCTATATCCCTTTGCAATGTTGTTTACAAAATTATAAAATCATTGCAGATAGGTTAAAAAGAGGGTTGAGTGCTGTGATCTTAGAAGAGCAGAGTGGTTTTATGGAAGGCAGGCAAATCCTGGATGATAATGTTATTATTGTTGAGTCCATTCATTCCACGGCCAACTCAAAAGATAAGGTGATGTTCATTAAATTGGACATGGCCAAAGCCTTTGATAGGGTCAGATGGTCATTCTTGTGGAAGGTTCTTAGTGCTTTTGGCTTTGTGGATGAATGGACTCAATGGGTCATGAGTTGTATTTCCTCGACTTCCTTCTCAGTGCTTATCAATGGAGAACACACAGAGATTTTTGGTGCTATAAGAGGGCTACGACAAGGTGATCCTCTATCTCCGTACCTTTTTCTTCTCCTTACTGAAGGTTTGGGGAGGTTGATCAGTAGGAACAGAGAGGAAGGACATATCCAAGGATGGCGATGGGGAGGGGAATTACCAGTGCAATTACACCTGCAATTTGCTGATGACACTGCCCTTATGGGCATGGCCACAATGACTGAAGTTGCTAATTTACGCAGGGTGTTAGATGTTTATCTAATGGCCTCAGGAGAAAAGGTCAATGAAGATAAGTCATCCATCTTCTTCTTCAATACTCTGGGCCCTATTCAGTAGCAGATCGTGAGGACTCTAATTTTTAGATTGGGACTCCCCCTTGATTTACTTGGGTATCCCTATCTCAGCTGGCCGTACATCCAAAGAATCTTGGTAGACTATTTTGGAGAAATTTTAGGTGAAAGTGAATCATTGGACACACAGGTGGTTATCCTTTGCAGGCTGGGTTCAACTTATCTAATCTGTGGTACAAGCTTTACCCATTTACAGGTGTATGCTCCAGGTTGCCTCGATGGGATTCGTTAAGGAGTTTGATTCAGTTACCAGACAATTATTATGGGGTGGTAGTTTGAACTCCATTAAATGGAGCCTTCTTAGATGGGATATTGTCTGCAGCCCCAAAAAAATGGTGGGCTCAGTCTGAGGTAGACGGACTTAAATGGTATTGATTTGGCAGCCAAACTTTATTGGTGATGGTGCACCAAATAAGACAAAGCTTGGGCCAAAATTCTCTCATAGAAATACTACTCTAGAACCAATCAGAGGGACATTCCTCACTATCTGCTTATTGGGAAAGGTTCAAAAATATGGGGTACTCTCAAAAAAGGGGCTACTCTCATCAAGAACAGCTTATTCTGGATTTGTAAATAGGGATCCAAGGCTCTCTTTTGGTCTGAATCTTGGGATGGTTATCCTCCCATCATTTCTCAGTTTCCAAATTTGTTGAACCTTTGTCAGAGATTCCTTGATGCTGGCTGGTCTCAGGTGAGTGACTTCAAAGTTTACTTTACACAAGGACAGGTGGAGGTAGCTCGCTAGAAAGCTCCCAAAACTTGGCCTATTAATGGGATGCAAGAAGAGAATGAGGAGCTATTGAGCATCCTTTCCAGGTGTCATTGTAGTCCTCTTCAGGAGGAGGATGAGCTAGCTTGGTCTCTCAATCCCAAGGGAGCTTACATAGTTTCATCTAGATATTAGGCTTTACTTCTTCAGAGATTGGGCAGGGGGAAGTGCATTGGTGGAGACAGGTCTGGAATAAATTCACATGGCCTAAATGCAATTGTTTTGCTCAAATGCTGGCTTGGAATAGGTGCTTGACCTGGGACAATCTCTGAAAGAGAGGTTTCCAAGGCCCTTCAGTATGTGTTATGTGTGGAGTGGCCGAGGAGGATTCAGCACACCTTTTTTTGCGTTGCCCCTTTGCCTTGCAACTCTGGCATTATTGGTGGGATGTTTGGCAGTGCCCATGTTTTAATGCTCAATATGTGGTCAATTTATAGAATGGAATGGGAGAACTCCCCTCAAGGATGCCCTTCTTGTAGGACATATGGCTGGGTGGCCCCATTTTTCTATTCTGGCAAATATGGCTTGAGAGAAATAGGTGAATTTTTTGGGGGGTGAGGTTCATGGTGCAGCAAGTATGGCAAAAAGTGGTGGGGATGATCCAAGAAACCATCCAAGTAAAGAGCATGTTCTACCTTCCTTTGACCAAATAGGACGCTCAGGTGGTGGCACGACTTGGATTCTAGTAGTTAACTGGTAAGTTAGCGTGTGTCAAGAGGAGCAAGCAGGTCAAAGAGCAGATTCTCAGGATTGGTCAGTGGCAATGTCCCCCTAGTGGGATTCTCAAGATCAATACGGATGGTTCCTCTAGAGGTAATCTGGGACCCATGAGTAATGGAGGGATAGGAAGGGATTCTGAAGGTACAGTGATTTTTCTTTTTGCGGTTCCTGATGGGCTGCAAACCATTAACATGATGGAAGGTCAGGCCATTCTTTATGCCCTTGAGAAGGCCCAGGCATTAGGTTGGTGTAGGATTATTTGCGAATCAGACTCTCAAGTCTTGATTAACCTACTCATTAAGAGGAAAGTAGTGGACGTCAATTGGCAACTATCTCTGATTGTGCAATAGATTTTGCAGATTTGCTCGCTTATGGATAGCGTTACTTTTGCTCACATTCTGCGAGAATGGAACAGGGCAGTGGATTTTTTGGCTAAATGGGCGTCTGACCATTTGGATGGTGGAAACATTGAGGATTGGGGGTCTCTCTCCCCGATGTTGCGTTCTGATTTGGAAAGAATTATGGAGGCTCATAGGGAGGTTCATAATATTGTCTAGTTGGGCATGTGCCTAGTTTTTCAATTTTTGTTGCTTTCTTCTGGGGGTTTCTGCCCCCTGTTCTTCTTGTAATGCTTTTCTTTACTTATTAATATTATTTTTACCCCTTTTTTATTAAAAAAAATACGAATTAAATAAATAAATAAATTTTAAAATCCTAAGAAGTCATTACAATTTTTTTAAGATCATCTTATACATTTCCATTATTTTCTTTAGCATGGTTGAGTGTAGAGTTGGAATTTAAACTTAACCTTGCCTTTGACTTTAAAATTTGTTGAATGGGACCTTTAAATAAATAAATAAATTCTAAAATTCAAAGGACTCTTTCCAAAAAAATTAATATTACTTTATACATCTCCATTTTACTTGTTATCATCGATGAGTGTAAACCTTGAATTTCATCTTAACATTGCCCATGAATTTAAAATTTGCTGATTGTGACCTCTTTTAAAGAACTAAAAATTAAAAATTGTTAATACAAATTTACATGTTATTGATATTTATATTCTTATTAATATTAAGTTATTTTTATATATTTATAAAAATTATTAATTGAAAAGTATATCGAATATTGACCACCAATTTTCAATTAGGATGATGACATAGTGCTTTAAAATTGGTGAGTTCTTTTATACATTTAATTTTGGGATTGGGGGAACCACACATGATCTAGAATGCAAGTAGGGTTTTAGTTCCTATACTTCCACTTTGTTAAGCTACCAATTCTATGTCCTCCACTATGGATAGTTTGATCAATTATGGGATTTGAACCTAGTATGTCAATCTACAAATATATCCACTCTACTCGTTAGAATAAAAGCCAAGGGATAATAAATAAAAATATGCACACATTTAGAAGATGCTTAGATATAACGTTTACATATCTATTAAGTAATTCAATTTGTTTGAATTGGTCAACCTATCTCGACTACGTAAATTTTTTATATTATTAAAAATGTGTTTTACATAGGAATCCTACCCTTTACAAGAATTAAACAAGCATGGTCAACAAATTCAAATAATATAATAGTGCCTAGAATAAAGATCAAAAAGCTACACAACACTAAAATAATAGTAAAAACATGACAACTGCAACTAAAATAAACTACACCAATAAAAAACTAAGACCCTTCGAAATCATTTTCCTTTTGAGATCTGAGGGTCATATTCATATGTTCTAACTCATTCTTACCTATTTCTTTCATTTTGTTTCTCACCATTATCCACTCTCCACCTTCCCCTAAGTAAGGAGAAATCAGAATAGAAAGTTCAATATCATCGTCCGATTTAGGATTCAGTAAAGGAATCCTGGCTAACAAAATTTCACCTTCAAATTTAGAATTTAATGGAGTCCTAGCCTTCAACCCTTTGCTAGATTCATATTTAGAGTTCTTTTAGAAATCCTTGATCGAAACTTCCCTAGATGGATCTAAAAATTCCATAGGAATTTCTAGGACCATTTATGGGGCTTCACTTTCCTGTTCACTCATAATTTTATTGTTTTATTGTAATGTTCAAAATTTAGGATTATCATCCTTCCACCAAGTATTTCCCTTATTTTATTTATTATACCAAAAAAATTAATTAAATGACCATTTACAAAACATGTATGACATCTGAAGGGTAAACCTTCATAGTCAATAGTTTACAACCATTTTTAGTCCCCAACTTGTAGTTCAATATATGTAGGGAGATATTTAAAGATGTCAAACTCAAAAAGCATCCTAGCATAGGTTTCATGTCATATTTCATTTATTTTTGGATCTACATCAATAAAAACTCCCAATGAATTCCTAATAACTCGAAGAAAATAAACATTCCAAAACTAGAAGGGAAAATGGGGTGATTGTGTCTAGATCACCAACAATACAAAATATATTTAGCAATTCTATGTGTAAATAATTAGAAATGAAATGCATAATCATATATGTCCCATCAAGGTTTTAATTTCATAATTTTGCATGAATCATCCTTAAAACTTAGAACAATTATGATGACTATGGCTATTATTGTTTCATTTATATCAAAACATAGAATTTTATAAAATAGGTGCAACTTGTTAACTTTATTTGTCAAAAAAATCTCAATAGCTGATCATAGGGAGCAGTTAATGTTGAAAATTGATAAGTTTGACCCAGTTGGTGCAACTTAAAATCTCACAATAGGCAGAACAAAACCATTACGTGTTGGGATGATAAATGGGTGGGGAGTATACATAAGGCCATTATATTTTAAGTATTACATTTTGGAATATAAGTTCATTTGTTGATTTAAATCCCTAACCTCTCAAAACTAAAAACACGTACCTGACTCTTTCTTATTATAATTAGGTTTGTGGTTGTTCACATCACATTATATAGTTACAATTAGATTTGTATGGCATTATTAGTCGAACTTATGTCCCTAATTGAACTAATGGATTAATTGGTTCAATTATAGACATAATTGGGTCTAATTGAGCCCCATATCATATTATATAGTTGAAATTACATTCAAATGGCTTGATATCAAAAATATATATTCCTAATTGAATATTTTGATTAATTGGTTCAATTACAGACTCTATTGGTTGATAATTTATCCCTTGATCAAATTATATATTTGAAATACATAAACAAACCAGATTGAGTCTATGACATTAGATCACATTACTCATGGGTGAGTGCAAGCTAATGATATGATGAAAATGGACCTTAAATGACAATGAAATTTTAGAAAAAATAAGCATACCTAAACTTAAATTGATGATTTGAGGGTCTTCCAAAAATCATTTCCACACAGTGTAAACATATAAAGTAGTAGCATTTTGAATGGAGTTTATGTGAATATAATTTTTTTCAATTAAATTAAAAAAATAGATGAATATTTCCAATTTTAATGTAGCACAATATATATTTTTTATAGTGTGATAAAAAATGACCACATGTCTACCAAGCCTATAAAAAATTAAATGAATGATTTTTTTTAAATGTATGTGGAGGACTCAAATGCTAATGAACTTATACATTTTTCTTCTTCAAGTTTAATAAATAGTTATAGTTTTATTAATTATTTAACTAAGCACTTACATAAATGAAATATCATTCATTTGTCGAGGTAAATTTGATGTGTGTGTGTGTACACCTTTTAATAAGGCCCTTGTAGTCCTTATAGGTCTCATGTGAACCCATTCACTCTTTTAGCACTCCCTCGATCAAAACAAGAACATAGGACCACTTTCAAATACATGGGTCCACTTCTTATGTCCCCTTTGACATCCTCAAAACATCACAATCAACTTAGCTTACCTCTACATATGCCCAATTGACTCAAACACTGACCTAGTACACATAGTCACCATCAACAAACACACAGTCAACTTCTTAATCATTGTTCATACTCAAGATAGTTTGATCATACCTCCAAAATTCACACAGAGCATCCTTATGGAGTTTACAACATGTTCTAATATTTAATTCATTGTGAGACATCAAAATAGCATCAATACAAGCTCGAATATCCTTCTCAAGTCACTTGCAGAATAAGCATGAATACATAGTCAACTTTTAAGCTCAATGTCTTTAGATGTACTCACTTTCATATCCTCAAAAATATATCTAGATGCACCTTGTAGTCCTCTACCACTTTGATTTTAACTACATGAGAAAATTCATCTTCTATCGAAAGATATGGTCAAAATAAAGAGTTATGGTAATTAGTTTTATATCCATGAGTTCCACGTTATTCACTGAATCTGTAAATGGTGACGTGATCAAACCTATAATGTATTGATTTATGTATTGTGCCTCCTATTCTTGAGAAATTCTATATTTGACAAATATATTTGTTAATGGTACTGCTAATAAAATAACATTTTGTGTAGTAGTTATATTTCAATACAAATTATCTCCTTTATCAACATCTGAAATTAATGTTTTTCATTTATTTGTAATCCCTAGAATGATTTCCTTTGAATTATAAATATATTCTCCTAAACCAACTGGTGTGAAATTAAAACCACATAAATAATCATCAATGTTCATTGGTATTGCATTTGTATCATCATCACAAGTAGTTTCGAAATCATCATCAATGTCTTTTATAGAAATGAAATTTGGATTTTCTAAATTAACTGGTAAAGGTAATACTTTTACCTCATCCTCTTGTTCTACATTTTTAAGTGAGTGTTGTGGTTATGAGGTATCATTAGATTGAATCTTCTGATCATTTACATTAGACTCACCAACCTCATATGTGTACATTTTGTCTATAGGTATGGTTTGTGGTGGTGGCACTATAATAGATTGAGTTGCCCCCAACTGTGATTGGTTTTCAATAGTAGACTCTATAGCCTTACAATATCTGACTGCTTGACTATCAGTTTGGCATGTATATGAGTATCCTTCATGTAAAAAAATTGACACACCTATGTAAATTAGAAGTTATAACTTCCATTTCAAGTATACAAGGCCTACCCAATAGTAAATTATAGTGCAAATGATTTGGCATTACTGAGAACTAAGTAGAAAAACTTTTGGGCCCAACTATAATATCCAAAGTGATGAATCCCAAATCTTGGTGAGGCATATCATTGAATCCTTTGATATACTTATATGTCTTTTGAAGATAAGCCATATTAATACCCATTGTCTATAAGAATGTGAGATTGAAAATATTCAACCCTAAACCATTATAAATCAAAATCATTTTCTTGTTGTACTTTTGATTTGAACTTGTATAAACAAAGGTAGATTCTAATCAATATTTGATTGTGAATGCAAGGCCTCATTGCTAAAAGAGATAACATCCTCAATATATTTTAAAGTGTTGAAAACATATGCAAAGTAAGAAGGCTCTATGTCACGAGGCATATGTGTCTGATTCAATGCTTGGTATATAATATCCTTGAAAAATTAACTTTATAAATCAATTATAACATGGAAATCTTAGCTAGTGTATTCTTTAAATGATTGGCATTATCATATCCTCTAGGCTAATTAACTAGTCTCATTGGATTGGGTTCAAGATGAGGAGGAATTTCTCTAATTTATTCCTCTTACCTTACTTGATGAGGCACTAGATCTCATCTAGTGACAATAGCTCGAACCATAGGGTCTACTATAAGCCTAAGGAAAATAGTAGAGACGATATATGAGTGAAGATAGGTGAGAGGTCTGGGGTAGGAGTAACAAAATGAACTATATGAGCCCTTTAACATCTAGTAGTAATAGGTATCAAATAAAATTGATCCATACAACAATAATCATCATAAAATTCTTCCTTATTGAGCTCTTGACCAATGTAAGATGTTATATTTTCCCTTAAATTATACATCCATGATCTTACATACATGCAATATATTTAACATGTTATAGGCAAACAACATGTAAGTAACACCAAGACGAAATAATAGATAGATTCAATCATGATGATCATGGTGAATATGGAAACCAAAAAATATAGAATCTGAAAGATGTTAAAAGTATAAGGAAACCCTAAGGGGAGCTAGAGTTTTGGGATATTCAATCAAGAGTCAAGTTCACCAATATATTTTACCAAATTTAGAAAATATATGAATTATTTAACTAATTAGACAAACTACTACATAAAATTAGAATGTTATATATATGCAATAAATGACACAAACTAATTTGGAACTTGCTTTATTTGGAAATATGCTAAAAGGAGAAAATGCTAGAAAGGAATAAGTTAGCTGGAAAACATGAATGAAGGACTATAAGTGCAACTATGAAATTGACTATGTGGTTTTGTAATGAAGTTGTGAACCAATAAAAACATTTTTATTGTATCTAGGACAAAGTCACTAGAATTGGATAGGGGTAGACCATTATATTATTCTTATGGAGTGATTTTGTCTAAAGAGCAGAGATAACTAAACTAGAAGTGTGGATCAATCTAAAAGTGAGTTTAGGTTGCTTGGAAAGTTGGATAGGGTTGTTTAGAATCAAAGTTTGCTTAAAAAGTAAGGGTTTTCAGCATAATAAGTGAAGCAAGGGTAGTAAAGGACTATGGAATCAAGTATGAGCAAAGTATGTATAAGGAGTAGTCACTAGTGTATTGTTTTAACAATAAATGTTAGTTTATGATTCTATGTTATTATAAGGTTTCATGTTGATACAAGATAAAATGAATAGTTACAAGTGTTGTGATTATTATAATTATTACAGGGATCAAGACTAACCAAGACAAGGCTGAAAAAGTGAGAGTGAGTCAAGGAATGCTAGTGACTCATCACTTGGGGCAAATGAACATTAGCAAGGCTACATACTATTTTGTACATTTTTATAAGTTAATTCACATAAGTTTGTAAGTTCTTATTAGTTATTATATTAAAATTGTTATGCCTTTTTTCAATAATGATCTTATCCATCTTATAATTGCATTCATATGTTGAAACTTGAAAAAAAATCAACACACATTATATGGCAGGATTAGTTAAATCAATCATTAACAAGATCTATAAAAAAATCTATAAGTATTCCCTATGACTATAATCATATTACAATAGTTGGTTGCATAGGGAATACAAATTCTATAGTATTATCATTGTGAAGCATGGAAAATGTCATTGATGAATTTATTTGGATATTTTATTTCACAGTAATATGATATGATGTATGGCACAGAAAGTGTAAATGTAATTTTTATAAACTTCACTAGATGGAGTTTTAACTGAAATCAACATCTATTTACACATGTTGTATTGTGATCATTTGTTATTAAGTTATTGTAGTCTCTTATCATGGTTGTTCATTACAATAGGTTGTATATATGTATATATTGAATTTGTATTTTATTACAGGATTAGTGCCATGAATTAAGGGCCACTAAACAAGTTTAGGAGTAACTAAAATCCCTTTGATGGAACATCGATGTGTTCAATGAGTGGGCTCATTTTAGGGGATTTAGGTGGGTAAGACATTAGTCATTGTTAACTTATGAAAAAGTGTCATCCACTCATTTTATTGGTAAAAATATTTAATTATCTATTTAATAAATTTTAATCTCAAATACTTTATCAATCATTTAATTTATGTTTTCATAGTCAATAACTAATATGTGGTAGTTGATGGTCCTAACTTTAAAGAAGATGATGAGAATGATCTAGAGTGTGATGATCAGTCAATGTATGAATATGGCATAGATGATGAGCTGATAGATGATTATCATGATGGTATCATGATAAATGATTATTGTGATGATATCATGATAGACGATGATCACAATGAGCACTAGGGTCTAGCTAATAGTCATATTTTTTTAAAGTTTATTTTGCAAGGGATAGTACATAATTTTCACTCCCTCTTTATGGAAACTTATTTATTTTATCATCTATGATATTATTTTTTCATGTAATGCAATCATGTATATATCATTTTTTCCAAGTTTTTAGTTAAATTAGAATATTTTATTTAAAAATGTTTATATATGTATATAAATTTTTATAAAGGTCCAAAAAAGGGTTTTTTGTTAAATTTCAATATTTTATTTGAAAATGTGTATATATGCATTTAATTTTTTTAGAGGGTCGAAAAGGGTTACAACCCACTATTTAATATATTATACAAAATAAAACCCTAAATAAATTAGGGAACTTTATTTAAACATGTTGTCACTTTCCTCTAAGAAGGTTCTATGAGCAATATAAATAAAAATGGGAAACATAGCAATAAAAACATAAATTAACCATCAACATTAGAGTCAAAGATCATCACAATGGGTCCCTACTCCCTTTCCTCGTCTTCAAGGTGGTAATAACTAGAGTCTCGACCAAATTCAAATATGCAAAGGTTGTAAAATGTATGCCCAATTTTCCATATATTTCATCTATCTTCTAGATCTTGGAAATATCCTCCACTACAGTGGATTTTAGAAACAACCAAACTTGATCAAGTCAAAAACCCAAGCTAAATCAAAATTGATCCACATATTCATATATTTCATAAGCATTAATTTCCCAAAATAAAATAGTTTTAATACTAATTAACTAATCAAATTTGAAGGTGTCTAATTTGGGGGTGAACTAACCAAGATTTCTCATGGCCTAGAGTATGAAATCCACCAAGGCACCTTCTCCCATCCCAATAGCCAATTGTGCATGAAATATATTTGTAGTACACCATTTGAGAATATTTTCATCTTTGATACCATCCAATAGAGAATACTTCCATAATTTCAAAGCTTGCTTTGTAGTTAGCCTAGTGGTTTTATCATTCAGGATGCCATGAGTGAATAACTATCATAATTTTCATCCACAAGCCTAATGAATCATGAATAAACATCCTCCATAAAATTCTTTTGAATCATTTCAAAATTCTTCTCATTTACAATATTAATTGAGGATTCCTTTTCTTTACTCGAGTGAGTGTTTCTTTTGAAAGAAGGCTCGTCACCCCCTTTAAATATTTATTGTTATCCATATTAGAACACATAAATGCCTTCATCAAATATAAAGCCCATCCTATACTTAAAAGGTATTTTTTTTTTTAATAACAAAGCTTGTGTGATCTATAAATGGAGCCCAAAGTAAATACCATGACTTTGGGAAGAAATCAGAGTCCTGAAAAAAAATTAAACCCCTTCCAAAGGTAGATATAGTAATGACAAGAATGACAGTCCTTTCTCAGTGATGAACACTTAGACCATAAATGATCTTCACAGGTGCATATAACCTTGTGTCCATTAAAAGATTGCATGTAGTCACAATTGGAGTGCAAAATGGTAGAAAAATTGTAAGAATAAATGATTTAGTTTAAAAGTAAATAGATATATTTCAAGAAAAGTAAATCACATAATACCAAATAATCCCAATTTCCTATCCTTATAGAAGCACTCCAAAAAATTCAAAGCCCATAGTAGTTTCTTACTGAAATTCAAAAGAAAAATCACTGAGCACATTGCAATCCTCTTAATTTTATTTCATAAAAGTAGACTATCAAGGAGGCCAAGACCAAAAATATGAAAGGATAAAAATGCATACCTAGGAGGCATATCCACCATTGCTCCAATTGCATGCCAAAATGGTCACATAAGGGAAGTGGCAGTGGCTTTTTAGCCTCTCAAGCCATAAAATTGATGCCTCAAATTCTTTGGCTCATCAATCATGCCACTCATAAATGACAATAAATGATTTTTAAGACTCATAAAATTGATCAGTGTCAGAAGTCTTGGAGATCTCTCTCCAAAATTGGGTAAATATATTCAATCATTATATGATGTGACTGAATTTTTAAATCTTTACTATTTATTTTTTTTGCTTCACTCCAAAGTGGGAAAGGAGATCAAAAAATTTATTTCAATCACTTTGAGTGTGAAGGATAGTCTAGGAAGAAAACCTTGGTAATATAGACACACAATCTATAATGATGACATTCAATTGTTAGTGGATACTAGTATTTTATTTTATGGCAATAACTAAGTTTATCCATTTTTTTCATTTTTCAAGATGAATACCTCACAATAGAGTCTTTGCTTTAACAAAATTATTATTTTTTTCCCTAGGTCATCAAAAAATAATAGAAGTGACATACCCTTACTATCTCAAAAAAAATTGCTTGAGTGATCTAGGGGAAGACCCACACCAATATGATCGAATGGTCTATAAATTTTTTTAAACTACCCAAACATTGAAGAGCTCCTTGAGAGCTTTCCAATGCAATTTGAATAGAATCAAATGGACTTTATATGCAAAAATTATTACCTACAGAAGTAAAATCTAAACAAATAAAAAATATCCATAGGGTACAGTGATGATGTTAGCATGGTGACTAGATGTCTATAAATGGCCTAATTAGGGATTGACACATGTACCAATGATATCTTGACATGTAAAACATCCAAAAATATCCCTAAGACATGCTACAAGTGTCAAGGAAAGATTGGTTTTAAGACCAATTCATATGGTGTTGAAACTTTTATTTAAAACATTATTATTAAAAATTCCTATTAATGTGGGATTGAATCCCACCTAAAATGCATGGAAGCCTTATCCAAGCCTAAAAACAAGGCAATGGAAGGGGGATTTGAATCCCAATGTATTGAATAAAAATATAAAGCTTTAACCCATAAAACAAGGGCCTTGGAAACATTATAAAAGGCTCATTATTGTATTTGAAAAAGGGCAGAGAAAAAAACTTATTTTTTAGCCCTTTGAAGGAGAGTAAGTATGAAACAAATAAGTGTATGTTTATGCAGGAAAGATTAACTTCAATACATGATATTATTAAATATACTTCCTAAAGGTAGAGAAGAGGTTATCTTTGTATACTAAAGTCATATTCTGGTGTAAACATTATATGAAAAGTGTATTTTGCACCATTTGATAGATCTGTTTGAATGTTTTTTAGACTGGGAGATGTATCCCTCAAAAGGGTGAACTTTGTTATTAATTTAGTTTGTATTTTCTCTATTTATATTCATTTATCTATTGTTTTTAATTAGTACTAACCCTAATTTTTAGCCAAATAAATCAGTTTCACATAAAAAGACAAAATTTGAGAATATTGTCATGAGTATCAGAAATTGGTAAATAGTGAGCATTTTGCATTAACTAACAATTCAGATCAATTTTAGTATCAAAGCAAGTCGATCTAGGATATTTAATGTGGTTTTTGGATTTACAAGTTTTTATTTTGCATGTTAACCAGGTCTAAGAACAAGCGTAGTGAAAGATCACTTAAAGAGTATAACCAAAAAATTAGTGCAAAAATTGCAAGTCAAGACAAGGATTCATCCTAGGGTACAACTAGACTCAAAAGTGGCCTTCCATCAACTTTTTATAGATATGAAGAGCATGGTGGAAAAGTTTTATCGCAAAAGGAAGAAGAGGATCGAAGGTGAAAACGAAGGTAAACAAGAGGAGGAACCCTCAACCAGTGGTAAGGGTAAAGGAGAAGAACCTCCTAAATCTCCTCCATCTCCTTCTAAACCTTCTAGTTCTTCATTTGATAAACAAAATGAAGTTTCTAATTCTACTTCTTCCATGGTAAATCTTGATGTGAATTTTGATTTGCCAATTTATAATAAAGAGGTTAGTGCAGATAAATTGGATCATTAGATGAAGTAGATGGAAGTATATTGTAGGGTTTAGAAGATTCACAGTGAGGAAAAAAAATAGTTAGCTACTCTTTGGTTGGGTGGTACAACACTCATTTTGTGGGAGAGTAAGACACAAGAAGATCTCCTAAAAATGGTAAAGTGATTTCTTCTTGGGTTTATTTTGTTTTTCTATTGAAAAATCAATTTTATCCTTTGGGTTATTTACAACAAGCTACTATGGATTGGAAAATTTTAAGGAAAACTAAGGGTCAAATTGTACAAGACTACAATTAAGAGTCTATAAATAAGGATTTGATGTTAGGCATTCCTATTTACACTCAAGAAACTCTTTTGAAATATATCGGTGGGTTACATAGTTATTTGAGGCATACAATACTCATGTTTAACCATGCTAATATTAATGAGTTTTGTTTCCAAACTACCCATATTGAATCAAGGGGTAAAGTGACCTAGGATAGGGAACATTTCACAAAGAAACCAAGTAAATTGCTTGAAAGCAAAGATAAAGGAAAGGGTAAGATGAAACATACTTCCACAATCAAGAAAGAGGATTGGAAGCCTTTTTGATCTCATTTCAAGAGAGAAGGCCATGAATATGCTAAGTGTTTTAAGCTCCACACAGAATGTAAAATGTAAGCCAAAATGGTTTGGGAACAAGAAAGGTAAGAACACTACAAAAATAATATAATAAGATCTCAACTCTAATTCTAGTTATGAGACCAAATTCACCATTGTGGGCATGCAAGGTTTATCTTCTTCCTTTTCTAGCACTAAATCTCTTAATTTTCATTCTTATTTACTTTATAAATCTATGCATGATGAAAGTAAAAGAAGTGGGATTTTCCACATTGGATTAATTTATAAGCATACAAAGATAGATACTCTTTTTTATAGTGGATCTCAAGCTAATTTCATTTCTGAAGAAGTTGTGAATATATTAGGACTTACTAATAAACCACATCCTAATCCATACCCTTTGGGATGGGTGTGTGATGGTGCTAAATTACAAGTCACTAAAACATGCAGAATTAAATTTACAATCACCTCCAAGTTCATTGATGAGGTAGAGTTAGATGTGGTTCCACTTGATATTTGTGGTATTGTGTTTGGAAGTCCTTATTTGTATGATAGAAAATAAATCTTCTATAGGGAAGAGAATAAATATTTTATTGTAAAAGATAGGGTTGAATACATCGTAATATCCCATCGGATAAAGGCAAACTTATATCTTGTATATGTAGGTCAAATGAAAAATCTTGTCAATGCAAGCAAGAACTTTACATTCATGATTGTAAAAGCCAAGGATGATGATAAATCTAAGGCTCCAGAAGGATGTGATCCTAAATATAAGAATGAAATATTTAATATTATGTCTAACTATGATGATGTTTTTTAGGATCCACAAGGTTTAGCTCCTAAAAGGCATATTCAACATGAAATACAACTACAACAAGATGCATGTGTTCTTAATATTAGCATGTATAGGTTGTATGTGGAAGAGAATGAAGAAATAAAGAAGCAAGTTCAAGAGTTACTCAAGAAAGGGTTCATTTGGCTAAGCACTTATCCATGTGGTTTGCCAATTATTTTGGTGCCAAAGAAAGATGGCATTTGGCAAATGTGTTTGGATTTATGAGCACTAAACAAAATCATGGTTAAAAACTTCTACCCTCTTCCTCACATTGATGATCTTTTAGATCATTTTAAAAATGTTATTTGTATCATGAAGTTAAAATTAAGAATTGGTTATCACCAAGTTAGAATTAATGAATATGATATTTGGAAAACTACTTTCAAAACTAAGCAAGTCTTTTTGAGTGGCTTGTTATGCCTTTTGGACTTTGTAATGCACCTGCCACTTTCATGCGGGTTATGAATGATGTATTTAGGTCATTCATAGATGATTTCATAATAGTTTACTTAGAAGATATTTTTATTTTTGTTAAAACTTGGTAATATCATGTAAAGCATATTAGGAAAGTCTTAGAAACTTTACAAAGAAAGAAATTATATCTAAATATGTCTAAATGTAAATTTGGTAAAACATCTTTATTATACTTAGGCTATGTAGTAGGAAGTGGTGAATTGAAAATTGATCCCTCTAAATTTGATGCCATAACAAAATGGCCTAAGCATAATGATCTAACTATAGTTAGAAGCTTCCTTGGGGTAGTCCAATATTGGAGGAAGATTATCGCTAACTTTTCATTGATTACATCTCCTTTTCATGCTTTGACAAGTACTAAATAGGTCTTTCAGTGGGAAGGCAAGCATCAAAAAGCTTGTGACATGCTAAAATAAAATATAAGCATAGCCCTAGTGTTAGAACTTTCTAGATTTGTGACAGCCATTCAAGATTAAAATTGATGCAAGTGATGATGCCATGGGTGCAATTTTGATGGAGAAGCGAAAGCCTATTTGTTACCATTATAAAAAATTCACAATTTTAGTAAGGGGATATCCTACCTATGATAAAGAGTTGTATTTTTTAGTTCAAAGTGTGAAAAAATGGAACCATTACTTAATGAGCAAAGAGAAAATCATCCACATGGATCAATATCCTTTGTAGTATCTCCAATCACAGTTAAAGCTACAATAATCAAGGCACTTTCATTGGATGGTGTTTTTCAAATAATGTCATCTAATGATCAGGGATTAAAAAGGTACACAAAATAAAGTAGTTGATATGCTTTCAATACCTCCTATTGTAGTATCTATTCTTTTGTAACATAGTTATTTGATGCATGAAAATTATAAAGAACAATATGCTAGAGATGTTGACTTTAAGGATGTTTATAAAGATCTAGCTCATAGAAAGTAGGTAGAATAATTAGACTATCACATGCATGATGGATTATTGTATCATCTTGATAAGTTATGAATTACACAAGATGAAAGAGTCTATGTGATTAGAGAAGCACATACTTCTCTTTTTTTAGGTCATTTTAGCATTGGGAAAATAGTTGCACAGTTATAAAGAGATTGTTATTGGCCTCAGATGTATCCAAATATGTAAAAGGTTGTATTTTTTGTATCCCTAGAAAGCCTAGTAATAGGAATTTGGGCTTGTATAACCCACTCCCTATGCCAACCCATCCATGGGAGAGTGTTTATATGGGCTTTATGGTGGCTTGCCTATGTCTAGAAAGAATCATGACTATTTGTAAGTGGTTGTGGATAGATTTATCAAAATGAGTGTTTTGGTGCCCTATAAGAAAAATATCACAGGTGAGGAGACTACACACTTATTATTCAACAATGTTTGGGTTCGTTGTGGTTTACCCACATCTATTATTTATGATCAAGATTCTTGGTTCATTGGTAACTTTTGCTTAGCTTTGTGGGACTATATGGACATGAAACTCAAGAAGAGTATTGCATTTCATCAACAAAATAATGATCAAATAAAAGTATTCAATCGTATAGTGGTTCATTTACTCCAAGCATATTTTAAAAATCATCCCAAGCTTTGGGATGAACACTTGAGTTATGTGCAACGTGATTATATTCATGCCATACATTCTTATACAGGTAAATCTCCTTTTGAGACTTGTTTTGATCATTTGCCTAAGTATCCCTTGGACTTCACTTTTGGATAAGAAATAGAAATGAATGGAAGTAAGGATGAAGACAAAGCCAATAGTTTCATACAGAAGGTTCAATCCATTCATCAAGTTGTCCAAGAGCAGTTAGAAAGAGGCAAGCCAAGTACAAGGCTAGGCATGATAAGCATCAGGTTGATCATCACTTCCAAGTTAGTGATCTAGTTTGGCTTCATGTAAATAAAGAGAACCTCAAAGGTGAAGGTAAAAAAATAAAACCAATAAGGTATATCCCATTTAATATTTTGGAAAATATTGGTAATAATGATTTTTGATTGGAATTACCACCTTATATGTAGATGTATTCAGTTGTAAATGTTAAAAACTTGAAATTGTACAAGCCTCTTATGATCATAGATCAAGGTGAGAATGTTCAAGATCCCTCTATAGATGATTTTAATCCTAAATATCTTGATGAGTTGTAGAAAGACATGATTCTTGAAATGAATACAAGGACATCACCAAGAGGAGATTTTGAATACCTAGAAGTCGGCCTAAAAAGAACAAATCCAAGTAAGAAAAGGTGGATGGAAATAAAAAAAGTGAGGGAGATGTATCCTCACTTATTTTCAAAATAAAAACAAGACTTTTGGTGGTCCAAAGCTTTTTAGTGGGGAGGAGTGATCCCCACACCGATCTAATCAAATGGTCTACAATTTTCTAAAACTGCCTGCACATTGAATATTTCCTCGAAAGCTTTCCAACATAATTTGAATTGATTCAAATAGACTTCATATGCAAAAGTTTTGGCTTGTTGAATCAAAATCCAAACAAGTAAAAAAATTACATAGGGAACAATGATGATGTTAGCATGGTGATTGGACATGTACAAGTGGCCCAATTGGGGCTTGACATATGTACCAATGGTATCTTAACATGTGGAGCATCTAAAACCAACCCTAAGACATGAAAAGATTGGTCTTAAAACCAATTCATGCACTGTTAAAACTTTTTTTTTAAACATTATTATTAAAAATCCCTATTAATGTGGGATTAATCCCATCTAAAATGTGTGGAAGCCTTATCCAAGCTTTAAAATAAGGTAATGGAAGGGGGATTTCAATCCCAAAGTATTGGATAAAAATATAAGGCTCCAACCCATAAAACAAGGGCTTTAGAAACATTATAAAAGGCTCATTATTATATTTGAAAAAGGGAAAATTTGGTTTTATCCCTTTGAAAGAGAGTAAGTAATAAAATGTATTTTTATGTAGGAAAGGGCAACTTCCATACAAGAGATTGTTAAAAAGACTTCTTAGAGGTAGAACAGAGGTTGTCTTTACATATCAAAGTCATATTTTAGTGTAAACATTATATGAAAAGTGTATTTTTCACCATTTAATAGATCAATTTGAGTACATTTTGGACTCGAAGACATAGCCTAAAAAAGGGCAAACTCCCTTATCAATTTGGTTTGTGTTTTCTTTGTTTCTATTCATTTACTTGTTATTTTTAATAAGTATTGAACACAACTTTTAACCAAATAAGTCAATTTCATGTAAAAAGATAGAAATTAAGAAATTTGTCATGAGTATCTGAAATTGGTAAATAGTGAGCATTTTGCATTAACAAACAATTTGGATCACCGAGCAAACTTAGCCCATATTTCCTTTGGTTTCCCCATCAGAATTTAGTTTTATATCTACGCCTTGAGGGGAAGTCCAAATAAATATTTTGTCAATTTTTCTATTGATGTTAACCCTATTATTAGGGATTCCCTAAAGAACTCCTTTCTTATTTTAAAAAATCCAAACATCCTTAGGAATGATTTCCCTAACTTTTGGAGGCTAAATGGTCATTAATTCCTTCATCCTCTTTAGGATGGTGTCCATAATAAGAGATAAATCTTGGTGTTTAAATTTAAAAATCATTTAGTTTCTTTCCAACAAATCAAATCTAGGTTTCAGTTTTAAATTTGCACTCATGGTGGAGACCTTAAAGCAGATTTCCATGTAAAAAGAATGTTTTTCAGGTCTTTTGGAATAACAAAAGGAAAATTGAATTTATTAAATTAAAAAAACCCAAATTTCACTTATGAAGGGGCAATGAAATAGTATATGGTTCGTATCTTCTTCATGGTGTTTACAAAAATGGCAACAAAAGGGGTCTTGAAAGTCTTTTATTGGCCAATTTGAAAGGGTCAAATTTTTATCCCAAGTAGTAAGCTAGAGAAAAACATTAGCTTTGGGGAGGCCAAATTTGTTCAAATTTGCATAGTTAGAAATTGGAGAGGAATAACATATTCTAGAGCCATAAGAACATTGTAACCATCACTAAAATAATAGCCTCCAAACTTGGAACCCATCCATATCAGTTTGTCATATTTATTATTGAAATGAAAAAACCTTAAGAGGACTACCAAGGCTTTTACAATTTATAACAACTCAAAGGGAACTTATAGATTCACCCAACCATATATTTCTGACTTATATTAATTAACAACCTTATCTTTAAATATGTGACTGCACTAGTCGTGAAGGTTGTCCATTTGACTCATGGAAGCAAGGGGTTGAGGGAAAATCTAATCTTTCAACCAAAACTTAAATTTCCCCCCTTTTCTAACCCTCCATTTGAGCAATGGTCTAAGGATATTAATGGCCTTAGTTATTAAGTTCCATATGTGTGATCCTTTAAAGTGTTCATGAACTGTGAAAATACTTTCTAGGGACATTGAGTCCAAATATTCTATTTTATTAACTATACTCCAAAGGGAATTTTTCTCAAAGTATAATCTCTAGACCAACTTAGCCCTATGAGAGAAGTTCATTCTCATGTTGATTTTGATTCCCAATCCTCCCCAATATCTTGGGAGAGTAACTAATTCCCATTTGATAAGAGGTTATTTTTTTCCCTCCATAGTGCCACTTCAAAGGAATCTTATCTAGATTGCTTTATTGGCATTTTCAACTTTGACAGGCATCAAAAGTGCACAAGTCATGTATATGGGCATTGTTTGAAAACAAAATTTATAGAGCTGGATTCTCCCCATAAAGGAGAATAATTTCCCTTTCTTAAAATTTTATTGTGATTGTACTAACAGTATTTATGCCCTCAAAAAATGGGTTTCCTAAATAAGTACAAGAAAGAGAAGTTGATTTAATAACTAGTTCACAACAAATGGTAGTTTTAGCATATTTATTAAGTTAGAAGAAGAAAATTTTTTTTTTTTTTTATAATAATTTTTCATAAGGCTTTCTCATATAAATCTAATGTATTTTTTTAGTTATTTTACCTTTTGAATATAAGTTTCCCCAACAATATTAGTGTCATCAACAAACTAAAGTTGTGTGACTTTTGTAGAGCCATCAATGATAGCAATGCCTTCGAGTTTTCCTTGGGACATGAGGTGTGTAATCCATCTCCCAAGATATTCCACTATAATGATAAAAATATAAGGAGGGAGAGGATATCCCTATCATAATCCTCTTGAGTCCCAAAAAAACTAACAGATTCAAAACTCACCAATACTGAGAAGTTTGGTGATGTGATGCAACTAGCCACCTAGTTCTGCCAATCTTTGTTGAAGTTGATTTTTTCCATAATAGAAAGTATTATATCCTAGTTCATTATATCAAAATCCTTTTTCATATCTAGTTTTATTAGCATGTTTTTATGACTGAGCATAAATTGAGTTTATTTACTCATGGGTCAACACAATGTTATCTAGGATTTTCCTCCTAGCAACAAAGCCTCCTTGCTCAGGTGAGATACTTTTTGGAAGAACTTATTATAACCTATTTTCTATGACATATATATATTTAAATTATTATATAATATAATATATTTATAAATATTAAAAAATATTTTTAAAATTAAAATTTGTATATTTATAAAATAACATACAATATATAAATAAAATATATAATATATACTATATACATTTATAAATAATAAAAAGTGGATATAATATAATTTTTTTAATGAAAAATAATTAAATTATATTTTTCATAGTTTTTTAACATAATAAAATTACATTGATTCATTTTACAAAATTAGGGGAAGGGCTTAAAAAAGGTCGAATCAATTATCAATGCAAAATAATGTCTAATCACATTGATCATGCACCACCAAAATCAATGTGAATTCTTAATTTTTTCAAGATAAAAACATATAAAACCATTGATTTATGCTACAACTTTGACCCAAATTATGATGTAAATCACACTTGGTGTGGTACTGTAAGGGATGTGAGAGAGTTGAGGTTTGAAAAAAAATAGTATGGGAATGTGATTTTACATTAACATGCAATACATCTACCCATAAAGCATTACAACTAGGCCTAATTAGATTAATTAATAAATTAACTCTAATTTTCATAAAAGAATATTCCATATGTAATAAATGACAATAGATGTTTTAAGAAGAATATTTGATTTATTGTGAGTCTAGACATAAATGTCAAAAACAAACATCCCATAACATTTCCATATGGAGAGATGAACACAACCCAAAAAAATAGAGGGAACCACTCTTTTAGAAATTTAAGTGCACTCTTCTATAAATGTCAATGCACTCTTCCTGAAATGTCAATGTATAGTTTTGGCAATTTTTGTGTAGGTGAAATTTGATTTGCTAATATTTTTCATTTGCTTCGGGGTACCAAAAATGTCACTCACTTTTCTAAAATTATATGCAGATATTTGAAAAATTGATCTCCTTTTCCAAAACCCTAAAAAATCATCAAAAAAAAGGGGGGGGGGGGGGGTGTTGTACTTGGGGGTTGTGTTATCCTTCAGCTATTATTAGGCCCCTAGGTAAGGGATAAATTTGGCAATCAACACTCAATGTGATCCATAAGCATAATGAAAATAATCCACTTCATCAATCCACCAAAATAAACTCAATTTCAGTAAGCTACATGGATTTAATTGAAGTATTTTATGTATGGTGAAAAAATATCACTTTATTTAGGTAATAACTATGTAACTATCCATTTTTTATAAAGCGACAATTACAAAACTCTCAAGATAGATTTGAAAATGTCAGTCTACATTAACCAATAGTTTTTTCCCATAATAACTGTATAATTACTATAAAAATAAAGGATGTTATCTCTTTGGTTTTTGAGACATTTGGGAATTCTTTAATACAATAAAGGACATCCCTGGGAATGATAAGAAAAGGCAAAAATATAGATAAGTCATCAATGATCATAGTTGGTGTTCAATTGATTATAGGAAGGATTGGAGAAAGGAACAGAGGGAGATCTATGAGCAAGATAACAAACTATTTTTTGTACTTATTCTAAGGAACTCAAGTTTTAATCCATCTTTGGCCATAAGAGGATTGGAAGTTGGGTAATTGTTATTTATAATTGATTTTTCCCCATCTCAAGGTTTAGATAAAAAAACTTGTGCCTTTTATGTCTATTTGGTTTACATGTTTTGTTCATTTTTTTTACATTCATGCTTAAGTTATAAAGTATTTTTTATGTTTTCCAACAACACATCACATGAGTTTTAAGTTAATTGAGTATTTATTTGTCATTTTGAAGCAAATTCAAAGTTGAACAACACTTTGTGGTTATGCAAATTCTAGCAAGAATTACTTTTAAGGGTTTATAGATCACAATGCATCTCAACAAGCAATACGTAAATGTAAGGCCTAGTTTTATATGGATTTCCATGCTAGAATGAATGCAATACAAATAGAAAAATGATTCATATTATTCTTGAATTCTTCTCTAATTATTGAATTGATTGCTCTTACACTTCCATTATTGATCTTTCAAAATAAAATTTATGTCTTTCTCTATTATTTCATGTCCATTCATGATCCAATATACAGTAATGCACCTATGTATTTATAGACTTTTCAAATTCAAATTATGAACTTATTAGTGCACAAGCTAATTAAAAATATGTTAGAGATGTTGACAAATCAGGGACATGAGGTATAAGAGACTAAAAAAAGGATAAAAAAGGCTCATCCCTGAACCATTTAATGTATGGTTTTGGACAAAGGCTTAAAACTCAAGGAAAATAATGGAGGGAGGAGAGGGAGTAAAAAAATAGGGGGAGAATGAAAAATGCATAAGTAACCTAGAATTTTTTAATTCTACAACTAATAACTACCCCCATAGCAAAATTAATTGTCTACATCTAAGTCATTTTCATTCTTAAAAGCTAGAAGCTCATGGAAAATCATTGAGTTATAAAGTTAGGTGAAGTTACTTCTCAAATTATTGAAGGAAGTATATATTCAAAGGAAATGATGTTCATTCTAAATTTTATTGTTATCACATATTTTACAAATTCACTCACTCGAAGGTATTTTTGGGTTAGTCCAATGGTCAATTTCACTATATAGATTTTAACATTATTTTTAAAGTTTTATTTTATCATCACTTTTGACCAAAGCTATGAACCTAATTTTAGACATGATAGGGGTCCCATTCCTTGGGAATCACGTGTATGCATCTAAATTTGCTTGCCTTCATCAACATGTTAATGTCAACACTGACATCACTAATTTCATCTAATGATCACTAATCTTATCTAATGTTATCTAATCCATCCTTACTAATCCTCCTAGTCTTTTCTCTAACACCCCTTTCCATTATTCTTCATCTACTAACCTTATTCACATCCCACAAAATTTTAATCCTTTTATCCCACTTATTAATATCCCATTTACTAAAATAACTCTTTCTACACCCACTTGTCATTTTTAAATTCCATTTAATCCCCACTTATCCACTTGCTAATTTTAAATTCCTAAAAACTTCCCCACATATCCTCTAGGTTCTCCTACATGCCTAGTGCCTACTCTCCACCACCTTTCTCCTTTTCTAGAGAGTTCTCTCTCAAGAAGATTCTAAGGACTTTTAAATTCCTTATAATTCCCTCCTTCCTATCGAGAGTCTTCTTCTCTAAAGGCTTCTGATGAAATTTTAATTTATTAAAAAAACTCCCTCCCTTGCCTATTTAAACCAAGCTCACCTCCACTGAACCAACTAGAAAATCCATGAGCCTTCATGTCAATATTATGTTCAAATCCACAAATCAATCACTAGTCTATTAATAAAAATATTGTCAAAGCTAATTACATGTTGTCAAAAACCTAAGTCTATCTATAGCAATCCAACATCAATAGTCTTTAGTTTTTAGTCTTTTAGTCTTGAATCTTGTTTGGAGCATTTAGCTTTAGATTTATAATGTTGGTTTTAATTTTTATTTATGTGCATTTTGATCCATTGGATCCAAATTTAAGAAGTAGATTGTAGATTTGAGTGATCTTGATATAATTTGTATATCATAATCAATTGTTCAAATTCATCATCTCACATTTGGCGACCACAGTGGGATCCCTCCTTTTGGATTGACCTTATGTTTGTAAAGTGTGTGAATTTAGCTTTTAGGTTAGGTTCAAGAATACTTTGGGCTCAAAAATTTCAAAAATTCTCACCTTTCAGGTGAAAAGTGATTTTGCTCTACAAAGGGTAATTTTGAAAATGTCAGTTGTGATTTTGCCCTCAATAGACACGATTTTGCATCAAACCGTCACCTTAGCCATTAGTTGTTAGGTTAACTTAGTCATTTCATTTTGGTTATTCAAAATCACTTATTGACAGTTGTGATATTTAATTTCTACTTGTGATTTTGATTTAATTCATAAATTGCCTTTAATCATACTAACAGACTTTATAATTAGATTTTCTAGTGTTTTGGCTTTTTGTCTAGACCTGTTATATTGCATGAATAAGGGGTAAATTTTTTATAATTTAAAACTATAAATATCCCAAGTTTTATGTAAAATCATTTATCTATATTTGTAATTTTGATTTCTAGTTGCGACTTTGACTCTGTCATTAGTGGTTTTGAACAATTAGACATTTTGAGGTTTATGGCCTAAAATATGTACATATTGCTAATTACACATATTTTTCTTACTGCCTGCAGGCATCCATCTCTATTTCTAACATTTATTTTGTAGGACTAAACCAAAAATCTACTCTAAATCAATACTCCAACTGTTCACGTATGATCTTGAATCAAACTCAAGCTAATCATATTTTAGTCCTGTAAACTTTTGTAAATCACTATAAATAATCACAATCTGATAAAATCATGTTTAAACACATTCTATAAATCCTTCAATCTTTTTTAAATCTGTAAACATATATATTTTTATTGAATCTAAAAAATCACTTAAGCTTAATCATAGTTTTTATTTCAAGCTATGATTTTACCTCTGACAGTGATGGTTTTGCCCTAACTGCTAGCAGTCCACCTAACCATCTTGGCAAAATCACTTATCTACATTTACATTTTTGGCATGCCATCTATGATCTTGAGTTCCTATATGTGATTTTACATATCACTAATTATGTATCTATGATTTTTATTACTATAGTAGCGATTTTGAATTTAGGATTTCCCTTTGTTTGCTTCAAAATTTGTCTATTTTGATTGCCTTTTTTAGATCTTTTTTGGTGAATTTTGCATCATTTTGAGCATCCTATAAGCCTCAAATTAATTTTGGCATCGGGGGTGCTGCCCCTCAACCTTCCCTAGGGTACTTCCCATAGACCCCATAAGGTGCTACCCCTTGACCCCATAAGGGGCATTGCCCCTTAACCCCGTTGGGGGATGCCGCTCCTAGACCCCCACATCATGGCCCATCATTCAAAGAATTATAATGTAAAAGCCATGTTTTTTTTCAATGTTTTTATTGAGGCTTATAAGGGTGAATCTAGTGGAAATTTTGTATTGCTTAAGACTACTAACATCTTGTCTTGTAGGTCATATTTTAATCTAACCCCTTATCTTACAAGTTGCCCTTCTAGATTGCCAAATTAAAATTACTAATCACTTGCTTTGTAGGATGCCTGTTAAAGATTTTGGTATTTTGAAAATCATCTTGTATATATCACACTTAATTAAATAATTAATAAATATTTTTGATTGCTTAAATGTCACCCAAGGGCTACAGTGGCATATGCTCTCCTCCCTGTATCCTAGCGATGAATCTTAGAGGATCAAAAACTACTAACAAACCCTCCCATTTTTTGTTTTTAAAAGGAAACATGATATGCAAGTGACACACACACACACTTGTCATAGTCCTAGGGGGATTTTGACTGTGGATTTCACCACCACACACAAATTCAAACTCTATGTTCTAATGGAGTCTAAATAGGAAGGAGAGTTATCATTAGGCCAAGTAGGAGACCCTGTATAGGATCCCATGAAAGTGAGGAGTTAACTCTCTAACCCAAACATCAAACATCACCATATATAGATTCAAGCCATAGGGTGCCCCTTAGAAGAGCATGTATAGCCTAGAAAAATAACTTTGGCCATAACAGGTGACTTGTTATTGGATTCAATATCAACTCCCAAGTGACCGTTAAGTGCAAATGAGGTTGACAGGGTTTGGGAGATTTTTTAATGGGTCACCAGCCTATAGCCTTACCTACGAAGTTGTTAAATGGTGTAGTCATCGTGTTACACTCCTAAATTAGTTTACTAATCTTAGGTTTATGGTTTATTTGATTGGGTGTGTGTCATACTAGACTAATTTTATTTGTGAACTGAGTCGGCTTTTCACCCAAGCTTATACACATCTATCTAGGTATCCTATATCATCATCATATTGCCTTGTACATTATTGACTTATCCCCTTGATTTATACATTATTATATTACCTCATCTCATCTTGTCTACTCTCATCACCTCTCATCCTAATCATATCCTAATCTAGTCTTATACATTTAACACTAAGCAAACCTATACCACCTCATCTCTTCTTTAACTAATCTAGTTTTGATTATTCTATCCTAGCCCTACCATTGTCTTCCATTGTATTGCACAACCTAATATACCCTAACCTTAATTAGTCATACCACTATTGCCACATCATTAGTCTTACCCTTTAGTCCACCTAGATCACCTCCTTATCATATATCTTGTCCCATCCCAGTCATACCCTCATTACTTCATCTTTAGTCTTATAATTTATTCTAATCTTACCTTGTCCATCATCACATCTTGTCTCACCATTATCTCATCTCAAGTCATACCCCCTTCATATCCTTTAGTCTTGCCCTACACCATCTTTAAGCTATACCTTCTCATTTCCTTCACACATTCATATCTTTTAGACCTTAAATCATCTTGTATAACCCCATCTTGTGCATTCCTAATCATCTTGTACATCCTTATCTACTTTACCCATCATCATATCTTGTATATCCTTATCTATCTTATCCTTCATTATATCATATACATCATTAATCTTGTATAATCTTGTATATTTTGTATATCTTATCATCCCATCTTAGACATATCATAATCTGGTTTTTACCTTGACATCCTTCTATTTCTTTATCACCCTATTTAGTACATCATTATCTTATCATCTCATCTAGTATTACCTTGTCTAAATAAATCCCATCTAACTTTGTCTTGCCTTTTTATCCTACAACACATCTAGTTGGCTTTTTAGGTTACACACTTGTCCAAACCATATTCACCATACCCCAATCATTATTACATCGCCACCCTTATATACTTGTCCTAATATCAATCCCATCATACTTGATCCCTCCATTTATTCATCACATAATCTTATATCCATCCCACCTTGAGCAAATCGGTCTAAGGCTTGAGCCAATCCATTTGTTGTCCTTACATATCATCCTATTACTCTAGTCCACCATAATCTTTTATATCACCCGTTACTCTATCAAATTTCCTACCCTGTTAATAACTTATCACTTTGTCAATTTTAATATAGCATCCAGTCATCCTCAATCCAGACATATTTAATCTAGTTATCTTGTCTATTTATAACTAGCACCCATTTAATCATTGTCTTGCTAGTTTGAATCTAGGCACTAGTTGAATCCCCATCCTTTTACTATCTTGAAAACTAAGAATTGTTGATAAATTGTTAAAACCTATCATACTATCAATTTGAAATGTGATCCTAGTCTGATATCATAATCCATTTAGTCTATCTCATCCTTGCCATCACATGTCATACTAGCTCAATCATTCAAACTTACTTTATCTAAGGGCCATATTTTTTTCCATTACCTAATTTGCCTTCATATTATCCCCCTTTTATCATTTAACTACCTTTAATTCATCATCTACCCACATGAATTTGGACCCAATTCTCATGGAATAATACATATTTACCAACAAAGACAAGATCCTTTTTCAGGTCCTAGAAATGGGTGCCCACCTACCTTCAGACCTTGATCCCATCAAACCTAAAGTAATGTACCATGTCTTTCCCCATCAGCAATATCCATATATACCTATCCCACATGTTGGCCCACCATGGTTAGCCCCATTATCCATTCATCATAACCATAGTCGTAACATCCCCCAATATACAAGTGATGAGGTCATCCTATTTCACAAGTATATCTTTACCAATAAGGATGAGTGCCTTTTATGGCTATTGGATATGGGTGCCTAAATTCCAAATGATTTTGAACCCATAAACCTAAGGTCACCTACCAAACAAGTGCCTTATCAACCCTTATCCACATCTAATTCTTGTGACAACCAATCCCATTCCAATACCCCATCCACTAGTCCTAGTCTTGGTCATGACCTTCCTAATCAGTATACTAATAAAGTGATTATCTTATTTAATCAATGTATTATTTAGAATAAGGTTATAGTCCTCTTTTGGCTCATTGAGATGGGTACCCCAACTTTTTGAAGGCTTTGACCCCATTTAGCTAGCCTTACCTCTATTTCACACCAAACCACATTCAAATCCTCCATTTACCAGTCATAGTCCATCACAAGTCCCTCATCCTACTAGCAAAGGGAATCATATCTTATCAACTTCATCTAATACTATTTCATCCCCTAAAATACCTCATATACCACAATCCCTCTACATCTTAGCATTACACTACCTCATGGAAACATCTAGTCTAAAATCAAATGCTTCCACTCTGAAGTCCAATGCTTCTGTTGACCATTTTGGTCCTGCAGGCCAAAATCAGTCTCCTTCTTCCCCTGCTGTTCTGAGCCATCAGTCATGAATTTGGTTTGCACAAGCCTTTCAACAAAGAGATGGACCAGTTTAAAGATGCAAGGCTTTTACAAAGCTTCTTCAGACATTTTGTCTGAAGAAATTCACAAGGAAAGAGACCAAAGTTTGAAGGCACGTTTCCTAAAAGTATGAAAAAGTGGTTCAACGTCAGAGCTTTGAACTTTGAACTTAGAAGGACTTTGAACTTGAGGATATTGAACCATTGAACCGTTGAACTATTGAACCATTATAGGTTGAAGCGGTTGGTTCAAATTGTTGGTTCAAGTGGTTGGTTCAAGCAGTTGGTTCAAGTGATTGGTTCAAGCAGCTGGTTCAATCAGTTGGTTCAAGTGGTTGGTTCAAGAAATTGGTTCAATTGATTGGTTCAAGAAGTTGGTTCTACTTGTACGTTCAATGATACATTACATCCATAAGGGAACTGAGTGAACATGACTCCTTGTAGAACAGAGTGTTGGAATTTTGAACTGTTGAACCATTGAACTCTGAAAAAGCATTTAGGTTCAATCGAAGGGTTCAAAGTCAATTGAAAAAACTTGAAATGGTGAGCAGATTCATCAAATAGTGAAGGGCAAAGGATTCCTTTAGATTTTTTGTCCGAAGGAAATCCACGGTGAACAAAGGTTTTTTAAAAAAAATCCTTTGGAAAATACAAGGTAAAGGACCAAATTGGAAAAATCCAAATGCACATTCCTTTGAACATTTTGTCTGAACAAATTCAAGAAGAGAAAGGGCCGAGACTCCAAAGAAAAAAGGACTAAGGCCTTCACGATAAGCTCTGAAGACAAAAAGATAGCTTGAGAGCTGAGTTGCAAGGAAAGAGAAAAAAATAGTGAAAGCATGACCACGTACACATAAGCCAAGCGCAAAATAAGACAAAATAGTCTAGGTGGCATAGGAAGCATCAGTAGAAGAGTTATTATTGTAGGTGAAACAGTCCTTAAGAAATGGTCACCAAAGGGTGCAAGCATTCAATGGCATGGCCTATTTTTTTTTGCTTGAGCATGGGTGAGTGGACAGTCACATAAGTTTCATAAAGAGGGGTGGCCTTGTCATTCAAATGACCAAGCAACCCATGCTTTTACAATGATATTTAATATGATTTCAATGCCAAAGTCAAGACTGGGATTACTGCAGGATGGGCCACTCATTTTGAAAAGTGCCTAAGTCTTCCTTTTGATGATATATATATTGTAACCTCCAAGTGAGGAAGAGATCTCTCATTTTCATATGGCGCAGCCCTACCAAATTTTCACCTTGAATCAATAAAAAGTGTTTTACCACTATCTAGTTGGATATATCTCTGAGTGTGCCTGAGTATTAACCTTGTGTCCAGTCATTGTTCCATGATGCTTTCACAGGCTTGATACCAGCACACCTAGTATAGACAAAGCGCCATTCTTGCAGATAGCAAAAAGAGTTGTATCTGGAGCATAGAGATAGGAGAGGGTTATCAGATAGTGTGTCTTTTTATAGCACCTATGGTAAGTTCATCTTATGTGTGTCTTCATTAAGCCTTTATGTTAAGTTCTCTGTAGTCTGGTCCTTTTATCAAATAAAGTGTATGTATGTGCTCTTATAGTTTGAAGTGTGAGAAAATGAGTAGATCAAAATTTTTTGGTGTATCACCGTCTTAACTTAGGTTCTATTTTCAGTAACCCTTCTCTCTTTTCAACCCCACCTTTTATATATTAGCAGTAGTAGTGAGATTACCCAGAGATGCATCAAAGGGAGCTAGCCCTTATCTAGAGATTCTCTCCTCAATTTTGCTAGACCCACAAGCAAGAGAGGAGTCTCCATTGTGCCACATGGAAGAGAGAAGCCTAGCCTTCTCTCAAGGGTGCAATCCACAGCATCAATAGTTTTTGGCATGCTCGGTGGGACAAACTAGTTTTTATCCAAAGAGTTGAATAATTTTGATGTGTTCTTCAACCAACCAGCGTTTGGAGGCTTTTTCATCAACACCAATGGCGACTCCAATTTGAATCAAATGGTTAAGCAATCTTGGTGCCATCAAGAAATCATAGTTTGGTATGTATAATTCCATTGCTCAAAAGCATGAACCTTGTTTTCCTTCATATAACTTTGATCAAGCTCAGGTTGTTCATAGAATCACCTCAAGCAGCTCTCCTGGTTGCACTTCACCTAGTGTAAAGGAAGTAACACTAGAGTTTGAAAAGCAAGTGATGGAGATGAACAGATTGGAGGATCAAGATAGATATTAGAACTTATGTACAAAGAGGGTGCTTATTTAGTCAAGCTCAGGCCTTATAATCCATGAAGAAGGAAGTAACAAAATGAAAGAATCCATTTATTCAAGGCAGTCAGCCTTATGTGCCTTCTCCCATTCCAAAGCAACCCCCTCCTATTCTAAAGAAAGCCCCCTCTTGTGCACCAAATCCTTTCTACTAGATAGCACTTGCTCACTCTAGCTCATCTGATGCAGTAACCACCCCTGCTCTTAATCCCTTACACCTAGATTTCCAACATCAAATGGTATTAGAGCAACCTCTCATGGAATTGAACCTTCTCAATTCCTTAGATTGTGAATCCTCCTATGAAGGGAATACCATGAACCAGCACGTCTCTCTTCTAGAAACTCTTCCTCTACATCAACAGTCTCTTCTTAGTCTTCCTCGACCTCCTCAAGTCTCTCAACATGATGTCAAGATTTCAACTTGGAGGAGGGAATACCATGAACCAACTCAGAGCCTCGAAGAAGATAAAGCTGATCCTACTCATGGTGATGCTTATGATCTCCAAGAAAGGCTCTTCCAAGAAAATATAGCCAGGAAAATTGTAGAGTTGGAGTCTAGAATGAGATTCCTCAGCCAAAGTGTGATGGACGGTTCAGATCAAGCAGAAGATCCTACATTTGAACACACCCCATCTACACTCCTTCAAGAGAGCTATCAAGCCACATCTGATATAGATGAGGTGCTGGCCAAATGGAAGGAAGAGAATCATTTGATTCTAGCTCAAGGATTGCCTCCTCTTCCACATGAGTTTGTCTATCAACCCTCCACTCCATTCTTTCTCAAGGAGGAACCTATTTTGAAAGAGGCAAGTGAAGAAGAGAGGATCCAATTTATAGCTGATCAAGAAGCTCTCATGGATGACAATGAGGAGGAAATCATCATGGATGCTCCCTTTGAATACATCATCAATAATGGAGAGGACACAGGTCATGCATACATGCGGATGTTCCAGCAATATGAAGAGGAAAGTAAGCATGGTGAGTTCTCTCCTCCCTTGTTTGATGAACTTCCTTGTTACTTTGATGAGGAGGATGACCATGCCATGGAACCTGAGTTAGAGGAGGATCTAGAGGATGTCTTTGAACAACTAGAGACTCTAGTTTTTGAGCTAGAAAAGGAGAGGCATGTTCATCTTGAGAAAAGCTTTGAAGAAGAGAGCCTTGAACAAGAAGGTGATGTTCTGTGGGATGAGCAATCAGTCTGTGATCTCATTTCAGACATCACAATAGTCACCCTTCTTCAATAAAGCTAGGATGAAGTAGAGGATTAGTTTGATAGGGTTTTCAATGAAGCAGAAGGGGACAAGTCAATCCATGATGCATATCAAGGGGCTTATGGTGATAAGCTAGAAGCCATTGATTTCTTGATGAAACACACCAGCATGAGGCAGTCTCCAAAGAGAAAAGTGAATACATAGATGTTGGAGACATCTTTGACCCTAATCCACTCGGATACAAGCCAATCAAGGTGGCAGGCAAGAAGAGCAAGTCACCAAATCTCCATTCCATTTAATCACTTGTCTGGCATCATAAGTTTTCTTGCCATGAAGGAGACTTAAGAAGTTTTCTCTTTGATCCTGGAGGGAGGCAAATATACCTAATTAGCTGTACATAGTAGTTAGCTTTCATTTTTTCTTTCCCTATTTTCCCTAAGTGTTGTTTGCATAGGTGTCATGTTTTTTAGCCTTTATTGTGTATGTGTTTTCCTTTGTGTTTGAGGTAAAGCTTTGTTGGTTCATAGGTCTTTAAAAAGTTGTTCCTAACTCTTTTCAAGCTATATTCTGACTCCATGCCCAATGGAATTTGAGGCTACTGATTTCTTAAGCATAGCAGGCATGCTTCCCCTAGAAAATCACCAATTTGTTGACCATTTTGGTCCTGCAGGCCAAAATCGATCTCCTTCTTCCCTTGCTGTTTTGAGCCATCAATTGTGAATTTGGTTTGCACAAGCCTTTCGGCAAAGAGATGGACCAGTTTAAAGATGCAAGGCTTTTACAAAGCTTCTTCAGACATTTTGTTTGAAGAAATTCACAAGGAAAGAGACCAAAGTTTTAAGGCACGTTTCCTAAAAGTATGAAAAAGTGGTTCAATGTCAGAGCTTTAAACTTTGAACTTAGAAGGACTTTGAACTTGGAAATATTGAACCGTTGAACCGTTGAATTGTTGAACCATTGTAGGTTGAAGCAGTTGGTTCAAATAGTTGGTTCAAGTGGTTGGTTCAAATGGTTGGTTCAAGCAATTGGTTTAATCGATTGGTTCAAGCAGTTGGTTCAAATTGTTGGTTCAAGTGATTGGTTCAAGTGATTGGTTCAAGCGATTGGTTTAAGTGGTTGGTTCAAGCTGTTGGTTCAAGTGGTTGGTTCAAGTGATTGGTTCAAGTGGTTAGTTCAAGCGATTGGTTCAAGTGATTGGTTCAAGCAGTTAGTTTTACCAGTAGGTTCAATGATACATTAAATCCATAAGGGAACCGAGTGAATGTGACTCCTTGCAGAATAGAGTGTTGGACTTTTGAACTGTTGAACCATTGAACTCTGAAAAAGAGTTCAAGTTCAATCGAAGGGTTCAAAGTCATAATTGAAAAAACTCAAAATCATGAGCAAATTCATCAAAGAGCAAAGGGCAAAAGATTCATTCAAAAAAAATTTCGAAGGAAATCCACGGCGAACAAAGGCAAAAAAAATCCTTTGGAAAATATAAGGTAAAGGACCAAATCAGAAAAATCCAAATGCACATTCCTTTAGACATTTTGTTCGAAGGAATTCAAGAAGAGAAAGGGCCAAGAATCCAAAGAAAAAAGGACTAATACCTTCACGATAAGCTCTAAAGACAAAAAGATAGCCCGAGAGCTGAGTTGCAAGGAAAGAGACAAAAATAGTGAAAGCGTGACCAGGTACACATAAGCCAAGTGCAGAAGAAAACAAAATAGTCCAGGTGGCACAAGAAGCATCAGTAGAAGAGTTATTATTGTAGGTGAAACAATCCTTAAGAAATGGTTACCAAAGGGTGCAAGCATTTAATGGTGTGACCTATTTTTCTTCATTTGAGCATGGGTGAGCGAATAGTCACGTAAGTTTCATAAAGAGGGGCAGCCTTGTCATTCAAACGACCAAGCAACCCATGATTTTATAATGATATTTAATAAGATTTCGATGCCAAAGTCAAGACTGGGACCACCGCAGCATGGGCCACTTATTCTGAAAAGTGCCTAAGTCTTCCTTTTGATTATACATATATATATATATATATATATTGTAACCTCCAAGTGAGGAATAAATATCTCATTTTCGTATGGTGTAGCCCTACCAAATTTTCACCTTGAATCAATAAAAAATGTTTTACCTCTATCTGGTTAGATATATCTCTGAGTGTGCTTGAGTATTAACCTTGTGTCCAGTCATTGTTCCATGATGCTTTCATAGGCTTGATACCAGCACACCTGGTATAGACAAAGTGCCATTCTTGCAAGTAGCAAAAAGAGTTATATCTGGAGTGCAGAGATAGGAGAGGGTTATCAGATAGTGTGTCTTCCTACAGCACCTGTGGTAAGTTCATCTTTTGTGTGTCTTCATTAAGCCTTTTTGTTAAGTTCTTTGTAGTTTGGTCCTTTTATCAGATAAAGTGTATGTATGTGCTCTTATGGTTTGAAGTGTGAGCAAATGAGTAGATCAAACTTTTTTAGTGCATCACCGTCTTAACTTAGGTTCTATTTTCAGTAACCCTTCTCTCTTTTCAACCCCCCTTGTATATATTAGTAGTAGTAGTGAAATAACCCAGAGATGCATCAAAGGGAGCTAACCCTTATCTAGAGATTCTCCCCTCAGTTTTGCCAGACCCACTGGCAAGAGAGGAGTCTCCATTGTGTTGTTGGAAGAGATAAGCCTAGCCTTCTCTCAAGGGTGCAATCCACAATGTCAACAGCTTCCACATCCAAGTCAAGAAGTGAAGAGAGGCCCTATACTTCTCTTCATATATCCTTATAATCCATATTCCATAAAAAATTTTCCAATGGCATTATGGTCTATACACCCATAAGGCATCTTGATCCAACCAAGCCTAAACCCTCTTGGTACAAATCAAATCCATATTATCTATATCACCAAACCTAGGGGGCTACTATTAATCAATGCTTAAATTTCTAAAAGTTTGTTCAAAACCTCATAGACTATGGTAACATTAAAATTTAGGGTGAATCCAATACATCTACACCTAGGAGTGTGCAAAAATGGGTATGTCAAGAGGTACTTCTTAACCATGATCAAGCTTCTTCCCTCCTCAACCAAGGTCATAACCCCAATCCTCACCATACCACAATCATCCCTATATCCTATTCACATCAAATCCCCCATTTTCACAAACCCATTAAGCCTAAATAATCCATTCATAAACCCAAGGTGAAGAAGGTACTTGCAAACAATGATGTTATCTAACAAGCCATCTCTATGGCTACTATCAAAAAATCATCTATTGGTGACGTCACCTCATCAACATCCCTATCAGATTTATCATCAGAATGGTCATTTGCATCATGGTCATATCCAACATCAGCATATGGATCATAATCCACATCAAAATCATCATCCCTTATATATAATGAGAGTCATGCCAATACCTATCTCTTAGAGGATATATCTAATTTGAATGTTGACCAATCATAAGGCATGACTCTTGATCCATCTTAGGATGATGAAATCATAATACAATTCTTAGGTGTTTTATCAATTGAAGACCATCAAACTAGATATGAGTCAACTTTAAATATTAAATCTACAAAGAGTCTTAGTGATCCTTTTGATATTCTTGAGGACACTTTCTCCAATGTTGACGTTGGGCCTCCTAGTAGATTTTATGAGGACTATGTTGCCCATCATCCTCTTAATCCAACTCTTTCACTGCACATCCCTAATCATCTAGCTTCTATTAATAATCTCTTCATCCCACTCCCTAAATACGAAAAATAGGGACACATGTCATTGGATTCCCCTTGACATGCAATCTCATGTGCAGAAAATACAAGGATCCAAGCCAATAGTTAATTAATAAAGCCAAATAATCAAGTCAGTTGTGATCCAAAAATAATCAATCAAAGTCAAGAAGATTTTTATAATCGGCCGAGTCAAAAAACATCAACCCATAGTAAAAATATCCTTGAGGTGTTAGGGGACCATTAAAATCAAAAAAATCATCAGGTATCAAGTCAAAGATCAAATTCCTCTAGTAAAGCCCAAATATAGGCACCAGGGGGTAATCAAAATCCAAATCAAATATCAAGGAGTAAAAAATATCTTAAAAGTAATAGCAATATGTCCGACAATCCTCCTAATATTTGGATCAAAGAGAAAGAAAGTCTGAAGGTCTTAGATCCCTTAACCTCACTTAGCATACAACACCAATCAAAAATATTCCCTCCACCATGTCCAATAGTATATGCAACTATGAAACCCCATTTCCGATCTCCTCTTAGTTATACTATTCATCATCATATCACTCATCCACATCCTCTACCTCACTATCAAAACCATCTAATTCCATCCCTACTACACATCACTTTCTTGGGTAGTATCATCTCCCACAAGGGTTACAAAGACACCTAGTTGAGACAATCAAAGGATGTTAAATCAAGAATCAATAAAGGTCATAAGGACATCATTACATCTAGTAGTGATAACATGAACCTAGCATCACATCTCTTCAAAATAGGTGTTGGTTGAATATCAAGAAAACATTTACATCCTATATCTCGCCTACCTCTAATAAATAGAGATACCATTAAACATGTCAAAAAAAAACCATTCATCTAATGGTGAAAACTATTCTTTTGGCTCCTTAGGCAAGTACCATGATGAAAAATAGTTTTTGACGTCATGGTAAAATAGTTTGTTGTCCGTATCTTACCTAAACACTTGGGGGAAAAATCCATCCCTTATCAATCCCATCCATGCCATCCATTTCTATCATATCTCTCGATCTATTGCTCTTACCCATAATTTGCCATCATATATTGCATCATATTTTGTCCCTCCTTTATTCTAGTCTTGACCTTCGTAAAGGTGTGAAAGATGTCTTGGGAAATGTTTTTGAATCATCTTGGCATATCCTCCAATGGATACTCAAGTGACTAGATATCTAGTTCCTTCATGATGTGGTCATTGGTTGTCCCTAGTCCATTCTTCCTTGATCCTCATCCCCTTCAACATCACCCTCATATTTTTGTCATCCCATCCATTATTCCATTCATCCTTATCCTGGTTGTTAGGCTTGGTGTTCCCTTTGCTAGTAACCCCATTTGTATAGTGTACATACATATTCCCAAAATACTTAAAAATTGAAATATTCTAAAAAACCTTTAAAATTATAAAATCCCAAAACATCTTAGTCATCTTGTCATATGTCATCTTGTCTTATGTCCTAAATATCCTAATTGTCATATCTTATGTCTTAGTCATCTTATTATCTTGTCATCTTTCCTTATCTTATGTACTAGTGGTCTTATCATCTTGTCTTGTCCTATGTCCTAATCTTGGCATTCAAGTCCTTATCCATAACCTTATCCTAATCCAAACCCTAGTCTACTCCAAATCCATACCCTTATCTAAGTCTATAACCTCAATACAAATTCACATCATCATGACCAACTTAGTTCAACTCATCACCTGATCAATCATCTCATTGACACTCATCAAGACAACATACAAGACACTAATCACAATGCATCTCTATGCAGATACTTGTGTATGTTACTTGTATGTTCTACATTGTTTGACTTGTTTGCATGCCTTTTATCATGTATATATTTGCATATATTTATTTTCTTGTCTATGTTTATCTTATTTTATTAGTCTTTTAATTAGTCTTGCATCATGTCTCTTTCATCAAGGGTGTAATGAATGAAGATGCCATGATGGAGCTGTTATCACCAAATCTTGCACCCTCGAAGAGGGTGTTCGAGCCTCTTCTATATTTAGGCAACATGGGAACACTTCTAGGTATGTGGGTGTACCTATATTGGACATGAGCCTCTATATTTAAGGGCTAGCTCCTTGGATGTATCGTGCAATGCTTATCACTTAAACTACTACTTATTTATGGGGAAAAGAGTTAGAAATTACATGAATAGAACCTATTCTAAAAATGTGATGCACCAAAATGTCTTCCACATGACCATCATATTTATACCATGATGAAACAAGGCATACAAACTAGTCTCTAAGTCTTAATGGGTTCTAACACGAGTATTTCAATATAGAAGCGAGATGTGGGCAACAACACAAGGCAAATGAACTAGAGGGAAGGTTGCACACTCCAAGGACAATCATACACTTGAAAGAGCTTAACACACTAGACTACACTCTATATGACCTATTAAACTAGGAACTCTTGCTCAAATATGAAAGTATAAGGGAAGGAAGGATAAAGAATTATCGTTTCTCATCACCATATATCACTTGCAGACTTAGACAATTATTCAAGAACTCATAAATAGACTGTTATAGCTAGAAATTATACCATTTGTGGGAGAGTTCTTCAAGCTCTCTCACTTCCATCTACAAGCATGGGGACAACCTCAGCTATGGGTATCATGTAGTGAGGTCGAACCTCTAGGATTTTTAATGAGGTTAGTTCCTCAGGTGCTCCACTTTAGCTCTTGATTCCCATACTAAAATCTACTATGGCTAAGGAAAAGGGATAGGAGAATAACATGAAAAGAAATCTAAGCTAAGGGAGGTGATGCACCAAAAGAAATGATCCACTTGGTCTGGGAAATGACACTGATTCAACATAAGATAAATCTGATTACACAACCTCACAAGTAGTTAATTTACATAAGTATTTCATAAACTAGGCTCACTGAACCATACATGAAGCAAAGAGGGATTTATTAATATACACTAAGCATCCATTAATGCTGAAAAGAGCTCTAGTCCAGACCTACAACTAACTAGAAAACACCTTAAAATAGGCAAGAAAGAAAGACAACGAGTTTAGGAAGATACTTCTTCATAATGCCATTGTACACAAGCTAACTTAACATGCTTTTTAGACAAAGAGATAGGCAAAATGTATTCTTTATTGCTTCAAAAGGTCTATTACAAAGTGATTTTGATAGAATAACTTTATCGCCATTCTAGAGATAATTTCTTGGATCCAAGGCCTTTATATCAAAAAAAAAGGGGAAGATAAGATGGGAAGAGGGGAAAAGTCATTGATGACTAGGATCCAAATCATCATCCTCCCTTGTGCCACTAAATGCACCACTCAAGATTGTTAAACAACCTTCTCAAGTCCCTCCCACCTTCAAGTCTCTCCTTGGTGTATTTGAGGAGCCATGCTATGAGTAATTGAGATGTCTCTTCTTTACATAGTTGAATTGATCTTTTCATTTAAACAATGGCATGGTGATCCTCCCCTTCATGTGTCTTGCTAAAAAGGATATGGGTCTCCATGCTTGGGAACTCAAGCTAACCCATGTTATCTTTAAGTTGGATGGTCATTTGTCAGGAGTGACCCATATTGAAGGATGAGAGCCTTCATAAATTCCTAGCTACTAGCCACTTGGACTCCCCTTTATGTTGATTGGTCATCCTTGTGCCACTTGTCCTTTATTGATTGACCCTTTTTGTTCCAACTTACACCACGTGGAAGCCTTTCATTCATTGCATCATGACTCTCATGTTACTAGACCAAGCTTAATTCAAGCACTTGAAGAATCTTGATTTACTCTATGTAGAGTAATTTGGGTTGATCTCTCCAACCTCAAACTTGTTGTCCCCCAAAAATATTAGTTATTTTTGGGACAACATTTGAACTATTTTGGTCCTACAGACCAAAATTATCTCTTCCCTTTCCAAAATTTGTCTTGGGAATGCAAATTCCTCATTTTTCAAGCTTTTCAGAAATATACAGACTCTTTCAAGGTTAGAGAAAACTACGGACTTGGTTTCTATGGACTCTACAAACAGGCTCATTTCTATAAGTTCAACAGGCTTCACGGCTTTTGTAGGTGGGTTCAATCAAAAGAATCAGTTTCTAACAATTGGTCATTTTTGAAATTGGTTCATCACCTTGGTTCAAATAGAAATCTCCATCGACAAGCATCAGCAGCAGGTTCAACGTTTGGTTCAATGTCAAATGGTTCAAAGGTGGGTTCAATCAAGCGGTTCAATGCTTTGTTTCAACATTTGGTTCATCTGCTTTGTTTCAATGCTTTGATTCATTCTTTGGTTCAATCAAATGGTTCATCAGTTGGTTTAAGGCTTTATTTGAACCGTTGAACCAAAACTCGATTCAACAGTTGGTTCAAAACCGTGGTTCAATGGAACGGTTCAACACATGGTTCATCGCCAAAGTTCAAAGAGCTTCCCGAAGGACCCTGAAGGGTAGGTGCCCTTGCGGGAGACTCTCATCCACCAATTCGAAGACACTTCTTGAAGCCGAAAGAGGACAAAGGAATGACGCGCTCAAAAATGTCAAATTTAACACAGTGAACTAGCCATTAATCCTTTGAACATACAGACCAGAATACATTCACAGATTTCAAGGCCAAGACTAGCAGAAAGTGGGGAAGGAACTGAATAGCAAACTGAATCTAGGACCTGATTTAATTAACCAAAAAAGGAGGAATGATGAAGATAAGATCAGATCACCAAGTGGACATTGAAAGTTGCAAACTTTCAATAAGTGCGACTTGTTTCCCCACATTGATAAAATCAAATGGGTAAAATGCCCCTATGTTCCAGCCTATCTTCTTAACAGATTCCAATGCAACATGATGTATTACTGTTCCTGAGTCCTTCTTGAAGAGGTTATATAAGGAACTCTCTTTTATTGTAATAGGGATCTCTTTTTTGGACAATTAGAACGAAACTCTACCCAAATTGTAAGGCATTACTGAGACTTTGAGCTCAGATTGTTGATCATATTTTGTTATTGGAATAAGAAAGCAAGTGACTTTTTAGACTTTGTGCTGTGATATCTTTGTTGTTGAGGAAACTGTTCTTATGTCTTTTTCCTTGATTTATTATCTGTTCCTTTAATTCAACAAGCAGGATTAGTGAAATTAGTCAGAAAGGTATCCTGAAGAGTCAACTATAGAGAGACTTTGTACCCCCATAATTTCCTTTCAGTGTGTTTTCTTTTCATTTCTTTGTAAAGGACCTTGGGGTGACTTTGTGCCCTCATTGTCCTTCGTATCTTACTCTTGAGTAATCTAGGTGAAGACTTTGTGTTGCATCTCGATTTGTTGGTTATTACATCCTTTGTTACATTTTGTTGTTACTTCCAGGAGTATTCTTGTGGTTTGCTAAATAGTACTTTTGAAAGAAGAGGAGTACTGTCTTTCATTTCCCTTGAGTTTTTTCTTTGATCCGCATGCATCATCTCTGAAAAAAGAGAGATGGATGGTTTGTCCTACCCCTGAGTATTATTTTCTGTTTATATATATATATATATATAGCTTATCTATAGAGAACCTCCCCTTGATGAGAGGAGAGATCAGTCCCCTTCTGATGTGGTAAAACTACACATTTAGATGACTAATCTTCCTACTTTGGCTGATCAGACCTATTTTGTTTATCAATACGCTGATCAACAAAATATTCAACCAATAATTTTTGGCGACTCCGCTGGGGAATATAACCCATTATCATTATAACCCTTATCCATTACAGACTCTGGTGACTTCGTTTCATGTCTTACCCATTATCCATTTATAGCCTTACCATTTTCATCCATCTCCATTATATTATCTGGTCTGCAAAACCAAAGCTGCTGGGAAAGAAAGCACAGTTTGAAGCCTCAAGTTTTAAGCTGAAGCAGGGCCAGTTTCTTTTCCATTTTTGTCCTATAATCTAAAAACTCCACTCAGATGTGTTATTCCTATTGTTCATAATCCGATCATGGCAGTTCGAGGCCCCTGGGATAATGCATTTGGCCCACTTAATCTAACTCCACCCCTGCATGAGTTACCACTCAGTTCAAGGAAGAATTTCCCCAAATTATTTGGTGATGGAAGAGTCCACCCTGATGAACACATTGCAGCCTTCACCATAGCCTATGGTGTGATAGGGGTGGAATTTGAAGACATGGTAGTCAGGCTTTTTATGGAGACACTACAAGGTGTTGTTGCAGACTGGTTTTACTATCTGCAAGCTGGATCAGTGACTGACTGGAATACACTTAAAGCCAAGTTTGAAGCAAGGTTCAAGCCCGCAGAAGATGCGCATGCCTTGTTGGCCCAGCTCACTCAGATGAAGAAAGAGCCTCATGAGCCTATGAGGGATTTCATAGCCAAATTTGACAAACTAAGAAATAGAATCCCTATAATAGCTTGACCTACAGCTGAGAATCTCAAATGCTTTTTCACTAATTCTCAGTTACCTGAAGTCAGTTTTCTTTTGAGACATGTTGGTCAGATAGATCTTGCTGGAGCTCAACTTTTGGCCACTGAGGTAGAAGATGATCTCATCTTAGCAGAGAAAATAAGAAGAGATCCAAATAGAAATAGATCCTCATCTTTTTCTGAATATACATCTACAGGCACCACTGATCCAATGGTACAAAAGCTGGCAAATGAATTGCTAGCCTTGAAAAGGCAAATGTCACAAAGTATGTATTCTGATCCTCTATATAAAGATATACCAAGGAGGACATTCCCTAATCATCTATATCAAGGCAATGCTGTCAGAAGTCAAGGGCAACAAAATCGTCTTCTTCCTCCATAGAGGAATCTTGCCTTTGAAGCACCTCCAACAAACTCGGTAGTTGGATATCTGGAACAGAGCATGTTTCCTATTTCCAACCTAAGTTAGAGCAAGAAAATGGCATTGATCTTTTCAGAGAGGATCTAGAAGAATCAGCTGGTGACTCCCACATTGGTTTCTTGAATTACCAAGATGAACCCAGAAGTGAAGGTGAAGCAATCAAAGGATCATACGCAGTATTCACCCAGTCTCAAAATCAGTCAGCCCAGCAGGCTGACAAAGAGAAGATAGAGGAGTGACCCCAAGCAGCAATTTCAATTATTGAGCAGAGAACCCCTCTTCCTTTTCAATCAAAGGACTCGGTGATTACCAAAGAAGTAAGTACATCAAACATCTATGTACCTTCTACTTCAGCTTTGCAAACCAGTCCTCCCCCTCTCGAAAATCAAAAGGATGAACTCCCATCCTCTCTTCCAAATCCATTCCAGTCATTTGACATGATTGATCATGTCAAGGAATCCAAAATTCAAATGACTGAGTTTGAATCCCTGCAAGTCAATCCTGAGCAATTAGATATTGATGAAGAACCAGATGCGAACCTGTCTAAGACAAAATACATGGTCACCCAAACATCAACACCTGCAGCACAAATTTTGTCTGAGTTTTCAGGCAGGGGTAATTATTTCTTTACCACAGAGGATGTTTATATTTCTATAGATGAAAGTCCTGTAGCTGACAATCCAAGAATTGATCCAAACAAGACTTCAGGATAATTGGTAGGATGTAGTATAAACAAGAAAGGATCTTCCATCTCTAATGAAGAGAAATATGATAAGAGATCAGCTTCTGATGATGACAACAATTCTTCCACCAATGATGAAGTTGGAATTGTGTTGATATCTCCTCAAGGAGATATTCTTCCTTCATGTAATTTTCAAGTCAGCAATACCAACAACACAGCTGGATGTGAATCTCTATTGCTTAAATTGAAGATTGCTCAAGATGAAGTCAAACTCCTTCACATCAAAGAAGATGTTAATCTGATAGTTTGTTAGGAGTTTGATATGGACAATCTAATCATGTTCTGGACTGGACCAGAAGAACAACCAATTATGGTAATCGACCATGCTGCTACAAATCAAAATCAGGTAAAGGAACCCTTCACAGGGAGAGCAAGGAGTTATGGTTTTCAATTTGAAGACCATGTCCTGCCATAGAGCAAAAAGAAGGAAAGACCAAGAGGAAGATGCAAAAAATTGGTTTCTTGGTGGAGAGCTCTGTTCGCCTATCACCATTTCTGGGGACAAAATGTCTTCTTGCTGGTTTACCAAGATGGCGCACTATTTTCACTGTCTCTCAAGAAGCAGCATCTAAAATACTTCAATTCTTGAAGTATCAGATCATTGCATATGTATATATGTATATTTGTACAGTTTTTAATTCTATTTTATTTGTTTGTTTCCATTTTTGATGCCTTTCATTTTTAGGTAGCATGACTCTGTAACCTAATGGCATACTTGAAGACACAGGAGATTCTGGATTCTACTCCTTTCAATTCTTTTTGCAATTGACAGAAGTTCCCCAACAGGAGCCAGCTGTTGTCCCCCAAAAATATCAGCAATTTTTGGGACAACATTTAAACTATTTTGGTCCTACAAACCAAAATTATCTCTTCGCTTTCCAAAATTTGTCTTGGGCATTCAAATTCCTCAATTTTCAAGCTTTTTAGAAATCTATGGACTCTTTCAAGGTTAGAGAAAACTACGAACTTGGTTTCTATGGACTCTACAAACAGGCTCATTTCTACAAGTTCAACGGGCTTCATAACTTCTACAGGTGGGTTCAATCAAAAGAATCGGTTTCTAACAATTGGTCATTTTCAAAATTGGTTCATCACCTTGGTTCAAATAGAAATCTCCATCGGAAAGCATCAGCAGGAGGTTCAATGTTTGGTTCACCTTTGGTTCAACGTCAAATGGTTCAAAGGCAGGTTCAATCAAGCGGTTTAATGATTTATTTCAACATTTGGTTCATCCCCTTTGTTTCAATGCTTTGATTCATTCTTTGGTTCAATCAAATGGTTCGTCAGTCAGTTCAAGGCTTTGTTTGAACCATTGAACCAAAACTTGGTTCAACAGTTGGTTCAAAACCGTGGTTCAATGGAACGGTTCAACACATGGTTCATCTCCGAATTTTAAAGAGCTTCTCGAAGGACCCCGAAGGGCAGGTGCCCTTGCGGGAGACTCTCGTCTACCAATTCGAAGACACTTCCTAAAGCCAAAAGAGGACAAAGGAATGACATGCCCAAAAATGTCAAATTCAACACAATGAACTAGTTGTTGATCTTTTGAACATACAGACCAGAATACATTCACAAATTTCAAGGCCAAGTCCAGCAGAAAGCGGGGAAGGAACAAAACAGAAAACTAAATCCAGGACCCGATTCAATTAACCAGAAAAGGAGGAACAATGAAGATAAGATCAGATCGCCAGGTGGACATTAAAAGTTGCAAACTTTCAATAAGCACGACTTGTTTCCCTGCATTGATAAAATCAAATGGGTAAAATGCCTCTAAGTTTCACCCTGTCTTCTTAACAAATTCCAATGCAACATGATGTATTATTGTTCCCGAGTCCTTTTTGAAGAGGCTATATAAGGAACTCTCTTTTATTGTAATAGAGATCTCTTTTTTGGACAATTAGAACGAAACTCTACCCAAATTGTAAGGCATTACTGAGACTTTGAGCTCAGATTGCTGATCATATTTGGTTACTAGAATAAGAAAGCAAGTGACTTTTTAGACTTTGTGTTGTGATATCTTTGTTGTTGAGGAAACTGTTCTTATGTCTTTTTCCTTGATTTATTTTCTGTTCCTTTAATTCAACAAGCAGGATTAGTTAAATTAGTCAGAAAGGTATCTTGAAGAGTCAACTTTGGAGAGACTTTGTGCCCCCATAATTGCCTTTCAATGTGTTTTCTTTTCATTTTTGTGTAAAGGACCTTGGGGCGACTTTGTGCCCTCATTGTCCTTTGTATCTTACTCTTGAGCAATCCAGGTGAATACTTTGTGTTGCATCTTGATTTGTTGGTTATTACATCCTTTGCTACATTTTGTTGTTACTTCCAGGAGTATTCTTGTGGTTTGCTGAATAGTACTTCTGAAAGAAGAGGAGTACTGTCTTTTTCCCTTGAGTTTTTCCTTTGATCCGCATGCATCATCTTTGAAACAAGAGAGATGGATGGTTTGTCCTACCCCTAAGTATTATTTTCTATTTATATATATATATATATATATATATATATATATATATATATATATATGTATATATATATATATGTATATATATATATATATATATATATATATATATATATTAGCTTATCTATAGAGAACCTCCCCTTGGTGAGAGGAGAGATCGGTCCCCTTCGGATGTGGTAAAACTACACATTTGGATGACTAATCTTCCTACTTTGGCTAATCAGACCTATTTTGTTTATCAGTACGCTGATCGACAAAATATTCAACCAACAAGACTTTCCCAGATCCTTTACTTATAAAGCTTTTTAAGTAAAGTACTTACAGAAACTTGATTCACTCTATGCAGAGTAATTCAAGTTTTCCAAGCTTACTTACTTCAGACTTGTCCATCTTAAAGTCTTCAATCTTTTGCAAGCTCCTATTTGTCTCAAGAAAATCTCTTGAAGGAATTCCTTGGGACATTTTGTCTAAAAGAATTCCTACAGACTTTTTATCTGAAGGTTCCTTCTTTCCCTCTTCCTTTAGAAATTACCTTTTATATTTTTCAAAATGGACTTTCTCAAAGGGTGAGAGACCCTTCGGACTTCCTGTATGTCCCTTCAAACTTCTACAAATGATCCTCCTAAAGGGAAAGATACCCTTCAGGAAATTTGAAATGGTCCTTCCGAAGGGTAACATACCCTTTGGGAAACTTACAATTATCCACTTAGAGAAGGAAATGCCCTTCGGATTTGTGAAAGTGACCTCCAAAAAAGTTAACTGGTCCTTCAAAAAAGTGAAAATGACCTTCGGGTTTTTTGTTGGGACCATCTTCTTTCATAAATGACCCTTGGCTTTTGGAGAAGATTTATCCCTTGAAGAACCCAAGAAGCACTATTTTTTGAGACCAAATCAGGTTTGTCAAGCCCCTTTACTTATTTCGAGCTTTTTAATGCTCACAACTTATGAAGTAATTGAGTATTGCTCCTTAGAGAACCCAAAACACACTATCCATAAGTAATTCAGGTTTGTTAACCTGAATAACTTCTACTTATAAAACATTTAAAATTTAAGCACTGTTGAAAACTTGATTTGTACTATGCCCTCAAAAACTTGAAGTCTTGCAACTTCAAAAGCCTGAAGACTTCTTCTTTAGAGAACTCGAGGTTGTCTAAACTTACTAATTTAGCTTGAATGTCCACCTTCTCACACTTGGGCAAAATTTTGGTATGTGGGCAAAAAATGGCCAACATTTCTAGTGACTCACAGGGAAGCATGCCTGCTATGCTTGAGAACCTAGCTCATTTGCTTCATTTGATCCATTGGGCATGGAGTCACTACTTTTGTACAATAATGGCTCTATCTATAAATATCCCTTAAAGCAACAAGAACAATTGAAATGAAATAAACTGTGCCCAAGGCACTTAGGGAAGGGAAAACACTCAACTGAAACAAATGTGCACAAGGCACTTAGAGAAAAACATGAAAAGCTATACAAAATATACAATAACATACAATGGTTGCAAACTCTTCTAATAACATGGCTTTATATGAATCCCATTGAGTGGGATGGGTAATTCCTCTCCATCCAGTTGGGCTAGTTGGAAAGTGTTATGTTGTTTGCATCCATGGATCAAATAAAGGCCACTTCACAAGTTGTCAAACTTAGTATGGTTGCCTGGTTTGGCCTTTTTTGAATCTCATTTGAGTACCAGGTTTCCCTCCTTGAAGTCCCTTGCCATGGGTTTCTTGTCAAAAGCTTTCTTGACCTGAGCCCGATGTGACTCTAGCATCTTCATTGCAAGGTCTCTTGATTCCTCAAGTTTTGTGAGTTTTATCAATCTCACATTCATGGGTTCATCTTCCAGCAGCTCTAGTTAGTTCTAATATAGGTAGCTCAAGAGAAATGGGTAACTTGGCCTCTCTTCCATATACTCAAACATATGGACAATTACCAATAACAACTTTAGGAGTTACCATGTCAGCCCACAAGGTTGTCTTCAACTTGGTGTGCCACATCCTTTGGTTCTCCTCCATAGTCCTCCTAATGATCCTCAACAAATTTTTATTTGTGGACTCAACCAGCCCGTTTCCTTAAGGATAATAATTTGATGAAGTGCTAAGGTAGATGCCCATTTTGAGATCCCATTCACTTATTTTTAAACTAAGGAAAGCTAATGCATTATCAGATATGATAGTGGATGGAACACCAAACCTGGTCATGATGTTGTCAAATAAATCTAAGACTACACTTTTTTTGGCTTCTTTTAATGCAATGGATTCCACCCACTTGGTGAATTAATCAGTTATGGTAATCACCCACTTATGCCTAGTACTTAATGGAGGGTTGATCACTCCTATGAAATCCAAACCCTACTGCATGAATGGATGCTCTACTTGAATCAGGTTAAGAGGAAAAGATGATAACCTTTGCTTACCCTTAAAGGGAACACATTCCTGACACTTCCTCACTCATGCATAATCATCCTTGAAGAGGTTGGGCTAGAAATACCCAGCCCTCATTATCTTTATTGTTGTAGTCCTGGGTGCAAAATGACCTCCTATAGGTCCATCATGGAAATTCTCTAGAAACTTGGCCACTTGGTCATCATCTATGCACCTTAGGAGCATTCCATTGAGGTCCCTTCTAAATAAAATCTCATCAACCAATGCATAAGGTATGGACTAAAGTCTGAAATACCTTCTTTTTACTTTGTCCATACCTTGAGGGCACTCACCTATTAGCAGAAAATGCATCATATCATGGAGCCAACTAGTGTGAGATGGAGGTGCATCTATTTGTGGGTTAACTTGTGTTACCAAGATGACCTCTTTGTCTTCATGAAGGTCATCAACCATATGCTAACACAAGCCTTTACCTCTTACTAGCTTAGTGAACTTAATCTCCATGTCATAATCCATGACCTTAGTAATCCAACCATCTCTCTTTTCACTCAAGTCTTTGTTGAGAAGGAAATCCCTCACTCTAGGATGATACACCATAAGGTAGATTTTGTTATTGGAGAACATTGGCCTAAACTTTTTTATGCTTCTTACTGCTGCAAGGACTTGCTTTTCTACAAAATTATACATCACCTCATACCCCTCAAGTCCCTGACTGAAAAATTTTATTGGTTGCTCAAGTCCTTTACCATTCCTTTGCATTATCATAGCTGATATATTATCAATATTGGTAAAATCATACAATATGAAGTCCTTTGAGAAATTAAGATTTATAAATGTAGCTGCTTGAACAATGGCTTGCTTGATAGCCTCAAATGTTGACTTACCTTCATTTGACCAAGTGAACACTCGGTTCTTCTTCAGCATAAAAGTGATGGGCTTTACCAAATTTGCAAAATTGGGGATAAATATTCTCATGAAGTTTATCTTTCTAATAAAACTTTAGAGTCCCTTCTTATGCTTGGGTAAGGACAAGGCCAAGATGGCACTTATTCTATTAGGATCAATGGACAACCCTTACTTTGAAATGATGTCGCCTAGTAGCTTACCTTCATGAATGGTAAACACACACTTATTGGGATTCAACAAGATCCTATATTCCCTACATCTCTCAAAAATTAGCCTTAGGTGGTTCAAGTGTTCGCTGGCATTCTTGGAGAAAACTGTGATGTCATCCAAGTATACCAGCACCATTTTATTTAGCAACCCTTGGAAAGCCATATCCATGGTTCTCTAGAAATTTGTGCTAGCATTTAACAAACCAAAGGGTATCTTTTGGTATGCATACATTCCCCATTTGGTGATGAAGGTAGTCTTGTACCGATCCTCATCTTTTACCCATATTTGGTTGTAGCCTGAATATCCATCTAATTAAAAAAAGTGTTATAATCTTGCAACTACTTAAAGAATTTGTTCCATGGATGGTAGAGGGTAGTGATCCTTCAAAAAGACTTTGTTCAAATCTCTGAAGTCAACACATAGCCTAATCTCCCCATTCTTCTTCCTTACAGGCACCAAATTGGCTACCTATGATGAGTGCTTGATGAGAAAGATGATCATGGATTCGATCAACTTAGCTAACTCTTCCCTCATTAGCTCTTTTATCTTAGGGTTGATGGGCCTTTGTTTTTGCCTTACATGTGTAGCATTAGCCTCCAATTATATCCATCAGATCAAAACCTTTCAGGTCATTGTACTCCTAAGTAAAAATGTGTGCATATTCCTGGCAAAGTGATATGAAAGCATGCCTCTCAGCCTTGTTGCTTACCTTCCCAAGTTTGAGAAGCTTATCTTTAAAGATGAAGACTCTCTCATAGTTTTCTTCATTAGTAGACATTACTGCCTTTTCCTTTCTCACATGGTCCCCTTCATAAAAAAGGCCTTCAAGTGTAACTAGCCCCTTAGGGAGCTTGTTTAACCTTAGTTTAACAATCTAATATTCATATTGATGCTACAATTTACATTGATTGGTGGAGGAGAACTCGACTTCCTACTGTAAGAAACAAGTAATTTATTTGTCACTTTTGAAAACCTACAAGTGGGCTTCATTATCTAGTACTGATCGCCTCACCATAACCTTGAAATTTGGTTAAACCTTGTCTTCTTTTAGCTCACTTGGAATATCAAACTGAGCTCCCATAGCATCCAACATATCACTATGCTAGTTCTGATCTCTTGGGATAGCTTGAATGTCAAAGGCTTCAAAATCTTCAATTGGGTCTCACACTCTATTTTTGTAGGACCTCATCAAAGGAATCTTTGTAACATTCAAGCCTCTAACTTGGTTTACTATGAGCTCATTGTCCCCATATGTTTGTAGCATTTTAATTCTTCTTTTATTGGCCCATTAAAGGCCATGGATTAAGCCTTCATATTCTGATACATTTGAGGAGCAACTAAAATGGAACCTATAGGAGGATAAAAGCTTATTACCTAAATAGGAAACTAACATTATCCTAGCACCTATGCCATTTTTGCTCTTTGAGCCATCAAAGAACAACTTCTATATACCATTGGGGTCTTCTTTAGGTCCAATGAGGGCAAGCATGAGTTGACTATCTTCATGTAGCAAATAGACATCCATGTATCTTTCCTCAACACCTTTTAAAGGGTTGAAAAATTGGTTATCTCCCCATATCTAATCCAAGAACAAGTCTGAAACCTCTTCAAGATGAGTGTTCAGCTCTTGACCAATTGTAAACTCATCCTCATCAATGATAGTATAATTGAGGTTTATGTTATCTGGTTCATGGGGTTCAATATGGAATTGTGCCATGGATTCAACCTTGATTGAGACTTTAGTCTCGTACCTTGTTCTGAATTCCATGTAAGACCAATCCACTGCAAGATAACCCCTATTTTGGCTATGAATTCTCTAGAAAGACACAATGTAAAGTGGGGAGTGACATCAAGGATCAACACATCCTACACCACCAAAACACTATGATAATCATACAGGGTTAATCTAAAATCTTTGATGATACCTAATGGCTTTGTGGAAGAACCATCAAGCTTTAGGACTCCCTTGGTATGCAGCTCATATTTAAGATGCAGTTGATTAGTTATAGACTTTGGCATGACTGAGGTGCTAGCCCCACTATCTACCAAGCAATTGTGTACCAAGGAATCATCGATGATTAATGAAATGTAGAATGGATGGGGCTTGGTTACATTACTTGACCTTTCTCCCAAAGGACTCTTGGCTGCATTAGTGAAGACCTCAACTTCCTTACCTAGTTGTTTACCTGTAGTTATCATAACACTCATCTTAAATAAACCTTCTTGAAGGATGTCCACCTGGCCAAGAATGGAAATCATGTCCCACATTGGTACACTCATGCTAGATTTATTCATTTACTCCACAATGTTGATTGGTGTACCACCAGCATTTGCCTAGGTTTTTTGAGTAACTGCTACTAGCTTTATCAATAAAGGAGCGATGATAAGAGGTTCCTTGAAAACTTCCTAGTTGTCATTGATATTCCTTCTCTTGAATCTTGTGTTTGTTGAGACTGGGATGTGAGCTAGACTGGGTATGGCATATTGATTAGATGCATAACACTCTTCTTGTTCACTAATGACCATTGTGGCCTCTAGCTGGTTTGACACCTGATTTCAGCCTTGCTCTTGTGGAGGCTACTCCTGCTTTGTCATCATGGGAACCTCTGTGCCTTGGGCCATAAGAGCTTGATTGTATCCTTAAGAAACAACTTACTGCCACCGGTCATTAAATTCTTGGAGCCATTAGTTGGGACAATGGATTGTCCAAAATAATTATTCCAAGGCATTGTCCCTTCAATCTCTTGAGCCATATTGTTCTGAACTAGAACTAAGGAATTGGATGGGCCTGCAACATTTGGATTCTAATTATGTAGTCTAGCATAATTAGTCTACCCCTGTCCTTGAAAATTTCCTTTATAGGTTGGCCTATTTTCTTGATAAGGCTATTGTTGAAGTTGGTATGGAGCTTGTTATGGCTTGCTGTAAGCTTGCTACCTCTTGACATTGACCACATCATTCCCCAAAGATTGGAGCATGTTTTTCAATTAAAAGTAATTCTTTTGCTCTTGGGAGTCGTTGGATCCACTAGTGGAGGCCCCCTCTTGCTTTGGTGAAGGCACACCAACAATCATTGGAGTTGGAAATATAACATCAAGTGGAGGAACAAATGTGGGAGGTGCTCTGATCTCAAGGAAAAGAGGCATTAGGGGTCTGGGAGTAAACTTGCCCACCTAAACCAGGGAATTTTTTGCTTTAATGACCACCTCGTATGCACTTAGCAGTATGTCCCCTCCCATGGATTGGATCATTACAACTATATAATTATTTAGATCCTTTAGATAATACAAGAAATTAAAGTTTGGGGATGGTCTAACAGTTGCTAGAATTCGATCCCATGCCTTCTGGAATCTTGTGTTGAAGTCTTGTATGACTTCATGGGGAGCTCTCTTGATTGTGGTCAACTATGTTACAAGTGATAGGTGATCACTCTTATCTATAAACCTCTTACACAAGGCTATTCTTAGCTGGTCTCATGATTAGATAGAGTTAAAATCTAGACCCCTTTACCAATCTAACACCTTTCCCTTGAAGGATACAACTAATATCCTAACAACTATATTTTCTATTGTGACATTATGGATGTTGTAAAAATTGGCTATGTCTATTATGTGTTCAATAAGAGTTACAGCTCGGTCTCCTATGTAATATGGGACACTTTTGAGGGTTGCTAATGGCATAGGATCATATTGGGGTAAGTTAAAAGTACTTTGGTTGCTAAAACCCACAAAATATCTTTGGGTGATCATGGTAACAAGAGGGGCTAACAAGGATCTCCTCATGTAGGTATGCCTTATGACTGGTTTAGGAAAGTAGCTTCTTACATAAGGGTGAGTATGGGTGAACCTTAAATTTCTTACTGAGTTTAAAGGTAATTCAACAAAATCAAAAGGAATACCTATAGAAGTCAATCTTGTAGTCACTTTTGGCATGAAAGATAGTTATTGTTCTGCCACCAAATAGCTGGGTGTTCTTTGGAGTCACTAAATGCTGGAAGATGAAAACTACCACTGCTTCAAATTGATCAAAACAACATCAAACTTGACCAATCTTCCAAAAAAAATGGAAATAAAAATGGTAGTACGTCCCATCGAGTGTGCCAGAACTATTATAGCTATAAATTGCACCCTTTATGGGAGAGTTCTTTAGGATTTCTCACTTCCATCTACAGGCATGGGGACAACCTCAGGCTGTGAGTATCCTATAGTGAGGTCAAACCTCTAGGATTTTTAATGAGGATAGTTCCTCAGGTGCTCCACTTTAGCTCTTGATTCCCACACTAAAATCTACTATGGCTAATTAAAAGGGATAGGAAAATAACATGAAAAGAAATCTAAGCTAAGGGAGGTGATTCACCACAAGAAATGATCCACTTGGTCTGGGAAATGAAACTGATTCAACATAAGATAAATTTTATTACACATTCTCACAAGTAGTTAATTTGCATAAGTATTTCATAATCTAGGCTCACTGAACCATACATGAAGTAAAGAGCGATTTCTAAATCTACACAAGTGTCCATTAATGGTGGAAAGAGCTTTAGTCTAGACCTAAAACTAACTGGAAAGCACCTAAATATATGCAAAAAAGGACAACGAGTTTAGGGAGATACTTCTTCACAATGCCATTGTACACAAGCTAACTCAACACAATTTTTAGATAAAGAGATAGGCAAAATCTAATCTTTATTTCTTCAAAAGGTCTATTACAAAGCAATTTTGGCAAAGTATCTTTATCACCAGTCCAAAGATAATTTCTTGGCTCCATGGCCTCTATTTATATCAAAAAAAGGGGGAAGAGAAGATGTGAAGAGGAAAGAAGTCATTGATTACTGGGATCCCTATCATCATCCTCCCTTGTGCCACTAATGTGCCGTTCAGGATCATTGAACAACCTTCTCAAGTCCCTCCTGCCTTCAAGTCTCTCTTTAGCATATTTGAGGAGCCATGTTACGAGCAGTTAAGATGTCTCTTCTTTACAGAGCTAAATTGATCTTTTCATTTAAACAACGACATGGCAATCTTCCCCTTCACGTGTCTTACTAAAAAGGATGCGAGTCTCCATACCTAAGAACTCAAGCTGACCCATGTTATCTTTAAGTTGGATAGTCATTTGTCAAGAGCAGACCATATTGAAGGATGAGATCCTTCATAAATTCGTAGCTTGGACTCCCCTTTACATTGATTGATCATCTTTGTGCCACTTGTCCTTTATTGATTGGCCCTTTTTACTCCAGCTTACGCTACATGACAACCTTTCATTCATTGCATCATGACTCTCATGTTGCTAGACCAAGCTTAAGCCAAGCACTTGAAGAATCCCAATTTACTCTATATAGAGTAATTTGGGTTCTTTGATCTTTCCAACTTCAAAATTTCCTAGATCCTTTACTTATAAAGCTTTTTAAGTATGGTACTTAGATAAACTTGATTCACTTTATGCAGAGTAATTTGGGTTTTCCAAGCTTACTTACTTTATACTTGTCCATATTGAAGTCTTCAAGCTTTTGTAGGCTCTTATTTGTCTCGAGAAAATCTCTTGAAGGAATTCCTTGGGACAATTTGTTTGAAGGAATTATTTCAGACTTTTTTTTGAAGATTCCTTCTTGCCCTCTTCCTTCAGAAATTACCTTTCGGATATTTCAAAATGGACTTTCTTGAAGGGTGAGAGACCCTTCAAGCTTCTTGTATGTCCCTTCAGACTTCCACAAATGATCCTCCTGAAGGGAAAGAAACCCTTCAAGAATTTTAAACTGGTCCTTCTGAAGGGTAATATACCCTTCGAGAAACTTGCAACTGTCCACTTGGAGAAGGAAATGCCCTTCAAATTTGTGAAAGTAACCTTCAAAAAAGTTAACGAGTCCTTAAAAAAAGTGAAAAGAACCTTCGAGTTTTTTGTTGGGACCATCTTCTTTCAAAAATGACCCTTCACTTTTGGAGATGATTTTTCCCTTGAAGAACCCAAGAAACACTATGTTTTGAGACCAAATCAGATTTATCAAGCCCCTTTACTTATTTTAGACTTCTGACTGCTCATAACTTATGAATTAATTGAGTAGTGTTCCTTAGAGAACCCAAAATACACTATCCATGAGCAATTCAAGTTTGTTAACTCGAATAACTTTTACTTATAAAACATTTAGAAGTCAAGCACCACTAGAAACTTGATTTGCATTGTGTCCTCAGAAACTTGAAGTCTTGCAACTTTGAAAGCCTGAAGACTTCTTCTTTGGAGAGCCTAAGGTTGTTTGAACTTGCCAATTTTGCTTGAACGTCCACCTTCTCACACTTGGGCAAAATTATGGTATGTGGGCCAAAAATGGCCAACACAGACTTGCATTAATGTTCAAAGGAAAAATATGACATCATTTCGGCAGGCTTTCACCATACATGGTGTGGTATTATATTACAAAGGGCAAAATGGTAGCTACTTATAGAACTTCAGAAAGAGGAAAAATAAATGAAGTTCAAAGGTCACTAGAACACATGTCCAAATTATAGGAGGAGTTACACTTACAGGAGGACAAATTGTAAAATGGACCATGTAAGGTCTAATGGGACAAATATCCATATAAACCATGATGAACTCTCCAAAATAGTGTAGGGACTCTTCAGCTAGCCTTTGTGAAACTGCCTTCATCATGGATAATCTCTCAATCATTTGAAACTGAACCAGGAGAGTCAACACATATGATATGACAATCATATACATTTTCTTAGCTATTAAATATCTTCTAAACACTTGTATTTACCATCTGTAGTCATTTATTAGTCTTCTAAACCCTGATTCCTTACATATGGTAGTCACTATTTATCTTGGACCTTGTATGTGCTTTTATGGTGGTGAATGAGTCCAAAGAGCTTACTTCATCACATAATCCATGGTCTTTCATCTCTCCCTATGTGGCATTCCCCTTGCCATGTCATTCACTCTATTATAGAATTTTCTTTATCATCACTTGGACATGTAGTCTCATTTTATCCATCTAGAATCCAGTCAAATTTGACCTGTCGATCTCCTCTAGAACCTCTTTACTTTGAATTTTGACGTTGGCCATCAATCATTGACCTAGAGTCCCAAATTATGATATTTGTCATTCATGCATTCAATCTGGGCTCTTCTAACTTATTGACCCACTTGCACCATTGGATCTGGATGTATGTCTGAACACTAATCATTGATCTATTAGGACCCACTGTTTAAACTCAAATAGCTATTTACCATGGCTAAAATTTGAGGTCTGCACTCCCATCATTTAATGTCCATGCGACCATATTTAACATCTGCATTGTCAAGGTGTGGAGCCTAAAAGCTTCACATATGAGCGCATTACCAAAGTTGTAGGTTTACACAGTCACCGGAGTCGGTCAGGAGTGACCGACGTTGGTCCGGTGCAGTGAAGAGACGTCGGCGTCGACAGAGGATCGGTCAACTTCGGTCACAGGCAAGCAGGTAGGAACCGGCGTCGGTTACCTGTGCGTCTAGAATGCTATTTTTGAGGACAGAAGCGAGTGTTTGCATGATGAGTTTAAGTCTTAGTCTTAAGTTCGCGTTTCTATTATTAGCAAGATTGTTTTTAGAGCCCTTGTTCAAGAGGCTTAACTGTTGGTTGTAAGTGCATGCTCAAGTTTCCTAATTCTATATGTAGAATTAGATCTTCTTAGCTTAGTGTGATTATTGTAGTAGTTCATTGTATGTGAATGTTGAAGAATAGTACAGAGTTGTATCAATCTAGGTTGTTGGAGTTGATTTTACTTGAGAGAGAGAGATCTTAAAGGATAGAGATCTAGAGAGAGATCTTGTGCATCTGAGAGAGGTGTGGAAGAAAGAAGTTTCTTCAATTGTATTCCTTTTGTAAAGAGTTTTAATACAAGTTTTTAGGGTGGTTTCTTGTATCTCCTGTTCTTTGCTATTATCTAATTCTAGTTACTTATCTATCTGATTTAATTCTGCGGTTTATTGCTTTCATAAGTGTAATCATATTGTTGGTTGATCCCCAACAAGTGGTATCAGAGCCTTGGTTGTAGGTTTAGAGTTTGATATCCAATAATTGGTATCAAAGCTCAGGTTCACTAATAGGTGGTTCAGATCTGTGTAGTGTGTATTGATTACAGGTTGCTCACAGGAGTTTTTGCAGGGATTTCTATTTGAGTGGGAGAAGCAATGGCAGATGAAAGTAAACTGAGAATGGAGAAGTTCAATGGAAAAAACTATCAACATTAGAGAATGCAGATAGAGAACTATCTGTACCAGAAGGATCTATACTTACCATTAGGTGGGATTGCAAAGAAGCCCACAGACATGGAGGATGAAGAATGGGAAGTTCTTGACAGAAAGGCTCTGGGGTCTATAAGACTGAGTCTAGCATCTACTGTGATATCTAATTTATCACAGGCAAAAACAATGGTAGAGTTGATGACTACTCTAGCAAATTTGTATGAAAAACCCTCAGCTTCTAATAAGGTATATCTTATGAAGCAGCTATTTAATTTGCATATGCAGGAAGGTGGATCTGTATCTAATCACCTGAATGATTTCCATGGTATTGTAAATCAATTAAGTTTAGTCAAAATTGTATTTGATGATGAAATAAAAGCTCTCTTAATATTATGTTCTTTGCCTAAAAGCTGGCATAGCTTAGTAATGGCAATTAGCAATACCGCATCTGCATCAAATATTTTAAAAGTAGAGGATGTTGTTAGTGTTATCTTGAATGAGGAAATTTGCAATAAAAGCACAGAAGAGACATCTGGGAACGCTTTAAGTTTTGAGAGCAGGGGAAGGCAAAAAGAGAAGAGCAAGAAAGGGATATCAAGATCCAAGTCTAAGGGGAAAGGCAGATCCAAATCCAGAAATGGCAGAAGGCCACAATGCTGGAATTGTGGAAAGATGGGGCACATAAGCAGAGATTGCTGGTCAAAGCCTAAGGAGGACAATCAGCACGAAGGAAAAGAAGAAGCAAAGGTTGCAGGTATTGCACAAGATGATTTAATATTCTCTTTGCATAATAATATAGAATCTTGGGTGTTAGATTCTGGTGCATCTTTTCATGCTACCCCTAATAGGGAATATTTATGTGACTATATCCATGGAGATTTTGGAATAGTATATCTAGGGGATGATGAACCCTGTAAAATTATTGGCAAAGGTAAAGTGTAGTTGAAAATGCAGAATGGCAACACATGGGTGTTGAGAGAAGTTATGCATGTTCCTAGCTTGAAGAGAAATTTGATTTTTGCAGGAAAGTTAGGGGATGAGGGGTGTACAGTAACTCTCACAGTAGAATCTTGGAAGGTGACCAAGGGTGCACTTGTTATGGCCAGAGGTAAGAGAGTAGGTACTCTCTATTTGTGTAATTGTGTTACTAACAATTCTCCTTCTGTATTATCTACTTCAGATGTGGATGCAAAATTGTGGCACTCAAGGCTTGGCCACATGAGTGAGAAGGGGATGTCAATTCTTAAGTCTAAAGGTAAGCTTTCAGATTTGAAAAGCATGGATCTAGTATTTTGTGAGCACTGTGTATTTAGAAAATAGAAAAGGGTTAGTTTTCTCAAGATTGAGTCTACAAAGAAGAAGCATAAGTTGCAGCTTGTTCACATAGACGTGTGGGGACCGGCTCAGGTAGCTTCTATTGGAGGATCACAGTACTATGTTTCGTTCATAGATGATGCTACAAGAAAGGTATGGATCTACTGTATTAAGAAGAAATCTGATGTATTTGAGACTTTTAAGATTTGAAAAGCTATGGTTGAAAATGAAACAGGCAAAAGATTAAAGTGCCTGAGATCTGACAATGGTGGAGAGTTCTGCAGTTATAAGTTCAACTGGTATTGTTACATGCATGGAATTTGTAGGCAAAGGATGGTTCCAAGGACACCTCAGCAGAATGAGATTGTTGAAAGGATGAATAGAACAATCATGGAGCGTGCAAGATGTATGAGATTGCATGTTGGTTTGCCTTTAGAGTTTTGGGCAGAAGCTGTTGACACTGCAGTGTACCTGATTAACAGAGGACCCTCTACAGCTCTGGATGGTGGAATTCCAGAAGAGGCTTGGACAGGTAAAAAGGTAGATCTCTCTTTTCTCAAAGTTTTGGTTGTGAAGCCTTTGTGCACGTAGATAAGGAAAATAGAAAGAAGCTCGATGCTAAGTCTATGAGGTGCACATTTATTGGCTATGGCTCAGATGATTTTGGTTTCAGATTTTGGAATCTAGGAACTAACAAGATAATTAGGAGTCGTGACGTTGTTTTCAATGAAAAAGTGATGTATAGTGATCAGCTGAAGAAGTTGAATCAATCTGGGCAGAGCAATAGTGAATTGGACAAGGTGATGGTCCAAAATGAGCTCGCAGAAAAAAGAAATAATCACTTGCAAGAAAACACAGAGACCGAGGTCGGCAGTATAGGAACCGGCATCGACAGAATAGAAACTGATGTCGATCATACAGAGACCGATGTCGACAGGACAGGCACCGGCGTCAGTCAGGCAGAACCGGCGTCAGCCAGTAATAGGGCTGGTGGTGACCGAGGTCGGTCACTGTTAGAGAATTTGGGTGGTCAGCGTATTGTGAACGAGTCTCAGACACCCATCAAGAGGTCTAAAAGGGTAAGCAAGCCTCTAATTAGGTATTCTCCTTCATTATTCTATTTATTGCTAACTGATGGTGGAGAACCAGAAAGTTTTGAAGAAGCAATACAGGTGGAGTCCAAGAGTCAGTGGGAGCGTGGCATGGTTGAGGAAATGGAGTCCTTAAGAGAGAACCAAACATGGGATTTGGTTGAATTGCCAGCTGGTAAGAGGACACTGAAGAACAGATGGACCTATAGGTTGAAAGAAGGTGAGAATGGACAGATGAGATATAAGGTCAGATTGGTAGTGAAAGGATTTACACAAAAGCCAGGTATTGATTTTGGTGAGATTTTTTCTCTTGTTGTTAAAATGACTTCTATACGGATTGTACTGTCTTTGGTTGTTGTTGAGGATTTGCATTTTGAGCAGCTAGATGTTAAGACATCATTTCTTCATGGAGATTTGGATGAGGAAATCTATATGGAACAATCGGAAGGATTTGAGGTCAAAGGTAAGGAGAAGTTAGTGTGCAGATTGAAGAAAAGCTTGTATGGCCTCAAGCAAGATCCTAGACAGTGGTATTTGAAATTTGACAGGTTTATGACTGAGCATGGCTATAGTAGGTGTCAATCTGACCATTGTGTGTATTTTAAGAGATTGGATAATGGTAGATACATTATTCTATTGTTGTATGTAGATGATATGCTGGTTGCAGGATCACACATGCAGGATATCTCTGAGCTTAAGGTGAAATTAGCTCAAACGTTTGCTATGAAGGATTTGGGAGCAGCAAATAAAATCCTTGGCATGAGCATTAAGAGAGACAGGAAAAATCATAGGTTGATATTGTCTCAAGAGGATTATGTGGACAAGGTGTTGAAACGGTTCAATATGCAGGATGCTAAACCGGTAAGCACACCTTTGGCTGGACATTTTAAGTTGAGTAAAGAACAATGTCCTAATTCACATGATGAGGTAGAGTACATGAGTAAGGTTCCATATTCTTCCGCAGTAGGAAGTTTGATGTATGCAATGGTGTGTACTAGACCGGATATTGCCCAAGCAGTGGGAGTTGTAAGTAAGTATATGGCCAATCCAGGTAAGGAACATTGGAAAGCAGTTCAGTGGATCCTTAGATATCTGAGAGGAACCAATAGTAGGCACTTGTGCTATGGAGGTTCAGATACTTCTCTACATGGTTATGTAGATTCAGATATGGCAGGTGATTTGGATGGCAGGAGGAGCACTACAGGTTATATTTTCACTATAGGTGGAATGGCGGTTAGCTGGATATCTAAGTTGCAGAAGGTTGTTGCCTTGTCAACTACAGAAGCAGAGTATATTGCAGCCACAGAAGCTAGCAAAGAGATGATATGGATGACACGGTTCATGGAAGAGCTTGGAAGGGAGCATGGGAGTTGCAGATTGTATAGTGACAGTCAGAGTGCAATCCATTTGGCTAAGAATTCAGCCTTTCATTCAAGGACCAAGCACATACAGCTAAGGTACCACTTCATATGGCAGGTATTGGAAGATGGTGATTTGAAGCTGGAGAAGATCCATACAGATAGGAATTCTGCTGATATGTTAACCAAGCCGGTTACAAAGGAGAAGTTGAATCTTCATTCAACTTTTGTTAGTCTTCATGATTGAGTTAAAGATGGAGGAGCTAGAAGATGTTGATGTACAGGTACTGGTGCAGTTGTTTATCTCCAAGTGGGAGATTGTTAAGGTGTGGAGCCTAAAAGCTTCACATATGAGCACATTACCAAAGTTACAGGTTTACACAGTCACCGACGTCGGTCAGGAATGATCGACGTCGGTCCGGTGCAGTTGAAGAGACGCTGGCATCGACAGAGGATCGGCCGACGTCGGTCACAGGCAAGTAGGCAGGAACCGGCATCGGTTACCTGTGCGTCCAGAATGCTATTTCTGAGGACAGAAGTGAGTGTTTGCATGATGAGTTTAAGTCTTAGTCTTAAGTTCGCGTTTCTATTATTAGCAAGACTATTTTTAGAGCCCTTGTTCAAGAGGCTTAACTGTTGGTTGTAAGTGCATGCTCAAGTTTCCTAATTCTATATGTAGAATTAGATCTTCTTAGCTTAGTGTGATTATTGTAGTAGTTCATTGTATGTGAATGTTGAATAACAGTACAGAGTTGTATCAATCCAGGTTGTTGGAGTTGATTGTACTTGAGAGAGAGAGCTCTTAAGGGATAGAGATCTAGAGAGAGATCTTGTGCATCTGAGAGAGGTGTGGAAGAAAGAAGTTTCTTCAATTGTATTCCTTTTGTAAAGAGTTTTAATACAAGTTTTCAGGGTGGTTTTTTGTATCTCCTGTTCTTTGCTATTATCTGATTCTAGTTACTTATCTATCTGATTTAATTCCACAGTTTATTGCTTTCATAAGTGTAATCATATTGTTGGTTGATCCCCAACATGCATGACCCTCAAATTTAAACTCCCATGATTATTTGCCATGACTTAAATTTGACATCTGTACGACTATCAATGACATCCATGAGACCATCAATGATGTTTGTGCGATCGTCACTTTATAAACCCCAAAGGTTTTCTACCTGAGCTTTATTTTGACATTCACACGATCATCAATGACATCTACAAGATTGTCAATGACATCTATGTGACTATCACTTTTTGAACGCCAATGATTTTTTACCTGGGCTCATTTTTGACATTTGTACGAATGTCATACTCTTCTAGATCAACTTTCTTGAAACAATTCAATTCTATCAGAGCTTTTGTTGCAGGTAATTTCCTTGGACTCTTTGTCTTTGGGACAATTTCCCTTCAAGAATGATGGCTTCAGAATTTTTTCATCAGCCAATTTTCTCAAACACTTTGTCTGAAAGAATTTTGCCTTCATCAAGAGTTATGTTTTGGACATTTTGTCTAAAAGAATATGTCCTTAGATTTTTGTATTAGACAATTTGTCTGAGAGACTTGGGTCTTTAGGATTTTTATTTCAGACAAAATGTCTGAAATAATTTGCACTTAACTTTTTTCCATAGACAAAATGTCCAAAGAATATATCTTTGGGAAAATTACTTAGACAATTTCCCTGATAAGTCCCTTATACTTAGCCAAAAACTTGAAACAATTGCCTTGAAATAATTTTGTACTTAGCTAATTGGAAAATTTCCCTAATACCAAACAAGTCTTTAAGTCTATAGGTTCTTTTGGATTGGTTCTAGTAACTGTCGCTTGATCTCTGAAAGCTTGAATGGACTTTTGAGGCCTATGCAAAACTATTCCATGCTCTAACTACTTGAACAATATGAAAACCTACCACTTTCATATATAACTCTAAAATGACCCCCAAGATATTAAATAACACAAGGATTAAATTGAATCATGGCCAAAGTTTAAAAAAAAGTGATATGACATCAAATACTGTGTGAGATCCTATAGGGGGTTTGATCCATTAACTTGTGGTAAAAATGGTCAATGGGTGCCAAAAATGCTATAATAATGTTTTTGGGTGCCCTGTGCATAGTTCATCATTTCCCCCCTTTTATAGTCATGCACTTTAGCATAATGTCCTTTTGTTCATATTTATATCATGGGGATACTACCTAGTGCTATACTTACATTAGATTACTTAGACTATGATGAGACCTATTACAATAATGTTGGCTTGATAATGGATTGTACTCATCATTTATTTTATCCTCTCTCACGTGTCTAACTATCTAATCATCTTAATCTCATCATCAAGTTGATCATCCCAGTCCACTCATCTAATATCCAATCATTCCTCTAAGCCATTTATCATCCCATCTATAATCTCTCTAATCATCAACATCTATCATCTCACCTCCCGTCATTTCTCATAGTCCTTTATCTTTATGTCTAACATCTAAGTCAAATCATCCCCAATCTAACAACTAACATGTCTAATAGTCATTGTCATCCTCCTTCTATAGTATATCTTATCATCTATCATCTAGTTTGAACTACATTGGTTTGAGGTCATTTTAGACTATGTAAGTAATGCTTAGTTACATAGTGTCTAAGGTTACCTCAGCCACCCTCACCTCTTTCCCCGTCATTCATCATCACATCTATCTTGGCCATCATCATCCCCAAGACTTGCATCAGTCAAATCTTTGATCTATAATATCAATAATTAATCAATCATCATCTTTGCAATCATCTCCCTAATATTTTTGCCAATCTCTCACACCTATTGATTGGGCCTGACAAGTCACAATTTTCATATTTTCTTCATTAGTCATCCATTATCACTAATTAGTCAATTTATCATTTAAATTTTATAATTTCCTCTTTCAATTGGGGCATGACCAGGACCATAACTTTATCATCTCTCTCTCCCTTGTACGTTTCCTTGTTAGGGGCATCATCATTATTAATCCCATTGTGACTCATTGATTTGATGCATTGCAGTCTAATTTTTCCCCTTCATCTTCTGGTGGCTTGATCATATCATTTCTTCTCTCTTATATCCTTCATCATATCACTCGACTCTTGATTTGAGTTACACTCATCATTTCATTATCTTATTTTGGCATGATGCTCTCCTAGCATGCAACTTGCTTGGGATATGTCAAAATCTCACGACCTTTATCATCTTGGTCTGCAACTCTTCCTGGCATGTGTCCTTTCCTAGGATACATCTAAAGCTTATGGCCGTTTATATTATCATCATGTTATGATGGATTCCCCCTTAGGATGTGTTGATAATTGTGACACAGTTGTTTCTACTCCCTATGCATAGGTCTTTACCAAGGGCATCATCATTTTGTAGCTCATTACTCATGTTGAGTTCATTTTATTCATCATCGATCTCACATCTAGCATCCCAACCCCTTGTCTATTCACACCTCTCACCCCTTTTTTCTTGTTTTTGAGTGGCCATCCCCCTCCTTTCTCCCCACATGTCCCCATGAGGGGGCATCATGTGTCTAATAACATCATTTACTAGAATTCATCCATGAGTGTCTTTCTTCTTTAAAATACCATTACTCCTTATACTTCATCCACTTGCAATGACCTTTCAAAGAGGGGCAAAATGTATGTATTTAAATTTACCTTCCTTCATTGGCTTGCTAATTTCGACACTAACATTGCTAATTTCATCTAATGATCACTAATCCCATCTAATGTTGTCTAATCCATCATTACTAATCCTCTTAGTCTTTTATCTAACACCCCTTTCCATTATTCTTCATCTCCTATCCTTATTCACATCCCACAAAATATTAATCCTTTTATCCCATTTATTAATATCACATTTACTTAAATCAATCTTCCTATACCCATTTGCCATTTTTAAATTCGAGTTAATCCCCACATGTCTACTTGCTAATTTTAAATTCTTAAAAACCTACCCACATATTCCCTAGGCTCTCCTACATGCCTAGTGCCTACTCTCCACCACCCTTCTCCTTTTCTAGAGAGTTCACTCTCTAGAGAATTCTAAGGAATTTTAAATTCCTTACAATTCCCTCTGAAAATCTCCCTCCCTTGCTTATTTAAGCCAAGCTCACCCTCCATTAAACCAACTAGAAAATCCATGAGCCTTCATGTCAATATTATGTTCAAATTCATAAATCAATCACTAGTCTATTAATCAAAATATTGTCAAAGCTAATTACATGTTGTCAAAAATCTAAGTCTATCCATAACAATCCAACATCAATAGTCTTTAGTCTTTTAGTCTTGAATCTTGTTTAGAGCATTTAGCTTTAGATTTATAATGTTGGTTTTAATGTCTATTTGTATGCATTGTGATCTATTGGCTCCAAATTTGTGAAGTAGATTGTAGATTTGGGTAATCTTGATATAATTTGTATAGCATAATCAATTTCTCAAATTTATCACCTCACATCACTAAATCGACACAAACAATTGCCATTGACCACTAAAACTACAAATTTAACTTAATGACCACATTCGACCTACAAACACCCAATGAGATTTAACCCTGGGTGGGGTTGAGAATAACTAGTCCATTTACCAACTCATTTGCATCTCTTTGACAAATTCTTAACATTATTTATAATATTTATTTTATTTTTTAAGCTTACATGTTGGAAACATAAATTTGATTGTCAAAACTAGAGTTTATAAAATATTTATATTATTTCATCTTTTGCTTGTTAGTGAGTTCATTATTGCCCTAAATTTTTTTGATAGACTTCATACGGATGTAAGTTTATGGTTCTTAATCATACTAAGAACAATACTCAAAGTTTCTTGTTACATGAAGGTAAGTTTGTTATTATGTATAATGTTGATTAATTTGTCATCTTTAATACTATAGTGTTTAAGCTAAGTGTACATTTGATTGGGGTTGTTACTCATTGTAGAAAAAAAGTAGAAGTATCTTGTTATGCTCATGTTTATATTACACTCAATATTGATTTACAATTAACCATTTATAGTAAACATTGATTTCTTTAATAAGTTATATATTATAATTTTAAGATTAATAAATAAATTACATTATAAATTTTTAATTTTTATTCTTTTTTATTTTACTAGAAAGGTAATAAATATGGTCTGACGAAGGGGGAAACTTCTCCAATTTTTTTGCTTGATGAGGTTCCTTGAAATTGTAAAATAATAAAATTGCAAATGAAATATCTTTCCCTAAAGACTAGGAGCAACAACAATTTCAGAGAAGGATAGTCAAAGGTGAGTAGAGGTAGAGGGTTAGAACTTTAGAGTAATTGGAGAGTATTTCAACACAAAATTATCAATCTACATATTCTAAAAATATTTTTGAATTTTTTTAATAATCAATTTTTTTTTAATTTGATAGGGTAAAACACTTTTGACCAGAGCTATGAACAAGTTCTAGGCACATCGAGGGCCCAGTCCTTGCAATAAGTGAAAATATCAAAAACATTGAGGCAAAACAAAATAAGTGCCAAAACCTGCAACACAGCTCCCACTATGGGACACACCTCATGAAGAAAAGGTAAGAGCAGAAGCAAGATGTCAAACTTCAGGGAATGAGTAGCGAGGAGAACAAGACAAAATACAAGTTGATTCAACAAAACTTCTACCAAGACCACAAAAGGAACAATATAGACTGAACAAACAAAGAGTGGAAGCCAACTAAAAAAATCCAACCAGGGATGTCATCTTACCCTCAAGGACTTATCCACAGATCAAAGCCATTCATCTCCCTTACTTAGAAAGGAGATCTTCCAGTGTCCATTGAGAACCATTGCTGATAAAAGTTTATGCTTCAGCCCTTAGTAGTTTTGCCTCTGATCTACACCTTTTTTCATTTGAAGAGACTCCCACATCAACCAATTTTTTAGAAGGCCTAAGAGGGGAAAACAAAGGAACAATTGCCTAAGTCAGAAACTATAGAGAAGAGACTGACCATCCTTTGAGGAAACCTCTACTAGGAAAGGAAGAGAAGTAGGCAAGGAAGAGGAAAGCTCAATAAACCAAGGAATAAATAGAGGGGAAGCAAGAACTAGCTCATCCCTAGGACAACCCTTGACAACATCCAACTTCGCAAGGAAGGAGAAAACGGGGTGAAAAAATTTACCATTATTATGCCATGTGAGTTCATGGTCAGGGGCCCCATCTTTCCTCTTGCACACCTGTTGAGGATGTTTACAAGACTTAGAAGGACAACTAGCAATGCGATGCCTAGGATGATAGCAATGAAAGCATCTAAGAGGGAAAGCTTCATAGTTGAGGAGCTGAGTCCACAAACCACGTGAGGAGAGTAACCTAACTGAAAAGGAGAATGACTTGGAAAGATCAACATATGCACAAAATCTGACAATGTTGAGGCCCTAAGAGGAGGCATTAATTTTCACAAAAGAACCAATTTTGTCCACCAAGAGTTTGATGAAAGTCTCAATCCTCGTAATGAGAGGAAGATGGTACAACCGTAGCCACATCAAATCAATAATGATTTGCATCAGGTCCAAAGAGAAAAAGGGTCACCACAAGCAAAATAGAAAGCTAAAATTCTTGAAGAACTACATGCCAGAATTCCAAATGAAATCTCTATTAGTTGAACTCTAAAAATCCATGAAGAAGAATCCAAAATAGATCAAGGAGAAAGAGGGTGGAGCGATGTATCACCATGTAACAACCCCACTGGGTTTTACTAGAATATAATATTTTTAAAAAATTAATTGCATATATTTATCAAACAAATTTCACCACAAAAAATTTAATTAATGATATTTAACTAATTGCATTATTTTAGTTAACCAATAGTTTTATAGATAATACACTTAGCTAAGGATCACCATGAACAAATATAAGAATCATGAATAATACTGAATAATCAATAAATATTGCATCTAATCATAAATAAACTAATATAATTTTAGCTATGGTTGATATTACATTACAACCACTGTTATATAAGTATAATGTATAATTGTTAAAGTTTTTAACAATACATAATAATATCTCAAATGATAAAACATGATACAAAGCTCCGTGGAGCAGAGTCTCCATAACTCAAGAGTCTCCATGACTTGAGTATCAATCTATAGTCTCAAGTATAGTCCATAGTATAGTACTCTAGTTGGGAGGGAGAGCATCATCCGAGCACTTTTTCACACCAACCATAGACCATAGATCCCCCGCACTATCTCCCAAATAAGGGGATGGCCTTCCATTCATGGATGGGTAGATAATGACGGTGCGAAAATTTAGTGTAACAAACCAAAACTTGTGTGTCAAAGATATCTAATACATAATGTGTATCATAAATAAATTCATTCTTAAATGATATTGCACAAATATGAAAACTATATCAACATATCAAATGACAATGCTTAATTAAAATATTACTTTAGCCAAAGTTTTTAATAATTAATGATCTATAAGATCAGTCAAACACCACTCAATCGGATTACACCTCATCTTGCATTGATGGTGCTAATTAAGCCATTGGAATTTGTTCACTGCTTATTTAGGGTCATGAAGGCAAGATTTGATAAAAAATATAATAATATAAAAACCAATGGATGCATTTAAAATGTTTCCCTTTAGTTGATTAAAAAAAAGTTAAGTACATAAATATCAAATACACTCATTTAGTCCATCAAATGAAATGAAATGAATCCATATATCTAGTTTAGTACAAATAATAAATAAAATCAAAACAGTCCTAAACATACCATTCGGATATGATCACATCAAAACTCCCAGTTACCCAAATTACAAAGTAACTTATAATGCTATTTCATCCTTGAAATAAACATTATAACACAAGCTTATACTTTTGTTTATATTCCTCATATAAACAATAGCCAATCCAAAACATATTAATATGCTCTGTATTTAAACTCATAAATACATTATTTAATGCTTTAATCAGCATTAAGATATACACAAGTACTCACTTTCACACTTGTTTACATAACACAATTGTACACACACACACACACACACACAAATGGTATAAACATTTCCAGATTGAATACATAGTCAATCAATGTTTAACTTATACCATTTACATGTATATTTTAGAATTCATAAGTACAAATTTAATATAGTATAAGTACTTCATTGTATACAGTATACTCAAAGATGACATCCACTGTCATTTGTCTTAGAGTATTATGTATAAGTATACATCCAACTAACAAAATAGTCCCATAACTCTATTATAAACTAGACAAATCTCATTATGCTTGTTAAATAAATCATACAAAATTTCATACACAACTATCCATTTTACCAAATCCATTTAATCAAACATATTAATCCTATCGATTTAAAATTGACGCTTTAATTAAATGCATATGAACTAATACAAACACACAACTGACTATACCTAACTCAGATTTGCTATTATAACAACTCAAATCAGACCATATAAACCTCTTGAAGCACAATACATATAAAGACACATACCTAGTCATTATATCAACTATGTAAACTCTTAATCCAATCATAGTCAAATCAAAGTATGTAATTGTAATACATAGTCAAACTAAGTATTTGTGTAATTCATATATAATAAATTCAATTGAAATCTTAACTTTTTCATATTTATATTAACCATTCGTGTGTATATATATGCATATAGCCAATTGCACAACAACATATTCGCTCATCCACCTACTCGTACCCATGCTATATATATGGCCTTAACTATTTGTTACCAAATCCATATATAAGTAAATATGTTGGTTGTGGTTTCACAACAAAGCCCATAATGAATACCATGTCCTAGGTTTTAATTAAATGACATTCGTTTTGAAAACCAAAACAACAAAATACCATTCAAAACCAACTTCGAATTCCTCTAAACGGTATCCTACACACACACACACAATCTATTTTATAAAAAAAAGAACCCATTTATCTAAAACCCAAAATCCAAATAGGTTTATACACAGCTGAGCCCAGATTCCAATCAAGTTTACTAAATACCTTAAAGAATATATAATTTAACTAGTTTGACACAAACTAGCTCGAGCCAAAATACATATACCCATCAAGAAATATTCATCCACAAACTGTAACAGAGGCTTTCAAATTGAAAGAGTTTAAGATAGAGCTCATTCATAGTCTAGAACAACCATGGCAATTTTTTACAGCTCTACCCAATTCCCCCATGTTACCCTGGGTTGGATGTAGGGTTCTGTGGAGGTCAAGCCTTCCACATGGCCCTGCATACAACACGTTTAATTTTCCATAACATTCAAGTAAATGAAAAACCCTGTAACTATTTTAATTCTAAAACCCATCAAACATTTATACACACAAGAATTGAAGTACAAAACCAACCTTTCAATATATAAATGCCAAAAAACTAAATTACTTCTTTTTCCTCAACTCGTTCACACCTTCTTCTCTTTCTTTCTCCTATTCTCTGTATGCCATGTGTCGTCTCCATGCTCACAACCCATCTTCTCCTTTATTTTATCATTCCCCATTAACTTACTCACTACCACCTTCTCCTCTATTATCGACTGATTAAATTGCCTGAACATTATGCATGCAAAAATAACTCAACATAACTCTATAGTCCACCACCATGCAGCCACATCCAACTCGCTCATGTCATTTTTGTAGAATGATGGTTAACTTGAAGTCAACAGGTGATTAGAAACACTAATCATCTCGAGATTTCTAAAAGAATCTATAAAATAATAATTTTATATTCTTAATAATATTTGTATGGCATTGACTTACATAATTCCCTCATTGACTTCCCAAAACCGACCAACCAAACCAAATAAACAACAGTCATAATAACCTATGTTTATTCCATATAAGTCGAATATCGACTAGTCAATAATCATTGTATTTCCATACAAACTTGATTGTCGACTAAATAGAATAATGACTATATATAACATGGTAATACAATTATGTATTAAAAAAGACTATAGTTAATAATTACCATGTTATCCACAAACAAACATTATTCTAACACAATGATTTCCCTAAATCATTTAACAATATATTCAATATCTAATATATATATGAATATTTGACCTTTGCTCAAACATTAAATCAAAGACAATGGCATTTTTGAAACAATGCTATCTATATCATTTGACATTAGGATGTACATATATTATAATAACAATATTTAATTATTATTATTACCTTAATCTTATAGATCAAATAACTAAAATGGCATTTGTCTATATTCATTATAATAATGCATACATAACGTCATCATGTTATACTACGCAATGATACCTAACAAGGCAATAAAGTAAGTAAAAACATATACGAATTCACTTATTCAACCAAATAATTACATCATATAAGATAAGCTACATACAACCACAAAATTAGTGAAATCACTCAAACAAATCAACATGATCATCAACAACAATCAAAATCACACTAAAAAGCATATTTACAATCATCTAAAGGAAAAAATAACACAAAACATGCTACATTATCTATCTCAAACAATTAATTACGAAACATGATATACTATGTGGTGGGTGCAAGGGTTTATGGGTTCGTTCTCTCTTGTCCCCCAACGCCTTCATCTAAACCACCCTCTCTAATGATGCTCTCCCTCCGTCACACTCTGAGGGAAGAATTTGTTTTACATCCACCTCACAACAATGAAGGTAGTTAGCTCAAAACATCATTATATCCATAAAATAATACGATATAATTAACAAATATGATCACAATGTACATAATATAAAAGCACTGCTAACTCATATCAAACTAATCATGTAAATTAAGTATTACATAAATGTCCCATAATCAACATATGAAAAAAAACTTAATCAAATATTAGTTAATCAACTAATCAACCATAATAATTCATGGATCAAACAAGTTATTCATCTTAGAGAGAAATCGAGATATGACACACCATGCCTTTGAGACCCACTTTGAAAGCGCAAAGATAGAGACAAGCGAGCCCACACATTTTCTAAAGAGGGTTTTACTTCTAAGACTAGCGTCTATCTCGAGCAGAGGAGAATCAGGGATCTCCAGTTCAAGAGTGAATGTGGCACAATGAATCGGGACATCCCAAAAAAAAGATCCATAACTGAGGTTTGAGAAGACAAACATGATGCATCTACCAGAGAAGGGACAATAGAGCAGGACCTAGAGGGAATCTAGGATTTACAAAAATCTGAGCAGTGGTGGAACGAGTTGAAGACATTTTTGCACGCTGCATAAACCCAATGAGTCTTGGAACCTTCAATCGATGCACACCTAGATGCAACAGAAGCGGAAGGAGATGAAGAGGAGGGACATTTGGATAAGAGCTAAGTATTGTAACTCCCACCAGGGTGGCCCTCTTTTAGTGTAGCATCAGGGATGCAAACATGCTGAGTTAGAACAAGGGGAGCATCACGCAGAGGGCCCTTGATTGTTGTCGCAAAGGTCTTCATAGCTGGATCCCCACCTACAATAATAGACCCAGGTTGGGAGGGGCAACTACCATCTAGTGATAGGGGAGAGACAACAACATCCACTTGGCGAGGCTTGGTAGAAGCCCTGGAAGAGTGCTGATAGAGGAAGCACCTTTGCAAGGCGCTCACTCCATCAAAGGTGCTTCAAAATGCTCAGTAGAAGGTGTAGAATTGGAACGCTTCTCCTCAAAGATCTCCCAGTCATCCTCCTCAGAAAGACGGTCGAAGCCATCAAGAAACAAATCAAAAGCCAAAGCCAACAACGTTGAGGAACATTACAGAGGACCATTGGAAGAGCAAGCTAACACCTTGATTTTTCACACATTTTACAACATGATACGTATCCCTTCATACACCTTATCCAATATTCAGTCAATAACATTAAATAAAAATACACAAAAGAAAAAACTAAGACAAAAAAAATAATAAGAATCTAAGAGTACAAAATATTTTAATAATCACAATAATTCTAAAAATATTTTTCAATTTTATTAATAATTACAATTATGCTATATCCTCTCGCCACCCCCTTCCCAGCCCCAAACTAATTAATATATATTAAAAAAAAAAAAATGTCTCCCATATAATCTAAGAATTCATAATTTCAAAATAAATTATTAAATGACCAGAGCTAGGACCTCCAAAGAAACGGTAAATCCCATTAAAAAATAAAACCTAAATCTAAACCCTAACTTTCAGAAACCCTAAAACCCCTAAATCCCTGGAACCCATGTGAGATTGATTGCAACAATGACAAAATTCAACGCGCCGGTGCGCAACTATAGACAAGAACAGCGATCACGGAAATCACAGCACTTAAGGCGGAGATCAGGTGATCCCTCCACAAACAAGCTCAAGCTCGCCCCTCCTCCTTCCTCTCTGTCAGGCAAGCAAAAACGGAAATTACTCAAGAAATGGCGTCTGGTACTTTTCAATTTCCTTGAAACCCTAAACTCATTTTTTTGACCTGAAAGTTCAGTAGTTGCAATAAAATAATATTTGCTTTTTATGAATTATAGGAACAAAAGAAGGCTCTGGAAAATGGATTGGTAAGCATGGAAGATATCCAGATGATGTCTGTGGAAAACAAAGGTCAGTTTTGCCCCACGTAAATTTAAAAAAAAATTAGTCGAAACCAAGCCAGACATAAGATATGATGTAAGAACTTTAAAAAATAGTTGGAGAAAAATTTCTGCAAAAATATACCTAATGTATTTCATCAAGACTGAATTTCAAAAATATCAAGTGAAGCCCTACATTTCTCACACACACATACAACATCAAACATGAATTTCAGAAATAGTTAATAAAAAACCTATGTTAAGATATGCATTATGGATTTTTATTAAGAATATATTTCAAAATTAATAAGATATTCATTATGGATTTTATTAAGAGGATGTGTTTCAAACTAAATAAGATAAGTCCTAGGGTGGATTTAGGGTTTTGTGTTGGGAAGTCGTCGTACAGAAGCATCTAAAATCCATTAAACGTAATAAATGTGTCACATAGCCTTTGTAATCTTGGTGAGAAGCCCTTAGGGTTTAGGAGTATTAGTTTGATTGCAAACTGTTTGGGGTATAGTTCTGTATTTGGGGTTCATGGTTTAAGGTTTATGTACGCCATTTAAAAATTTGCACCGTGTTGTTTGATTTTTTTGTGTTGATTGGAAAGGGTATAATTAGTGTAATTTTGCATACGAAACATAAACCAGAATTCTTCTGATGGTTTCAAGTTAGTATAGTTTTGTTGCCATTGATAATTTTGCACGTGAAAAATGAATTAGGATTCCTCTGATGGTTACAACTTAGTTTATTTTGTTGCCATTGGTATGCAGTTGATGGCTTTTGATTTTATCCTGCTGCTGTATTAAGGCAAAGGAATTTGGTGGCACAACAGGGGTCCACAATAGTGAATTTCTCATTGCTTAGCCTGTCAGCCTGTCAGAGCTACACAGCAGAAGCTTATGGTAGAAAACAAGAATTAGTCAATTTGTCAAATATTAAGTACAAAAGAGATAATTTTGCATGGTTGTTACAGTCTATCACTCACAGGAGCATGCCTCTTCTATTTTATACACATAAAAAATGATTTTGTTAACAGCTATGCTGTGCTGTTGCTATGTTTCTAGAATCACATCTCACATCTCTGAAAGTTTGTCTTTGAGGAAATTCTCTTTGTTTCTAATCACATGTAGATTCTTTTCCTTCTTTATATAGCACTTCATTTGTCTTCTACTTGTTTATGGCCCCGAGGTGAGGTTTAACTGTTTCCCCTGTTGTTCATACTGCCCTAATCACAAGCTGAGTTGGCCTGTGCTAATTCGCCCAACACAGCAACAAACATATTTTAGTCACAAGTTTATCATATGTACTGGCATCATAATTGTTGCAGAAGAAGCTTATTTGCACTTTAAAATTCAAATAGTATTATCATTTCTCTTCTGTTTGGTTTGTTTGCCACCAATAGCTGCATTGCTTATCTTTCCTATCAACATGCTTGTGATTTCCATGGCTTATGAGTCAGTAATGGAATTGGGAATTTGGTTGCCAGCACAATTTGAGATTATATTCCTAATGTTCTTGATTGATTTACAATATTCTTTTATTCGGGGTTTATTGGGATTTTCACACATGGCTTCTTCCAAGTTGGTTTGGAAGCTGTTCTTTAGTAAGTCTTAGTGGTCTTCAACTAGAAATTCCATTTGGAATAAATATATTCTCTTGAGTTTTGGTTACAGGTGAAGCTATGGGTGAAAAATCTCAGGAGACCAACGCAAAGCCCTCCATGCAATTACACATGAAGAAGCGGGCTAAGTTGAAGATTAAGAAAGGAAAAGGCAAAGGTGTGCTTTTGAACAGGCTTTTGCTTTTGTATTGTTTGAGGGATTTGTGCATGTCGCTGTTGTTTATAGGCTTAATGCTTATTTTATGTATGTGTGAAACCTAGCAGCTTGCCTATGAAAACTACAAAGTGGATGCACTTTAGAAAAATAGATAGTCACCACTCACCACATTCATTTAGTTCTGTGCAATTAAGTTATCTCATTTTAACTGCAGGAAAAGGAAATGCAAAAGGCAATTCATCAGGTCAGGGAGATGCAATGGTAGAATGATTGTGGGTGAGAGCCTTTGTCAGAAATTCACTTGAAAGAGTAGATGTATATGCAGAACTATGCCAGAACTGTTGGAGGGGAAAAACCTCTCGTAACTAGGAAGTGTACTCCTAGGATGCACATTTTTTTATGAAATTGAGTGTATATAAAACACTGAAATGGAATTTTGTGAGTGCTTTAATGCTTAAATTTTTTTACTAATGTTTCTAAATGCTCTATTTTTTTTTTTGAATGACCAATGCAGATGGCATCTGTTTGTTTTCATTCACTCAAATACCAACGTGTCAAGAATTCAAAAACACTGACACAGTTATTACATATTTCTAATATAATGGACTGTGGAAGCCTTAATTCTATAAGAGATGGCATCTGTTCTCATTCACTCAAAAACCACCAACTTTCAATGCAGCTGTAATGTCAAAAATTGAAAAATGTGACAGTTTTTTCCAAAAAGATATCTCTAATTTTATGGACTGTGGAAGCCTTAAAAAGTTAAATCTATAAAATATGGCATCTGTTTGTTCTCATTTACTCAAAATGTCACCAAATTTCAATGCAGCCATAATTCATCTGACAATAATCCTTGTCGTCATGTTTCTAGCATATGATTTTTTAATTCATTTTTTTCGATATGGGGAAATTGGAAACCAAAACTGTTCTCAAAGCATGAGGTGAAGGAGTCTGACTGGGGTAGCCACTATAATCCCATCTGTGTGGAAATGCCCCACTCCTCATGGAGTGGATAAATTGGGGACTCAAACCAATCACTACCCGGTATGGGGCGTCTTAACACGACTTCCCTGACCAGTTGGGCCAGCCCCTGAGGGCAATATAATTAGGTTATTAATAATCAATGCACACATGAATTTTGCAATGGTGATTTCTTTGAAGGATTCTTCCTACAAGCATCACCAATGGTGATTTATTTGAAGGATTCCTCCCAGTAGCATCGTCATTACAGAACATACAATTTCCATAAGGACTTGTACCAAAAAAAATTTGTATCTTAAAAAGCAGTAAAGCTTAAGTCAAACGATCCTTCAAAGGGAATTCTTCCTGGGGCTTAGATAGCCTCAATTGGCAGATTGTTCATTTAGGAAAATACCATATTTAGACCTGACTCTCCCGTCAATCACTCTCTACTTGCATCACTAACAGCTCACTTTTAATTAGGGATAACTTGCAAATAAAAAGCAGTTCAATCAATTTGAATGCTCTCACAAACTAGATAATTACATCTAGGTTTTATTGACTGCCAGACTTTTTTGGGACCATGGAAACTTTCAGCTTCATATTTATATATTAGTGGACCTTTAATAAGATGCAAGTCAAATTGTTTTCTCTAAAGTAAGCTTTAGCATTGGCATGGGTGAGGGGAATGTTCCCTTTTATGGACCCAATGACTAATTTGAGATCATCTTGAATAACCTGTTTTTGCTCAACTTTTCAAGGTTCTTGGCCTCTACTTCACTGCGAAATGGTTGTTGTATCATTCCATAAATAACAGTCTACCCTGTGGAAAATGGATTTTCATTTGATGCCCTTGTTAGATATTTTCAAATGAGGTCAACTTCTGGATTTGAAAAGCTTATGAATAGGAATGGCATCTAAGCTCACATCGAACCTCCTCAACCTTATTTATATTACCCTCAGAAGTACTGAGCACAATTTTAGTGAACCAACTTTTACTTTGTGATCCAGTATCATTTCAGAAGTTATTGTATTACTAGTAATCCGGGTAGATGTGGGCATACGTTTGGGGATAAATTATTATTTTGATTTTGAGTCCCATTGAAATTGATGAAAACAAGAGCAAGGTTTGTGGATTTTAAAATATTCATTCTCTGTATTGTTGTTTTGAATGGGTTAGAATGAGAGCAAGAGTGGATTTTGAAATATTCGTTAGTTACATTCTCTGTATTCAAAACACCTGATTTAATCCACAATTTCATCTTATATATTTGAATTCTCATCATGACATTAGTTTCATTAGCTTAAAGTAGTGGAGCTGTATTATTTTGTAGTAGATTGTAATATTAACTCCCAGTCTGATGTTTTTTGGGATGCCCATTGTATGTGACCTTGAAACTTAACAAGAGTACAAAAGCTTCAATATGGATTGGACATGAACTGGATATTTGAATGGCTATGTGGAATCGATCTGTATTTAATGTGTGATAGTATATATACAAAGGTTATTACTGCTAGCTTCTCAATGATTTTAAATGCCAAGCTACGTCAAATAGGATATCACTTTTTACCTATGTTACCGGATACGCCCCCCGGCCTTGGGAGCGTGGGGGATAAGTCCTAGGATAAGGGAGTGCGGGTGGAGTGTGGGGATACGTCCAGGGAGCGTCCTTGGCTTGCAGATACATCTAGATACGTCTGGGTGACATACTCGGGCACATTTGAGCCCAGGGACGCTCCTTGGGTGTATCCCCACACTCCCAAACGTCAAAAATGTTTTTTTTTTGATGTTTTTTTCAATTTCGCCCAATGAAAAAGTCAAACATGGACTTCAAAATACAATTAAAAACAAATTAAATTGGATTCCCAACCCTAAAAGCAGCATTCACACTCATTTTATCAAAAGTTGCTTGAAATTTTTTTCGGGGGCTCCACCCTCGAACCCCTAGGTAGGGGGGGCTTAAACCGCCCTCTGCGCCCCTCGCAACCCCCCTCATGCCGGATGGCTTGTCGTAATGCAAATGATATTGCCAAGGAGATTACAAGATGTCACACCATTACAATTGTTGGAACTCTGGATATTCACTTCACTTCCTAACACATTGCACTCTTGTTCACTCTTGGACTTCAAAATACAGCTATGGATGTCATATTGAAGTTTTTATTTAACTTATTTTGTTTCCTCTATGCATATTATGTGGTTAATTTTGCTTATATGGCTATATTTTTATATTTTTTATTTTTTATATATATTTTTGTATGGCCGTATCCAAATGTATCCAAACCACCCTAAAAAATCCCTGTATCCCTGTATCCGATTCTTGTACCTGTATCTGTAGCTTTTTACCATTATCAAACAGTTAAAGAAGCTTCATAGTGATTTTATAGACCAAGTTATGTTATGTTGATATCACATTTTACCATTATCAAACATTTAAATTTATATGTTTGTGTCTGTTTGAGCAAAACAAATCTGTCAGCTTCTTAGCATTGTTATAAACCAAGCTGGGTTAGCATCTGTTTGAGCAATAAAACTCTGTCTGCTTCTTAGCGATGTTATAAACCAAGCTAGGTGAGCATCTGTTTGAGCAATCGAAATCTGCCAGCTTTTTAGTGATGTAGTAAACCAAGCTAGGTTAGCATCTGTTTGAGCAATAGAAATCTGCCAGCTTTTTAGTGATGTAATAAACCAAGCTATGTCAGGTTGATAACACATTTTACCACCATTAGCACACAGCTAATAAATGTTGTTCTGTTTGAGCAATACGGATCCTCAACATTTATAGATTGTATTCCGGTATATGTTTATTTAGTTATAATTTTACAAGTCTTTTTCAACAGAACTGTGTCGAGGATGTGGTGCCATCAGCATCATATTCATAAGCACCATTTAAGACTACTGTTAATTTTCTCTGCTAAGTTGGGAAATATGTTTTGGATTTTCTGCCATCGGTATAATCATTAAAAAGCTGTGAAGTATCTCTGCTAAGTTGGCAGTATAAGTGCCCATAAAAACAGTAAGTATAACCTAAGCAAATATTTGACCAGTTATTCTGAAGTTTTTGTTTATGTCTGTACTGTTTGTTTAATCTGCTATTGTGGCACACAAAATTATATTGATGCCATTGGTAGATGCTAAAATTGTTATGTTGCCCTTAGGTTATTCTTATTTTCTCAACTAGAGTTGCACATGATTTGGCTGAAGTTGTATAGTGTTGCCTTCAATAAATTGTCCTATCTTATTGGCTATGTTATAAATTCTGGCAGTCGGTACTGTGTTTGTGTTTTGACAGTGATGCAAGATTTGACCAATCATACAGCACCGCGGTAATTGTCCAACTGATTTGGTTCATTGTTTGCTGCCAGAGTTTGTAATTACCGAGTATAATTATTTTATTGAGCAAATCAATGTGTGATGGATTATGAATTATGCGTGTTTAACCGAGTGGAATAAAATCCCTTTAAAATGGTGTGGGGCTGCAGTAAGCAACTTTTAAGCTCTGGACATCATATAGATGACAACTGTAAGCTAGAGAGGACAACAGTGTATGATGGTGTAGCGGTTGGCGTCGGGAATGTTCATCCATTCCCATTACAAATAAAAGATTCCAGCCGTATTGATGGATGATCTCAATACAATGTAACTTACATACACTATATTTGGAGGGAAGATGCATTTCAATATTTTGCTTATCCATGGCCCATGGATGACCTCTTTCCATTGTGTAATTTATGCTCTAGTGATTTGTTATATTTGAAATTAATAGACCACTAATAGATTTGGAGTTCACATGCATTTTCATGGTCCATTTTGGATTCAACCCCCTTTTGTTATGTTTTTATACACACTTCACAAATCTTAGGGATCTTGGACGATTATTTTATGTTAGTGTAACTCATGTTCTTAACCTTAACGTTATGTTAGTGTAACTCATGTTCTTAACCTTAACCTATGTTGGCCATTCCTGACGTTTGTTCTTTTCAAAACAAAAATTAAAGGTACATCGTGTTTTGCATTCTGAAGTGGGTTTTCTTGGTTTGTCACGTCTCTTGCCATGAGCTAGCATTTTGCCACCTTGGTTATTCAAACTGTTGTTGTTTATTTAGTATTGCAAGATTATTATTGCATTAATTAGCAATTGTTTGCCTCCAACTTGGTTATCTGCCCTTTGGGCAGTCTATCTTATTATTGAGTTCCCCACTAGGTCTATCTTATTATTGAGTTCCCCACTAGAGCATGCATCATTTAATGTTTGTGCAAATTGGAGTTGGAGACCATGGCATCAAAGAAAGCTCGAAAGTTTGTTTCAAAAGTCTTTCACGAGGTAATGTATATCCCCTATTCAAAAAATTATTCTTCATATATTTTTTTTCAAATTCCTAATTTTGAAAATGCATGCTAGTGGCTTGAAACACATACTCTCATTGGATATTTTGTGGGCTAAATGCCCTTTAAAAAGAATGCTCAAAAGTTGGGTTCAAACAACTTGGCAACCCCATGGTGTTAAGCTAAGTGGGGTTTAGAATTTGACCAAGGGCTCTTTTTTCTTTAGATTTTTTGTCCTTGGGCACTATGTTGTTATTCTCAAACATGGACTATTGTATGCCAAAATTACCCTTCTAGTGTTTTTCCCTTTGGTTTAGAGGATTTTGTGGTCTTTGATAAATTCAAGCTTAGGGCCCTAGTGTGGATGGAATTCCTTGGCCTCTTGATCATTGGGTGACATTTTATAGAGCAACTTGCTAACTCTGTGGGTTGTTTTGTGTGCTTTGAGGCAAACAAGGTTTATTTTCCTATATCCCAAAAAAGAGAATGCATTGAGGTTGACTTTGTGGAGGGCCTTAAGAAAATCATTGGCATATAGATTGTTGGCCAACTGTTCACTCAATGAGTCTTGTATATCAATCTACCTAATACCAATCCGCTAAGCCTAAGATAAGAGATTGTCCTCTCATGGCTTCGAATTCTTGGGCCAAACCCTCAACTAAGCAAGGTAACATTCAGTAAGGGACTAATCATGGTTGGCAACTCATGGGTCAACAAAATAACGAGAACAATAGGAACAAATAAAGCTCCTAATGCCAATAATAACACAAATCCTATGTTGGAAGTGGTTGTCACCATTGCCAAATTGCCCCTTGTTGCATAGGCTCCTCAAGTTAACCCTAGGCCTATAGTGTGTCAAGCATTGTGCAAGTAGGGGATACTTTTTCCATTTTAGAAAAGTCTTTGACCCTTGAATTCTTTGCAATGGAGAGTATTCCCTCTTTTGTGGCCGTATAGCTAAGGGATATTGATCTCTCCACGTTGACAACTTGAGGGCATTTTTGCCAAAAGTCAACAACAAAAGTTTTTAAGCAATTGTTTTTTAGCGCTTACATGCCATGATGGCGAGAATATGAACTTAGATAGATAGTCATGAATTATGGAAACTGCATGGTTTAATTGACCCAATATGCAAGTATATGGTTAGATCCATTTCTCAAAGGTTTTTTAAAATGCACGTGTCATACTTACAAGAAGTTAAGATTCACAATTTCACCTATATATGATGGTGAAAACAAATTGAATTGATCTTTGTGTCATGTCCTACCATGAAATAGGTTGTGGTGGAGTTGTCACTTTGACAACCTTGCCTTTTGTCTTGTTTGTATTGGACTGGGGAGTAGCCCTGTCTAACCATGCCATTTGGATGGTCTTTATTTTGATGGGCAGTACTTTGGCTTGGTTAGCCTCTATGCTTCCAATGATGTCATGGAAAGAACGACACCTTGGTGGTGGTTAGCGAAGGAACTTCTTGCTACAAACTGGTTTATATGTGGAAATTTTAACATGTTTAAATTGTTTGGAGACAAAGAAGGGATTCTCCCCATGTGGTGGTGTGTGTTCATGAGCGAGAAGTGTGGTTTTATATGCATAACAAAATTGGGTTGTATGACCTCAACCATCATTGCAGAGACCCACCCTCCACTACTTGGTTCACTTGGTTGAATTTTTGCCAAGGTGTTGATAGAGTGCTCAAGAGTTTGGATAGATGTATGCTCACAGAACAAGACATCTGCATTTGCTTAGAGCTTTGATAGACCAATTAGCATTCTCGATGATGTCCTTTTAGACCACCAAACCTTAAAATTTGCACTGAGTGGTCGACCCCCCTTGTTAGATGTTTCAACAACTAGTTATGTCTTAATACCTAACATTTAAAGCACGAGTGTACCATATGCACAGTAGTTGAGTTTGGAATCTTGTCCCACACCCTACTGCAAATAAACACTGGATTGAGTGGTGGGACATTGCCATATTGTGTTTACTACCACTTTTTAAAGGGTTTTTGGTAAGTAGTTGGTTTTATTTAGAAAATGAGCCAATGATGCTAGCATCAAAGAATTCAACAGGGTGTCCCAAGAGTTAGAGGTTTCACCTCTCGATGAATCCATGCAAATTGAGACTACGACATTGTTTCAAAAGAATTAAGTGGTAGAGATTCACCAAGCTCGCAATACTAAAATTTGGGATAGAATCCATTGGCTCAAGATTGGAGATATGGTTTATAAGGAAAAATTTCAAACACAGAGCTAGACATTCTATTGTTCAAATCAAGGCGCTCAAGTAGGTTGGAGATTGTCTTACTAGTCTACCAGGTATCCTTCAAGCCTTTATTTAGCATGACAAGCAAGTCTTTCAAGCCACAATAAAATAAGATCCTCAAATCATTAAATAAAGCCACAAACTTCAACAAAAGGGAAAGAGGCTCATAAAAATAGTAATAAGAATTCCCTTGACAACGTTGTGATTCTCCAATGTCATCGTCATAGGCTATTATATGAATTCATTGCGTCCCCACTTCCTTATCTCATAACCAAAGTCTCCTCATTCCACTTCTGGCATTCCATCCAACTGAACAAACCCTTTTTGGGTGATCTAGTTGTTTGAACCAACTAGATAATCCCTTATTCCACAGGGTTACTTTTTATTTATAATTTATATTTTGTCTCAATAGTGTTCTGGGAGCCATTAATTATTGGAACCACTTCTTGTAATTTAGTCAAGTCATATTCAATTTAGGAACGGTGATGATTAATTTTTGTTTCTTTCTCGTGTTCTATTTACCTCCTACATATTTATTATGTTTATTTAGGAATGGTGATGATTAATTTTTGTTTCTTTCTCGTGTTCTATTTACCTCCAACATATTTATTATGTTTTCTTGTCTTAGTCTGTTTTCTTTTTGCTACACACAACCTACTTGCATATTGAAGACTTACCAACCACTGTGATATTCTTTAACTTGGATTGCAACCTATATATTCACTAGTCACTACCATATTTAATGCCATATGAGTATTATCTGCCATGGCTGCCATTTGGCTAATGGCTTGATCGCTTTTGTGTCACGTGGTTGCCTTTTATTAGTTGGTCGTTGAGTATTTTTCCATCGTGGCTTCCACTACATGGCTTATGGTTCACTCAATGATGATTCCAAATTATTATCTAGATGACAATCACCATTTCAATTTGTCGATTAGCAATATTAGAATTTCTTGCTTGTTCTTACATTGAAATGATTGAATTATTTATATAAACAATAGACTAACTATAGATCCTATTATTTAGGTAGTCTAATAAATTATATTCTAGTCTAGTTTTTAGTGTCCCAATTAATTGAACCTAGAAGTTAATGTCAATGTTTTAATAACACCACTTAACAAATATATTTAATTTAAACTATGATTTAATTAACTAATCTAACATTGTCCTTATGTGTCCTTTTTCACTTTGTCACGTTTATATCTTAGTGGCCACGAAGCACCTTTATATTACCTTGTAATCATGTGAAGAATAAGTCCACACTAAAACATATTGTGTCCATTTGTATTTGGGCCACCCAATTGTAAGATTCCAAGTATCTATGATGTCAATGTGCCACATAACACAAATGTAACCAAGGCGATTATCACCACCACTCCCACTACTAGGGTCCATTCTCTATGGTTGTTCTCTGTTGGAGTTTCTGTTCTCTCCATGTTGAGTCACGTACCACCCTAATGAACAATATGAAAACCTTTACCAACTCATCTCATCATTGGTATATAATAATATTGCAATACATATGAAAACTCACGTTTCTTTCACGTAAACCAAACTTATCTCAGAGTAGTTATATGGTATAAAGAGATAAAACCAAAGCATGATAATCAAATGCTCATTAACTATAATCAAAGTCTATTTCTCTATGATCCAATATGATATAATCAACGGGTACATGAAATTAAGGACGATCCCAATTATATAAATTAGCTTAATCAATGGGTCTAACCCCAATTACACTTTACTATGGGCCTAAGAAAATGTGAGGCTAGGTGGGGTGTAACATACTTCCCCCCTCCAGGGAACTTCATCTTTCAATTTTTATCATAACAAGAATGTGTATTAGGTGCATTCATATACAATCCAATATTATTCCATCAAATATATAACATCAATCATACACATGATGATAGTAATGGAAGCCATAGGCATGTTAGCAATTTCACACATTCACAATTTGCACACAAATCTTGGGAAAGCTTCCACAATAAAACATAACTAGTTCACAAGTAATTCATGTAATAATAGCAAGGATTATTGGAAAAGTCAAGTGATGCATCAATCAATAACTTATAGTACGAACATCCTTAACACATGGGGAATCAAAATAGCATTAGGGAAAACATCCATCTAATCATATGAAAAATAAATTAAATCATCATAAAGCAATTGTCAAATTCTCCAGTAAGGAAATATTTAAGAGCAAATATCCCAATGGGGAAAATTGCAAAAATCAATTTATGACAATGGTGTTTCTTGGTATACTAGAGTGGTTGGATCAACCAATCACACTTGAAAATTTATCAATAGCTATACCTTAGTATGTATGATTCCTTAAGCATAAAGAACACTATTTAATGGGTTATTCACCATATTATTCAGCACGCCCAATCAATTGTCATCCCAATGGATCATCAAAAACATAATACACAACATATAAACAACAACATACATCATAGGGAAAACCATGTTCATTCACAACGCAATGAAAACACATTCATAGCAACAATAAAGAAATTTTAAATAATTAATCCCAAACTCCTTAGGGCAATGAAATCACTCAAACAATTTCAATCTACATAAACAATATATATTTGTGTTCATACCAAGGTGTCACACTATATTAATGTTTTTCCATATAAGGAGTTGTAATTTTAATTCAAACACAAATTTACTCATGCCTAAATGGTTCTGGTTGAAGTTGTTTCAGTGCAAAACAAGAAAACCCATGTTCATTCGACCAGTTTAATTTTTCTAGAATGCTATTACAAAATGAGTTTTGTTTCAAACACACTTCATCGTAGTAGAGGTGATCAACTAATCATCACAGAGAGACTATCCTCACAAAAAACTTATAATCAAATGCTCCATCAAGACTTCTATAATTGGTGTCCACACTAAAGGGTTAATCTATGTGGGAACTTAGCCACACATAGCACTGTAATTTATTAATAGTTATGCCATATAAGAGTAGCTATGCAATTCCAAGCTTTTATTTCAACTTGAGGTTTCAATGGGCCACTCAATTTGATCAAAGAAACATTTTACCTCATCAATGGTTCTTTTTGTCATCATAAGAAGATATAGTTTTATTACAAATTGGTGGGGAGGGAGGTGCAAATGTGTTATTCATAAGAATGACTTTTAATTTAATATCTCAAAGTTACTCAATTACGAAAAAAGGTAATTAAATTATCACGAGCATTCACATTTTCCACATTTTGTTTTTATTGTGCTAAGCACTTCAACTCACCAAGCCATCAAGCATTGGGTTTCACCAAACCGACATCAAATGAATGCCATCACTCATAACACATAGCTCAGGGAATTATCATATTTCTCACAAAATCACTTGCTCCATAATGGAGTTTCATATGAAAATGGTTCTCAATTTCAAACAAAGATTTTCATTGCTTCGATTTAACTTTACACACATTCATCTCCTCAGAGATTGCAACTACAACAACTATTCTATCAACCAACATAGTAAGGCATAGGCTAATTATGAGATTCTTATTATAGCATTTTATATTGGGAGTGTGAATACTGGAATGAAATATACATGAATGTCACTAAATTTTAACTCCACAAAGTAAAGTGATGGCAAGGTAATTAAATTTACCGTACTTTCACATTTTTATTCAAAAATGATTTTATCAAGCGTAAAGCACCTTGATTTACCTATGCTATTGTGCATTGAGCTGGGTAAATCTTGCTTTATTTAGATGTTATCATAAACACATAACACATTCAAGGAGGAAATTATCTGCATTCCCTCACAATCATATTGCTTTCATAGGTAAATCACTCACAATAGTGGTTTAGGTGAAACCTCCCAAGATTCTCCCATGCATCTCTCTTCCCAAGAGATTGTGGTTTCAACCCTCAATTTGTTGTCACCAATAAACAAACAGGGGTAAGCCACACATCTTACCATTGCCAACTCAGTGTTTAAATCACTTTTTATTTTTATCTTTGGGCCACATGCACTTGGAGATGGCTACAAAAGGGATCCCACATAATTCCCTCATATAATTTTCCCATCTTCCAATACATACGACTCCATATAACATCGACTTTACTCTCATGGTAGCTTTAGATTTTTATAAAGTTTTAGGTTGATGTGTTGCGATCTATTTTATAATATAATTACATTGATGTTCAATCACCTTCACACCTAATGATAAAATCTCCACAATAAAAACAATGCAATTACCTATAGTCATGGATTCTTTTGAAACATAGTTCTCACTTCCTACTCTGCCTATACACATAGCTAACATCATCATAGTTAAGATGACCATTCCAACTCTAAAAAAAGTTTAAATATAAGTATCCATCATATGACCGACCCTTTCTAAACATAGTAAAGTTTGCCTAGTCCTTAGAACTAAAACAACTAGTGCAATCTGTTTTATCATAAATTGAGAAACATAGATACTTATCTTAATTATGATGAATTGCTACATAAAATCAGATTGCTACAAATATTCAATAAATGACAAATTGATTTGAAACTTGCTAAATTTAAAAATATGCTAAAGTACCAAATGAATACAACTTAGCTAGAAATTGCATGTGCAAGATTGTGAATGCAACTATGAAACTGACTATGTGACTATATGATGACAATGTGAGTCAGGGATAGGGATTTGCTTGAATCTGGGATAAGACCACTAGAATCGGACATGGGTGGTCTATGCTTGTGTCCTTGGGGCATGCCAATATTCATTAGGATTTTTGTAATTTGTGAAATTTTGGCCCTGTGTGCCTTTGCTTGTAAATTTTGTGTGATTTGATCTGTGTAATTCACTGTGGAAGCCACTATATATTTTATTCTTCACTTGAGATCCTAGTTCAATAGGTCATGAGGGAAAACAAAATAAATGGGAGAAATCGGTTATTGTTGAAGTTGTGCTTGATCTTAACACTCTCTGTGTTAAGCACTACCTACATACCAATACTCTGAAGAGGGATCACACTCCATGTAGCTCTTCCATGCTATGGTGTTGTGTGTAAAAGACTGGTGTAATGATAAATGCTAGTGCAATCCCAATGTGATTAAGTGCTTCAACAATGATATATGACCTTGGAGGTGTACTCAGATTTAGCTCAGGGCTACTAAGGCTGTGTGGACTTTGAATTGAGAAAAATAAGTATTTTTCTCTCAAATTGTAGTTAGATATTTTGGTGTTTTTCAATCATGTGAGCCTCTTATGGATAATGGTTAGAAAATGTGGCTTTATATTGAACAATTTAGAATTATTTCGGATGAGACTTGTGAAACATGTGGGATGACTCATTTAGTGAATTATAATTCAAGCAAATAGTTGTTATTTGGTAGGAGAATGCAGCCGACAAATTTTGACACTAGTGTGAGTGGGATAATTTGGAAGAAGTGGCCTTGTATGAGGAACAAAGATAGATAAACTAGAAGTGTGGATCTATCTGATAATGAATTTAGGTGCTTAAGATAGTGAATAGGGATATTTAGAATCAAATTTACTTAAGAGATAAGGGTCATCCACATAGAAGTGAAGGAATGATGGTAAAAAAGATTGTGGAAATATGCATGAGCTAAGTGTGTATAAGGAGTGGTCTCAAGTGAATTTTTAGTGATAAATGTTAATTATGTGTCTACATTTGCTCCCATTTTATTCTAGTAATACAACAAAGTAAACGTATTAGAGTAAAAGAAAAAATATCCCTGAACTTACCTATGAAGAATAATCTTGAATGTAGACCATAACACTGAATTGTGATTCATGCAAACTTATAGTGAAACATGTATAAATCAATCCTTACCTATGAATAACGGTCTTGAATATAGGCCACAACACTGAATTGTGCTTCATGCAAATTTGTAGTGAAACATATATAAATCAATCCTTAACTAAGATGGAAATATGAAAGTAAAGACAAGAAACTTATAGATCAAATATCAATGAATGATTACACATGTTCAAGTATGCAAATCGTTGTGTTTTCTGATGCAAATCATGTGATTATAGAGGGTAGGACCCTTGGATATTTTCTTCGTTGAAACATTTAGATTGGATTGTGCATGCCTCAATCCTCATTAAATGAAGAGTGTGCTTAAGAACAAAATATGTGCTTGAATTTATTATTACATACCCAAAGTAGTGAAGTGGCTTGGAATCTTTATATAAATTATAATAGATCATTCAAAGGTAAAACTAGTGCAAAAAGGTGAATCAACCGCTACAAACGAAACAAAATTCATTTTTAGTGCTAAAATATGTAAGGAGGTGATCATGTGCCATGCAAATTCCCCTAATTTTATATTTAGGAGTATATGAACTTTAAAACTGAGTAATATCATGTGATTTTTTGAGCAAAAACATCTATGCAAACTTTGGAACACATGCCACACATGATGCCCCCAAATTGAGCAAATTCTAAGATAAATCTAGTAAAAATATGAAATAATTATGTATATATGTTGAAAACTATCATGTAACTGAATGTGATCCTAATTTTTTTTAGAAATCATCATTTTCTCCCTATTGAGACAACAACACATTATTTTAGACATGACCGACCTGTGCCCTTGTCTAGATGGAGTGCAATTGTCTAAAACTACTTTTTAGGTAATTTATGAGTATGAACTATGATCAATTGATTAAAATATGTGTTTTCTATATTTGTGCAGTGTGTTGTTGTAGTTTAGTCTTTAAGATAAGCCATTGTGTATGCCACCTCTTTTGAGATGAGTTGTGAAGCTTGCACAATAACTTAGCTCAAAATAAAAATTATGAGATGATCTAATAGAAAATATTTAAATCTCAAGTGGTAATGATAACATTGAATATCATGACATCAATGTAAGTAACTAAGAAATATAGTAACATAAGATGCATGTAGAACCAAAATACATTATGTCTTATCTAGATAGATGTTAACAATGAGAAACACAATGAACAATGATCATATATTGAGTATTTTAAACTGATATCGAGCAAGTCAAGGAGGATCCCTATATCCATCATGGCATCCAAAATATAGGAAGATGTATGATGTCTATCATGGCATCAAAATTTGAGAAAACTTAGCAAACAAGTGTCATGGCCATAATGCATACAAAAAGATCATACACAAAATCACACAAAGAATGTAAGAAGGATGAGGGGCCACATATAAGGGACATGTTCAAATGTAACTCACACATATTAAAACATATAGTGAAGGCTTAGAGCCACAATCAAAGACATGTTTAAATGTCCACAATCCAAACAAGTTGAATACACACACAAGACATGAAGTAAAAAAACAAACATGAAAATGATCAAAGTTTATCTACATAGGGAATTTGTAACTATTAGAGTCATCCAATATCTCTAACAAGTCATTAATGCACAAAACCCTAGGTAGAATGTGAGAGCCAAAAGTTGCATAAAAAATCAGAATGCATAAAATGAGTTAAGTTAATGTCCAACACTCCATGAATAGCTCACTCATGCAATATGTATAAATATGGAGATGAATGTTTAACCTCCACAAAAGGTGGTCAAAGGGCCAAGAATAGAATTATAACTCCCATACTCAGAATAACTGATCAAAGGAGTTACTCCTATAATAGCGATTAAATTGTAACTCCTAAGTACACCTAAGCAAGCTAACCCATAAGAGTAAAATAACTCCAAGTGAGGAAAATAAACCCACAATAAACAAATATAGGAAAATAAAATCCTACACTAACATTAATAGTAGTATATTCAACAACTTAGGTATCCAATGATATAGTAATGTAAAAGTAAGTGTGAAAATGATTGTGCAATGTAAAATATTGAAGTATAGGGACAGTCACAAAATGATTAAAAAAATGTATAAAATGATGCCCCTAGTGAACTTGTGATATAGACAAGTTGTAGATAACATGCGACTGGTTTGAATCTATAAAATTAGAGCTTGTGTTCACTAGGACAAGTCTGATGAAATCAGACAAGAGCACATTGTGTTACTGTTTGGATTATTAGAGTGGTTTTGTTTATGTAAAATTTATAGGTTTGAGACAATATCTCCACCTAAAACTGAATCTAAAAATGAAAACCTTTATGTTTTACAAGTCACTCAAGTACACTTGTGAATAATTTTTGATATAAAATTAGATATAGAGAAGTACTGTATATACTGAGCACAAATCAATTGATGTAAATGAACTGAACTAAACAAAACATGCATAGGTCTTGGTTTTTAGATTTTTTTGAAATATGTTTTTTTTTGTATTTTTTAAATATATAAAAACTGAAAATATACATACTAACCAATAACCCCTGTAATATCCTCACAATCAATAGGTAATGTATATAACATAGGAAGGATGACCTCTCACATATGCAAAGTATCATGCCACTGTGAATGAACTGATCTCAACTCAAATTTTGAAAACTATTCTGATTATGTACCATAAGTGCCATTGTCATGACGATGATCTATAACATGCTCGGTATGTTGATTTGTAATGTGAAATGTAGGACTCTTTGGAACCCATCATGGAGTTTAAGAAGAAATATGTGTTGGTGTTCTTTGTGGAACAATTTTAGTGCCTTGCAATATCAATCTAGGATGAGCTAGAGTAAAGAATGAATCTCCATCTATGACAAATATCTGATTAAGTGGCCTTCCTAGGATAGGTTTCCTTGTAGAATGGACTACTTGCTTCTAAATATTCTAAGTAAGTTGAACCTTTTTAGGTTGTTCAAATAAAATCTGTTGTGTAGGAATAATAGCCTTCTATTGGAGGGGGTATTCATATGGAATACCATGAACCATGATAACCTCATTAGCAAAAAAATATTTCAAGCTTTTGTGCAATGTAGAAGGAACTTAACAAAGCTACTAAATCCAAGGATGCCCTAATAAAATATTGAAGACCCTTACACTGAGTACTACTTTGAACTTGGTGGCCACATGTGCTGGACCAACTGGTAGTGGTAATGTGATCTCACCAATAGAACTCTAAATGTGACAATTAAAACCCTTAATGAATTGCTAGTAAGAGATATATCTATATCTGTGTATCCAAGGTAAGAGAAAGGCGTGATAGTTCACATATTCACGCTTGATCATTATCAACCACGACACTTTGTATGGGTTGATGATCAATGTAAGATTGAATGAAGTAAGAGTGAAAATTGAAATCATTGTCAACTATCTCATGCTCTATGAATGTGATAATATGTCTAGATCAAACTGAAACATGATATGTATCAATTATTTCATTCAAAGGATGATGTGATTAAGTATGAGGATGATAAGAAGCTGGCGGATGATGTGCATTATAGGTGTAATGCACTTCCAATTTATTTGTTGTTTCTTAATCTGTATGCTTAGGGAAAGGAACACTAAATATATTCATTATTCAACTCTCACGTGGTAGTGATTGAATACTTTCATTAGGTACACTCACATCAATGCTGTTCTCATCTATCAAGTTCTAAATTTTATGTCACAAATTGATACATTTATTGGTAGTATGCTCCAAGGTTCTATGATAGTCAAAAAAATTATTCTGATCATATCCTTTTGGAATAGGTTTAGTGATATCAACTTAGTTAATGTGAGAGAGTGATACGATGCTACATTCCAATAAATTTTATAATACTTTGTAGGGAACTTCTGGTAATTTGGTAAACTATCTCCTTGGAAGAGTTGATAATACAATACACTGAGTAGGTTGTGAAACTACATTGACTGTTCCTTTTGACCAATCTTATTCTCAATTGGTTTCGCCTTGTATGGTGGCTCAATTGGATTCTTTTCATAAGAAGTAGAAACTGGATTCATTGCATATTTAAGCTTGTCCATTGCCAATAACTTGACCTCTTTTTTCTCAAATGTATGACACAAATCTATGAATGATATAAAATTATTTAAAATAATAGATTCATGTAGATGTGGAATCAAAATTTGTTTGAAAATGTCTTTCAATTCCTTATCTACCATAGACTTCATCATCTTAGATAACATGATCTTATACTTTAATACATATTATGCAATAGGATCATTGGATTCTTGTTTCAGTTGAACAATCTGGGCATATGAGATATTTTCACTTATGTTGATTGAGAAATGTGCAAGGAACATAATGAATTTGGTTTATATTTAAACAAACAAATACTCAGAAGAAATAATGCACACAGACACTAACAATATATTTCACGCAATATATTTTATTTTATTCGAGATATCAAAGACATCAAGAGAGGTTACATAATATAAGTGAATGAATTCTTTGATAGAGGGAGCCAACACCAATCCCAATCTCACATATCTCTCAACTATCCTAAGATATCTCTCTTATCCCTTTATTCTCTCACACACACCTATCTCTCTATGTGATTTGTTATCACAAATCACTCACACACATAGTTATATTATTCTACCTATATTATTATTATTATTATTATTATTATTATTATTATTATTATTATTATTATTATTATTATTATTAAATGAGTTGAAAACTCATATTATTAATAGTATTATAAACAAATATAATGTGAGCATTAATGTTAGACTATTCCTAACATTCCTCCCCTTAGTGTGAAACGTGAGGAAAACATTATCCTATAATGCAACTGCTAACAAACTCAAATGATGGTTTTTCACTCGACTAACCACCAACTTACAAAAAATTAGGATGGTTTTATACTCAGCTTACTACTAACCTACAAACAACCAGGATGGTTTTACACTTGGATTACCACCAACCTACAAACAAACAAGATGGTTTTATATGTGGTTAACCAATAACCATATACATCATGATGTTACATTACTCTAAATTAGTGCTCATCACTATCTTACATCAATAAAAAATACAAATAAAGAAGCTCACTTATTACAATACTTGAACATGTATGATCCATCTATTTTTATTCATAGAAAGTAAAAACACAATTGAAAAACAAGCCATAACTCCATTATGTGGCTCTGTCACTTGTGGATGATGAAAGAGCGCTGGATATTCTCCAACCTCCTATGTCATCCATCCTCTGGTATCTTTCTGCGTACTCAAAACATGTGTTGATGAAGCTTAGATTTATGAAGTTTTCAAAAAGAACCCCCTCTCCCCTCTATAATTTGGATGTCACATAAAAATGATAATGCATCCGTAAGGTAATATGTTTTACAATTTTTGATAGTGACAACTCAACTATTGACTCAAAAAGACTTTGACTCTTTGACAAAAATGACACATTTTAAAAACATGAATCTAATTCTAATATTTAACTTTTGACTCTTTTGACGACACATGACTAATGACTTTATTGACATACACATATATTGACATTTTAAAAATCTTTGTAGACATACTTGATAAAAAGACTTGACGAGAATATTATTAACAATACTAAACCATATAAATTTGAACTAATAACAAAATCTAATATTGGATTCAAAAATGATATAAAACAAACTAATATAATTAAACTTACCAAAAAAAACTTAAAAATTTATAAAAATGACATAACTTGTATTGATCAATCTAAATACATATGAATCGATTATTATAATAACACAAGACTATAATATTGATTTTATCTTAATAACTAAATCCTACCAAATGACACCACTCAAAACTTATTGACCAAACTGATTGAAACTTTGACTTATGAGAGATATGACATATTCTCATTAAAATAGAAATAGACCAAAAATAAAGCTATTAAATAACATGAATAAACTAAACCAAACCTAAATGTTTTTTGAAAAATATAAACAACTTCAAAAAGATGCGGCAAATCGGAACCAAAACATGCCTATGGATCTACCAAGATGGATCAATATCAACCTTTCCTTGGAACACTTGGTTTCCATGTGTGAAGAATCGACCATAGAAACAAATAGCTTGCCAATTACAATATCTGACTGCTTAGATGAATTGAGTTGATGACTGTTGGGCAAAAAAATAGAAAGCAAATGGCGATGCTAAGTAGATAAAATGATGATGATGATTTCCAACACATTAAAAGATGGGGTAGATCTGCATACAAAGTGTTTGCCTGTATCACTTATTCACCCATACAACACAAAACAAGGCAGACATAATGCTTTTGAAACTATATTCTAATGCCAAAACTTTCTCATCCACTGTCATGTCCTATAAGACTGAGGATAAAATATCGATCAAAATGACATGAAAGAGATAAATTCTCTCAAGAATAAAAAACAAATGACGCTGAACACTTCTCTTCCTTCTATCATAGACCTTAAACTAAAAAAATATTTCTCAATATGGGTTTGCCATTATTTGGGGCAACAAAATAGCGCTGCCCCTCCATAGACTAACAGACCATTCTCACAAAAATTCCTGCTTTGATACTATATTTCATGCACTATATTTTATTTCATTCGAGATATCAAATACATCAAGATAAGTTACATAATATAGGTGAATGAACTCTTTGATATAAGGAGCTAACACCAATCCCAATCTCATATATCTCTCAACTATCCTAAGATATCTCTCTTATCCCTTTATTCTCTCACACACACCTATTTCTCTACGTGATTTGTTCTCACAAATCACCTACACACAAAATTATATTATTCTCTACCTATATTATTATTAAATGAGTTGACAACTCATATTAATAATATTATAAACATATATAATATGAGCAATAACGTTATGCTTTTCCTAACAAAACAAATATTCCAAAGAATTGAAGGCACGAACTGACTAATGTAGTAGATCATAAAACCATATTAATGCATATTATTTTAAGCTTATGAGAATAACTTGATCAACAACTTATCGTTGGATGCATAATTTTAACATGTTGCATGATGATATGCTTTCAAATGTTCTTCGGGATCACCTTTTCTATCATATAATGTACGCTTAGATACGTCAAAAACTAATTGGTAAAGGATATACAGAAATACAGAGCCAATCCAAACTGTGTAATAAAGTCTATGAATTGAGTGCATGATTATATTAAATGGTTTTAGATCTCCGCCTTGTGTCTTCAAAGCTTGCCCACATATTTAGGACTTCAAGGCGGTTTTGTTAAGTTCCAAACTATTCGAAATATTCATTTAACGGTTTTCATATTATTAATTCAAGTTGATACGGCCTATTGGCCTATTGGGTACGAGTTTATCATGCAAACCAATTTTATTGGTAGCAAACGTTCATGCAAACTACTTGCAAGTATTGGTTCCAACAGTTCATAACAAGTTTATTTTTGTATATAATGCGGCTTTCTCAAGTCTGTTTTGCACCTGCAGATTTTTATAATGCATTTTTTAACTTAAAATGACCTCAAAAAACCTGCAATGAAGATAGACAGACTCCAAAGATTTCTTCAAAGTGAGTTAATGCAGGTTATCGAAGCTCTTTTTGCAAGATCGGGCATTAATAAAATATTTTACAGTGCAAAACCTCACTCCGCAGTCCGCAGGCCACCAGGCTCAATTACATTTCATTGCAGTTTATCAGCGACTTTGTAAAGTCTATTCTTCAAATTTGGTTTCAAGAAAAAGTTTTACAATGAAAAATGAATATCAAAAACCTGCAAGCTTCATTCAGCATGGTTTAATGATTCGTTTTGCAAGTTAAACTGCCAAAGAATTTGTTTTGAAGACTCTCCATTGCAAAGTGATTCTCAAGCATTCATTTGATACTGCAAAATGGATTGTTTAAGTTCAAATAGACCGGCAATAAAAGTCTCCAAGGGCCAAGTTCATCCAAAGGTCATGTCATAATACAAAGAGGTTATTTGAAACTCCAGTAAGAAGATTAAAAGCCAGCTGCAAAGTGGAACAAGATTCAAACCTGGTTTGGTAAGAGGAAGTTCGTGAGAAGCCAATAGAAGGTGTGAAGACCAATAATGATGATGATGGCGGATACTCAAATAGATTCCTTGGAAATTAAGTGTGACTTTTGGTTGGATCAAATAATGGACTTTAAGACTATTGTCTAAGACAATGCAGAATCTATAGCTTGTGAGTATCCAAAATAAATTTCCATAAGATGTGAACGGGTGAAATTGAAGCTAAAGCTTGGTGAAGCATCCTCTTTGTGGAGATTTGATGACATGGGTGAGAGTATGTCTAAGAAATGGACAAGACAGGAAGAATAAAACTTCAAGGATATTCAAATCTCAAGGAACTCAGAGCAATACCAAACAGGTATTGAAATCAAGAATTGGTGAAATAAAAGCAACAATCATTCACAAGTGATTGAAATTCATTATATAGTTTAGTGAAGCTCGTTTCGAGCTAGAAACACATTTTTCATTGCTTGAATTCTATCAACAACTCAGTCTTCATTTAAAATTGGTTTACAGTTCTAAGACATCCTGAAGGTACCAAATCTTTCCACAACTGTGATATTTATTCATATCAAAGAATGACATGTAAGAAGAGCCTCAAAGTATTTCAACCAAATGGACCTCCAAGCCATTAATTGGGTAGTGTATTCAGATGATAGCATTTGCAATCATGGAAATGAAAATGGTGATGTGAACATTTGTTCGTCATATGTTAGATGAACAAACAAATCTTCTCATGCATTTCCTCAAGCAAGTAGGCAAACATACAGAGTAGTTAAAGTACGTGATCTGGACCAACAATGGATGTTCATTTCTAATGCGATTGAGATTGGCAAACTAGCTGTCAGTTGGTTAGATTGAGATATGTATAAATTTTGATGTAAGTAATCTGGGCCGACAACTCATGTTCATTTCTTATACAATTGAGATTGGTGAACTGGCTATCAATTGGTCAGATCAGAACATGCAAATGCATGCTACACACTGTTTATAGAAATAATTTAAGTTATTCAAAAATTCAGAGTGCATAAGATAAAATATACTCAAAGGAATGAATCAAACCCATTTGTAACATCAGATAAACATTCTTCTCAACAAAATGAGTCTTCTCTCTCTTAATAATAACATGAAATACCTTTTCTCTCGCTAACTTTCTATTTATCTATTGTACTTTTTAAAATCGCTTAAAATTTTTATATTTCACTTTTCAAGTCATAAAGGGAAAAGTGAACTATAAAATAGAAATTTCTTACTGAAAACATGGTTATGAGTTGGTTATAAGGTGGTTATGCCTTCATAACCTATAAATATGAGTTCCATTCCTCGTACAGGGGATTTTTGACACATAATTTTTGTCAAGAGAGAAAGAGGAGCTTATATGTATAACGCTACAAGGAATCAATAAAAGAAGAATTTACAAGACTTTGAGCTAGGATTTTTTATGAATGAGTGATGTGCATGAGTATATTCATTCATTTTGGTTTATTTATTTCAACTTTGCTAGAATATTGTTTTTGAATCATCAATGGTTTGATGTTATTAGTGTAGAAACCCGGTAGGATCTATATTGAAAACTTTAAATCAGGAAAGCTAAATGAAAGTATATAAATAAATCTATGTTTATTTACTGTAAGAAATATAGGGTTGTTTTACAAGTTTTAGGTCTCAGGATATCTTTGGTGTATGGGATTAATTATTAATTTTGAAGTCTATCTTTCTTGCCTTTCTGAAGAAAATGGTTTTTGTCATCAACATCTATAACTCATCCTATATAGTGTTGGGTAATTGAGGCATTTTTATGTGTTTAAATTGCTAAACTATATTTTTCCTCCTTTATTACTATCTTTTCTCTCTTATTTCCTCTCAAAAGACTCTCTCCTATCCTTTCAATTTTATATTCTACAACCTTCTCATACTTTCAGGTCAAAAGTATGAAAATTCCTTAGAAATAATATTTTTACTATAGATAATTTATTTTTTTTCATTATCATTATTTTTCAATAAAGGTAGCTCCACCTGCTAAGATGAGAGAGACTTTATCCCCACGTTGACTGAAAGCCAACAATTTATACCCATAAAAAAAAATTCAGCCAATAATTTTTGGCACCAACAATGGGGCATGATTCAGTGCTTTCCTTGCAATCCATATGCAAGTATTTTAGTTCACATGACTATTCCAATGGTACAAGGACCAATTCATCAACCATAATTCTACTGGGAATAACCTACTCATTTGGACATTATTTTTGACATTAGAAAGTTTGCATGGGACTGTAAAAAAATTAATGTTGCACACTTCACATAATTTCAACTGTGTTAAACCAAGAAGAGGACCATGTTGATGATGCTCAAATAACTGTTGAACGCATAATGGTTTGTAGAGCTCACCGAGCAACACATAATCCTAAACAATGAAAATTTTAAATGATTATTGCTAGAAACCAAGGTCTGATTCATCAACCTTGTCTCAATTAAATAAAAGCTATAGAATATAACATCACTTATAGTCTCCAAAAACTTGCTTGGAATAATAGAGTGAGTAACACCAATTTTTAAAGAGTTTCAACAATACTAAATGAAGAGGAAGATCATGATGCTAATGATTGACTTGTAATAATCATTTCAAGAAGGAAACTAGAACTAATCAAAGTTAGAGTGGTTCATAAAAGTAAAAGATTCTTCACATGACCATTCTGATAGTTCAAACTCTTGTATACTGACCAAATCTTGATTGGAAACTTGAGACACAAGAAGATATTTATTCATATTTTCATGGGATAACAAAACTAGTATGATTCAATTTTGATGATTCATTGACATGTTGGAAGAAGAGGAAGATCATATTATTATTATGTAAAGCGCTGAAGCAATAGCTGCATGACAAGCACAACCAAGAAGGGTGGCTCAAAGAGTACTTCAGTTTCAACCTTCTCCTCAACAACAATAGTTTTATTTCAAACTAGTAGAAACAAGATTCACTAGAGCAAATAGACCCCAAAGTAACATAGATCATTTCTTTCATTTGTAGGAAATTTTTTATTTTAAGCTAACTCCTGAGCAAAAAACTAAAGTCAAGAAAGAAATAAGTCTTCTATCAAGTACCATGAATAACGAACAATAACAAGGTGGTTCTATAGTGATTTAGGATCTTGTCCTCTCAGTAACTACTCTACCTTTGCAATTAGTTTTTCTGAATATGGCAGTGTTATGGGAAAACATGATAGGGATATTGGATTTAGGACAATTACATGAACTTCCCAAAGATTTGTGAAATAATTTTCCCAAATTCTTAGATGATGGTAAATAACATCCAAATGAGCACATTGCAAATTTATTTGTAGTGTGTGGAGTCCTAGGGGTGGAATACAGAGACATTAGATTCATATCATTTGTGGAAACTCTTTAAAATGAAACATCTAATTGGTTATATCACCTAGCTCTAGGTTCAGTCATCAAATGGAATAACATGAAAACCAAGTTTGAAATTTGATTCCAACTAGCTGAAGATGCACATGCATTTATTGCACCACTTACCCAAATGAATAAAAAAGCATATAAATCCATGATATAATTCGTGGCCAAGTTCAAGAAGCTACTAAACAAAATATCAAAATTGGCTAGACCCACAACTGAAAATCAAAAGTGCTTCTTCAATTCATAATTTCCTGAAGTAAGCGATCAGTTAATAAGGGCGAGAGTAGATGATAAGGAAGTAGCTGAAATGTTGGCCATTAACATTGAAGATGATATGATAATGGTTGGGAAATTGAGTAAAGAGCCTTTAAAAGCTAAAGCACAAAGTCCAAACCAAACTTCCATTGAGCAACTTCAACAAAAAATGGCTAATGATATAATGACACTAAATAAACAATTAACTTAGAAGGCTATTGGTCCTCCTTATCAAGACATTCCAAGATGAAACTATGTGCACTATTAAATAAATTGCCCACATCTATAAGCTCCTCAAAAAAATTAGCTTACCATAGAATCACTTCCAAATCCAAATGTAAATACACTTGTGAATGTTGTTTTGAAAACAAAAGAGATATTCAGATATGAGGAAGAAAAAAAAAGAATTGGAGACAAAAAATTTTAGCCCTCAATAATTTGAATCAAAGGAACCTGATGGTAAATCCACTAATGTGTACCTATAATATGATTATTTGGAAGATGATATGATGATACAGTTGTCGATATACATAGATAATCATTCATAGTCTTCACCAGAGAAAAAAATCAAAAGGAAGAAGTGAAGAAAAAGTAGCTAGCTAAAATGCAAGAAAAATATCCAAAATTTATTCTTCATCAAGGGATTACATCACCAAGTCATGCAAAAGTAAAATAGCCTTTGACTAAGGTATTTAACCATCCTCAAACCTCTACTATTTCTTATCCAAAAGTTAATATTCATTTCAAGAATGATGTAAACTTGTCTCAACCCATTGCAAATATTGAAAACTCCTCTTCTACTTGTCTACCAACTTTTGACATGATTGAGCATGCAAATAAGACCAAAATTCAAATATCTCAAACTGAATACTTAAGATCAAACACTGATCAATTAAATAGGCTAGTTGATTTTATCAAGTGAACAAACCCTAATGTAAAGAAAATAAATGTTAAAGGGATTCTAACAATCCCATATTCTTCTAATGCTCTGAATTCCATGGTTATCACCACTTTTAAGTCATGTAAGGTATAACCATTCTACATTTCCCTTTTCCTCAAAGGAGGTAAAGTGACTAACTATATCATCAAAACCAGATCCTTTGACAATGTCATGCCAACCAATGTTGATCACACCCTAGGTTTGAATTGCACTAAAAATTTTGAATGTTATTTTTCCATGGAAGTAAAAAAAGTACCCCTGATCGATCATATCAAAGATGCCCAGGTTGCTTTAGTTTCTTTTACCCAAAGAGAATCAAGATGACTATATTAGTGGTAGATATCTTGACTACATATGGCATCCTACTAGGAATAAGCTTCTGTAAATAATTAGCTAGTGAAATTCAATTGGATTTGTCTCACACTATGATTCTAGTTAAAGAGTTAAGTAATGCCTAGAACCTGAATCGAAAACTAAGTATACATTACATAAGGTTGATAACTGGAGAGATGATATTATGTATGAGTATGTAGGGATATGAAACTATATGATCATGTCAGAGAAAGATTTGGACATGCCTAAAGTGATTGCAAGCAATCTCAATAGCATCTCGATGCTTGAGTTCGTTGGTAATTGTTCTTCAGTTAGTGTAGGTGTAGGATTCATTTTTATGTCTCCAAACAAAGGAGTTTTTCCTTTTTCATACAAATTATAGTTTGAATGTATCAACAATACTATTGAGTATGAAACCTTACTTCCTGGATTACAAGTTTCTTAAGAAATGGGAATCATAAATTTAAAATTACATGGGGACGTAGAGTTACTTGTGAAGCAGATCAAAGGTTAATATCAAGTGAAGAATAATAATTTAAAACACTACCAAAATAAGTTATGGGTTAGTATAGAATCTTTATCCATTATAGTTGTTCCCAAATAAAAAAATATAAAAGTTGATGCACTTAATTTATGTTCTTCCCTATTGATTCCACATTCATATATTGGAAAAGATAAGTACAGTATCAAATTAGTGTAAAGATTCAGCGTGATAGATAACACTAAAAACTGGTAGGTATTCAAGTTGTGCTCGCATTTTTACAAATATATAAGATCTCTTACTCTGATACCAATGATCCAACAAATAATATGTAGGACCATACATGATGGATAATTTTTCACTTGGAGGCAAGCTATAGATTATATAAGTGTGCATAAAATAAACTAACTAAATTAGAATACCAATTAAAAAATTGAATGTCAAAGTTTGATATGCAAAAAGTCAAATTTTATTCAAATGCACAATAGAGTAAATACATGTGTGCAAAAAAATTTAGTAAGATTAATAAATTTAGTTTCGATGATCATAAAGGATAAACATCCTTGCTAATTTGTTTAGGTTGATGTCAATTAATACAAATTAACAAATTTGTTTGAATACTAGATCTAAAGGATGCTAACAATATCATTTTTATTCCCTATGTTTATCTCATATTTGTCTCTTGTGTATAAGTATGAGCATACATGAGATAACACTTAAAATACATGTATATATCTAATCATTACAAGAATCAGTTATAGTTTTTGATAATTAGATGGGTGGATGTTCATCCTCTAGTTGTGTGATGGTTAAAATTCCCCTCACAGGTGAGCATGTAGACTAATAGTTGTATGATGATTCTATAATATTCCATGAGAAGCTGCAAATCTATAAAGTCCCAGTTTGCATGTCACATGCTAGAGGAGATTTTATACTTGGATGTTGAGATTGCACAAAGATGCATAAAATTATGCACCAACCCATATTTTTACATGACAAGTGAAATGATGTTGTGAAAAGTCATGGAGATACCTAAAATCAACCCACATAAGGCACACATGCCACTAATGAATAGGATGCACATAGTGTTTAGGAGTGTGTGTGTGGTGAGAGACTTCTACATGGTAAGTGAGAATGTGTTGCGACAATTTAGAGGAAGACTGCTACCTTGTGCATAATCCACAAGATGCCACTCATGAAGAGGAGCCAATTGCACTTTGGGAAGTGTGAAAACTCATGAAAAAACTTTGCATGGATCATTTTCTCCCAAATTTATTATGCTTACAAATGATGTACTCTATATGTTTTTTCCATCTTTATTTATTATTTCTTTGTATTGTATGATTTCTTCTTTGAATGATCTCCTCCAATTAGGATTATTCTATTTTATTTCACCCACTTATTTCTTGGTATTGTATGATTGTTTATTTTAATGATCTCCTTCCAATCAAGATGTTTACTCTCATACTTTGTAATTTTAGCTTTTATTTGGCTCATCTTTTGCCTCTTACGTTGATATTCATGATTTTTATTTACAATCCATTATTGTTCCAAATATATCTTTTCACCTAATTTAACTATTTACTTACACTTCATTGACTTCCTAACTTATTTAATCTCATTTTTCATTTCCTATTATTTTCATGTTGTCATTTTACTTTGTGAACCTTATTTTCTAGTTTTCTTCACTCATTTTTGCATTTTTTGCCTTTTGTTCTTCTATTTTCATAAGGTTTCCTTTTCTAATTGATTTATTATTTATCCGCTGATTTTTCTTGTTTTTTCCATCCAAAAATTCCATCCCATAAGTCCATGATATCTTGTAAATGACGAAAACATATTTCTAGTAACATGTTGATAACCCAATGAAATATAATAGAGTAGTGGGTAAGTAGGGATCCACATATTCTTGCCCTTGTCTCTTATTTTGTTATGCCTTTGGCTGATTATCAAAGATTTTATTCTATTGCATCTAGTTGATTACAATTTTTTTTCATATGTTTGTCATAAGGTTCAATGATTATTGTATGTCTTTGAAAATTACTTTTCCTTCATCCTTTTAAGTGGTGATTGCAAAATACTAGTACATTTTGGTTGTACTAAGGTCCATATTTCATGTTAATGGTACTAAGGTCCATATTTCATGTTCATGACACACACCTCTAGATAGAGCCCTCACTTCATTGTTTTCATAAATAATACTGATAAGATTGTCTATGTAGATGCATATATTTCTTTTGAATAGTTTACATGTTCATGATTATGGATTCATAATAAGTTTGGTGCATATTTCATGTTCACTCAGGGGAAACCTTGGGGGAAATATGGAACATGCCCTTGCTTCAATATATGTTATTATTACATTCATTATTTTTATAATATCATGCTTCTACCTAATATGCTTCTTTATGTCTCTAATATATATTTTCCACAGTTTGATGTATCGTATTTACTTGATATGTTTTTATATGTGTTGGTTGAAAAATTTATTAGGGGAAAAAATTGGGAACTTTTAGTAAACAATGTGGGGACAAAGTCCCTTCGTTAGTAAACAATGTGGGGATAAAGTCCCTCTTCTATTATCAGATAGAGCTACCTTTATTGAAAACCAAAGATGATGCAGTAAAGGAAACTATTCACATCAACAATGGTTTTTAGCAGGGTAGTACTTTTAACCATAAAGTAAGAAAAGGTGGTAGAAATGGAACATGAAGGAAGAATGACAGATGAAATAAATATGCATAGAAAGGTATAAGAATAAAAAATATAGTAGGACAAACTTAGAGACTTATTGGAAAAGTAAAAAAGAAGGGTGAATTTACTAGAAGGAAACCTTTCTCATATAATGGGTAGAGAAGACATTATATGTCCATAAGAACACATAACATACAACAAAATAACTATCTACTATTGATAACATGAATATGACGACTATCTTGGATTTCCTTGTAAAAAGTATAAAATTACTATTTTCACCCCACCAAGGTTTCACTATTTACAAAAATTAAGAATGTAGATTCAAAGAAGAAATTCTACAATCAAATCCTTATGTTTTTGACTAATTAACTATAATCTCAGCAATGTTTTGAAAGAAATGAATCAAATATATATGGATATATACACATACATTTTCCACAAAGAGATTATGAACATAAATTTTGCAAAAAATTTCCTTATATTGATTCTTATCGAGTTGCATATGCAATCTCCTCTTTCTCCATTTTTCTAAAAAAGTGTAATTGTCAAGAACCTTTAAAAAGAAGCCCCAAACCTCTATTTATAGGTTACAATGGGTGGTTACACTATATAGCCACTTTTTTTGTGTTTATAGGAGCTTGTGAAAGCACAGTGGTAGAAACACACAACTTAAAATTTGTAAAAACACGTTAAGCAATTTGCATAACTTACAAAAGTGTAATGGACAATTTGCACAACTTTAAAAAGTGTGTTTATGTTTTTGCATAACCTGAAATTTTTTTAAATGAATTAAAATTTTTGTATGACTTGCAAAAGTGACTTGATAGTTTTGCACAATTTGAAACTTGAAAAAGGGACTTAGCAAATTTGCATGACATATAAATGTGCAAATATGTTGTTTTTTATTAGATAAGGGTGAACATTTTTGAATCCATAACTATGAACTGGTCAAGTGAAGATTTTGATAGCTAGACCCACATCTAAAGAGAGGGTTTTTTAATAATTAACCCACAACCAAGAGGGTTTGGAGGATCCCACAACCTTTACAAAGCACAATTAAAGGGTTTTAAGGGTCCCACAACCATAACCATCATAACAAGAGGGTTTGAAGGATCCCACAACCTTGGCAATTCAAACAACAAGAGGGTTTTAAGGTTCCCACATCTATAACATTAATAGGTTTTTAAGGATCCCACAACCTTAGTAAAAACAATGAGGTTACTTCTCAACAAAACACAAATAACAAATACACTTCAACAAAACTTCCCTAACTTTCATTGTAGAACAAGAGCACACCAAGAGTAGAATATATTCTACTAATCTTATGACTCCTAGGAACCTTCACACATCCTCTACACAAATGAATCATAATAAGTGGGCTTGCCCTCCCATTGAGCCAAACAACTAAGTCACAACAAGGAACTATCTAACTTGTCCTCAATAGTCTAGCCTCAACTTGATACAAAATGAGACTTTTTAGCCAAACATAATTAATTCACATACATTCTAGGACAAACCCTAGAAATTGGAAGAGACAAGGGTGGAATACTCTATCATCCACTCTAATAAGATAAGTTTTGGTGTGGTTTCCTCTATCTACCATAATCAAAACTAATTGGAAGCTTTGGTAAGTGACCAACAAAAATACCCAAGCCTTACAAGAGCTAGCAATAAAGAACCATGCCTTCTCTATCCAAGTGTAGATAGGGTAATCAATTAAGCTAGCTGAAAATCACCCCATTTTGAAACCTTTGCGAAGCATCTGGTATACCTGAATGCAATCCCCCAAGATTTGGTCTTCAACAAAATTTTCACACTTCCTCTGCATAACCTGAGTGCAACAAGTGGGCATATATACCCACTCAACCTTACCATGGCCCATAAAAAGAGCTTAGAAATATGAAACCAAACTCCATATAACCTTGTGAGGATTTATCTATCATCCCCATTAACCCAAAGTCCTAAAATTGGATAGATAAGGGTTTCAACAATTTCTTTGTAGGAATGCAAACCCAAAAACCAATTCAAAACAGTGCATGAACCTGTATAGAAAGCAAAAATAGATGAAAAACCTCTATTATCTTCACTTATTTTGAGAATAATGGTTTGGATTCCTCTATCCTCCACACAAATAAAAAATATTTTGGTGGGGCATCCTCTATCCCCCACCATTAACCTCCCCTTGAAATAATACCTTCCAACACTCCTAGGGTACGACTGAAGCTTCATAACATCAACCAAGAAATGGGAAGTAGACCTCAACCTCACCAAGTAGGTCATTATGCTAGTTATTCATATTCATAAACACAATTTTGATTCCATGGATATGTCACCTATGTTTCGTAAATCTCTTGCTCTAGTTTTTATGGACATACACTGCTCTAAATCTATCATTCTAACATTTAGGGTATGCCAATTATCAACTTTGTTTCTTCCCTACCTAATGAGCCATTCAAAATTATGAAAGATGTCCTTGGTGATGCAAAATACTCCTAATCTTCTCAGATCTGAACCATCTTTATCTTCATGATCTTCCTATCGTCCTTCCTACCCATAGCATGTTACAAGCTCCTTCCTCCTACTTATTTGCTGAGCGTAATGAAACCAACTAAGGAAAGCACCACTTGAGAAGATCCTTAGCGTATCTTTTAGATATGATTCAGATTCATCCTCATATTCTTCTTCCTAGTTTTGACTTGAGTTTTTCTATGCGTGGGCCACATTTAAAATCCTTCCTCTGCGCCTCTCCACCATCTCAGTTAGTTATAAATAATGTGCTATTACAAACATTCACAATTTTGGATTATGATAATAACTCAAAATTTAAAAGTGTGAATTGGATAAAATATGATAGAGAGCTATTCTTATTCTTCTTATTCTTATTATTTTTTGAGGATGATCTAAGACCTTTGTTTTGCACTTGTTAGGGAACTTCACTCCACTTCTACAATTGTGATTCTTTCATTGATTTTAGAAGTTCAAAATGATTTTTTTCAACATGGATCCTTGATGAAAAATGTTCTTCATCAAATTATTTTTCCAATGCATTGAACAAGAACCAAAATGGAGTTCATATGTGAAAGTTATGGTCTGATCGATATTGGACCCTACTTGAACACATTTAGAATTATGCCTTGCTTGAACAAATGTGATTCTCCCCCTTGGTTTTAGAAATCCAAAATGAGGTTTTTACACCATGTGTCCTTAAGGTAAAATGTTATTCATGAAATTATATTTATAATACATCCAATGAGAGCCAAAATGGAGTTTAGATGTGAACATTATGGCCCAAAGGAGATTAAACCCTATTTAGACACATCGTAGGTTTTGCCTTGTGTTCAAACACATGGTGGGTTCACTGGTCTACTTGGATAGATGTCAAGGTCCCTAACATTCATGTGTAGCTATTATTCTCCCTCTTTATTTTAGAAATTTGAGATGATTTTTTTATACCAAGTGTTTATAGTCAAAATTCATCTCTCAGGTATGGTCTCTGCATTAGGACAAAAATAAAAAACTATTTAAGAATTTTAACTTTGAGTTAAATTTTCACTCTAGTGTTGATAAGGTCAAATGAATTCCTGAATTATCTATTATCTGCATCATAGTACTTAGCCAATTTTATGAATATCTCTGGAAACCACATTTAATTTGAAGAGGTAACTACTTGAGGTAGTCCACTATCATGAATGCTCTGACCATAATCTATTCTTTACCAAAAAACTACAAGATCTATTAGCCCAAATTTTGTATATGTGCTTTATTCTATCAAGTGATCTAAATTTGACTTATGATGTGATCCAACTACCTATATATAGAAAATAATTCTTGAGTTTATATTTGATGAAATCCTCCTATTTAGATGAAGAACAAAGTCCAGAGCTGGTTCTACAAGAAAGTAGACTTTGGAGTATCTTTGAATAGTAGTCAAAATCTGATGGTGTGCTAGATAGAGGGTGGATTTTGATAGCATGTCAAACATATTAGGATCCCAAGGAGTGTCTAGCATGGTATTAGTGTTTTTGATTTGTGTAGACACACATCAAATTATGGAGGGTGTTTGAAAAAATAGAGGGTCTAAGAGTATGTCTAGCAAGCAGTCGGGTTTTGACACTTGTGTTTATAGGGCTTAGGGTCCACAGTGTGCCCAAAGAAATGGAAGAGTCTGAGGTGATGTTTGGTAGGGAGGAGGGACATAATTGAGGTTTAGATAGGGGCAGAGTCTAACATGTGTTTGGACACATTTCGAGTTCTATGGTATGGTCAAACACATTGTAGGCTCTACCAGGTCTATTCACCAGCGTGTCAGGATTTGACATGTGTCTAGTCAAAATTTGATAATGTGTCTAACATACCTCTAAAAACTACCAAAGCCAAACTTTGGCAAATTTTCACTTCTTCCCTGATTTTTCTTGAGTCTTTTTACATTTATATCATTTCATGAATGCCTCTAATCTCATCCTTCCTGAATTATCTTTCATACATCCAAGGATGTAAAACTTGTATGTAAAATTATCCAATAATAACATCATATAGAACCTCATCTTCAAGTGTTTAACTTCACTCCAAGATATGATTTATGAATCGTTAGAAACAATCCTTCATAACTTTGCTAGAATGTAAAAATACCTGACATGATCCCTCATGAACTTCCTTTCTATCCAAATGCAAAAGATAAAGAATTTGAAAGTGATATCAAATCCTCTTAACCTCTTTGATCCTCAAAATATCACTTAGATATCATATGCAAGAATAGTCTTCATACAATTTACTGCAAGTTATATCCTTGATTTTATCTCCCTTTGTAGCATGCTTTCCATGATGACAAGATTCTTGCAATGACATAAAATGAAGCAATAATTTCTAAAATATTTCCATACCTTAGGATTCAATAAAAATTCTCACCTTATTTACTAAAAGATAAATCATTGAGATAACCTCAACATGCTCAACTTTTGTGACTCAAAACTCCCAAATTAAGGGTGAGTAGAATATTCTCCTCAAATGCATATTCATCCACAATGCTACTTTGAAAACCAATCAATGATTCACCATTTGGAAGGTTGAAGGATAAGCATATCTTAGTATGTGATCCAAGCCTTTTCCATTAGGATATAGAGTTGATGTCTCATTATAAAAAAAATAATTGTTCTTGTCCTTGGGTAGATATAGGATAATGGGGGACAAAAGAAGAGAGGGGGGGGGGGTATAAAGTGACACCTTTTTCTTAAAATAACAATAGTTTAACTTGGAGAGAATGTTAGAAACACTTTAAAAAATAATTTGACAATGATATAAGAACATGAATTATGGAATTCTGAATGTAGTTTCTAATTTTTTTTTCAATACACAGATGATAAAAGTGTACGAAATAGATGCATTTATGACAATAGGGTGCTCATTTTTTGTGAAAAGATAAGGATATTACATGTGTATGAAGACACTTTTTTTTAGTAACTGAATAAATTTTTGTATGAAACTTCCTATATGTATAAGTGAAATATCGAAGATTGTTGAGAATATTTTTTATTATATATAATTTTTAAATAATTTTACAAGTCAAAACAAATGGAAAATTGAAATTGCAAGTATACAAACATAAATTTTGTCCTCAACTTCATGAAAATCATTTTTTTAAAACATAGTTGATAATGTATATATTTTTGAGATATAAGTTTTAAAAATGTTTGATTAATATTCAAAAATTTATAAGGGAATTTGTGATGATATGTATATAGTCCATAATGAGGTATGTTATGTAGGAATTAAATAATAATTATAAATAATATTCTAACATTAAAAAAAAAATTCTAAAACTATAATTTTCCATCTGTAAACCTATATATATATATATATATTTAAAATAATAAAATATGCCTGATCAGATGTGTCGACAAAGATGAAAAGACTCCTAAATTTCTTAGAAACCAAGTTGACTACTCCATGGCTAGTTTCAAGCTTGGTTCGGACCTCCCCAAGCCTGTACCTAAGGCGAATTTAGAGGGAAAATATATTTAAAAAATTAAATATTGAAAGGGCATACGCCCTTTGCAAAGACATGTATATATATTTTATTTTGTGAAGTTTGGGCTGGTTATTTTTGTGTTTAAAGATGTGTATGTGTTTTTTGTTGTGTTTTTATTTATGTATAGTTTACATTTAATTTATATTACATTTTATATTCTTAAAATTTAAATTTATTTTACTAAATATAAAAAATTAGGGCCACTCTGCATATTATGAAATTGATTCTAGAGGTGTAGGAGTTACCATTTAGAAGTTAGTTTTTCAAAATCCAATCTGGTCAATACTTAGTTTTTAAAGTTTTAGGCTTGGAAGATAGAATGAGAAATGAGGTTTCAAATTATTTTACATATGTAATAGATATATACCATTGATTATGCCCCTTATTTTGCCTAATTGAGTATGCCTTACCTACTTTACCTACTTGAGTATGCCCTACATGATTGAATACTTGAGCTTGAAAGTGGATTCCTAACTAATTTGTGGGCTTTTCAATCAATGGGTCTATCAATATGCATAAATGATTCCCTTGAGCATGTAAATTATAACATACCTCTATTCATGATACAGTCACTCGTACATGACATATCTTGCATACCTATTACAACATGTATGTATGCAATCACTCATACATGACATCTACCTGTAGACATGATAAAATAACTTATATTAGACATGAATGTAGTTAGTCACCCTAATAAACTCCATTTAGAATAGAATGAATCAAAATTCCATTCAAAATTCATTCTAAAAATATACCATTCACTCTAAAATAAATGCTAGACAAATGGTCAATCCATGCATTCTTCAATTCCAATCTCATGCATTATTCCAAAGTCATACATAATAAAGTCATATTCTAGCACTCCAAATTCACATAGCACACTCCCTCATTGACCCTCATCATTATTAATCACTTCCTCATTGACCCTCATATTCACTTATCATCCCTAGTCACACCCTCATCTATTCTCATTATCCTTCATTATCCCTAATCACTCCCTCATTGGCTATCATCATCTCTCATTATCGCTAATCACTCCCTCATCAAACTTCAACATCCCTAGTCACTCCCTCATCATCCATAATCACCCTTCATTATCCTTGATCATCCCTAAACACTTCCCCATCAACCCTAATCATCCCTAATCATACTTAATCATTCTCTCATCATCCCTCATCATCCTTAATAACTTTCTCATTAACCATCATCATTTCTTATCATCCCTAGTCAATCTTGCATCATCTTTCATTGTACCTCATCATACCTAATCACTCCCTCATCAAACCTCATCATCCTTCATCATCCCTGATCACCCTCTCCTCATTCATCCTCATCCCTCATTGTCCCTAACCATTCCCTCATTGTCTCTCATCATACCTAATCACTCCCTCATCATCCCTAGTCACTCCCTCATCTAGTGGAGTGTGTTCCAATCTATTAGTCAGTATAAATTTATTTTAGACTAAACAATATATTTTTTAGATGAGTCTTGAATGGTGTTTTGATTCTTTTTGCTCTGATTGGCGTGTACTAGGGTGATTATTGTCATTCATGTCTGGTAGATTAGGTAGGGTCATGATGAATTACTCTAGGGAGATTTTTGAATGATTTCCATGGTATAAATAATATAATATTCTCTTTGCACTTGCATGGTGAAAATTTATTTTGAACGATGAAGGATGATGACAAATGATGTCAAATAAAAAATTTCCTCTTTGCAATTACTTTGTATACTCTGATTTGGAAAATGAGTTATAAAAAAGGAATCTATGTTTCTTCCTTAGTGAAAAAAATGATGTTGGTATGCTCTTTAGATGTGGGGATATATGTGTGGCTTATAAAAAGAGTTAATATGATGCAAAATAATTACTCTTCAATGTTAAATTGATAGGATGTTGGTAAGTGAAAATGGGTTGCATTGTGAGCCTGAGTTGCATTCTATGTTTAAGTTGCATTGTGATCCCGTGTTGCATTATGAGCCTGAGTTGCATTTCCATCCCAAGTTTCATTTTCATCCAAATTTGTATTGGGACCCTAAGTTGCATTGGGATCTTGAGTTACATTTCCATCCTGAGTTACATTGCGTGCCCAAGTTGTATTGCCAACTCGAGGTACATTAGGAGCCCAAGTTGTATTGGAATCTTGAGTTTCATTGCTAATGATGCATTTTAAAAATAAGAATGATTATCATGGGATCCTTATGAGAATCATGAAATGGATTTTAAATTATAACTACTATGGGAGAGAATTTTATTTGAATTCCTAAGTGGGAGACAAGTTACAACAAAGGGAACTTTGTAATTTCCCCTTGATATGAAATCAATGTTGTAATGCTACACATACTCAAGTTCAAAGATAAATAGTACATGTATGAAGGAAACTATGTTTCCTCTTTAATGCAAGATTGAATGTTGGATTGAAATTTGTTTTTATCTTGGATTTGCATATTATGGTTTATTCCAGCTTGGATATCTTATTACTCTAAAAAGAGTGGCAGGTTGATGTTTGGGTATTTCAAGTCAGTTTGAGCTTTATCCTCAGGCCACTATAAGGGCTATTGATACCCTATTCCCAACTCACCCACCTAGTAATAGACTTGATAACATGTGTTTTGGCATTTCCTAATAGTTTCATAGATTTGACCTTTAGAATTGTTGGATCTCACCCCCTTGTCACCTCTACTCTATAGATGTTGATGAGTGTAGTACTTGTGTCAGTTCCTTGTTGGTATTCATATTTTAATGAGGAGGAGGTGAAATCCTTATTCTAGACATAGTTATTTATTTATTATTTGGGTTATAAATGTTGAGTGAAAGGACCAAAGCATTTTGGATCTTCTCATGTTTGTGAGTTATTTTCAAAGAATGATGTGGGTCATGAGTATAAATTATTAGCATTTGTGACACTAACATTGTTATAACATGTTTTCTCCTTGCATTGAAATCTTTACGGTTGTGTAGGAATTATGATAGGAAAGTGGAGAAGGGGTTGAGCAGAACTACCAATGCTTGCATCATTCCTTTATGGTGTGGTCTCCATAATGTATGTTTAGTGTTTGCCATTTAGGTTTAGTGTTTATCATTTAGGTTTCATTTTTAGGGTTTTGGGTCAAGGGTTTAGGGTTCAAATTTTATAATTCAAAGTTTCAGGTTGATTATTTGGGTATAGAATTTAGGGTTAAAGGTTTAGGGTTACTCCAATTTTAGGATTTAGGGTTTATGGTTTGGGTTTGAGGTTTTATGGTTCTTGGTTTGTGGTTTAGGGTTAAAATTTCAAGGTTTATTGTTTGAGGATTAGGTTTTAGTGTTAAGAGTTTAGGGGTGAAGGTTTTGGGTTTTGGGTTTAGGGTTTGTGCTTTAGTGTTTAGGGTTTAAGGTTTATGATTTTGAATTTTTTGTTCAGGGTTTAGTGTTTAATATTGAGGGTATAGGGTTGAGGTTTTATGGTTTAGTGTTTAGGATTTTAGGCCTATTTTTTGGGATTTAGGGTTAAAGACTTAAAGTTTAGGTTTTAAGGCTTAATGTCTACGATATAAAGTCTACGGTTTAAGGTTTTAAGGTTCTATGTTTTGGGTATAGGTTATAGGGTTTAGGTATTATTATTTTGCATTTAGGGAAAATGTATTAGAGCTAAGCATTCAAGGTTTATGGTGTTTAGGGTTTAGGTTTAGGGTTAAATGTTCAAGGTTTATGGTGTTTAATGTTTAGGGTTTGGATTTTAGGTTTAATGATTTAAGTGGAAATGGAGTGTACTAGGGTGAATAACTACATTTATGTCCAGTATGAGTGACTATATCATGACTACAGGAATAAGTCTTGTATGATTGACAACATACCTACATGTGGTACTAGACATGGGGTAGATGTAATGTATGACTGACTATATCATTACTATATGTATGATATGGGTTGAATGCTATATGATAGCCATTTATGCATATTGATAGACCTATTTATTAAAAAAACCACAAATTATTTAGGAATTCATCTTGAATCCACCTTTAAGCCTTTTACATGAATGTCCCTAGTCACTCCTTTCCCTATATAGGTAAAAATGAACCCTATCCTTTCAAGATATGGCTTAACCAATACCACCATTCCTTTCTCTATGAAGGTGTTAACTCAAGATTATGGTTTATGGTTATAGGTTTAGGATTTATAAATTTAGGGTTTAAGATTTATGGTTGATAGTTCAAGATTCACAGTTTAGGGTATAGGGATTAGCATTTATGGTTCAAGTTTTAGTGTTATGGCTTAGGGATTAGGATTTAGGATTATAATTTATATTTTATGCTTAAAGGTTTGGGATTTATGGTTTGTGGCTCAAGGGACCAAGGGTTTAGATTTTAAGGTTTGGGGTTTGGGGTTAGGGTTTTGGGTTTCTAGTTTCACACTTAAGGTTTAAGGTCTAGGATGTAAGGTTTAGGGTTTTGGTCTTGTGGGTTTAGTTGAGGGTTTGGGGTTTGGAACTTAGTGTTTGGGATTTAGTGTTTGGGGATTAGGGATTGGGGTTTAGGATTTGGGATTTAGTGTTTATGGTTTAGACTTTATGATTTAGGGTTTGTGGTTTTAGGTTTAGGGTTTAGGGATTTAATTTTAGTGTTTAAGGTTTTGGGTTTTTGGTTTGGGTTTAGAATTTTTGGTTTGGGAGTTAATGTTTAGGGTATATGAATTATGGTTTATGGTTTTAGGCTTGGTGTTAAGAGTTTAGGGAGTAAGTGTAAGGGTTTAGGGTTTAGGTTTGGAGTTTAGGATTTAATATTTAGAGTTTAGGGCTTGTGTTTTGGCATTTAGGGTTAGGGGTTAGAGGTTTAGGGCTTAGTTGTTGGGATTTTGGGTTGAAGGTTAGGAGTTTATGGTTTAGGGTAGAGATATTAGGGTTTGGGGTGTAGATTTTTTTAATTTAGGGTTTATTATTCAAGGTTTGGGGTTTACATCTTGTGATTTAGGGTTTTTGGTTTGGTGTCAAGTTTTAGTGTTTAGAGTTTAATGGATTAGGGCTTAGAGTTTAGGATCATGTTTTAGGGTTTAGTGTTTAGGTTTAGTTATCATGGTTTAGGGTTCATTTTTTAGGGTTTGGGGTGAAGGGCTTAGGGTCTAAGGTTTATATTTTAGTGTTTGGGTTTTGAAATTTAGGTTTTAAGGTTTAGGGTTAATGGTTTGAGGATTTAGGGATTATGGTTTTGAGTTTAAAGTTTTATGATTATGGGTTTGTGGTTTAGGGTTCAACTTTAAAGTTTTAGGGTTTAGTGCTTAGAGTTTCAAGATTATAATTTAGGGTTAAAAATTTAAGGGTCAAGGTTTAAGGTTTGGGGTTCAGTGTTTAAGGTTTAATATTTTTTATTTTGAATTTTTCTAGGGTTTAGTGTTTAAAATTGAGAGTATAATGTTAAGGGTTTATGGTTTAGTGTTTAGGATTTAGGATTTTAGGTTTATGGTTTGGGGTTTAGGGTTAAGGGCTTATATTTAGGTTTTAGGGTTTAGGGTCTAGGGTATAAAGTATAGGGTTTAATGTTTTAAGGTTATATGTTTAGGGTTTATAGTTTAGGGTTTATGGATTATTACTTTGGGTTTAAGACTAATGTATTAGGGTGACGGGTTCAAGGTTTAGGGCTTAGGGTCTAGGGTTTAGGTATATTATTTAGTGTTCATGGTTCATGGTTTATGGCTTAGTGTTTGGGGTTTAGATTTCAATTTTTAGGGTTTAAGGTTTAATGTTTAGGGTTTGGGATTTAGGGTTAATGGTTTAGGTGTAAATGGATTGTACTAGGGTGATTAACTATATTCATTTCCAATATGAGTGACCGTATCATGACCATATGAAGATGTCATATATGGTTGAGCGCATACCTACATGTGGTACTGTGTATGTGGTAGATGTAATGTATGAATGACTATATCATTACTATATATATGTTATATGTAGTATGTTATAGGCCATTCATTTATACATATTTATAGACCCATTAATTAAAGTTCATTTTATAAGTTGATAATAAGATTGTTAAGAAGATTCCAAGGAAAAGATAACAAACTCCAAGTATAATACATCTCAAACAAGTTGATCAAATTTAAACCTGAAAAAATAAGGAATTGAAGGTTAGAACAAGATTAAAAAGTGAATAACTTCATTAATACAAGCCGAGTTGATAGTCTACCAAGATAGAACAAGGGTCTATGTAGTCAAAATAAACATTTTCTTATGAATAAAAGGTGTTTTTTTACTTAATTTATTGTATTAAAAAAAATTATTTCATGTTTGAATGAAATATAACTTCATTTTAAGATAATTTATACTTGATCCAAGGTTTATGTCATCGAAACCTTCTAAAGCCTATTTTTTGTGTATCTATAGTCATTTCTAGTCTCTTGTATCACGTATAAAAAGTTGCATGAGTTTGTTTAGAATATTGAACAAGGGAGGTATTCAAGAATATGTTCCAAGTGTTAGTTATTTAAAATAGTCTTTAAGTTGTATGAATAATTATTTTGAAGCTGTCAGGCTCTATGTGCACAGTCAAACCTTAAAATAGGGTTTTTGATACAAAAAGAACCATAACTTGCATCTGAACTAGTAAAATATCCTCAAAATCATAGAGAAGTTGTTAGAGAATGTTTATAAGGTATTTTAATATGAAACATGATAAAACTCACCTTTTTATTACAAATATAGAGGACTATTTTTCAATTTCCCTGTAGATAGTCACAAAAAAGCTCAGTCAAGAGAAAATTCAAGTGTTTTACTTTTTTGATTGAGTATAAACATTTTATCAAGGTCCAGCATTTTTATGTAAACACTATAGAATAATTAATTAAAATGATTCAAAGCATTTGGTAGTTAATCCAAGTCAATATCTTTCCAAGTAGGCAAGTTAGGCCATCTAGACCTAAAGAGCAGAGTTGCTATTGAAGTCCAATTCTTAAGAAACCAATAAAGGAAATTGGTTTCTCATCCTCAGAGATAATCTCCAAACATATTAAGAAAGATTTATAATAATCCTTTGATTATCTTAGATTAAGAACACCTTTTCAAGACCAAACCTGCCTATACATAGTACTATAATAGTTTTTAGGACTTAATCAACTTTTTGGGCACTTTGGTGATCTAATTAGTATTTTGAGATTGTGTAAAAACACCTATGAGTCTTGTATCATTGCATTTATATTTTAATTAAGTTTTGAAGTGAATGAGTCCAAAAAACAAGGTATTTGTAGACATTTTTTTATCAAGTCCTTAAGAGGTAGAGTTTGGCCTAATAGGCCTATAAAGGGTAGAGATGTTGTCATTTGAGTTTTGAGCTAAATTTCTTCATGCACTAAGAAGATTGAGTCAAATAATTGGTGAAACCCTCATATTATTGTCCAAATAAGTGAGGATGTACAATTGAGTGCTTTAAGAGTCAAAGAAGGGTTTTGATTGAATGTAGATTATTGTCTTGGGACTGAGTACCCTATTTTAAGTCATTGAAAGTGTCTTTTGACCTAATTATAAAGGTTAAGAATTCAATAGATAATACTAAAGAATTATGTCATTAGTATTTCAATAAAAATACTCAGAAGACCTTTTATGATAGACCAATAGATAGTTTATGGTTAGGAAGAGACCTAATTGCAAGAAAGTTTCTAGAAGACCTTGAAGTAGACCAGGTTGAGTAAGTGAAACACTTATTTTAACACCAGTAGGGAATAGTAAAGATCAAGACATGGATTGTGTATTTAAGTAGGGCATATAATTGAGATCAAGATATAGATCATTTATTTAATCAGGTAGGGCATACTCAAGTAGATAAAGTAGGTAGGGAATACTCAAGTAGGTAAAGTAAGCATGTAATCCTCAATGGTATAGATCCATTATATACATAACATGATTCGAAACCTCATTTCTCATTATATCTTCTGATCTTGAAATTATGAAAACTAAGTATTGACCAAAATGGAATTTGAAAAACTAACTTCTAAATGGTAACTCTTGCAACTCTGTAATAAATTTTAGAAGATGTAGAGTGGCCCTAATTTGTTATATTCAATAAAATAAATTTAAAGTATAAGAATATGAAATATAATATAAAATTAAATGTGCCCTTTGGATTCCAAAGGGCATATGCCCTTTTAGGTCGGTACCGACCCTTACAAGATTTGCATTAGTTTAAAAAAAAAAGGGGGTGTACGCACTTATAAAAAAATGTTTTGTATTTTTCATTGTGTCACCTTTTTTGTCCTCCAAATTTTTGCATCCACCCCCTTAAAACACATATAATTTCTTGTATGAGCGAAAATGGGGGTGTTGTCACGAAATGTAAAATTTCATGACAACAACTAGCTTCGATTATGGGATTATATTTTCAAAGGGATTGCAAGATAACTCTATAAACTCATATGAGTGGTGCCTCATTAACACACATTCCTGAAAACTTCTATGTAGATTACATTTACATGTCTTGATTTGACCAATTGACAGTCAGTTCACTTATCTCAATCATATGAGAAATAAACACATGTTGTTGGGTTAGATCCCCTGCTCATGAAAATTTTGCATGTTTACCACCTATTCACTTGAAGAGATCCATGAAAAACCTATCTATTTTATCACTTGAGGAACAAAATTCATATCACCATTATTATAACTAAAAATATATCTTTTGAATACATTATTGAATGTCTGTTTTGGATATTTACTTAGCTAAAATGCTTCAAGGCTCTATTTTGTGTGTCGTTCTAAAAATTGAAGAAGCTTTACACTATATAATTGAAATAGGGTTAGATATGTTCAACTCATTTGGATCCAATTAAATTATCTAAAGAAATACATATGATGACATTTGATGGTTTCAAAGATGTGATCATTTCATCCACTCTGAAGTAATAACTATTTTGACATCTTTGAAAATTATGTGATCATCCATTGAGAATTTCAAGGATAGGAACACAACTACAAGATTGTGTAGGTAAAAGAACCAATACATGGAAAGGAAGGAACAATAAATAGTCTACTACATTTATTGAAAACAACATGTGCACACTAAAATAGAAATGGGAAAAGGAAACAAGCCAAAATAGGGAAATTAGAACTATTGATAGGGAATAAAGGAAAAAGGAAAGACTATAAAACCATTCACTAGTTGGGATAAATACGTTCCATTTTGGAACAATGTATTTGAATTACAAGGCTCAAACACATTCAATAATAGTGACCAAGTGAGAAAAGGAACTTATAGTTACCATTCACACAAATATTATCATGAATAGACAAATCAATGGTGTCTTCAGGTTTTGGAATTGAATCATTGTGAAGTTTCCAATATTTTGTGTACATTCTTGAGTAGGAATTAACTTCACCAATATCTTCTTGAGTGGTTTTGAATGCATATTTTCTAGATATAGGATTTGAATAAGAAAGAATTGTGTTTTATATCTATTTTTGAGATGGAACCATAGTATTATTATCTTTTAAAATGAATGGAGTGTTGATATTCATTTCAAAATTACTTCCCATGATAGAAATGAATTCATTATTGAATGAATCATCATTTTCATCTTCATCAAATTCTTATGCCTTGATAGTTTCCATTTAGCTTGAAATGAAAATTGGGCACCAATTATTTTGCTCTACTTTCACATCTTCTTTGATTTCGACCTTGGCATGAATATTGTCTCCAATATGTGTAGGCTTGATTGCATTAGATTTATATCCTTCAGAGAACTCTTTTATAGTGGAACATGAAAACAAGTGCTAGTATAATCTTGACTTTTGATTACTACATCTTCCATCCTCATACAAGAAGGATCTTCTTTGCCAAAAATGGGTTCCATATTATCTTCAGCTTCAGAAAGTAAAACATCATATTTTGCATTATTATCCTTTTTTGTTTGTGATTCAATCAATTTTTATTCAAATAACTCATTTTCTCCTAAGACTCTGAGATTTAAGCAATATTTTGAAACAAGTAAATCTTTCTCTTATTTTCCAAGTGGGAAGCTAAATTCTTCATCTGTTATCTAATCAACCATTAGTTCTTCCAATTGTTCACCTTCTTCCACAATTGTGAAACTTAAAAATTCATATGTGATAGGAAGCACTTTCTCTTTTTCACTGTTAGAGTTTTGACATGTGTGATCAAACAATTCCCTGTGGAATCTCTTTTAATAATGTTGAAGAGTCTTGATTATATTAGGTTTCACTACTTATTCACTATTTACATCAATTCTAACATGTTTTGGAACCTTTTTCTTCAACATCCCAGATAGAATCAAGTCATCTTCAATTTTGATAGCTTATTGTTGCACAACTTCTATGTCGTTTATCTTGTTCCTTATTAAGATGCATTTGATCTCTAGGTGTAGAGAACCAATGAAGACACTAATTTTATTGTTGGGACTTTGTTGATCTAAATGAGGCATCAGTCTCAATAGTTTGTTGAAGTGAGATAAAAACTCTCTCATCTACTCATCATATTACTTTTAAATTTGAAAGAAATTTAAAAATAATGCACACACATCCTCTAATAATTTGAATCTATTCATTAACTTATTCTTCAAGGAGTCTCAATTCATAATGCATCCATATTGTAGGTGCCAAAACTACTCTGTAGCAGGTCCAATCAGAGTTTCAAGAATTTTTTTAACAACATCCTCATGCATAAATCCCAAGATGATACAAGCCACTTTGAAGGATAGGATATGGTTATCTATGTCTTGACCATTTTCTCTAAAAAACTTTATAAATCTCTTTCTTAAGCTTGAAGGTAACTCATTTTGGGCCAAAGCCAATGGTCTAAAATATTTTCCCCGTGGGACATAGGAAACATTTGGGTTGGGGTGAACCAACACTATTTATTCAATCAAAAAAATGTAGGCACTAGGTACTGTATGTCAATGGATTCACCAACCTCCATTCCAAGGGAGGTTCCTTGAAATGTCTAAAAATCATGTGCATAAAGCACCTCAATCCCCAATAGAGACACCAAAAATTGTTGGCTGAAAATTTTGTTAGGGGCATAAATTGGGTACTTTTAGTCAATAGTGTGGGGATGAAGTACCTTTTTCAGTTAACAACATGGGGAAAAGTCCCTATCCTATTAGCAGCCAAAGCTACCTTTATTAAAAACTAAAAAGGATGTAGTAAATGAAACTATTCCCAACAAAAATGGTTTTTTTTGGGGTATTACTTTAACCATAAAGTAGGAAAAAGGTGTTAGAAAGGGAATATGAAGGAATAATGATAGAGGGAATAAATACACATAAAAATGTATAAGAATAACAAATATAGTGGGCCAAACTTAGAGACTTACTAGAAAAGTAAAAAAGAAGGGTGAATTTACTAGAAGGAAACCTTTCTCATATAATTTGTAGGAAAGACATTATATGTCTATAAGAACACACAAAAAATCCAAAATAAATACATAATATTTATAACAAGAATATGACAACTAATAGTATCCACAAGAACATCCTTACCAAACTTCTAAGCCAATCCCAAGTGTAGAATGGTATTATGCCAGACAAATTCCAAGCCTTGGTTGGAAACTTAACTCATGACAACAACTTACCTTTGACCAAAGTGACATGTCATCTTTTGGCCCTCTACACAATAACCCTTTATATGTTGAAGTTATCATAACCCAACACAAAGTTAAATGTGTCCTCATAGACAATGGCTTAGTCAAGCATCTTGGATACATAGTAGCCAACCTTTAACCAAAGAAAATTTTATCAAAGCTTATGATAATGAAAAAAGAGAGTCATAGGGAATAATTTATTTACTAGTTGTCATTGGGCCTCTGAACCATGACACACTTTGTCATGTTATTAATTTAGAGTTATCATATAACATGCATTTGGCTAAATATAGATACATGTGATTTGTACAATACCTTCTACATTTCACCAGCATATTATATTTCCCCATTCTAGGATGGAAGTGATTGTTCCTGTATACCTACAACCATATCAATTCTGTAAGCATCTATAAGCTGGATATGAGAGATAAAACTACTTATTTGGCCTAGACCCTAAACTTAAAAAATATAATTATGTACTTTTTAAATTTCCTAAATCCAACTACATACACCCAGATAGCCTTGCTTCCAATTCATCTGAGTTTCCTCCTAATATAGCCAATCACTTTTTAATTTCTAACAATGATCTAGGTGAATACCACACACACAATGCATTTCACATAGATAAACTTGTAGAGGCCCCTAAATCCTATGGAATACCTAAATCTAAAGTCATTCATATGGAATGACATCAAAAAGGAAAATATCATGTCCAAATACCTTTTAATTTCACACTTGCCACTAGCCAAGAACAAAACCCACTTACCGTAGAAGATGATTCTTGGCTCTATAATGATGATTTAGCTGACTACTACCAGAGTAAAATATATCCCATCCCTAATTGGATTATGGATAATCAAGATTATGAGGTTAGAAGCCTAGGGGCATATCACCAAAGCCCTCTTGATCCTATCTCCATAACCCAATACAAAGGAACTCATGGTATAATATTTAAACCACCTAGGGGTAACCTCATGTATCTTATCCATGTTCCTATGCCAATGACTAGTGATGATGATGTTGGCAATGACACCGAGTCTAATTATGACTTATACAATACCAATATATTTGACCCTAATACCATATGTACCATTATGCATGTTATTTATCATTCCCCTCTTTTACTCCATCATCCTCAACTTATAGACTGGGACCAATAAGGATCCATAGTATCAGTCGATGAGTTTGAAAATGATGAGGTCATTTGTGAGTTCATGGGCATAAGAGATAATATTCCTATAAGAGACCATAAATAGGGATTTTATATCACATTAGATCCTACTACCTATGTCATATGGCAGGTGAACTTCCATATCAAAAAATAAAAATAAAATCAAACATTGAGGTCCCAAAGTGAAAACCTCTTTGAAGCAATTTTGGACTAGGGTAATAGTCAATAAAAAGGTTACTCTCTTCATGAAAACTTGTTTTAGGCACCATTAAACATGTATGTTAACTTTTTTTTTAATGAATCTTACGATGCCACCAATCCCAAGATCATATTTGGGTCTAAAATCTGTATAGAAGAGCAACGGGCCTTTGAGTAGATTTTCCAAGAGTTTCTAAAGGTATTTGTATCATGGTCATTGCCACCATTTAGTGATTTCAATTCATCTTATATGGATGAAATTGATGAACTAGTTAGGCCAAAGGATTATGGTATTTCCAATTAGTTTACTTCCTTACCAACTCTCCTTGAATACGGTTCTACACTCCTTATGGAGGACACTTCTGAAGACAATATTAGAACACTGGTTGATCTAAATTGAAGAAAACTAGGCACATCCCTCATTAATGAGGAATGTGAAGTCCTTAATGTTATCCTTAGGGAATTCATTGATATTTTTTTCATGGGCCTATTCCAATATGCCAGGTTTGGATCCCTCCTTGGTTGTACATTATCTTGTAGTACATCTTGATACCAAGCCAATTAAGCAGAAGCTGATGAAAATGCATCATTGTATTGTCATTTTGGTTTTAAAAAAATAGAAAAAAACTTAGAGGTGGGATGCATTCATCCCATTGATTATTCTAAGTGGATCTCAAACATCATGCCAGTTATCAAAAATCTAGAGGGCATCAGGTTATGTACTAATTTTCATGACATCAACAAGGCTTTCCCAAAATACAACTTTCTTCTGCCTAATATTGAGATGATTATGGACTCCACAATTGGATATGAGATGCTTTCACTTATGGATGGATTTTTAGGGTATAATCAGATCAAGTCCATGCCAGAATACTAACACAAGATATCATTCAACACTCTTTGGGGAACATTTTGTTATCAAGTAATGTCATTTAGTGTTAAAAATGTTAGGGCAACATACCTGTTGACAAATCTTCCACGAGTCAGATTTTTAGCCATAAAAAAATAGGGTTCCAGCACTTAGTCATTTTCAGGTTTGGTTCGATGCTTGGTTCAACCAAAGCGTCCATCTGCAAGCTTTTAGGCAACAAGCGAACCATTGAACGTTGAACCTCGAACCGTTGAACCTTGAATCATTTTGGTTCAATGGGTTCGATGGGTTCAAAAGGTTCAACGTCATCATCAACGGTTTGGTTCAATGGGTTCAACGAACGAATTCAAAGCCTAGTTCAATGTTGGGTTCAAAGTTAAGAGTTCAAAGATTCAACGTTGAACCATTGAACCAAAAGTTCAATGAACTGGTTAAGAGTTCAAAGGTTCAACGAAAGAGTTCAACGGAAGAGTTCAACGAAAAAGGTTCCACGTTAAACCATTGAACCAAAAGTTCAACGAAATGGTTCAAAGCCAAGGTTCAATGTAAGGTTCAAATGTATGGTTCAAAGGCAGCGGCTCAAATGAATGAAGTCAAGGATGCTATTGTAGGACTGCCCGTAGATGCTGACTGGACTAGCTGGCGACTGCCACGTGGAAGACAGCTGGACTGCAGGTACAGGCCACATGGACTACAGGCTGAAAGGAGGATGCATTGGCTATAGAATGGCACACAAAAAATACTAAGGCAGGCGTTTCATTTTAAAGCCTGCGGCTAAACACAAAGCTCGCAGCCGAAACAAAGCCCGGGGAAAGTAAAACGGAACATTTCCGTGGACTTTTTGTCTGTGGGTTATACACAACAGGAATTTCCATGGAGAAATTGCCTATGGGAAATTCTCGCAGACAATTTGTCCACAAAAATTTGAACGGAGAACCAAGCCAGTAAAGTCTGTGGGGATAAAAACCTGGGTAAAACATAAAGCCCACAGGAGCCGTTCAAAGTCCGACAAAACATTAAAAAGCCTGGGGAGCAGTTAAAGAGCAAGCCACAAAAGCTAATGTGGACCCAACTGCCACCTGGTCTAATGATGAAGACCCAAGGGACCGTCCGCAGACCATTTAAAGGGACTCGTCCATAACAAAGACATAGGTAGGCGCAAAGAGATATATAAGAACAGGTCGCGACATGGAAAAGGAAAGCAACCAAGAGCCAGCAACGCAAGCAAGCAGACCATCAAATTTAGGCTGTGGGAAGTAACCGTTGGAAATAACCCTACGCAAAAATCTAAAAAAATAAATCAAGCCGACTGTGCGAAAGAACAGAAAATAGATAGTCTGATGAATGAGTTGGATACGGAATCCTGATGCAGAATAAGACACGACCAAAATTAGAAAACTTTCATGCAAACGCTGAATCTATTTTTGAATAAACAGTATAAGTTTTAGTTAACTGATTATTTTAGAACCTATTTGTCTTCATTCAGAGCATGCATTCGAAGGACTAAATCCGACTTCAACAGGGGTTGACTAGTTCATAACAGGGAGTTGACTAGTTCCTTTTCGGAATTGAATAATTAATCAAGCACCACATCCAAATTAGAAGATTTCCATGTGAAGAAGAGGTGGATGGTTCATGACAAGCATGAGTGCGATGCATCAAAGGAAGATTCATGCAAAGAGAAAAAACATATTTTATTTTAAACCAAGTAAAGCTGAAGTTAACCAAAGTGAATTTTTCTCTTAAAGATATACGGCTACCTTTGGCCTATTGTAATTTCTTATATAATGGCTTTTTGCCTTTATTTATAAAAAAAAATCCAATCTCTCTTGGTTAGACCAGACTCTGCCATTAAGAGTTGTGTAACCTTTTCGATCAATAAGCAGGAGTGTACTATCAGATTTCAAGCTTGGCATAGTGTATATTTTTCAGCAATTTGCATAAGTGGTAGAGTTTTCCCCCTTCCCAAATTCTGTTCGTACCTAGTTGCTATATTGTCCTTGTGTAGGTCATGTTAAAGTGTTCTTTATTGTATTTTGCTAAAATTGTAAGTGAATGTTAGGCGGCTGCAAAGTGTCTTTTATCAGACCTCTCTCCACCATTTCCCTCAGGTTTTAGTTATTGGACCAAACCTCTGCATGAAATACTTATGCACAAGTGATTAATTGAAGTCCCAGGTCTTCCTTCTCTGTTGTTCGCTAAGTGTTCAAGGTTCCGAGCTGAGTAGGATCATAGTTCTGGTGTATCACCCTCTTTTAGGTAGGATTTCCCCTTTAAGTTTTCTTTCTCCCTTTTCCATGGCAGTCAGCAGTGTAGAGTAGGAATCTTCATTGATACATCATACAGGAACTAGCCTTCTCTGGAGGTTCTCCTCACTATTGAGGCACCCACCCTCGTGAGGAGATCCCATTATTTCAGTCGGATAGAAGACTAGCCATTTCACGCACGTCTTCGAATCAAAGCGCAACTCCAGGTTGACAACAATACCAATGATCCATGACAATTATTTTTCATGATATGATGCATGACATTATTGAGGACTATGTCAATGATATCTTGGGTAAATTTAAGACCTATGTATACCATATAATATTACTCTAAATAATGTTTGAAAGACTTCACGAATACAAAGTCAGGCTTAACCCTAAAAAGTGCATCTTTGGCATCACTTCAGGTAAATTGGTTGGCTTCATTGTCTCTTATAGGGGCATTGAAGCTGATTCAGCCAAGGTTAAGGCCATTCTCGAGATGTTGTCTCTATATACTTTGAAGTAGCTCCATAGTTTGTAGGGTAAGATAAAATCCATCAAACACTTCATTTCACAATTGGTCAATAAATGCCATCCATTTACCTAATTGTTGAAAAAGGGCACCACCTTTTCATGGAATGTTGATTGTTAGAAGGCCTTTGAATTGTTGAATGAATACTTGGCCAATCCACCTATTTTATTACTACCCACACGAGAAAATCCATTACTACTTTATTTATATATAACTGAACATGCCTTGGGGGTACTTTTGGCCCAGCATGATGAGCATGGAAAATAACACACAATATACTATATGAATCACACATTGGTCACATATAAGCACAACTATATGTTGATAGAGAAATATTGTTTAGTCATGGTCTTCATAGCCCAAAAGTTACATCACTACATGCTTAAAAATAAGGCCATTATCATCACCAAAGTAGATCCACTCAAGTATCTACTATCAAAAACAAATTTATAGGGCCACATGGCTAAGTGGATTAGGATTTTAAGTTAATTTGATATTAAATATGTTAATAAAAAAGCCATCAAGAGATAAGCACTTATAGATCAACTTATTGAACCTCCCCTTTTTGACACTTAGCCACTCACTTTTGGGTTTCCAAATGAGTCTTTCGTGATTGCAGTTGAAGCACCTCTTGAAGCATAATAGTGGACACTTTATTTTGATGGTTCCTTCACATTTCATGGATCAAGAATAGGAATTATATTAATAACACCATAAGGGGATCTCATTCTCAAGTCCTTTCATACTAGTTTTCCTTTTACCAATAACATGGCTAAGTATGAAACACTCATTACAGAACTTCACCTAGTGGTATAATGGAATATTCAACACCTACTGGTTCATGGAGACTCTTAGCTTATTATTAATCAAGTCTCTAACCAATTTCAAACCAAGGATGAGAATATTGTGCCTTATAAAGACATGGTAGATACTCTAAAACAATAAATTTCCCATATTTAGTTTGAGTAGATACCTTAGGCCAGTAATAGAATAGTGGATGCCATGGCCATAATTGGTTCTATGATCTAAATCATAAATAAGGTCAAAGATTATCATATCATTATTGAACATCTTCTAACACCTACTCATGAACATTCAAATATTGAAATGATTTGTGATATTTTTGGTCCCATTTCTTCTTGGTATTTTAAACTGTATAATTACCTTTATGACCAAATCATCCCACCCAACCTTTCCTGTAAAAATAAAAAATCCTTCATCCATTAAACCTCTCATTGCACATTACCTAGACCCACACTTTATTGTAGAGTCCTTCATTATTTAGATTTGATATAATCTTGATTAGCATTGAGGGAATTTCATAAACAAATTTGCAAGGCCCATACTAGTGGGGTCATCCTTTCCAAAAAGTTACTACATATTGGTTACTATTGGCCAACTATGGAAGCTGATGCCACCGCATATGATAAAAAGTGTGTACAATCCAAACACTTAAACCAATGACTATGACATGGACATTTTCAATGTGGGGAATCAACCTCATAGGAAATATTAACACTACATCCTCAAATGACCATAAATATATCCTTATTGCTACCAAATATTTCATTAAGTGGGTGGAATCCATTCCCTTAACTTATGCAACTGGTAAAAAAATATCCAAGTTCATTTTTAATCACTTAATCTGACACTATGGAATTCATTTTGACATTATATCTAATAATGGTGGTTCATTCAAAAATAATGATGTCAAAACCCTTTGTGCCCAGTAGCATATCACCCAACATTTTTCCACTCCATACTTCCCACAAGGCAACATCCAAGTAGAGACATCTAATAATACCAATGTAAATATCCTCAAGAAGATTGTTAATGATGTTATTCATGATTGGAACTTGTAACCATTTCATTCCCTTTAGGCCTACCATACCAATTTTCACACTCCAACAAGAGCCACACCTTATTCCCTAGTCTATGGCACTAAGGCCATTCTTCCTATCGAGGTCAAATTGTCTTTTCTATGCATTTGATTTTAGCATATCCTTGATGATGAGGATTTAGAGTAGCTCATTTGTAAGATTTTGAACCACTACATGAAAAAAATGGTAGCCTTGAATATCCTTCAAGCATATCAAAACTAGTTGTGTGGTCAATATAATAGGTGTGTAAGGCACAAAAAAATTGAGCTTAATGATATTGTACTCAAAGAAAACCAAAAAAACACAAATGTCAAATGTAAGAAAATGGGTAAATTTAAGTCTAACATGTTATGAAACTATGTTATTATCCCTAACTATGGTTTGGGGGCATACAGGTTGGTACACCAGAAGGAGAACTTGATAAACTAATGAACATAATGCATCTCAAGTCCTTTTTTACTTGAGTGACCTAAAATATTATCTATGGTGATCATTTACTTTGTGTCATACCATATTATTATTCATAGCATGCCATGTTATTTTCCTAATGTGCCCTTCCTATTTACCTCAATTTGTTTCTCTTCTCCCATTACCTTTTTTATCTTAGTTCTGATCCATTGGTACTTTAGACAATGTTAGTGTTTGGATTCACATGTAGTTTCAACAAATGATTTAGACTAGGGAATATTGAATGCATTTTTTAAACTACAGTGTCTTCAAACATTATGATAGTGATCTTGGAAATTGTATCCTTCACTTTTGCTAAGTTCAGTATCATTATACCTTGTGATACCATTATTTTATACTTGTGTCATTGCCTATTCACAAGTTTGTTGTTACTTAGTCATATTCCTCACTATGGGGTGAACTATAGTGGCTTGAGGTCCATTTGGACTATGAAGGTAGTGCTCAATGTTTTATGAGGTCAACTTGGCCACCCTTATTCCAATATTCTCATCATTTTTCAAGCAACCTAAGCCAACACTCTCATTATTTTATGAGCTCATTCTTGAATGCTATAAATTACTAACCTATTTAATTTGTGAACACTTGCCTTTTATCTTTCATTATAGTTTTGGTCTATACCATGCTCTCATAGTTTCATGAGTTTTTGTGCCTAATGTTCTCATAATTATGAGCAACAACCCCTTTACTCCATGCACTCATCATTTTGCAAGCAACTTTTGCCTTACGCTCTTGCCATTTTACGAATCGATTTTGTAGGCATTGTGCATTTGAAATTGATGCAATAATGAACCCTCAGCTTCTCTTATGCTCTCATCATTTTATGAATAATCATTATCTAACTAGTGGGCATTGTGCCTTTGATGCAGCCCACTTCCTTTACCCATTACTTGAACACTCTCACTATTTTACGAGTATAGCCTTTCCTATTTTCCTTTACAATCAATCTCTTTTCTTTATCATCATTTTTATTTTCTTCCCAATTCTTGGGAGAACTACATTTATCCTGAAGTCCATGTTGGACCTAGTTTCCATGGGACTATTTAGGCAATGTCCACTTGCCTAAGGCATTTGGAGTTAGCTCAGCCACCCCTTCCTTATTATTTTATTCCCCCTTCATCCACTTGCCCAGGGAATTTAGAGTCAGCTCGACCACCCCTTCCTTATTATTTTATTCCCCATTTCTATGCTTGTATAGTCATACATATGCCATTTTTCCCTATAGCCTAGGGATAACCTTTTACCAAGTGTAACACTTCTCTTACACATGCACAAACAATTTCATTAAGTAGTTTTAGTTCAATGTTTTTTTGCATTCTTTTGTTTACTGCAATTCCTTTCCTCTTTGCCTTAGATTAATTTCTTTATTGTATTTACCTTAAGTTAGTTTATTTATTTCATTTATCTTAGATTAGTTTATTTGTTGCATTTTCCTTCTATTAATTTTTTATTGCATTGTGCCATAGGTAGTTTCTTCATTGCCCTTTAGTTAGGTGTTTTAAGTTTTATTTTTTTTAGTGTTATGTCTAAGGATAATTAGTTTACGCTTGAGTCTTGATTATACTTTGGCTTGAATTATTTACCTTTTTGTATTTAGATTATGTAATTTTCCTTCTATGTGTTTGTTTTCTGTAGTCAATGCTTTTGTTCTTTACTTAATTTTTTGTTTGTTTGTTAAGTTTGTTTATTTTTAATTGTTTGTTGACTAACTTATTTTCATGTGCCTCCCTTCTCCTTTGTTGCCAAAGGTTTATTATATTATGTTGACACTTAATTCTTGATTTTTTATTTCTTGTACTTGAGTTGTCAGTATTTGTATTTACTCCTGCACTTAGTTTATTGCATTGTATTTACACTTGGGATTTAATTGATCATGTCTTATGCATAAGTTTTTTATACTTGAATTTAAATTAAATTTTTCCATGCTTGGGACATACATTGTTATTATGGTTTATTTATAACTATGATGCATAATGTCCCATGATACAAAAAAAATTATGCCAAAGATCTATTAAATAGTGGTGTCAACAATATTTCTCCTTGTTTACAACAAGCATACCCAAAAAATCCAAACCCACAATAACCAAATCATAATGACTATATTATGTTTTAATGAGGATGTGAATCTCCAAATAAACATATATCACAAGTCATAAACCTAAGAAGCTAAATACTTTCCAACATCTCACATACATGACATACCCATGGTAAATCAAGAAACATACATCACATTTGCTATCATATACATGTTTGAATGGAAAATAAACATTGACATTTCAAATTAATCACATATAAATGTGAGATTATAACACATCATGATAAATCAAGTAAAGAACATCACTTGTATATCAAAATAATATCAATAGTCTGTGTACAAATCCATAGACCAAAAATGAGTTTCACATGCATCATGACTATATATAAGTCACAATGCCAAAATAAAAAAATGCTAAAGAGCTATACAACATCAGATTTGACTCTATGAATCCCTAGTTATTGTAGGTAGTGGCCCTCATGGCACTAGTGGTGGAGGCAATGGTGGTTTTTGAATTGACTACCCTAAATTTGATGTACCATATGTCCTTGATCTTGATCAGGAGGACCTATTTCCAACTCTTTGTGCATCCCAAACCTCAAATGTAGGTATTTATTGATCCTTGGTTATCATAGTCTCATAAGATCACTAATAGTATGAGGCCTCATCCTTAGCCCAAAATCTCTCAAAAAACCATCCTGTAGAAACCTACTTGTGTTGCATGTGCCTCATATCACTCATGCCAAAGCCTCTAAACATATTACCTGGATTGATCCCTTTAGCCTATCACCTGATCTCTAATATCCTATAACTATGACTGCATCTACATCATTTATGCTAGCTTTACCTTTAGTGACTCAATATTTGACTAAAGGGTGGTAATTTGCCTATCTCTAAGGGTCACCTATCCCTGTAATTGGTCCACTCTCCTCTTTAAGCCCTCAATCTCACCTAGTCTAGTAGTTATCTCCTCAAGCAGGGCAATATCCCTACCTATTCTTGTCATATGTGATGGTCCTACTTAGCTTAGATCTACATGAGTACCTATTGTGCCTACATAGTTAGGGTCCACAATCACAACCCTAATTTGCATACCATTAATACCTACCTCCCCATCACCATCATCATCACTATCATCACTACTACTCTCATTGATGTTATCACTGCTAGTCTAAGTCTTGCCCTCCACATCCACATCCATCTAATCCCCTCTCTGATATCCACCATGGAGCTATACCTCTCTATGTTATCCCTATCTAGCCTGACCATGTTGTAATGCCTATTGAGATGTTGTCAATCTCTACAGACAAAATTGTGCCCACCATATCACATAAGTCGATGTCATGTCTACATATATAGGGCCTCTTCCATAATCCCAACAATTTTATAGTACTGACCCATGAATACCTATGGTTATACTCCTTAAGATCACTAGTGTAGCTCAAAAAATCTCCCAAGTACTATGATTCAATCATCTAGGAGCATCTGGGACATCCTTCTACATCCCAAAGTGGCACAACACTTGATCTGGTCTATACTCCTCTACAATATGCACAAGTCTACTTGTTAGAAAACACTTGGTAATCATGTAGGTAGTATACCATCTATCTTGTGCCTAATGAATCTGTAGTGGAAAATATGGTCACCAAATGAAATCTATAGTTGTCAACTCATCTATCATCCATTGATAATGGTAAATCTCACCATGATGCCCTCTGTACCCTGCACTTGTCTAAGGCTATCTATATTATACTAGATCTTAAGGACATATACCCATCTATGTCCTATTGGGTTTTTAATATCTATATGTTCCCATCCCCAAACCTTGATCAAAGTCATGGCACCAATAATCCATCCACCTCGATAGGCCACCATGTGTAAATCCCTATATAGTTGGGCTAGTACTATCAGCCCCTAATAAAACTTAGATGTATCATCTAGCATGGATCTAATCAAAGAAATAGTTGTTCTTATGAGGCATTAATATGTTATTGATAATTACCATTAGAGCCACAACCTCCCTATCGATCAACACTAGCAGTGAAGGCTCCTCAGGTGGTAGGTCATTAGGCTAAATGTCTAGTATAAGTCTCTAATAAATCAATATTAACCTCAACATGAGGCATGGGAATGTCATAACCACAACCAAGTCATCTAGTCTAGCCTAATGGTGTGTTGGGTATGTCCAAAAAAACCTTTGACCTCTCATCAGTAAATTTAGTATGTGTCACATGTCCTCTAATATGATTGTCACCTTCCCTATCATCAAGACGACGGTATATGTCTCTGAGTGCCAACACTCAACTAAAACACTAAAATAAACCTGATCTACTCTAATAATAGACATCAATGCCACATCTAGTAGATCACTAGCCTCTAAGAAAGTACACTTCTCCTTAGTTCATATCTGAGTGATCTATAAGTAGTATGACCATCAATCACATGCCATTAGGACAGTGAGTCGCTCCTACAACTACAAATAGATTAACATAAATCAACATTTATATTACAAATCTTGTTATAAATTACCTATTTTAACCTATCATTATGCCTATTCTACTTGACCTATTTTATGGCTTAGACCAATGTGCCCCTCTCTCATAGAGGCTTGAACTAATTTGACCTTAGGTGATATTTTTTAAAAACTTGGCATTGTTTTTGTTTTGGAAATTTCTACCAAAAAGGGTGATGTCACTATTTGTGTTTCCAGCATTTTCATTTTTACAAAATCAATAACTTTATTGCTTTTGATGAAGTTATTGATTTATATTTTTTTGCCGAAAAGGGACATTATTGCTATTTATATTTTGGCATTCTCATCATTTTCCCTTTTGTAAAAATGGTGACAACACCAATTTTTGGCCTAATCCTAGGTTTTAAATCACATTAATGACAAAATTTGTTGAGAGTTCACTTATTGACTACCTATCATGTAGAGGTCATCCATACTATAAAAATGAGTCAAATTAGATTGACCCACACTGACACTGAGATCCTATTAAAGGAATGGCCTCAGGCACATCGATCACAATTTTGACCACCCAATAAACAATTTGATCCCAAGTAAAGAATAACCAGTTACACCAAAAGATATGGTTAGTACAGCTAAAATGACAACCGTAACCCAAGTTAATTTGTGATTTTTTTAATCCACCTATGAGATAAACACAGAATACATACAAGATCATCATTAGAACCATCATACTTATTGACCATTTATGAACTAATCGTATTAGCCACTCAAAGTTTACTTCAGTCATTATGTATTGAATAAAGGCAAAAGCTTCAAGAATGGTGGGATGATAGTAAAAAGTCATAGCAAAACCAGTAGCTAGTTGTACCAAAAAACAAGTCAATGTGATGCCTCCTAGACAATAAAATATATTCACATGAGGAGTCATATTTCATTTTTTTCTTCACAAAGCCAAAGCTCAAATTTTTCAAATGGTAGGGTAAAAAATGAAATATTTTCACCCCAAGGGGTGAATATATAGCTTGAAAAAATAATTTTTCAACCCCTACATCCTAAAGTTCATTATGTTCATTCTAGGAGGTCATGTTTTTAACTCTATGGTTTGTTTTTTAGGTCATTCATTTCTATTCTCATCATTATAGACCTTTTTGACCACTAGACTATTTTGTTAGGTCTTTTTGGAGGCCTATTTAATAACACCATTTTTTTGTTGTATCACATGCTAGTTAGGAGGTGCATCTTTATACTAGCAAGTACCCAAGACTCAGACCATTCTTCTGTGCCAGCTCATTGCTAATTCATGTTATGGGTTATTTATTTGAGCTCCCTTTGCCAATTCACCATGGCAAGACAAACTATTTCAACCAATCAATTTTATCAAATGATCAATTTGCCTTATTGGGGAAAATCACTGTGCCAATGATTAAAACCATCTTGTCAAGACAAATCATTATTTAGACCTATGTCACCATTAGACCATTTTATTTTCTCTTTTTGAGGGCTTTTTTAATGAAACTATTTCAAACCCTCTCCCTTGAGGGGGCATACATGGTTCATTAATCACCCTCTAGGGCATCAACCTATGCCTATTGGCTTGTAACAACCTATGATTGTCAACACATCATTTTTTAATCATTGAATTTTCTTCTTAACAACTTTTTCATTCTTTGAAAAGGCATTATAGTGCTCATGGCTTGTAACACCTTCTTAAATAAGGGGAAAATGTATACATTCCATTTTGGCCACATTTCATGTCTAAATAGACATCAGATCAATTTCTAACAAACAACACAAATTAAGCCTAGAAATCACTATTCATCCTAAATTCATCTGCACATTAGACGTAAAGTACATAAATCACAAAAATGTGTCCCTATTTGGGGTAATACACTGTACGTAACAATAATCTCTCATCGAGTCATCCCTGGTCAAATTATGACCTCGTACATCCTTAATTTTGACCAAGTGTGAAGGGCAACCATGTCAAAATTCAAAAATGGAAATTAACCAAATTAGAATTAATCAAATGATTAAATCCAATTAAATGGTTAGTTAAAACACTCATGGCTAATTAGTGAATTTTTATAATATAGATTCACAAAATTCACTCAAAATATCCAAAAAAGATGATGTCATACATGACTTGGGTTTAACATTGTGAAGCACTCAAAATTCAATGCAAACAAATATCAATATATGCAATGCATGGATCATAAGTGAAAAACTAATTGCCTCATTTATGGCCTTGTTCCTTCAAAATTGAATTGATTTATGGCCACATAGATTCATCTTAAGATTGATGGTCACAAATCAATCTCCTCATTTCTGAAAAACTTATAAATATGAAGATCCTCACATACTTCAAGGAGATATTTTTTGTGCAATGTTATTATGGAAAAATACCTAGAAAAGTTTCAACAATCAACACATACCAAATTCAAATTCCAAGGTGAACAAGGAGAGATGATACATGCACACCATTGATGAAGACTCTTTGCCCACAAAGCCAAGCATAATCCCTTTAGGCCAACTTGTAATTTCAATTCACAAGGAAGTTAAAGATTGTCATTCTTGTCTTTACATTATTTGTTGTTTACTTGTTACTTGTTCCCCCAATTATCTAGGCTTGGAATGTTATTATTTGATGTGTTTTTCATTATTTTCACTTTACTAACACATAGACTAACATTATCCTTAGATTCCTTGATTACATATATATGGCATGTAATGCACCAACATCAAGATTACTAATTCTTATTAAGTCAATATATTTAGAATGACACTTCTCTAATATCTTGGATATGAAATTCAACATTTAAACAAGATTATTGAACCTAATAAATGCATCGAATCTATCAAGTTTCTAGTAACACTTGGTCTCAAAATATGTTCCATTATATTTCACATTGACCCTACTTTGGATCAATACAATGCAATCCTACGAATATCATGGATAAATACAATGGGGGGAACACTTGGAAATGATTATGACTATATTAAATTTGATCATGAATGTACAAATATTACCATTTCAAGATATGGCATATCTTTAAAGCAAGAAAAGAAAGTAGAATCCTTTTTTTCAATAAGAGATAATGTAATTACCTCTAATTCATCTATGAAAGTAGCTAAGGTATATGATAGAACTTGTAAATAACTCCGAATATATGGTGTGGTTGTGTGTGTGTGTGTGTGTACATATATATATATATATATATATATATATATATATATATATATATATGTACACATATATATATATATATACATATATATATATATGTATATATGTATATACATATATATATGTATATATGTATATATATATATGTGTGTGTACATATATATATATATATATATATATACATATATATGTATATATATATACATATATATATACACACACACAGAGGTACATATACATATACATATGATATGAAAAATGGCTCTCCTCTCTCCAGTGATCCCCTACACCTGGTTTGGATTTTTGATGTGTGAATGGGCCACTATTTGTGGCAGAGTTGGCATCTATTGGTGGATAGAGCTGAGACATATAATGGTGGGTGATATCAAGGGAGAACCATAAAAGAATAAAGGGGAGCAAAGATCTAGGTACACAGAAGGCAAAGATTGGAACGTTATTTCCCAATATCATCCATTTTTTATCTACCTCTATGCTGATATAAATCTTGTCCTACAAACTAATTTTAAGTCATCTACAAAGGGTATGCTTGTCCACAAAAACACATCCTCCTCACCCATACTCGATTATTAGGATTTACATATTGTCCAAGTCTGATTGTGGTATATTCTGATAAGGAAGTGCCATTACTTTATTGACCATGGACTGATTCATGATGGTCATGTTTTTCCCCTGAGGGACTGCACTGGGCCTTATCCAATAGAAAGATAATTTTAGTATAGATATTATACACTATGGAGTGTTTCTATATACAAGTGGATAAAGCACACAAATTGTTTGATAGAATGTTTGAGTGGTTTCTCATCTTTGGGTGCAAAATGTTTCCAAAGGTAAAGGCAAAGAAGATGGAGAAGATTTAGGATATTAGGGACTTGTCCAACCAAAATTTATTTGAGCACAAACAAAGAGAGGACACAACAAGCTACATATAAAAGAAAGTGAGGGAGGAGAAAACTATTGCATATTATCAACATCAAAAACACAAGTTGGAGAATGACAACCAACTATTTGATAAAATGACATCAAACAATAATAGTGCAGATTTACCTACAGATAATTCCAGTTTTGAACTCTCTGTTGGCATGAGAACAAAGGCTAACAAGATGGGATTTTAGATTATGGTTCGGTCCATCTATGGGAAAACTTTTTGCATCTATGTTCTTATTTTTTGGATCTTAAACATCATATTGAAATCACCAATGGGATCCCAACACCTCTCCAATGTCTCATCTACAATAGTAGAAATATGTAAAATACAAATAAGCAATTTGCTTATGGTATTACCAAAGATTCTCTTTTAACTCTAACTTTACGACTGCAAGGTGGAGTGATTGGTAATGGGAAGGCCCCAACATATTCTTATAAATATGCTACTAATTCTTCCAAACCAGAAGGACCTTACAAGAATGATGACAAAAAGAATGGTGTAAAATCAAATCAGAGACCCACTCCACCGACTAACACTTATATAGTGGAACAGGCAAAGGTGGTACCAATTTTGGATACTCCAGAGGAATCTATGGTGGTATTTAGAGAAAAAAATGATCAAGAGGTAGTCATTTATAGATTCAGCAAATATTGGCCAACCATAGAAACTTTATTCAAATGGGTTCATTCAACCTGGTCAAAATAATGCAAAATATCCCTCTGCTCCAAGGGATTTTTCATTGTACATTTTTTTCATGACGATGAATACCAAAGAGTTTTCTCAGATGGACCTTGGTTTTTGGGGATGGTGGGTCTGTACCTCACTCCATGAATCCCATATTTTGACCCAAACACACACTCAATCATGCTAATACCAATCTGGGTATGACTTCCTAACCTCCACATATATCTCATGAGTGATGTTAAATGGATAGAGAATAGTTTGGGAAAGTTTTTCAATGTTGATATTAAGAGAATGCAATAAGGATTATACACTTATGAATGCATTTGTGGGTAAATAGATCTCAACAAAGGTCTACCTAATAAAATGATTATTATATGTGGAAAAATCTAGCATACACAGTCTCTAGATTTTGAGAATACTTCCTTTCAATGCCTAAAATTTACAAGCTTACTGGGCATCTTTAGGGTATTTTTCCATAGAGAAGGAACCTACCAACAAAAATAAAGGACTTAAACCTACTTATAAACAATGGTCCTTTCTGACATAAGAGGAAGAGATGGATGAAAAGGAGGACCATGAAGAGGAATGTCAGCAAAAAATAGAGATAGAGGAACAAAAAACTAGTGAACAAATCATCCACACTGAGGAAATTACTCCATCAGATGGGGAAATTAGAGAGATTGAGAAACAAATCATGGAAACTAAAATGGTTGGGTCATTACCTAGAAGCATGAAGAGAACACATAAATCTGAGAACTCTAACTCAAATAAATAACAGCCTAAGAAAACCCAAATCTAATGGAAACTCTTTCTCTTTCAGATTATCAAAACATAGAATTATAGATTGTTAGTGTAAAGCTACCATTTGGGGTGTGAAAAGAGGTAAAAAGGAAGAAAGGGTATGATTGAGGATTACATGGGAACTCCCTCAAATCTATGTATTGGTCTTTGAAGGCCAATGCACCTTCCTCTCTTTTCTATCTTTTCATTTCTCTCTTTGTGTTTGTTCTTCCCCTATCCATGTGGGGATGTACTTATCTTCTACAGGTTGAGGCTTTCATCTCCCTAGTCTTTGTTTTGAGGCATTTGTCTCATACATTTACTCTACCATATGCTTACTAGCTTTTTGGTTCTCTTTTCACCAATATGGAATAAAAGGTACTGATACTTATATATATATATATATATATATATATATATATGCATGTATATATATATATATATGTGTGTGTGTGTGTGTATATATATGCATATATATATATATATATATATATATATGTATATACACATATGTATATATATATACATATACATATACACATATATATACATTGCATATATACATATGTATATGTATATATATATGCATATATACATATGTATATGTATATATGTATGTATATATATATACATATATATGTACATATATATACATATATGTATATATATGTACATGTACATATACATACATATATGTATATATATATGTATATATGTATGTATATGTGTGTATATATATACACATATATGTATATATGTACATATACATATACACATATATATGTATATGTATATACATATATTTGTTAATAATGTTGTTAATGATTGCATGTCGACATTTACATTTCTGGAGATGTTGTCAATTGTTGCGACGGTTTCGAGGAGGTGAAGACGGTAGTTGACGTGGGTGGAGGAAAGGGATCAGCCTTAGCTTACATAGTGAAGGCTTATCCGCATATCCATGGAATTAACTTCGATCTCCCTCACGTTGTTCAGACTGCCCCATCTATTGCAGGTCAATCCCCTACTTTCTACTTGTTAAATGTAAGAAAAAGCAAAGGAGTACGTTGGTAAAAAGAAATAGCTAAAAGAAATAGCATGACCACGATCTTACCTGCTGGAAAATCTGAAAGCAAACAGTAGGTGCCTTCACGTTAAATGAATTAAATGGTCATTATTTCAAAAAAACAAATTGTTATACAGGTATCGAGAACGTGGGTGGTAGTATGTTCGAGAGCATACCCTGCGCAGACGCCATATTCATAAAGGTAAAACTGTAAATCAAAATCCCCTTGTCGAAAATTAACTTAAAAACGAATTTTGCATCTTATCAAGTAATAACGTTTTTGTGGCTGATACAGAACGTACTAATCGACTGGGACGAGGAAAGCTGCGGAAAGATACTTGAAAATTGTCAGAAGGCTTTGCCTGAAATTGGCAGATTTATATTGGCAGAAAACGTGGCGGAAGAAGTGTCAAGGAGGGAAACACATGAAATAGTTACCGATCTGGTGATGATTGCCCTTGCAAACGGAGGAAAACAGAGGAGCGAAGAGGAATGGAGGAGGCTCCTTCAAAAGTCAGGCTTCCGTGTCCTCAAGATAACGAAGTTACCTGGAATGCTTGGAAGATTGAAGGTTATAGAAGCCATCAAGGCCTAACACAACGCTACCATAAAGATTCTGTTCCCACAATTAAGAATCTTATCATCGCCGATACAGATTAGAATTCCATTCTCCGTATACTGTACACTTATGTCATGTATATATATATATATATATGTATGTATATATGTACATATGTATGTGTATGTTGTTCTAAGGCATTTGTTCATATATTTACTCTACCATATGCTTACTAGCTTTTTGGTTGTCTCTTTTCACCAATATGGAATAAAAGGTACCGATATATATATATGTATATATGTATGTATGTGTGTGTATAACAATAGATAATGAATCTGATATAAACTCTATAAGTGTGAATGCTTATACTATTATATTGCCATAGTTACAACATCAAATCTGGTCACCAATGAGAATTTATATTATTTACAATTTTTAATCTCAAGTGGTTGGATGTTTTCTTGATTGCTTATTTCATTTATTCTTCTATTTTCACATGATCTTGCATTGATCATCTTTATAACCCTTTTCTTGTTGTTAATTGGATATGTGGACACTTAAAATTAGTTATTAAGTGTTTGACAACGTTTAATCTTAACATCTTTACCTTTACTTGGTGTACTCATCATTTTGTTAACTTGTAATCTTTATGGGAGCACTCACTATTATATTTTTTATCTTACAACTACTCAAAACATCAATCATACATCCCTATATTCCTTACAGGTTCCTATCAAATTAGTTTCTATCCTTTTAGGACAAGACTTTACTAGGTCAGATAGGGCCTCACTATGGCCTTGTGCACAAGTTATCCCCTGCACTCCAATGGTAACTTTTTAAATAAGAGACATTTCATTTTACTACTCCCATGATTTTAAAAAGTTTAGTTGGTGAAAATATTCAAAATTTTCCTTTATATAAGAACATAAAGGCTTTTCTAAACATATCTAGCAATTACTTGTAAATTCTACTACACACTAAGGAAAAAAGCACTATTCTTTACATTTTAATTCAGCTACATTTTAACAATCATAGACCAAGTCTGAAGTAATATTATTGTACATCAAGGGCACTCATTTTCAAGGATTCAAATTAATCTATGAAGTTGCATTCATATATCAAAGTCAAGATTCACACACTCACTCTAAGTGAGAGAACTACATTGACCTGAGGCTCTTTTGGGCTATATAGGTTGTGGTTAGATTATGCAGGGTTTTTTAGGGTAACTCAACTATTCCCCTAACCCTATTCACCCTTTTTTCATTTGATTTATATTTTATTTATTGTGTAGTATCTATGGTTTGTATTTCTTAGGTTTTCCACGTGATAAATTGGGACACACATATAAATAGTAAACCCTCACATACAAGTGCACATACCCAGATTAGATAATTAGTCACACAGTCAATTAGAACACCACCATAGTTGGTAAACAAAGCTACAGTTTGCCCTTGTCCTCCTAGTGTGACCTTGTACCAATATAGTTTACAATTATATTTTTTACTGTGACATAGTTCATAGGTCTTCTAAGTTAGTTTCTAGCAATAGTCAACCTGCACAATCAACATACATTTAGTTTGGGCTAGGTTTACATATTTTGTTTATTAATTTATTATTTTTATCTCATTTCAGATTCTATAAATTTTGTATTTCACATTTAGATTTGTATATTTCTATAGGTATAAATTAGTTATCAATATTTTATTTATTTTAGTCTTTTATTGTTAAATAAAAAACAACATTAAAAATTCTAGTGAACCCACAATTTTATTTTGAGAACACTTCTTGTTATTTGTTTAATTTTGTGTTGTCTAGATTTTTAGTTGAATTTTTAATTTCACAAAAAATAGAAATTATTGATTCCTTACAAACAAATCTTTCCACTTTTCTTTTCTCTTTATTTTTCTCTTTCTTGTTATTTATTTTTAGAATTATGTTCCAAAAGTTATAAAATTACTTAGTGACTGTCATTATGGGCTACATGGTGACATGTTTCACCAACAACATGGGGTGAGGGTTACTACCCCCAATACTCAAATATATTGTACAATAGTAAACATAGAGTTTAGTTTCCATGTACCTTATGGTATATCAAAAATTCTTAGGGTCCTTTATGTATACATAAGAAGACTTTTTTAGCTATTTGATTTGTGGTGCACCTAAAAGGAGCGTATCGCCAAAGAAATTTACTCTCAATGTTCCTTTGAAGACATGATAGTGAGATACAAGCATGACTTTGCCTTTATAGTTAGTGCTCTAAAACATTAGGCCGACACTAATCTATGAAAAAACAAGTACATTTGAGAATCCACACAATCATTCAAACCCTTTCCTAGATCACTCTTAATACCTTGATTTTTACTTGTATTGTATTCATAGCCATTAGCATCTCTTTTTCATATTATTTTTAATTCATAATGGGATTAAAGACTATTTATTTCATATATTACATAGGCTTATGAAATTTCTTGTAAAATCTTATCTTACTTTTCAATATGTTATTTGTTACATACATACATGGTTAAAAATCAATGATATTCAAAAAGTTACCTTAGAGTAATCATATTTACATTATACTTCATATTGTTATAATATTCAATCCAAATTACTCACTATAACTAATAAGATTTAAAAATCATATAAGAAACCTTTTATTATTAATAAACCCCAAAAATATTCATGTTGTTAATACTCAACAAAGTAAAGTTCCTCATGTTTCTTTCCCACCCCTCCACGCCCCCCCCCCCCACCCCCACCTTCAATAGGAAAAAAAAATCGATCTAAGGATTTGACGTGCTATATCAATTAAAGAATAATAATGCCAAATTTTCATTACTAGAGCTATTATAAATAATGTCAATATACAAAGATATCTTATATGAGGAATTATATAATACACTTTTACCTAAAAATGTTGAACCTCCTTATGTATCTTCTATTATTAATACTATATGATGGATAGAAGAAATAATTTATTTTAACAAAGAAGATATTCCCACAAAGCATATTATTTAACAATATTTACCTTTGTATATTAAATTCATTGTAGAAAATAAAGTGGTCAAAAGAGTACTTATTGATAATGGATCAGGATTAAACATTTATAACATTTCTTTCCTAAATTTACTCAGCATAACCACAAAGCATCTAAATCATATAAATATGAACATCTATGGATTTGATAACATTCCATGCCAAGTAGTTGGGAAAATAACATAGAATATCACTTTGGGCCCATGTACTCTTGCCACCTTTTTCCAAGTTATGTCTAATGATCTTAATTACAATCTTTTATTAAGTCGACCTTGGATTCATGACATGAAAGCCATTCTTTATACATTACATGCATGTATAAATTTTAGTTATCAAGGTTATGTATGTACATGTCCTTTGGACAGAAATCCTTTCAAATATTGTGTGATCTTTCATCCTACAGATACTTAAGTTCCATATTTATAGCCTTCTTCCATAAACTTATCACCATCTACTTCATCCATAGATTTACACTCATTAGTACCATATTCAAATGACTCATCAATAAATTTCAATCAATATGGTTTTAAAATTTAATACTTACAAAAGTATAGGTATACCATTAGACAAGGGTTAGGAAAACATGCTCAAGGTATTATTCATCCTATTACTACTTTTGCTAATGAGGGGAAAACATGTCTTGGGTAGAATAATAAGTCCACCTCTCATGGACTTAATCAAGTTAAACAACCTCCTAAGCTCATACCTATTATACATATGTGTTTTGATCATAATAATCAAGCCAACCATGTTTCTCAATTGTTATTACTATATCCTAAGCTCATTGACAACACAAACTCACCTACAACTTTGACACTAGGTGAATTTTCAAATGATGAGTCTCTTTTGTAATATTTAGGTGCCTATGAAGATCTTCTTTCATTTTAGAACAAGAAAATATTTCCTCATGAAACAAACACACATGTATATTTTGGTGAAGGAAATGATACTATTGATCAAATTTAACTACATTTAGATGGCCCTAATACTATTCCCACAACACCATATATAAAGGATTGATCAAATTTTCTTAATGAGGAAATAGTTGAATTTCATTTTGGAACTTATAAAAACCCTCGACCAGTCCTCTTAGCAACCATGTTAAAATATGATGAAGGTAAATCTCTTCAATAAGCTTTACATGATTTTCTAGAATTATTTACAAGGTCATATAAAGACATCCCTAGAATCAACCCAATAGTGATAATGCATAATATTGTATTATATCCAAATGCTAAACCAATCAAGTAAAAAATAAGGAAAATACACCCTAAAGTAGCTTTGTTAGTCAAAGATGAAATCCAAAGATTTTTGTATGTTGGTTTCATTCAATTTGTTTCTTATCTTTAAAGGGTTTTTAATATCGTGTCAGTGGGAAATCCTAATGGAGATATTCGATGTTGCATAGATTATTGTAATATAAACAAGGTTTATCCTAAAGATGATTTTCCCTTACCCAACATAAATATTATTATGGATTCTACTGTAGGATATGAAATTATATCATTCATGGATGGTATTTCTAGATATAACTAAATCAAGATAAATCCTAAAGATTATGAACAGACATCATTCATTACACCATGGGAAAAATTTTATCATACATTAAATCCTTTTGGATTATAAAATATAGGAGCAACTTATTAATGAGCTATGACACATTTTCCATGATTATATTCATAAAATAGTTGAAAATTATGTTGATGATTTACTATCCAAATAAAAGCATCGACAAGGCCATAATATTTATCTATGACAAATATTTGAAATAATGAGGTAATATAACATATTTTTAAATCCAAAAAAATGTATTTTTGGAGTATCTTTAGGGAAATTGTTGGGCTTTATCATTTCCCAAAGAGTTATTTAGGTTGAGCTGAAGAAACTCAAATCTATATTGTATATGCCACCACCAATGATTTTGAAGCAACTTCAATGTTTACAAGTTGACATTCAAGCTATCAGATATTTTGTGGCCTAATTAACAAGTAAAACATAATCTTTTACAAAGTGACTCAAGAAAGATACCAAATTTGAATGAGAAAACTCTTGTTAACAATTTTTTGATATAAATAAAGAATATATTATAAATCCACATGTGCTTATGCCTCCCATTCCTAATTAACCCCTCTTATTATACATATTGACCACCAATCATGCTTTGGGTGTTTTGCTTATGTAATATGATGACAATCGTAGTGAATGTGTCATTTAATACATTACTCTCACACTTCTTGATTATGATTAAAATTATACTACTATCAAAAATTTATGCTTGGATCTTGTTTTTTTTCATGCAAAAACTATGGCATTATTTACTTCACAATGAGATTCATTTCATCACTAATGTTGATCCACTTAAATATCTTATATCAAATCCCTATTTATTAGGGTGTATATCAAAGTGGGTAATGCTTCTTAACAATTTTTATTTACATTTTATCTCTCAAAGATCTATTAAAGGTAAATTTATTGCAGATCAATTATTTTTTTGCTCCATAACATGATCTATTACCCATTACTATCGAATTTTGAGACAAATTTACTAATTATAATATTGATAATGATATATGGCCCATTCATTTTAATGGATCTAAATGTGCTATAGATGTTAGAGTTAGGATTGTGTTTTTTACTCTATAAGGTGAACACATGCATTTTACTCTTTGCTTGGGATTTTTATGCACAAATGACATAGTGGAATATGAAGCGCTAATACTAGGCTTGTTAACAACACAAAAGTTGTAAAGTAAATATTTACGTGTATATGTAAATTCATAGCTTGTCATCAATCAAGTTTTAAATTTTTATCAAAATAAATAATACAAGTTAATGCCCTAAAAAGACATGATCCAAAATCTTAGAATACACTTCTCTTATTTCTCTATTGAGAGCATTCCTTGCAAAGATAATCAACATGTTAAAGTCATGGTTAGTCCTGCATCCCTTATCCCAATTAATATTAATGATAATCATGAAACATTTTCTATCCAACAATTACGTAATCCTTTGGTTGATACTAATATTATCAATGCATTAGAATATCTAACAGTCACACGAAGTGTAAACATTCCTTAATGGTACATCGATATAAAATTATCTCTACAAATCTACTTTTATATAAAATGCCATGTGATAAGATAAAAAGTGGTTACAACACCAAGTCATGTGTTACATACTCATTGGTGGATCCCTTTTTAAACATTATTTGGATGGACAATTATTGAGACGCCTAAATCAAGTTAAATCTCAAACCAATATAGTCGAAGTTCATGATAGCAAATGTGGAGGACACTTTAATGGTAATATCATGCATTACAAGCTCTTACATCAAGAATATTATTGCCCAAAAATAGAACAATAATGTCACGAATATGCTAAATTATGTTCCCAATATCAAATGCATGGAAATATTAATCACACTCCATATGTACTACAACCATTATGTCTATGTGGCCTTTATCTCTCTAGGGCTTTGCTTTAATTAGAAAAAAACAATCTAGAATCCTCATAAGGACACAAGTTTATCATTACAACTATTGAATATGTTATAAAATGGGTGAAAACTATACCCCTATAATATATAACAGGTGAGGGTATTTGAAATTTATTTCTGATGCATATTATCACATGATTTAGCCTCCCTTCGATAATTGTAACAAGTAATGTTTCATCTTTTAAAAATAAAATAGTCAAAATATTTTGTGCTAAGTTCAAAATCTGTCATGATTTCTCCATTCCTTACTACCCATAAGTAAATGGTCATGTAGAAGCAACTAATTAAAACAATCAATAAAATCTTAAACAATACTATTGGAAAACATGGAACAAATTGGCATAATCAAATCATCCACGCTCTTTGGGCATATCACACAATCATGCACATATCAACAATAGATACACCTTACTCTCTTATTTATAGAACAGAACTTGTACTCTCTCTTGAGATAGAAATACCCTCTTTACAAGTCTCATTAAAAGACATTATAAAAGATAATGAATATCATGAAAAACACCTACATGAATTGGAAATTCTTAATATCAAATTCATACAAACTCTCAAAAACTTATAAGTTTATCAAGCATGTAACAAATGAGCATGTGGCAAAGAATTCATGATCATGATTGATGACCTTGTACTTAAATAAAATTAAAATAATACCAATGTTGATAAAGAAAACAAAAGAAAATTTAAACCCAATTGGTTGGGTCCATTCGTAATCACTAAAAAAATTGGTACATGAGCTTACCAATTGGCCACACTTGAAGGAAAATCTATTAAAATCCCATGAACATCATGCATTTGTGTCATTTTTATAATTAGCTAGATACTTTTCTTATCAAATATTTAAAAAACTAATATATATATATATATATATATATATATATATATATATATATATATATTTTCAAAAATTCAAAATTAAGACCTTTAAGCATTTTACTTATGTTGTTAACTTACTTATTTACATCTGTTATTTATTCTATGTTAGGTAGATATCATATTTCAGTTTTCAATACACAAGGTTTTTCATAAAGTATTTGAATGTGATATAAGACATACTATTTCATGGTTTTTTGATGTTGATCTTCTCTTTTTATCCAACAACATTGATAAGTTGGGGGAATCTCTTCGTTCTCCATGAACACTTCAATAGGTTGTATCTATTCACAACCTCTCTACCATGTTAAGTTATATATCATAAAAATATTTTACTAATCACTCATACTTTACACTGTGTTACATAAATATGATATTTTTTAATAATGATGTTGATATATATGGTTGATGTAGACTAGTCTCATTTGTTATATGTTTTATTTTAAAATCTTACTCTATTACATGATAAGTTATAACTTGCTTGTTTATTGTGTGTGTCCCTTAGCGTTGTGTGTGCAATATATATATACATGTTCTTACTTATATGGCATCATCATGTCATTTGTGTGTGGCCCTTGGCCTTGTGTGTCTATGTGATATTCACATATCCCTTGTATGTGGCCTTTGGGCCTTATGTATGATATTATATGTAAATTGCATGAAATTGTATGACATTGTTTTTATGTTCATTTATTATTTCTATGGTGCCATGATTCATATCATGCATTACTTATATTTTAATTTTGTGTCATGATACATATTATGCACATGATGCTTATGTGTTTCAATGATATATCTATCTAACACATGTTTCATATGACAATTCAATGCCACATTCAATACTATGATGTAGTCCAATTCACATGTTCACAGTACTACTACATCATTATATATTTATTACTCTTTATTTTGAGATAAGTGACTTGCAGGATATGTATCTCATCTCAAAATGGGGGCATCACAATGGGATTTTCTTAAGAATTCAAGCCTCATGAACAACAAATTTTTAAATTTATGACAGCATATAATTTTCAGATTACAATATGATTCAACATTTTTAGATTATGGGGCAATGTGACATGTATGTGCACTCATTCCTCTAGTTAATTTAATATGAATTCATAGGTAATCAATACAGATGCATGGGCATGTGTATAAAAATTACAAGCTACAAGTTTTATAAGTTACAAGTTCAATTGGCATTCAATATCAATTAGATATATTACATGGGGCATGATATTCATTCATGTTCAAGTTACTACATGTAAATTTTATGTTTCTCTATTTTTCAAGTTCAAAAGTTTCAAATAAAATCTAGATTCATCTACAACAATGTGATTCATCTTCATGTTGCAATTGGGCCATGTTAGAGTCTAGTGACTCTCAATATCTATGTTTGCACTTTTTCTATTTAAGAAGCCAAATTTGGTGCTTCCACTCTTTATTTAGTTGAAAATTAGTGAGCCACATTTTTTATTTCCATCCTTAAATTATTTTATAGATTAGTATACATATTTAGATGAGAGTTGGAGCATACAATCTTTCTAACTTAAGGGCTTTCACTAGTTTTCAAATTGAGACTTGATCGCTCTCAATTCATCGTAGGTTTAATTTTTTTTCCAAATGTCTAAACAAGGGGGCACAAAACCAATATGAAGTTATACAAAAATTAGATTGCATTATTTTTCAAGTGCATACTTTCCTTGCTCTCTTTTCAAATTTAAAATATCAAGTTTTAAATTTTTAAATTTTCAAATATGGGTAGTAACTAATTTAGTGGCATTATTTTAGGTTTGGCATTAAGGCATTTTGCATGATCAAGTTTCACATCAAAATAAAAGAAGTATACTCAATTAAGTTCACATCTATTTTACTCTAGTAATTAAAATTTATTGCATCACTAAAATAAAGTGGAGGAAAATATAGACACTCAAAATTAATAATTAAGTGTTTGACAATGGTTAATCATGACATCCTTACCCTTACTTAGTCTATTCACCATTTTTTAACTTAAAATATCTATGAGATTATTCTCTAATTTATTCATTATCTTACACCTACTTCAAACATCATTCATACATCCCTATTTTGCTTACAGGTTCTTATTAGACTAGTTTGAGCAGTCTCTAAATCCTTTGGAGACAAGACTGCACTAGGTTAGATAGGATCACATTGTAACCTTATCCCCCACACTCCAAAAATAAATTTTTAAATTTGAGGCATTTCATTTTAGCCTTCCCACATTTTTAACAAGGTTGATTAGTATAAATATTCAAAATATTCCTCTATATAAGCACATCAAAGCTTCTCAAAATATATCTAGCAAACACTTGGCGATTATATTAGACACTAAGCAAAAGAGCATTATTGTTTCTAATTTTAATTATACTTTATTCTAATAGTCATAGGCAAAGTCTAAAGTCATTTTATTATAGGTCATGGGCAATTAGTGTCAAGCATTCAAAGTAATATATCTAGTTGCATTCATGTATCAAAGTCAAGATTCATAGACTCATTCTAGGAGGGAGAATTACATCAGCCTAAGGCCCTTTTGGGATATGTAGGCATCACTTAGATTATGTGGAGTTTTTAAGGATAGTTCAGATATTCCCCTAACCTTATTCCCCACTTTTTACATTTGATTTTTATTTAGCTTATTATGTAGGAGCTAGGGTTTATATTTTTAAGTATTCCCATGTAGAAAATTCAAACATATAGATAAAGAGTAAACCCTCAAAGATAAGCACACACACCTAGATTAGATAATTATTTACACAGTCAATCAAGATGTGTTAACAATCATTAGATAAAGTCGTAATGTGCCCTTACCCTCTTAGTACAACCTTGTCCCAATGTTGTTTATAATTTTTTTCGACTATGACAGTTCGCAGGTCTTCTAAGTCAGATTTCAAGCAACAATCATCATACATTTAATTTGGGCTAGTTTGCATATTTTGTTTGTTAATTTACTATTTTTAGATCATTTCAAATTTTGTAAATTTTGTATTTCACATTCAGATTTGTATATTTATATAGAACTAAATCAATTGTCAATAGTTTATTTTTTCTTATAATTTCATTGTTAAATAAAAAATAATATTAAACAGGCCCTTGTTTCTTGATTGTTGTCATGATCCAAACTTCCATGACACATATTCTACATTGATATATCATTTACAATAGATTCAATCTAGTGCACATTATTCTAGGCATACTACTTTCCCACTCCTACATATTGACTATCTATATTTTTTATGGCTTACATTGAGTTTCCTTGATTGCATACATTTATATCTACATATTGCATGACCATACATTGATTCTTTCCCATTGGGGGCATGACTATCCTTATCTCTAGATATGTGTTTAAGTTATAATGTTGTAATTCACATATACAGTGGGAGCATGTTACTTAATTTCACTTCGTCCAAATTAACATACATTACAATGAGTGAACACTATGCCTTGATACATGTTTTAGAATTGATCAAATCCTTGACATAATTTTATTTTATAATCCTTTTTACTTGGTCTTACTTGATTATATCATACTTTATAAGTTTGATATGAGTGTAAAATAAGTTATAGTGGATAATAATGAAGTCCTACTTAACATTATGCATGCTTATATTTAACACTATAAACATGTGAAAGATGGGATTGACTCTCATATTGATAAACTTCTAGTGAAACCCTCATATGGTATATAAATTTTACCTATACAAAGCACTAGCTCTTCTCAATCTTCTTTAACTAGACATATGTTGCTTGTTCATAGGTATGGTGGTGTATTTACCCCTAACATAAAGTAATTTATTGAGAATAATCTTAACTTTATTTTGTTAAACCTCCAGGAGTTTATTGAGAAAGGTGGCAGGATTGGGAAGGAGAAGTTATTGGAATAAGTTCAAAAACTCAAGATGAGTCACGTACTCAATCAGTTAGTAGAAAATAACTCCTTGAAGATGAAGGTGGGAAATGATCCTACATTACAGACAATTTTGATTTAAATGGCTTAGAAAATAGAGTATTTGGGACTTTTTTTTTAAGAGAAACAAAAGGGACCTAAGGATGTAGAGAGAAATGTTGAAAGTGACATTGTTTGATGTGCTTTGGTTTTCCATTGATCTTTCTAGTCTAATAATTTGTTCTTATGTTTGGTTTTATATTGTATCCATGCAAGAAAAACAATATTTCTTACTTTCCTTGAATGCTCCAAAATATTTCTTTGTTGCCTTGATCGGCTTATGTTCAAGAGGTCTTTGGAAAATGGAGTTGTGTGGCTCCTTCTCTCCTTGGCACCATGGTTTAGCTCATGCTTGCTTGATGTAGCTTGATGGCTTGGCTTGTGATTCACAATTTTGACATTATAACTCTTTAGATTTTAATCTTGTCATAAAACTAGCATTATAACATTATTATGTCCAAGATCTCTAAATGAAGAGGTCTAGGCTTATATTTATAGGTTTAGCAACTAACCCCAACCCATGGTGAGTTTAGGTGTAGTTAGAGCTTGGAATGGGTCCAAACCTTACCTTTGTGAGTTAATTAACCCCAGTAGAGTTAAAATGTGTCAAATGATCATGATTAGAAATGAATAGGCATGGGTGGGATATTTTAAGATATTTGACAACTCACAAAAAGGTAATTATGAATTCCTAGGATATTCTTTATTTTTTAATTTCCTTTTTGATAATTCATTTAATTGTTCATGGATAAATCAATTTAGGCCTTTGGTTTGGTTTTGCATGTTAATTAATCTTGTTTAGGCTTTTGAACATTTTTAAAGATTTGAATTAATTTTATGGTGTTCATTTATCTCATTTAATTGATTTATAAGCCAAATTGTATTATATGAAGCCAAATTTCAGACATTTAGTGATTCTTAGGCTAGATTTTCAGAGGTTGGTAAGAATCGGTCTAAAGTTAGATATGAAGCTATTGGTGGCCAATTTTACGTGTCTATAGTAATCATTCATAGACATTCATGGTTGGTATTTTTATCCATTCTCTTTCATAGGATCCACACAAAAAAATATATATGACAAATATACTAAAATGGAATGCATTAATGTCAAAAGAGTATTCTTTCTTAATGAAGAATAACAATTGGGATTTGGTTTCTCTTCTGAAAGGAATAATTGGTCTAATATAAAAGGGTATGTAAGACCAAATATGAATATTATGGTTCTATTTACAATCACAAGGCACATATTATGGCTAAGGGCATTTCATAGGTTGAAGGAATAGACTACTCTAAGACATTTTCCATTATTTCTAAGATGGATTCTATTTGACTTATATTTTATCTAGTTGCATCATAGGGATGGTGAGTGCATCAGATGGATGTGAAGATTGTATCTATATATGGTGATCTTCATGAGGAGGTTTATATGGATCAGCCATTAGGATTAATACATGATTATTCACTTGTCTGTATGCTTCATTGTTCACTTTACGATCTCAAACATGCTCTGAGAGCTTGGTATGAGAAGATGGATAGTATTTTTACTTGTGTCTAGTTTCACATGTTTGATTTTATACCCTAAAATATACATTTAAATGGATTTAAATGAGATTTGATATCATTCATCTATGTTGATGACTAGATTCTTACATATTTTTTTCTTCCATGATTTAAGATGTATAACATCATTTGATGGAGCAATTTCACTTGACCAATTCAAGAATTTTGCACTACTTCCTTGGGATATAGATCATATAATATTCTAACGAGATCCCCATTTTTCATTATAATTATGATCATGACTTAATCACTTTGCATGCCTGATTTCAAGCCTATGCACACAAATTTTTAGTCAAGGGCTATATTTTTTAGCTACTTGCACTTTACCCAGAGTTTGTGGTAATTTATATTAGTATTTTATGGGAATTATTTTGAACCTGACACACAATCATCATAATGTTTCCATTGTGATTGGCCTTGTATCCCATTTATCCCAATATCCTCATGAAGTCACCAGAAGTTAGACAATCGTATTCTAAGGTATATTCAAGGCATTTTACACTTTGGTCTACTATACACATTAGGGTCTACTTCTTGTATTTTGGGTTGCACTAATTCAAATTGGGCCAATGGTGTTGATAATAGAAATTCAACATCTAGATTTATCTCTTGCCTTGGTTTAGGTCTAGTCTCTTAGTCATGCAAGAATTAATCCATTATTACATTATCCTCTATAGAGGCAGAGTATCAAGGTGTTTTTCTATCCAATTAGGAGGCTCTATGGCTTCCTCAGTTGTTTATAAAGTTTAGATTTTAAATAAATAAGATCACTACTCTTTGGTGTGACAACTAAAGTGTCATACACATTTCATGCGACCCAATGGAGAATCAATGAATAAAACATGTTTAGATCCAAATGCACTCCATTTGGTAGCTCATTTAAGATGGTGTCCTTAGCTTGGAATAATGCCTATAGAGGAAAAGGTTGTAAACATCCTCACTAAAACTTTGGCAATATCTCATTATCCTCAGTTATGATCAATGCTTGGGTGAATGAAATTGTTCTTCGATGGAGTTCATCATGAGTCGTTCCTTCCTTGATTGTTTATATTGTAGATGGGTACTTGATCAGGCCTAATTTTTTAGACCAATTTTTTAGAGGATTCTATGCCTCTCCTATTTATTCTATTCCCTACCTACGTTGTACTTGGGGGGGTTATTGGTGAAAAACTTAATATGTGCCTTTATTTAGTTAACTTAGGTTAGTTATCTTCCATACTAAGTCTAGCTAGTTTAGTGCACATCTCTATACTTATAATAAGGATAAGCATGCATTTAATGTTATTGACTAATGTGTCACCTCTAAGTGGGCCAATCACATGTGCATATTATGTGGCTAATAGGAAATGGGATATAGCTCTTGTTATTACTATATACACCCCTCACCTCTTTAAATGTAATTGTTTAAGTTATTCTTTGTAAGAATTTTCTTGAGTAATACATATTTTATTGGCTATTATCATTATTTTTCAAGTTATTTCATGCTTATTGGAGTGACTTGATTATAAGGATATTTCCTGGGCATTCCCCATCTCTACATATTTTACAGATAGATTACACTTTGACTATCAAAATCTATCCTCACTACTTTCTTTATGAAATCCAATATTTGAACACAACCTTTTTAATAATAAAAATTATTTATTTCATGAGTGGTTTCCACATACTAAAATTTTGTAGATAATAATAAAACTATTGTCTACTTATTTCTCATCTAGCTAACCACTATGCTAATTAGGTTAAACATATAACCACTTAGAGATAATCTCCAACCTAGTCATCATCTCCAAATTAAACATTTAAAATTTTGGTATCCCTTAAGATTCCTTTGTAGTTGATTATATATTTTGATGTGACACAAAGATATCTAAAGATCCTCTCCACAACAGTCCAATGCTCCTTTCCTAGGTTGGACATATATCTACTCACAACTCCCATTACATGGGTATATATGCCTAATTTTGGTACAAGGCTTGTTATTTCAATGTTTTTAGTGTTGTTTTGGGCATGTGGTCTAGTTTAGATACTTATTGGTGATTTTTCATGTTTTTGGCTCTCTCTCTGTCTTCTCTATGTTGCCTTATTTCTCTTATTTTTTCTATTTTATCTCTTATAGGTTTTATAATCTCAGGGATCCCCTCTCTCTCCTCTCTCGTATTCCTTCTTGCATTCTTTATTTTTTACAAATTGGGAAGAATTCAGTGGTTTGTCAAATCTATCTTGTACACATTTGATGATAGCCATTGAAACGTTGATTATGTCCCTTTTATTTTTGTGAGACATTTACCCCCTTTCTAATATTTTGCTTATGTGGGATTTTGTTTTTATTTAAATCTCTTTCTTTGGGTTGGCCTACATTCCAATATGTCTCTAATTGAATATTTAGAAGACTAGATATGCAATGCCTCCTATAACCATTTCAATAACAAGTATCAAGAGGAATTATCTATCATTTCAAGTCTAAGCACAGTCTATATGGATTTATTTCTATTTTTAAATATTTGAATCAAGTTTTAGTTGCATCTTGTACCAAAATAAGGGTTTAAGAGAATGATATGTAGTTTCATTGTGCCTCCTATAACCATTTCAATAACAAGTATCAAGAGGAATTATCTATCATTTCAAGTCTAAGCACACTCTATATGGATTTCTTTCTATTTTTAAATATTTGAATCAAGTTTTAGTTGCATCTTGTACCAAAATAAGGGTTTAAGAGAAGGCAGAGCTCTTACTCTCACAATAACATTCAAATTGCACTATAAATATATTAGATTTGATTCCAAGTGTAAAATATATGTATTTGTAACACCTTGAAGTACATTTTAGAGTCAACTAACCCTTTTCTTATTCTTCATTTCTTCTTATAATTATTTCTAGTAGTTTAGGTCAAGAAAATAAAGACAATAAATTTTTTAACATTATGCCCACTAATTATAGAAAGTGACTACACAACATTATACGACATCACTTTGTGCACCTATTTAAAAAGTTACAAATCCTAAGATTGAGTGAAGTACAAATTTGGCACTTGAGAATTAAATCAATAATTACAAAGGTTTTTGTTTAGGAGACTATCAAATCTATCTTGGGAATTTTTGGCAATTCACCGTAAAGTGTTGAATTTTTCCTTATGTATGAACATAGTTAATTTTGTAGGGAAAAAAATCACATCTAGATTATTGATCTCATCTCATAATTCCCAAAAAAATCTTGAGTGTATTCAATTTTTGTCATTTCTCTCTCCTTTTATTGCCTTAGCTTATTTAGACATCATATTATGTCATTTTTTTAACTATTCATGGCCAGAACATATACATAAATTTTATTTTTTACTGTATGATTAGTAATCTCCCTTATGCATTCCTTTTAGTTTGTTGTGTATAGGTATTTTACCCTAGTGTCTAATTTTTTTATAATAATGGGAAATGTTAGGTCTAGTAAATACCATAGCATACATCAAGGCTCCAACAACACTTGCATAAGAAACCTAAGACATTTTCTCAATCTCTTATTTTATTTGGGACATTGTTTAATAATTAATTATTAACCAATAGGAAAGGGGGTACTCACAAGTTTACAATCCTTAATTTTTCAACTCTACAATAACATCTCAACATATTTCCTTTGATTCAACCAAATTTTCTTATTTGGTCAATCCATTTTAATTTCTATGCCAAAAATCAATTTTATAGCACTTAAATATTTTATATCAAATTGAGATGACAACTTAAATTTCATTTTCTTGATCATTTTTTTTCCTAATTTGTTTTAAATATTTAGAGCACAGTGTCCTAAACTACGCACAAATATTAAAAGGACTGCACACTAAAAATATGAGTAAATACAATCATATAAACATATCTAAAATGTTTTAAAATAAGTAACAAAACTTTAAAAATTTAACTAAGAGGGATGAAATAGAAATACATAAATTATGGATTATATGTGAATTTTTTATAAAATGTTACTATCATAAATATTTATTTAAATAATAAAACAAACTAGACCCAAAAATGATTTTGCAATATGAGAACTTCAATATTTTGGCCAAATCTGACCCCTGTTCTTTTGAACTTGAGCTAATATTTAGTTATTGTTGTAAGAAGAGTAGAATAAAGAGTTAGCTAGCGTAGGAAACCTATTGAATATTTTTAGCATATCCCACATAGTGGAATCAGAGCCAATGTAGTTATTTGTGAAGTGTAAATGGAATCTCAAGTGAGGGCTTTGCCTCCTCTTCGTTGATGAAGTGCAATATAACGATATCAACATTATCCTAAACCATATTTTGGTATAAGTTAAGTATGACACAATAATTTAAGATGATTTAGAAATAACATTGGTTCAAACTGTAATTTTCTTAGCAATTGATGATGATGTCCTCTTAATAAAGCTTGATAAAATAGGAAAGAGAGACTCATTTTATAAGAGGCTTGAATGTGAAAGTTAGATATCAAATGACTAGGGGTAAATTTGTATATATATGCTCCTATAAGACACATATACACATGGGATAACCCTCAAACATAATGTAAGGTGAAAATTAAGGCATAATAGGTCCAAAATTTAAGTAAATGGTTACATGGTACAACTTGTACTTAGGAAAAGACCCTAAAATAATATTTTGGACATTTTAGGAGCATTTGAAGTCATATGGAGGAAATTTATTAATATATATTTGGTCTTTAATACATTTTACATCAAATGGATATATTATATTTAGCTAAACATGAAAATAAATTTGATTTATGAGGAAGACCTAAGTTAGGGGATGATGACATAGGGCCAAACACAAGGGGGAATATATCAAAAATAGCCAAATTTGTGCACATGGACCAAGTGTGATAAAACATATAAGAGACCTAAGGAAAATGGTTCTTCTACAAAAATTATGTGTCTAAACAATTAACAACATATCATCCATGTACATAACTATGACAACAAAGTTATCACACACCTATTTGAAATACACATAATGATCAACTTTGTTCCGTACAAACCCCCAAGTCCTAGCACAAACATATCAAACTTTTGATTCCACATTCCTTTATGATTGCTTCAATCCATAAAGTGATTTATTCAACCAATTCCTCATTTCCTTTAACCTTAAAACTTTATGGCTGCACCTTATAGGTCTCCTCTTCAAGCTCACCATGCAAAAATGTTGTCTTCACATCTATCTATTTTAATCTAAGATTAAAAAAATCAATAATAGCCAAAAAAATATAATATAATTTAATTTAACAACACGAGAAAAAATCTCACCAAAATCAAAACCTCCTCCTTAGAAAATTCATTTTTTACTAGGTGAGATTTATACTTATCCGTTTTCTATTATGCATTATACTTCTTCTTGAACACCCATTTATAACCAATAAGTTATTTGCCAACATGAAATTTCACCAACCCATATCATATTTTTATCTAAGGACTCAATTTATTTATTTACAACCTTATTTCATAATTTATTTTTCTTTGAATCAAAGGCCTCCCTCATAATATTAGAATCTTCTTTTGTCATAGATAACATTAACAAAAGAAATATAAAACAAAAATTAATTGGAATATACCTTTCTGGTTTTCTTCTAATTTGATTTGATCTTCTCAATATTGGAGTTTGATATCCTTCATATTTTGCTTCATCTTCATTTGAATCTTCCTCAATGAAATCCTTTCCAACTCATCTTCTTCAGTTGCTCTATATTTAAACACATATTTTCCATCTTTTTATTCAACATGCACCTTTTCAAGTTTTTCCTTTGGTTGTCCTTCCTATTTTACAACCCTATTAACCTTTGTAAATGTTACATTATTTTTGTAAACAATATTATTTGTGTATCGGTTCCAAAGCTTATATCATTTTACACCAATACTATGTCCAATAAAGATGCACTTCGCTAATTTATAGTCTTAGTTATTTTTTCTTTCATAATATTCATATAAGCATCAAAACCAAAAACCCTAAGATGTCAAAGAGGGGGTTTCCTACCAATCCATGTTTCTTATATATTTTTATCATTAAGGGTTGATGTGGGTGATCTATTGATCAAGGAATAAGTAGTTATTACCACTTTTGCCTAGAATTTCCTTTCTAAGCCTGCACCACTATGCATACTTCTAGCCGTATCCAACAAAGTCCAATTCATTATTTTTGAAATTCTATTCTATTGTGGTGTATATGGAATTTTATTTTACATTTATACTCCATATTTCTTACAGAAATTATTGATTACATTTGGCCAATAGTCACCACTATTAACACTTCACGTAATCTTAATCTTTTTTTCCATCAAGTTTTCAACAAGAGTTTTAATATCATTGAATTTTCTAAAAACCTTAGATTTATTTTTGATAAAATATACCCAAGTTTTCCTCTATTGGTTATCTATAAAAGAAACATAATACAAATATTTCCCTAGTGTTGTAACTTTCATAGGTCCAAACACGTCACTATGTATTAAATATAAAATTTCATCTACTCTTGTAGCACTAATTGGAAAATTTACTTGAGTATATTTCCCACATATAATATCCTTCACAAAAATCAAAATCTAAAGGACAATAAAAAAATTCCTTAAACTATACCTTTAGTTGTTAACACTCAAAGGCCTTTTTCTCCAATATGTTTCATCCTCTACTATCAAAACATTATCTTAACTACAAGCAACATAGGGATTCAGTTTGATTCATTTTTAACCTTAGGAAAAATTAAGTTATTACACCCATAATTGACAATACCTTCCTCAATCTGGAAAAATAATCGAATCCAAAGTTCTCTTTCCAATACCATGGCTCCATGAACCATCTTGCAACTATCCTTAATAATACTTGCACACCCATGTCATTCATCTTGATTATATAAATCAAATTTTTATCCAAATATATAATGTGCATAAAATTAGAGAAGGATATAACCCTTATGTGTTTGAGCATCAACTTAACTCTTCCTTGAGTTATGATCTTATATGTTGAGTTTTATACTAAAAAGACATTACCTCCAATTAAATTTCATATTCACAGAACCACTCCTTATGGGGAGTCATATGAAATGAGGCACCTGAGTTAATTATCCATGCATCATAGCATGCTTTTGTACTTGAATCTTCCAAGAATATATCCCTTGTGTGTAATTTCTAGATATGTAATCCTTTTTAAATGACTAGTTTTACCACAGTTACAATAGTTCTTCAGAGTTTTTCCTAGAGTTTTAGATTTATGACTATATTTGAATTGTCTATCCTATATCCTAATTTATTTCTCTCTTTGGAATGACCTCTCACAAATAAGGTATTCATCATTTTATAATCTTCCATCTATTTTCATTTCATTTTCTCTAATAACAAATTTATGACTACATCCTCAAGCTTTAATGTAGATGTAGTACTACTAATGGCCAAAACAAGGTTATCCTATGAATCGATCAAAGAAGATAACAAAGTAATACACTTTTTTTTCATCAATTTTAATCTAAACTCAAAAAATTGACTTACCATAGTGTTAAATTCATTTATATGCTTTTTCATGGAGTCCCCATCGTTTATCCTTAGGGAATACAACTTATTATGAATAAAAAGTTCGCTCTTAAGAGACTTTGCCTAATAAAAACTCCATAACTTATCCCAAAGTAAAAACCTATATCTATAGACATTATGCATCATTAAATATAAAATATATGGTCTAATTTAACTCTTTACCTTCTAATCCATCTTGTCCCATTCTTTCAACTTCATATCCACAAGTTGTTTTCCTAACACAAAAGTCTATTGATCTATATTCCAACACCAACCCATTTCAAATCCTCACATATATAGAATGATAAAACAAGAACTTTCACTCATGGTTATTAAAAGGGTATACATTATATATAACTAATCTAAAAAAAAAAATCTACTACTCTCATAATAAATATGTGAGTGTTGTTTTATCTATTTTTTCTTAAATGATTTTTTAAGGAAAAGGGATGGATTGAGATATAGATTCCAAAAGTATAAATGGAATCTTTGGAGTACTTGTCACACCTACCATGCCTTAGTTTTTTTCACCTTTTTATCATGCCATCATAATTTTAGTTATATAAGCAGGATTTTTCCTTAGTTTTGGTTATTATTTAATCATTTCTAGCTTGGAATCCTCCGGATACAGGGGCATCACTTGTGGAATAACATGATTGTAAGTTTTGTCTAGAATAAGTGAATCAGGGGTCAATAGAAATGTCTAAGATGTTTTGGAAATGATAGGATTCTGAACATGTTCCTTGAAATGCTTTCCAAGTGATTAGTAGTGTTTAGGATGCTTAGGAATTCAAATGGGATTTTTCCCGCCAAATTGCACAAATTGAAAATTTGAATGTTTTGGCATAGAAAGAATGTTTTAGGAGTTTTTAAAAAGGTCATTAAGGTGTTAGATGGATAGGTAAATTAAATAAATACCCTTAGGGTTATAAACATGGTCTTAAGTCACACTTGGATGGTGACATCAACCTTGAAGTTTGTGTCAAGGGCAGACTTTACTTGTTGTGACCATAAAGCATGTATGTTTTGGATTTGGAATCAGTTTTCATATTGTTTTTCAAGATAATGGGATCTAGTTCCAAGAACAAATAAGAATAATCTTAAATGTTGGTAAAAGGACTGTAACCTATTGTTTTGAATAATGCAATGGTGAAAGATTGAATTTTTGCATGATCAAGGAAAGTTTGGAAATGGTTTGTTATGATTGGTGTTAAATCTAGATTGGTGAGTTCCTAATGTGTTTTAAAAATGTAGTTTGTATTTGAATAGTTTTTATTCACATTAATTTACCTATCATTCCATCTAAACCTATTCAGCACTGGTACACACAAAATAGTCAATACAAAACACTATAAAGTGACGTAGCAGAGGTATTAAAGAGGTCTTGTAAGGGTTTTATCAGGGTTTTAAGGATAATATAAATCTTCAAAAACATTATGTTTATTTTATGAATCCTCAATTATGTGTATAGACCTCAAAATTGTCCTCAAGATGTCTACAGGTTAGACTGTGTAGTTAGAGAACCAAACATTTGAGTAAATAGGGTCTGACAAAGAGTATAGTGAGGGCACCATGGTAAGTGCTTATTATTTATAAGAGGTGAATTAGGAAGTATTTAAACCCCTTGTGTTAGGTTGTGGAGCTAAAAGCTTCAACCTTTGCAAACTGAGGAACAGATGGTTGCTGAGTTCCAGAGGAATCGGCGTCGGCAGCAGGACCGACGTCGGCAGAGACCAGTACAGAATGCCACCGACAACGGCAGGAAGTCGGCCAACGTCGGCAGAACCAGACAAGCAGGGACCGACGTCGGTCGCTTGTGTGTTCCAGAACTGCTCGTTTCACGGACAGTTAGTTAAGTGAACGAAGATTTTGCATGTTGAGACCAGTTAGAGTCTTGGGCTGCGAGGATAATTGTCTAAATTAAGAGTCTAAGTTAGTGTTTGAGTCTGGGATCTATTTATAGACCCATTGGCATGTATTGTTTAAGGCATGAAATAGAAAGGAAGAGTTCCTTCTAGTTGTAAGATCTTGAGTTGCAGGTTGTTGCAAGCTCATTGGTGATCTACATGTAAGTTTGGTCTTTGAATTGCAGGTTGCAGGTTCATGAGAGATCAGCTTGAAGTGCTATAGAGTGCTTGGTGTACCGGCAGGGTTGTTACTGACTGGTTGGTGAGGTGAACACCAATTCTATGTGTGAGTTGGTTGTTGGGACCGTTTTTTGTGTAGGAGAGTGTGTGTGAGAAGAATTACTGTACACTTGAGGTGTGGCGAATCTCTGTAAGGTGAAAGAGTGTGGCGGCTCTTTGATGTATTCTTTTCTGTATAGTGTTAATACAAGATAGTGTATTGTCTCTCATATTCTGTGCTATTGGTGAATTCTAGTTACTTGTGTTTCTGGTTATTTTTGCATATTCAATTGCTTATATTTGGTAATCATACTGTGCTCTTTCTGAGGAGCAAGATCCTAACAGGTGGAATTAGAACAGGTGTGTTTGTTCTTGGATTTTATCTTCCACCCCTTCCCAACAAGTGGTATCAGAGCTTTTGGTTGGGATACTAACAGATTGGTGTAGATCTGGGTAGTGTGTTTTGATTACAGGTTACTCACAGGGTTTCTGTTTGAGTGGGAGTTGAGCAATGTCATAAAATAGTCAACTATGAATGGAAAAGTTTAATGGCAAGAACTACCAATTATGGAGGATGCAGATTGAGGACTATCTGTATCAGAAAGATTTGTACTTACCGTTGGGTGGGGTTTCTAGCAAACCCTTGGATATGAAAGATGAAGAATGGGAGGTTCTTGATCGGAAGGCTCTGGGATTTGTTAGATTGAGTCTTGAATCATCTGTGATTTCCAGCTTATCACAGTGTAAGACAACGGTGGAGTTGATGGAATCTTTGGCAAATTTATATGAAAAACCCTCGGCTTCTAATAAGGTATTTCTTATGAAGCGTTTATTTAATTTGCAAATGTTAGAAGGTGGATCTGTTCATAGCCATCTTAGTGATTTCCATGGTTTGGTAAACCAGTTAAGTTCCATCAATATTGTATTTGATGATGAAATTAGGGCTCTCTTAATCTTGTGTTCATTACCTGAAAGTTGGGAAGGTTTGGTAATGGCAGTTTCTAATACTGTGTCTCCTTCAAAAGTCTTAAAAGTGGATGATGTTTTGAGTGTGATCTTGAATGAAGAGATACGCAGGAAAAGCACAGGTGAATCATCTGGAGATGCTTTGAGTGTTGAAGGAAGAGGAAGGCCAAGAGAGAAGACAGAGCGTGGGAGATCAAGGTCAAAGATAGGCAAGAGATCCAAGTCGAGGTATGGCAGAATAACCTGCTGGAAATGTGGAAAGCAAGGGCACTTAAATAGAGATTGCAGATCAGGTACAGATCAGCATGAAGAACATGAAGAAGAAGCAGATGTTGCGGGTTACATTGCACAGGATGCTCTGGTATGTTCTTTGGATAAAGTAGAATCTTGGGTATTAGATTCAGGTGCCTCTTTTCATGCATCCCCACATAGGGAATTTTTTCATGAGTATGTCCAGGGAGACTTTGGAGAAATTTGTGTAGGGGATGGAAAGCCTTGTCAGATTGTTGGCAAAGGCAAAGTGAAGCTGAAATTGCAGACAGGTGACACATGGGTGTTAAAGGAGGTCATGCATGTCCCAGTTCTGAAGCGAAATCTGATTTTTGTTAGAAGTTTGGGTGAAGAGGGTTGCACAGTAACTCTCACAGCGGACTCTTGGAAGGTCACCAAGGGTACACTTGTTGTAGCTAGAGGTAAGAAAGTAGGTACGCTTTATCTATCTACTTGTTTTACTGATTCTCTTTCTGGGTTATCTACTTCAGCTGTAGATTCGGAGATGTGGCTTAATAGGCTTGGTCACATAGATAAGAAAGAGATGCTGGTTCTTGAGTCAAAGAATATGCTTTCAGATTTGGAAGGCATGGATCGTGGTTTCTGTATGCAGAAGAAGAAGGTAAGGTTTCTTGAGGAATCCGATGTTAGTGACAAGAACAGGAAAGCCTTGGTTTTCAAGGAGAAAGTGACGGACAGAGTTCAGCACAAAGTGCAGAGGAATTCTGAGTAGAGCAAGGGTGATTTGGACAAGGGTTTGATCCAAAAGGAGCTCACGGGAAAAAGTCAGGTCTCACAAGAAAAACACAGAGACCGACGTCGGCAGGAAAACCGGCGTCGGTGTCCAGACAGGGACCGACGTCGGCTATGTGCAGCCCGACGTTGGTGACTCGGGGCAGACAGAGACCGACGTCGGCCAGGGGAAACCGACATCGGCAGGGAGGCAGTCACAGGGAACCGACATCGGTCGGCTGTAGACTGAGATGTGACCGGCATCGGTCACTGAGACGAATTTTGGGTGGACAGTTTGTTGTCATGGAGTCTCAAGCGCCCATATGGAGGACTGAAGGTGTAAGTAAGTTCTTAAATTTGTCATTTCCCTTCTTTACACTACTTGTTGCTCACTTATGGCATAGGACCAGGAAGTTGTTAAAGAAGCAGAACAGGTAGATCCAGGAAACAGTGGGAGCTAGGCATGGATGAGGATGTGATTCCTTGGAGGAGAACCAAACAGGTGTTTTGGGTAGAGTGGCCAGCTGGAAGTAAGCACTGAGAGACGAATGGATGTTAAGGATGAAGAAGAGCAGAAATAGATACGTGAGATGGAAGATCAGGGTATATGATCTTGTTTTAGCTGCAGGGCAATGGAGGTTTAATCATTGTGTTTCTCTTTACCAGGTTGGATAGTATTAGCTACACTATTCTATTTTCGGTATGATGTGCTTGTTGCAGGGTTACATATACAGGTATTGCTGAACTAAAGGTAAAGCTAGTTCAGGGGTTTGTCATGGAGAATCTAGGAGCAGCAAGATTCTTTGGCATGAGTGTGTTCTAGAGACATGGAGGTCTTGTTGACTTTGTTTTAGGATGATTGTGTGAAACCGGTTAGCACACCGATGGTTAGACAGTTCACAAAACAAGTGTCTTGATTCACATAATGAGGTTGAGTGCATGGTATGTACTAAACCTGAGTTTTTCCCAAGCAGTGGGAGTTGTCACAAGTTTGGAGTCAATCCGGGAAAGTAATACTGAAGGGCAGTTCAGTGGGACCAGCAGCAGGTGCACATGCTATGCAGGGTCAAGTTCTTTTTCTACATGGTTGTAGATGCGGATGTGGCAGGTAATTTGGATGACAGATTTTTGCACCACGGATTTTGTGGTGGTTGGTCTTCAAGAGTGATCTTGAGGAGGGATACAAAGCCAAGGAAACAAACTAGACGGTGTACAGGTACAGGTACAGGTTGCAGCTGTTTATCTCCAAGTGGGAGATTGTTAGGTTGTGGAGCTAAAAGCTTCAACCTTTGCAAACTGAAGAACAGATGGTTGCTGAGTTCCAGAGGAACCGGCGTCGGCAGCAGGACCGACGTCGGCAAAGACCAGTGCAGAATGCCACCGGCGACGGCAGGAAGTCGGCCGACGTCGGCAGAACCAGACAAGCAGGGACCGACGTCGGTCGCCTGTGTGTTCCAGAACTGCTCGTTTCACGGATAGTTAGTTAAGTGAACGAAGAGTTTGCATGTTGAGACCAGTTAGAGTCTTGGGCTGGGAGGATAATTGTCTAAATTAAGAGTCTAAGTTAGTGTTTGAGTCTGGGATCTATTTATAGACCCATTGGCATGTATTGTTTAAGGCATGAAATAGAAAGGAAGAGTTCCTTCTAGTTGTAAGATCTTGAGTTGCAAGTTGTTGCAAGCTCATTGGTGATCTACATGTAAGTTTGGTCTTTGAATTGCAGGTTGCAGGTTCATGAGAGATCAGCTTGAAGTGCTATAGAGTGCTTGGTGTACCGGCAGGGTTGTTACTGACTGGTTGGTGAGGTGAACACCAATTCTGTGTGTGAGTTGGTTGTTGGGACCGTTTTTTGTGTAGGAGAGTGTGTGTGAGAAGAATTACTGTACACTTGAGGTGTGGCGAATCTCTGTAAGGTGAAAGAGTGTGGCGGCTCTTTGATGTATTCTTTTCTTTATAGTGTTAATACAAGATAGTGTATTGTCTCTCATATTCTGTGCTATTGGTGAATTCTAGTTACTTGTGTTTCTGGTTATTTCCACATATTCAATTGCTTATATTTGGTAATCATACTGTGCTCTTTCTGAGGAGCAAGATCCTAACGGGTGGAATTAGAACAGGTGTGTTTGTTCTTGGATTTTATCTTCCACCCCTTCCCAACACCTTGTGTATATTTTTGTGATTTCCTTGTTGGGTTCTTGGTCTTAAAACAACATTGGTATACCCTGCATATTGTGATTGTGTGCTCAATTTTCTCAAGAATGTCATAAAGAAGGGAGTATAGGGGATTTGTGCATAAATAATGATGTAACAAGGTGTATTTAGTACTCATATGTCCTTATTAAAATTTCATAGAGTTTAAAACCCTTTAGGGATCAAACAACCCTCTTGATATTACCTACAAACTTCCAATGAGGTAATTATGCATTTTGTTTGTGCAAAAAACATGATAAAAAGTTGGTTGGAGTAATATTAGAAAATAAAAAAGTTTTAAATACATTAATACAATTGAAACAAAGCCTTATAAACCTTAATAGGTTATGGAAATGATTTATGGTGCATAAAACATCAATTTATTGGCTCTCAAGTTCAAACAGAGCCTATAACCCTAGAGTAGGGTTTGTGATCTAGATTCTTTATTTTATGGAGATTGGACCATTGAAAACACCTCAAACTTAGTTATTTATTGTTTCTTAGTTAATTCAAATAGATTTTAGGGTTTTTTAATTCATTCTATATGTTTTGACACATGGAGAGAAGACTTTGTGTGCATATAGGTAGGGTAGGCCTAATTTAACGTGGTAGTGAACTAAAAAGGTCCAAAAAGAGATGTTATAGGTATATTTTGACCTTTAAATTGCATATATAAAACAATCTGAATAAAGGGTATCATAAACTAGTACTATTTTTTCATTTGACATTCGTACGGAGTCATACAAGCATGTTTAGCCTAAAAAAAGGCTACTAAGAGAGGACTGTGTGAAGGGAGAAGTAAAGAAGGATAGGGAACAAGCCAATAAGGGTATTGCTAATGGTAAGGAATTTCTTAAGAGACCCTAAGGATAAAAATAAGGACAATAAAATCTATAATACATTTAAAGCATTAATGAACTTGAGAAGGACCATGTGAACCTAGTGTAGAGAGAGAATATTGATGAAAGGAGTTTTGTGAATTTGTTGATCATCCTCTACATCACCTCCCTTGGTCAATTTTTATTTTATTTAATTATCACCCCACATAATCATACATCATTATATTTAGTTCACTCTAGAAGAGAAAGTAATGGTGCTGAATAAAGCTCACAATTTTATGCCCAAAGTATTTCCTGAGGTAATGTACCCCATTATTATGAAACTCCTAATTTTTTGTTAGATGTTCTTGAGTTTGATAAATAATGTTTATTTATTTAATATCATAACCTTGTTGTATTTTTTTGGGGTGCATACCCTATAAGTATTTGTTGAAAATTTAAGTCCATATGCAATAACATCAAGCTCATAGAGGTGTGAAACCTAAGGGTTGTTTCCTTTTTAGGTTTGAAAACCCTAAAAAATTTGTTACCATTAAAAAATATGGCCTTGTTATGTTAGGATATCTCTATTTATTTTCTCCCCTAGACCTAAGACTTTATTGTCTCTGAGAAATCCAAGCTCAAAATCTTGGTGTGGGCCTCTTTGACCATTTTTTTAAAAATTGGTTAAACCCTTAGTTTATTTCATTTGCTTAGAAACTAATAGGTTTTATGCTTCTAAATGATAATGACACATCTATGTGGAGGTGGACCTCACATAAAAATTATGTGAATATTTAAACTTTCAAATTGGAGGGAATACCTTCACCCAACAACTGTTGTACATTAACCTTCCCAATATGTTTTTCCACTATCAATCATCAAACCATAAAATTAAGGATTTCCTCTTATGTCCATTATTAATCCATTGGTTAAGGCCATATTCAATAAAATTGAGCCTCAAATGAAAGATAATGATGGTTGGCAAGTCATGAGGTGATGGAACAAATAGAATAGTTATAATAATAGGGTTATTTCCACTAACCCTAAATTGACCATGGCTATTATTATGGAAAATCCACTACCATTTGTTCAAACCCAAGATAAATAGGCTCCTCCAAATCCTCAAGCATACCCTAAATTATTCATGACAAGTACTCTACAAGAATCCACTAAGATCTTCACAAAGTAAGAGTATTTGGTTCCTAGTTTCTCATTTTTTCACCCACAAGAGTATTTTACTTGGTTGATTCCTATCTTAACTACAAAGCCTAGGGAACCTCTTTGTTGATAGATAACATAATGTTCATGTATCCCTTCCCCAATAGAAATGAGTATTATTTCTTGTAGAGTGGGAAATAATTAGTGTTTCTTGTGGACTTTCTTGTTAAAGGTCAACAACAAAAGTTTTTTAACAATCGCTTTACAGCTCTTGAAGGCCAAGATGGAAAACTATGTACCTCAAAGTTTCCAATAAATGTTTATTTATGGATTGTATAAGGTTTAAATGAATTGAGCCATAAGTACATGGTTAGGGTCAGTTGTCAAAACTTTTTCAGATCTTCATATTGTTTGCTTTTAAGAAGTGAAAATTATTATTTTCTCTCTATATATGGTAGCCAAAATAATTTGGCCTAACACTACTTTTCACATGTCTATTCATGACATGAGACATGGAAGAGTTGTCACTTTGATAGCACCACTTTTTGCCTCTTTTGTAATGGATTAGGAAGTGGACCCACATAATTGTGCACTTTGGATAATTTTCAATTTTTATGGCCAGTCCCTTGGGTTAGTTAATCTTTATTCTTACAATGATGTTGTAGAAAGAGAGGTGTTCTAGTAGTGATTACTAAAACAAATCCTAGAAGTGAATTGGATAATTCAACATGGTGGGGTGTGTATAGGAAAAAAGGGGGATCTTCCCATGAGATGATTTGCTACAGAGTGAGAGGCTTGGTTCTCTATGTGAATAAGTGATTTGAGTCCTAAAAGGAGGCCCAGTGGATAACCTAATTAAATAAATTAAGAGGGTTATATGGGGAAGAAAATTATTGAATGCTAGAGAATATGAAAGTGTAACGCAATAAAGAACAAGGAAATCAATAATGATAAGATAATCATTATCGAATTGTAATAAAAAGTTTTAATATGATAAGTCTAGTACAATCTAATAGATCAGATGTCTATTATTAAATAAATTCCTAACTCTATTCTTTTATGGTTTTGTTGAATAATGCTAACCTAAAATAATGGAGGTGTAAATTATTATACAATGCAAGAATATGAAGCATCAGTTGAACAATTAAATTAGTTGATATTAACTGCTTCATAATTGAAAAGTGTAGTGATGTCACTGATTGCCATCACTGATGAGTTGTTGGCTATAACATTGACACTGTAGGAGCTATATGGTAATGTAGGAGTGTAATTTCAAGGAATAAATTAACACACAAGTGATTAATCTACTGACACATTTGTTGATATTAGTATACAGCTAGATGTGTAACTATGGTAACATGTGGTTTAACCTAGTGACCTAGATCCTCTTGGACTAGTTTCCCCTCCTTGAAGAGCAATGGTCCCCATTCCATGCAGTTGCAAAAGAAGGTGTGGAAATAAGTTAGAAACTGAAACTTCTATAAACTATTTTCCATGGGAAGGCACTTGACCTACTTTAATGATATAGAAGAGAGGGATCTCTTATCAACATGTATATATGACCCAAGCATCAGTGACTTGATTTGAATCTATTAAAACACTAAAATCCAAGTTGTTCTCTATTTGATTAAGAATATCTATAGTATTTAAATTATATAACAAGACTAGAAAGTAATGGCACAAGATCCCTATGTCTAATACTAGGTGTAACCCAAGATATCTCAAAATATTAAGCTCAAAATCATTATCCCCTACTTTCTTGGTGATGGTGTAGGGCTCGTGCCAAAGTGGATGAAGCTTACAGTAAGGTATTATTAATATTTTATTTTGTGGGTGTAGCCAGACTCGATCACCAACCTATAAGGTGTGTGGTGTATAATTTTTGTCAAGTCATTGCTTGTATTTCATATTTTCTTATTTCATGATGATTTTCACCTACTATTGAAGATGTTGAATATTATCAATGAATTGAATAGATTTGTCAACTTATTTTTGGGTTAAAGGAGTTGTTATTGTTGATGGTATAATAGGATAAATTACGTTGATGGGTGCTAAAGTTTGGAAAGACAAATACACCTAAAAAGGGTTGTGTGTGGTAGAGTTGTGGAAATATCTATTGTAGTTATGGTGATTGAAAAGGAAGGCTTTCATCCCAAGTGTCTTGCTTCTTAGAATTGTACACTCTCAAAAGATGCATTATCATCCTATTTACCACTTCCATATGTCCATTAGTCTAAATATGGAAGGTAGTGGACTTGTTCAACTTTGAGTTTAGCATATACCAAAGTGTTTTCCAAAAATGATTCAAAAACCTTGTGTCCTTATTAGACAAGATAGTTTCTAGGATTCTGAAGTGGATCTAAACATATTTAAATTACAATTGAGTTATTTTTAGAGATGTTATTGCTTTCTTACAAGGCATAAAAATTGTCATCTTTGAGAATCTACCAATTATTACTTAAAGATAATCATTATTGTGCTTGGTATTAGGGTATCTTAAGAGAAATTCCATGGAAATGGATTTCGATAGTCTCATTAGAATCAATAGATGTGTGTACAGACCTTACTTCTTATTGACCAAATTAGCAATTGCACATGAAGTATAAGACTTGATGAAATTAGAGACATCAAACCTAAGATGTGGCCAATAGAAATACTTTTACACCACCACAAGAGTTTTTTCAATCCCAAAATATCTTACAATTATTTTGAAATGAGCCTCCCATATTAGTTTATATCTTTCTGCATCATGCATGCACACATAAGTGCCCAAGATGATATAGAATTACATCATGTAAGTATAAATCTGATACTAAATTACCATAGAGTAAATCCTAATATATATATATGCAAAATCCATGTTAGATGGATATAATTATGACCATATGATAACTTCATGTCCACATGCTTCAAGTACAGAAAGGAGATTTTAAACTGGTGATCAACTCAAGAAATATACAAATGGATTGGCAATTCCCTTCTCATGATTGATGTTCAAATGTAATTGTTGAAGATAAGAAGACCACCTTTGATGCCAATCTTACTACAACTTATTCTGAGTCTGCAAGAAGTAAATCAGCTTGTGATCTATGTGGATCATAGTCTCCTTTCCCAAGCTATAATGCTTCTAATGCTTACATGCTTGAATAATAGCATAAATTTCATGATCATATGTTGGGTAATTCCTTATTGATGCAGTGAATGTTTCAATGTGGTAATAAATTGGGTGACCATGTTGAGTGAGAACTGATCCAAGTGTAAAGTTAAAGGCATTTGTCTCAAGTTCAAATGGTTGTTGAAGGTATGATAAAGCAAGTACTAGTGCATAATAGATTTATGTTTCAATTCCTCTAATGTTTTCTATTGTGTGGCATTCCAATTGAACTTTTCTTTAGTTCCACATTGGGTAACTTGGTTTATAGTCCAAGTCACATGAGATAAACCAAGTACAAATATCATCTATAAATTTGCTAATCCCAAAAATATGTGAAGGTTTATGAGATTCTTTGGTTGTGGTCATTCCTAAATGACTTGAATCTTGGACGGGTCCATATGCACTACTTGTGTGTCTACAATGTATCCCAGATATTATATATGTGGCATGGAAAATGAACATTTATCCATGTTTGCATACAACATGTGTTTATATAAAGTATTAAGCACTTACTCTATATGGCATAGACATTCATCCCATGTTTTTTTGAAGATCAGGATGTCATCAGGGTTGACTAAAAATAATGAAGTATTGATTAACCTCAAAATATCATTCATTATCCACATGAATGTGGTTGGTGCATTGGTCAAGCTAAAGGGCATGACTAACCATTCGAGCAAACCTCCTTTAGCCTTGAAGGTTATCTTCCATACATATGTAGGATCAATAGGAATTTGATGATATCTAGACTTAAGATCAATTTCAGTGAAGTATTTAATAGTATGGAGTTGGTCTAGAAGATCCTCAATCCTTGGAAGAGGATAGCAGTTTTTCAATGTGATCTTGTTGAGTGCTTGACAGTCAATGCACAACCTCCATGTGCCATATTTCTTTGGTGCTATCAAAATTATGTTGTCACAAGGTGATGAGTTGGTCCTAATATTTCCTTTATCCACTAATTCATGGATTGGTCACTTGATTTATTCATTGTCCAAAAAAGATATATGATATAAAGAAGAATTAGTAAGAGGTAGTCTAGGGATACTTCACCACATATTGCATAGGCACTTCTTTTGGTAGTTAAAATATGTCATTGTATTTTTCCAACTTGAGTTTCTACTTAGTTGCTTCTATTGTTGATGATGGAGGAACTATGGTAGAAGTTGGTGCCACGAGGACTTTCTTGCATTTAGATCTTACCATCAAAAGCCAAAACTTTTTACTATAAGTGAATAGAATATTATACTATTTGGTGCTAATGAGGCATAGTTTTGGAACTACTTTCATTATATGGTATCTTATATCACCAACATTTATGACAAAATTTATAAGATTTGTTTCATAGACTATGTGTCAATGATAAAGATATGGTTGACCTAATAAAATATCGCATACCTATAATGGATCGATATCACAAAGAATTGTATCTTGAAAATGCTTAATGTTATACACCACTAGACACTTTTAAGTGACACATTTCTCAAATCCTTCACTAAATTATCCAAGAATTATAGTTGTGGATGAGGCGTTAGTGGAAAGTTCAATTTACAAACTAATTTGGGATAAATTAGGTTCATTTGACTCATGTTATCGATAATGAAATGTACTTGTTAGGCATTGATCCACATTTTAGAATGAAACAATATTTTTGATTTCTCTATTTATATGCTAGGTCCTTTACAATCTGAGAGATCACATCTATTGTAAAACAAGGAAATTAAGAATGATATAACAACTGATATAGAATTGTAATAGCAAAATTCTATTATGCTAGGTCCTTTACAATCTGAGAGATCACATCTATTGTCAAATAACTTCCTAATTTTATTATTATATGGTTTTTCTAAATATGATGATAACCTAAAAATAATGGAGGTGTACATTATTATACAATACAAGAAGATGAAGTGTTAGCTAAATAATTAAAACAATTAGAATGAACTACTTCATCACCAAAAATTACGATAACATCATTGACTACTGTTACTGGTGAGATAATGGATATAATATTAACACTACAAGAGATATGCAACAATATAGGAGTTGAATTTCAAGGAAATAATTGGACATGGGTGAGGAACCTACTTATGTAGCTACTCATATTAATGTATGGCTAGACATACAAATGCGGTAATGTGCAGTTTGATCTGGTAACCCAGATCCTCTTAGATCAATAAGTTAGGGTTGTTTGACCCTCCTCATCATAAAAAAACCTCTCTTACTACCCATAAATTCACTTGGTCTAATTTTTTCCAAGGGAATGATAGAGTGCTTAAAATATTGGATAGAGCTCTCTTTTTAAAGGAGAATGTCTTTTCCTTTGCCTAGTGTCTTTATAAGTTGATTATTGTGCTTAAAGATGTTCTTTTTTTAGACCACCAACCCATCATTTTTTGAATTGAATAGTTATATATTTCAATAAAGACCTTCAACAACCAGTTTTATCTCAACACCTCACATTTTTAAAATGAAATAAATTCCACTCCTATTAGAAGAGTTTAGAATCTAGTTTCTCACCATAAAAATGTTCTTATATGGATTGATTGGTGGGAAGCAACCATTATTCACTTCACAACTTTCCTACAAGTGTTTGAAAAAAATTTAACCATGTTTAGGAAGGAGTCCAACTCTACTCACATATGTAACTTTAAAAAATTCTCTTAAGAATTATAACTATCCCCTCTAAATGTGTTGGGCTCTTTTTTATTTAGTCTAGCATGACTTTTCCTAGTCACATGCCTAAGATAATAAGAGGTCCAATGAGCTAGTGCACAAAAATATCACTTGATAAAGGTTCTAATGTGCTCACCTAAATTACATAGCCTAAAATTGGTTCCCATTGGTTTCATTGTGTGATGGTGTATTCATTCAGTTTCTTAAGCTAGGGTGCTCAAACAGGGACTTGGTTCTAAATGTATTCTTGGTTCCATGACTAACTCTTGACTGTTCATTCATTCCCTAATTAATTAATCATAAAAAAATATGGGAAAAAACTAATATTAAAAGAGTAATGATTCCATTGTATTCATAATCAGATTACATAAGGTAATTCATCAACATAAGAGCTTTCTCTCATTGCATACATAAGTAACATCCGAAAGTATGATGACTCAAGATTAACATTACAAACTAACACACTAAGTAAAACTAGGGGGTATTTATACATGGCTATACTTCAACCATTTAGTTACAATAAAAATTACATATAAATGACTCACCATTGACCATTAACAATAATGACTCATGGGAAACCATTATATTGAATTCATAATGGCCTAGGCCTAACTGACTCTATATACTCTCTCTATGTTGGATCTTCATTGTTGTTGTCAGGATCTTGCTCCACCAATAGAGCACATATGATTACTTCTTGTATTAGCAACTAAACACAGAATTTAACCAGAATCAATAAGTAACTAGAAATATGAAACAACACAGGAATATGAGAGACAATACACAATTGTATTAATAATCACTCAGAAGAATATACAATAAAGAAGATGCCACTTCTTCTTCCACCTCAAAGGCTCGCCACACCTCAAGACCTTCTTCCCTCTCTCTCTCGGTCCCAACAATCAACTCCAATATAGAATTGATGTTCACCTCTCCAACCAATCAATAACACGCTGCCAATACACCAAGTACACAACCGTACTCCAAGTAGATCTCCTGCTCTCTGCTGCTACCTGCAAATCACTAGACCTTACTCACCATTGTAGATCTCCAAAAGAAGCCATGCTCACCTACTGACCAAGATCATACAAATAAGAACCCTTCTGATTCTCCAAACCAGTACCCACCTTGGTACTGTGGCACTAGGAGGAACACACCATTGCTCTCCTCTCTCAGAAGGAGCTTATTTGCTCTCTTACTCTCTAGTTACAAATTTACAATACATGCCAATGGGTCTATAAATAGATCCCAGACTTGAACAATAACTTAGACTCTTAGTTTACTATAATTATCCACGCAGCTCAAGGCTCGAAATAGCCTTTACATGCAAACACTCTGTTCACTAAACTAATTGTTCATGCAACGAGCAGTTCTAGAACACATAGGCGACCGATGCCGGTCCCTGCTTGCCTGGTGCTGCCGACGTCGACCGACTCCCTGTCGACGCCGGTTGCCTTCTGCACTGATCATGACCGACGTCGGTCATGCTTCCGACACTGGTGCTTTTGGGTCTTTAGCAACCTCCTTTTCTTTGTCTGCAACAAGTTAAAGCTTTTAGCTTCACAACCTAACAATCTCCCACTTGGAGATAAATAGCTGCAACTGTACCTATACCTATACATCATCTAGTTTGTTCCCTTGGCTCTATATCCCTCTTCAAGATCACTCTTGAAGACCAACCACCACAAAACCTGTAGTGTAAAACTTGTCATCCAAATCTCTTACCACATCCGCATCTACGAACCCCTGTAGAAAAGAACTTGACCCTGCATAGCATGTGCACCTGTTGCTAGTCCCTCTAAGAATCCACTGAACTGCCCTCCAGTACTTCTTTCCCAAATTGGCTCCAAACTTTCTGACAACTCCCACTGCTTGGGAAAACTCAGGTCTACACTATACCTCATGTGATTTCGAACACTTGTTCTAAGCTCTGCTTGAACTGTCCAGCCCTTGGTGTGCTTTCCAATTTTGCATCCTGCATCATGAACCCCGCCAACACCGTCTTCACATCAGCTCCCACTGGAGATAAAATCTCCATGTCTCTTATGCCAAAGAATTTCACTACTCTAAATTCTTCCTGACATACCTCTGAACTAACCTTACCCTTAGCTCAGCAAAACCCTGTATCTCTAAACCTATAACTAGTATACCATTCACATACAGTAACTGGATAATGTCACGACTCATCATCCACCTGGTAAGACAAAACCACAATAGTTACACTGACATTGACTAAAGCCATGCTTAGTCATCCACCTGTCAAATCCTGTACCACTGCCCTGCAACTTTCTCAAGACCATATGCCTTGGCCTTTCATTTCACGTATCCATCCACTCTCTTCTTTAACATGGGAAACCATTCCGTCTCTCAGTGCTTACTTCCAACTGATAACTCCACCAACAAATACCTGTTTGGTTCTTCTCGAAGGACTCACACTCCTCATCCATGCCAAGCTCCCACTTTTTTTGGATTCTACCTGCATTGCTTCTTCCATCTTCCTAGTTCTTGACCATCAATAAGCAATATAAAGAAGGTGAACAATGAATATGAGGTTCACTTACCCTTTCTAACCTCCATATGGGCGTTTGAGACTTGTTGACAGCTTGTTGTCTACCCAACATCCGTACCAGTGACCGATCTTGGCCATCTCCCAGTCTGCAACTGACCGATGTCAATTCTTGCGTTGACCCTGACTACTGACATCGTTTCCCTAGCCGACGCTGGTATCCCTTCTACCGACATCGGTTCCTTCATGACCGACGTCGGTCTTCCTGTTATCGACGTCAGTTAATGTTTGACCGACGTCGGTACCTGTGTTCGCCTGTGAGTGATAACTTTTTACCCGTGAGCTCTCCATGGATCAAAACCCTGTTCAAATCAACATAGCCTTGCTCAGAATAATTCAATTTCCTCACCTGATCTCTGTCCGTCATCTCCTCCATGATCACCAAGGCTTTCCAATTCTTTAGCTTGTCAAAAACATCTGTCTTCTGCTTGAGAACATGCATTCCCCTCCTACATATGTGACCAAGCCTACAAAGCCACATCTTTGTAACAAAAGGTGAATCAGTAATATAAGTAGATATATAAAGGATACCTACTTTCTTACCACCATCTAATTCAAGTGCATCCGTTGTGAGAGTTACAGTGCATCTCCCATCACCCAAATTTCCTAAAGAAATTAGACTAATCTCCAAGATTGGTACCTGCATGACTTCCTTCACCACTCGTGTGTTATCCGCCTGTAATTTCAGCTTCACTTCCCCTTCATCAATAATCTAACAAGGCTCTCCAACCCCTAAATAAATCTCTCTAAAGTCTCCAAAGACATACCCATGAAAAGATGCTCTATTTCGGGATGCATGGAAAGAGGCAAAAGAATTTATAAACAAAGATTCTACTTTATCCAGAGCAACCTGTGCAACGACCCCTGTAACATCTACTTCTACACGCTGATCTTCTACTGACCAACAATCTCCTTTTCCCTGCTCTTTCTTTCCATCAATCAGACCATTCGTGATATTCAGTTTCTCCATTCGTAGCTTACTTTCTTCTGCCATTACTATACTCCCACTCAATCTGAAACCCCTGAGAGTGACCTGTAATCAAAAACACTACCAGATCTGAAACCACCTGTTAGTCAACCCAACCAAAAGCTCTGATACCACTTGTTAGGATCTTGCTCCACCAATAGAGCACATATGATTACTTCTTGTATTAGCAACTAAACACAGAATTTAACCAGAATCAATAAGTAACTAGAAATATGAAACAACACAGGAATATGAGAGATAATACACAATTATATTAATAATCACTCAGAAGAATATACAATAAAGAAGATGCCACTTCTTCTTCCACCTCAAAGGCTCGCCACACCTCAAGACCTTCTTCCCTCTCTCTCTCGGTCCCAACAATCAACTCCAATACAAAATTGATGTTCACCTCTCCAACCAGTCAGTAACACGCTGCCAGTACACCAAGTACACAACCGTACTCCAAGTAGATCTCCTGCTCTCTGCTACTACCTGCAAATCACTAGACCTTACTCACCATTGTAGATCTCCAAAAGAAACCATGCTCACCTGCTGACTAAGATCATACAAATAAGAAGAACCCTTCTGATTCTCCAAACCAGTACCCACCTTGGTACTTGGCACTAAGAAGAACACACCATTGCTATCCTCTCTCAGAAGGAGTTTATTTGCTCTCTTACTCTCTAGTTACAAATTTACAATACATGCTAATGGGTCTATAAATAGATCCCAAACTTGAACAATAACTTAGACTCTTAGTTTACTATAATTATCCACGCAAATCAAGGCTCAAAATAGCCTTTACATGCAAACACTCTGTTCACTAAACTAACTGTTCGTATAATGAGTAGTTCTGGAACACACAGGCGACCGACGCCAGTCCTTGCTTGCCTAGTGCTGCCGACGTCGGCTGACTCCCTGCCGACGCCGGTTGCCTTCTGCACTGATCATGACCGACGTCGGTCATGTTGCCAACGCTGATGCTTCTGGGTCTTCAGCAACCTCCTTCTCTTTGTCTGCAACAAGTTGAAGCTTTTAGCTCCACAACCTAATAGTTGTGCAGTTATATTCTCATAGATAAATGATATATTAATGCTTGACTATTCTTCTCTGACATTTGAGTGAATTATTTCCTAACCATCTTTTATTCTCGTGCCTTTGCATAACTTTTTTGATATTGTCTAAGTCTTACATTCTCAGTTTTTCTATGTTTCATGTATCCTTGTTCTTCATAACTTGCCTATTACATGCCATGTTATCCCACACCATGTCTCTTTTATGTTACTATATTCAAAAATTAATTAGACACTAAGCCAATAGTTCATCTTAGAATATGCATTGTCCTCAGGTCCTTCTGATATCAAAAATTTAGGTCCCATATGATCAACCTAACACTTTACTTCATCCCAATGATTCATAACAATTTGGAGCTTAGAATTAATCTCTTATACTTCTTATTTGAGCCACTTTATCTCCTCAAGTTGTTTTATAAAGTCACCTACTTGAGTTGTCAAATGCTTAAGTGATGCAATAACATCCTTGTGAACATCCTCAAGTGAGGTAACCTCTGTCAAAACCTATCTTCAAATATCTATAAAACTAGTGTTTAGATCTTAAATATGAGAAATTATTTTTTTCTGAAGGGCCTCTACATCCTAAAATGCTTTGGTGCACTCAGATCTATCATTTATTTTAAGCATGTTATTGGCCAATTATTGGCACTGAAGTTCTTCCACCTAAAGCCTTACTTCAAATATTTTCACAAGTTATGTTAATTTGACAAAAACACCATAAGTATGGTAACCATAGCACCAACTCTAGTAAAAAATCTTTTACAAACTTCAACAAACTTAGTGAACTGTTCTATATCCCAAGTCTGCTCACGTTGACAAATTACCCAGTCTTTACATTTTTTTAATAAAAGTTCTACCAGGGTCCCTAATACTTCACCTTTGAATAGAAATCCATTAGAAAAGTGTTAGATATTTTTCAATTATTTCATGCTCATATCATGAAGGTGTCCAGGTGAGTGGATGAAGTGCCTTGATAGTCTATGTGATAATGACAAAGTGTATAATGTGCTTGTCCTAGTATGCTTGAAGTATGATTGGTTGATCTTCAGTTTTGGCATGGTTTAAGATGATTAAGGATGATTATGAAGTATTGATACTGTGAAATAATTACCATAATAAGTTTTATATGTTTTGAGTGTTTGTGTGCATGACTAGATTTCATCTACTTGATCATTTTTTTCATCTAGACATTTTGGGTCTAGTGGTAGAAAATCTGAGTAGGTAGTTTGCTGACATCATAATTTCTACATGTGGATGCGTCAAGAGGATTTGGTCATATGTTTGTGATCACATTAGTCCCAAGTTGTTATGTTTTGAGTCTCAAGTCATGCGATGAAGTGCAGTCAAAGATATGTGTGTGCAAAGTTGGGCTCCCAGGCATTTTGATAGTGTTTTTTATATTCAAACAGAGTTGAGTAAGCAATTTGGTGACATCATATCTTACACATGAATTCCCCTATGAGATAATATCTTATTCACTAAATCTTAGGTTATGTGACTAAGTGTGCCAAAAGATATGCAAGTGCAAAGTTGGGCTCCCAAGCATTTTGATAATGTTTTCTATATTCAAACAAAGCCGAGTAAGTAGTTTGGTGACATCATATATCGCATGTATGAAAGTTTTATAAGAATCTTGATATATGGATGAATTCCCCTATGAAATAAGATCTTATGCACTAAATTTTAAGTCATGCAACTAAGCACATCAAAAGATATGCAAGTGTAAAGTTGGACTCCCAAGTAGTTTGACATTGTTTTCCCATACTTAGCCAAATTTGCATGTGGCAAGAAAAGTTGAGTAGGCATTTTGATGTAGTCATATTTTGAATGTGTGGAAATTTTAGAAGGATTTGATCATATGGATTTGTTTATTTTTCTACCTAGTTGCTACGCATTAAGTTTCAAGTTATGTGATGAAGTGTGTCAAAAGATATTCATGTGAAAAGTTGCCCTTCCATATAGTTCTTGACATAGTTGGCTCTGTGGCATAAAAATGTAAGTGAGTAGATTAATGTCATATTATCTCACATGTGTGGATGTTTCAAGAGGAAATGGTCATATGGGTCTGTTTAGTATTTTGCCTAGTTTATATGGTTCAAATTTGAATACATGAAAGTGAATGAGGTAAAAGATATATTTGTGCAAATTTGGCCTTCTAGGTAGATTGAAATGGTTCCCATAGTCATTTTTTCATAATTTAAAGTTTAGGACCAAATGGAGATCCAACGGTTCATAGGAGTTTGTACTAATCGAGATCAATGGTGCACATTGAGTCAAAGAGGTCAAAGTACTCAGAAGGCATGCGAGGGTGCCAAGTGTCAAGATCACAGGGGTTCTAAGCAAGATCAAATGCTGATCTCTATAATATAAATACCAAACTAATCCATAGAGATCAATGGTGCATATGTGGTTAAGCTTTCAAGATTACATGAGATGAGGTCAACTATTTGAAGATTAACATTTGGAAATGGTGCTCTATGAGTTAAAGTTTGAAGAAGATCAAGGGTGCATGTTTGATTTAATTAGTGAGGACATGAGATGATATCATGGTTTTCAAGGTTTAACTATGACCGTTTGAATTCAAATATTTGAATTTAACAAAGGGAAAACTAGTGCTCTATATTTTATCCATAAATTTTGATCTAGGATAAACTCAAAGGTGATATACAAATCAAAGTTGTAGAGGACTCCAAGGCTCATCTATCAATATAAATTTTAAGATCTAAAAGTGTGTATAGTCAAATATATTGAGGTTCAAAGTTGACTGTTATGATCCTGGTGGGAAGATTCACTAACAGTCTAGGCTTTTGGTGTAACGGTTCGTTACATTTGGTATCAGAGCACCCACCCGTGTTCGAGTCACAGAGCGGGCGGGGTACGCCGTCATTGTAGTGTTCGTCTGGGGCTCGCACACGTAGTGGATCTCGTGTGTGTGCGCAAAGCCATCCTAGAGTCTGGGCCTTCAGAAGTGTGGTGGGATGTTATGATCCTGGTGGGCGGATTCACTAATAGTCTGGGCTTTTGGTGTAATGGTTCGTTACATTGACTATGTATTCGTGCATGTTCTACAAGTAACCTGAGAAGGGTATTTGAGTTGTGTTTGTTGGTATCTTGATGTTTAAAGCTGATCTAGTTATTGGAGTTGTTATGGACTTCATGAGGACCATATATGTGTATTATGAAGGTTTGAACAATTATATGAAGTATGAATAAAGGGTTAGAAGTTGAATATGTTTTCATTCATAATGACTTGTGAGAAATATGTGAGAAGTGTATGTGAGAGTTGTGGAGTGAAGGAGAGGTAGTGTGCCCAGTGAATGGGTTGATGAGTAGAGCAGATTGAGGACTATGTGTATGAATTGTAGGTCATGTTTCTAATGTTAGAATAGTTCTCTTGTAGGTTGAGGATGAGCGAAGAGGTATAGGGCGATCCAAAAGGTGGCTTTGGATGCATCGAGTGTGCAGAGTCAAAGAGAGCTAATATACTTTGTATCTCCATCACATTGGCAAGAAATCAGTGTTTAGGAGATGTTGTGTTCATAGGTTTTGTTGTGTCAGCTCAACATCTAGGGGGTTACAACCTCCTTGCAAGGTGAAACTTGCTAAAATTATAGTTGTTGTGGTTGCTCGACTAGATAGGTGTTTTAGCACCTTATGAGATTGTAGTCTCACTAAATAAGGGATTGTAGTTCCTTGATCAATTATAGCTGGTATAAATTGGTTCTTGTTATTATAAGATAGTAGTCCATTTGTAGGTTCCAATGAGTTTTCTCCCGCAAGAGGGTTTTCTAAATATATTATGTGTTATGTGCTTAATCTTGCATTGTCTCTCTTGCTCATTGCTATGAATGATATGTATGTTTCATGAAATGCTTGTGGTAATTGATTAACAGTTTGAAATGATTGAAATTGAAGTTGGATTATCTAGGCTCACTGATTCAACCCCCTCTCAATTATTTTACCTCTAAAAATTGGTATGAGAGTAGGTCCTTTGGTAAAGGCTTGATTGCTTGAAGGTGATCCAAGGTATAATATGAGTATTCATCAAGGAGGTTTCTCTACTAAGCAAGCACTGATGTTCAATGGATCTAATTATTCTTTTTGGAGTGAAAGGATGAGGACATACATTGTGTCCCTAGGATTTGATGTTTGTCAATATGTTGTGAATGGTTATGTTGCTCCTACTACTCTTCCATCTATTATTGAAGATAAGAAGATGTTTGAGAATAAGTATAAGGCAATCAATGGCATTTCTTGTGGTCTTACAGAGACTAAGTAAACCAAGGTAATCCATTTTAAATATACTAAAGAGATAAGGGACAAAATGTAAATCATTTATGAAGGAGATTCAAATGTTAATCTTGCTAAGTTGCAGACTCACAAAAGGCAATTTGAAAGTCTCAAGATGAAGGAAGAAGATTATTTGGCATCCTTTCTTCAAGGATTTGATGATATTATGAACATCATTAAGGGACTTGGAAAGAACCTTGAAGAAGCTACTGTAGTTCAAAATGTATTAAGGTCCCTCTCTCTCAATTTTAATCCTAAAGTATATGTTATAGAAGAAAGTCATGATCTTACTCAACTAAAGTTAGATGAATTACATGGCATCCTTACTACCTATGAGATGAGGAAGAATGATGATATACCACCCAAGAAGGAAGCAGCATTCAAGATAGAAATGAAGCCTAAGAAGAAGTTCCAATGTAAGAAACCCAAAGGGGATGACATTTCTGATATTGATGAGGATGAACTGATTGCTTTGTTTAAAAGGAAATTAAAAATAGGTTTAGGCAAGTATAAGGGTAAACTACCCTTAAAATTCTTCAAATGTGGAGAGATAAGACATTTTTCTAGAAAGTTCCATCATAAACATGATAATGAACATGGTGATGGCAAAGATGAAGATAAGGAGACATATAGGAAGAAAGGATTCAAAAAGTATAACAATAAGAAGAAGTCCTGCAAAAAAAAGATGAGTCTCTTCACTAATAAAGATTGCAACTCATCAGATGAGAAAGAAGACATTGACTTGGAGTGTGATCATGAAGATGATGGTCCTATTGAAGATGAAGCCCTCTTCATGGTTGAGGAAGGAAGTTGATCACATCAAAAGGAGTCTACTTGGAGTGATTCAGATGATGATGAATATGAGGTGGACTATGAGACTGCATTGACAAATGCTTTTGAAGAATTGAAGATTGAGAAAAAGATTAACAAGAAAATGAAGTCTCAAATCAAGGACTATGAGAAGCAATTCAATGTGTATGAAGCAAGAATGAATGAAGATACCAAGGAATATGAAGATATGGTCAAGCATCTCAATTGTTAATTGGAAATCCTGTCTACAAGCCTAAAAGCTAAAAAAGATGAATGTATAAGGTATGTAATTAAAAATGAGTCATTACAATCTGAGTTAGAGAAGACATATAGTAAGGTGAAGTCATTTGTGAGATTTGAAAAAATCTCAAGTGATCTAAACAATATTCTGAATGGTCAAAAGTATGCTAGTGATAGAACTAGTCTTGGATATGAAGAAGAACTAGAGAATTCAACTCAAGATAAAATGAAGACTAATGTGAATAAGAACAATCTGACTTTGATGACAGATCATTAGACAAGGAATGAAGGTGCTGATAGACTGAAGACAAATCAAATCAGACAACCAAATTCCATGAGGTATACAAGTTTCAATGGTTATTGTTACATATGTAATCAATTTGGGCATAAAGCTAGAGAATGCAAGAGACCTGTTAAAAATGAATTTGCATGGAACTATGATGGAGGTCATCAGTCAAAAGGAGTGAACAAATTTAAGTACTTAAATTGTCTTGATGTGGGACACTCTGCAAACCATTATCCACATAAGTTTAGATAAGGTGAGTCCTCTTCAAAAAGAGGAGCTTGTTTCATTTGTCATAACATAGGACACATTGCAAGTTTCTATCCAAACATGGTAAGACAAATTGTGTTTCCATCAAGGAGTATTATTTGGTATAACTGTGAGAAGATTGGTCACACTACTAGATTTTGCAAGCAAAGGTCATCAAATCAAAATGAGTTCAATCAGGCTCCTAGAGTGCAAGGAAGAAGGCAAGTTAACTCATGGAAACCAAAGGTGGTAAGTGTGAGTCATGATGAGTCTATAGGTCTAAGTAATCTATTTGTTATGATGGAGAATGCTTCAAAAGTTGAAGAGTTCCAAGGGCTCTCATTGTCTGTTCATATTGAGAATGAAGTGACCAAGCTCAAGGAGAATACCAAGGTATTGGTTGATGTTAGTTCTAAGGTATGTATGGATCCAAGTGAACATCATATTGTTTCTAAGCAAGTTTCATGAAAAGAACATCAATTATCAGTACTTAGTGATAAGGTTCCAAGCTACAAGAAAGATTCTACAGATGAAAAGGTATGTCATGAATCTATGTTGTCTCCTTGTATTTTCAATCCAATCATAGAAGAGAAGGATAATTGTGTAGTAGATGAGCATGTTGCTTACCTTAAGCCTAAGAAAAAGAAGAACTATAAGCATCAGATAACTAAGGAGGAGAGGGAATATGAGGAGTTGTGGGCAACTCTTGGTTTCATATTGTTCTAAAATATTATGAAGTAGGGTGTCTCTGCCTATGCTTCTTAGGAGACATCTTTCTTGTGGAGAAGAAATTTTGTGTGCTCAAGATCATAATTTGAATTAGAGAAGGTCATTGGTTAAGGGGGAGCAACAATTTCATGAGCTTGTTCCATATATTTATGAAGGAGATATAATACAAGATCAAATACGAGTGTTTTCAGTTGGAGTTGGTGTGACAAGGTGGAAGATATGTTGTGGTTATGTTAGAATGATGTCATGATATGTTTTTACCCTTTTGACATGTTGATATTTATGTATGCTCAGTTTGCAAGGTCAGATTGAATGTTTCTAGGTGTTAAAGGAGGATTTGTGAGTTGTCAAGATGATCTTTTTACATAGAAAGGTCTATTGACCTTATTCTAGCATGCTACAAATGGTTTTGTGTCTTGATGATTTTGTTTATGCCTTTTGGAGGTTTCAGAATGCTCTCAGTTTTAGCTTAAGGCTAAGCAGGCCTAAAATGGGTTATAGGATGTATGGGTTTCAAAAGATGTCGAAACTCAAATCTTGGTCAAGAAGTGTGTGTTGGTTGTCTCTAGGTGTGTAAGAAGTTTTAGAGACAGGCATTGACCAGAAGGAGGTTTATTGACTCTATTTGTTTTAAGATTCTAGAGTTTTGGGCTCTACTAAAAAATTAGTTTACCTTATGATTTGAAGTCTAAGACTTTTTAATAGGTTGAATGGGCCAAATGGGTTTTCAAATCAATCTTCACAAAGATCTGAAGGTTTGTGATTTTCAAATTATTCATGTTTTTGTCAAGATGGAGGCCTAACTAGCTAGTAAGTTTGTGAAGGAAGTATGTTTCATAGGATGATCTAGCTGATGGTAATTGGTGTGTTTGAGGGGGCATATTATAGTGCTCTAGATATTAAATTTTAGGTCTTGAAGTTATGTCTATATAAAGTTATGGGCTCTGTAAATTTTAGGTAGGGCTACAAGGAGACTAGATAGGCCTAGTGAGAATAAGAGTGATTTTTGATCAGTTTATCCAAAATAACAAGGTATGAGTATTTCAAGGTGAGTTATTAGGATTGGTTAAGGGCATGTTTTCTATTTGGTGAGTGGCATGAAGTTCTATTGGTGGTCTTTGAGGTGGTTTGAAAGAGAAGGCTCGTAAGCCTATATGGTGGTTCTTCATGGTGTGTGGAGATCTAAAAATTCTTAGGAGGTGAAATTACTCATAAATATTAGGGTGAGTCCCTCTCAGATGTTTATTTGTGAGTTCCATTAGTTTTGGTGTTTTTTGTGTTCCTTTTTCACTAGTTACAGTGCTTAGCTGAAGAGAGTGTTGGCATGGAGCAAGAGGAAGTTATCAAGGCAAGAAGAGGTAGGATCAAGGTAAGAGGGAGTTCATATTATCTTTATAAGATGTTATTCTCCTGATGGTATTATTTTCAAGTCCTTAGGATTAGTTGGTGCCCACTTTTTCATTGTGTCAAAGGGGAAGAAAGTTCCTGTTGTGAGAGTGTTTGAAGAGAGAAAAGAAAGGCGAGTTGTATATTATTTTATGATGGGTGTTGACATCAATGAAAAAGGGGGATATTGTTGGATATTTTTAAATGATGTCATGGTGATTTCATTAATGTTTCTAGGTGAGTGGATGAAGTGCCTTGATAGTCTAAGTGATAATGATAAAGTGTGCAATGTGCTTGTCCTAATATGCTTGAAGTATGCTTGGTTGATCTTTAGTTTTGGCATGGTTTGAGATTATTAGAGATGAGTTTAAAGTATTTATAATGTGAAATAGGTCCCATAAGGATTTTTATATGCTTTGAGTGCTTTTTTGCATGAGTGGATTTCATCTAGTTGACCATTATTTTCATCTAGACATTTTGGGTCTAGTGGTAGAAAATCTGAGTAGGCAATTTGTTGATGTCATAATTACCACATGTGGATGAGTCAAGGGGAATTGGTAATATGGATGTGATCACATTAGTCCAAAATTACTATGGTCCAAGTTTAAAATCATGCAATGAATCTTAGTCAAAGATGTGTGTTTGCCAAGTTGGGCTCTTAGGCATTTTGATAGTGTTTTCTATATTTAAACATAGTCAAGTAAGCAATTTGATGACATCATATCTCACACATATGAAATTTTTAGGAGTATTTTGATATATGGATGAATTCCCCTATGAGATAATATTTTATGTGCTAAATCTCAAGTCATACGACTAAGCACGTCAAAAGATATGCAAGTGCAAAGTTGGGCTCCTAGGCATTTTCACAGTGTTTTATATATTCAAACAGAGCCGAGTAAGCAGTTTGGTGACATCATATCTCACACATGAAAGTTTAAAGAGTAGCTTTACAAATGGATGAATTCCACTATGAGATAAGATCTTATGTGCTAAATCTCAGGTCATGCAACTAAGCACGTCAAAATATATATAAGTGAAAATTTGGGTTTCTAGGCAGTTTAATAGTGTTTTCCCATACTTAGCCAAATTTGCATGTGGTAAGAAAATCTGAGTAGGCATTTTGATGTAGTCATATGTCACGCATGTGGAATTTTTAGAAGGATTTTATCATATGGGTTTGTTCATTTTTGTGCCTAGTTGTTATGCACTAATTTTTAGGTCATGTGATGAATCACGTCAAAATATATGCGTGTGCAAAGTTGGTCTTTTAGATAGTTATTGACATACTTGGCTCTATGGTGGAAAAATCTGAGCAAATTAATGGTGTTTTATCTTGCACACATGGATGTTTTAGGAAGAAATGGTTATATGGGTTTGTTCAGTATTTTGCCTAGTTTCTATGGTTCAAATTTGAAGACATGCGATTGAGTAAGGTAAATGATATATCTATGCAAATTTGGCCTTCCAGGCAGATTGAAATGGTTCCCATAGTCATTTTTTCATAAGTTAAATTTTAGGACGAAATGGAGATCCAATGGTTCATAGGAGTTTGTATTGATCAAGATAAATGGCACATATTAAGTCAAAGAGGTCAAAGTACTTAGAAAGCACATGAGGGTGATAAGTTTCATGATCATGGGGGTTTTGAGCAAGATCAAATGGTGAGTGCCATAAGATAAATACTGAACTAATTTGTAGAGATCGACGGTGCGTATGTGGTCAAGATTTCAAGATTGCATGAGATGAGGTCAACTATTCAAAGTTTAACATTTAGTAGTGGAACTCTATGAGTTGAATTTGAATAAGATTGATGGTGCATGTTTTATCTAAGTAGGGAGGACATGAGATGATAGCATGGTGTTCAAGGTTTAACTATGACCGTTTGAATTCAAATATTTGAATTAAATAAATTAAAAACTAGTGCTCTATATTTTGTCCATAACTTTTGATCTAGGATGAATTCAAAGGTGATATAAAAATCAAAGTTGTAGAGGACTCCAAGGTACATCTATAAATATAAAGTTGAATATCTGAAAGTTTTTGTAGTCAAAAATATTGAGGTTAAAATTTAACTTTGTGTTCATGCATTTTCTACAAGTAACCGAAAAGGGTATTTGAGTTGTACTCGTTGGTATCTCTATGTTTAAAGGTGAACTATATATTAGAGTATGTTTTAGACTCCATGAGGACCATTTATGTGCATTATAAAGGTTTTAAAAATCATATGTAGTATGAATAAAGTGTTAGAATTTGACTATGTCTTCATTCGCAATGACTTGTGAGAGATAAGTGAGAAGTATATGTGAGAGTTGTGGAGTGAAGGAGAGGTAGTGTGCCCAGTGGATGGGTTGATGAGTAGATCAGATTGAGTATTATGTGTATGACTTGTAAGTAATGTTTTTGATGTTATAATATAGGTTGAGGATGAATGAATATGTCTAAGGTGATCCAAAAGGTGGTTTTGGCTGCATTGAGTGTGCAAATGTGAAGAGACTTGATATACTTTGTATCTCCATTAGATTGGTAGGAAATCACTATTTAGGAGATGTTGTGTTCATATGTGCTATTATGGTAGCTCAACATCTAGGGGGTTTTAGCCTCCATGCAAGGTGAAACTTGCTAAAAGTCTAGTTGTTATGGTTGCTCAACTAGACAGGTGTTGTAGTACCTTGTGGGATTTTAGTCTCACTAAATAAGGGATTATAGTTCCTTGATCAGTTGTAACAGGTCTAAATTGGTTCTTGTTATTATAGTACATTATTCCATTTATATGTTCCAATGGGTTTTCTCCCACAATAGGGTTCCCCACATATGTTATGTGTTATGTGTTTGATCTTGCATTGTCTCTCTTACTCACTACTATGAATGATATGTATGCTTCATGAAACGCTTGTGGTAATTGATTAAGAATTTGAAAGGATTGAAATTTAAATTGGATTATTTGGGCTCACTGATTCACCCCATCTCTCAATGATTGTAACTCTAACACAAAGGATGACTCATGTTGCAAAATTATCTTACAGAGTGTTAAGAGTATTCACTTTAGATGTCATTTCTACTTCTAGTTGGCACTTGAGCTCTTCCAACTCCTCTTCAATCTTTATTCAATCTACACATTCATGGTGATATAAATTAATGACCTCTTGATACTTATACTTAAGTTGGTTCACATCAAAATATTGTAAGGCATTTTGCCTTGTCACTTTATGAGTAAAATTAAGAAGGGTCACACTTGCTTGAGCCAATGTACACTGCCAAGGATCCACCCAAAATGTATTAGGAAGCTCCATCTCTCTTGTTGAAAAAATAATACTATCCAAAAGAAGTTTAAAGTGGTTCTCTTCATTATATACATCCATATAAAAATAAATTTCTCATCAAGTCTGATTAGTCAAGGATTCTTTGGGAAAATACTACCACGTATATAGGTCCTTCTCCAAGACATTCTATTGGAATTGGGTACAAATGGAAGGGGTTACATTGGTAGATGGTAGATGTTGTTATGTGGAATCTAAAATAGGTTATTTCCCTCTATTGGGATCATTCTTGAGTACTTCTATATGTAGTTCATCTTGTTGGTGACTTGTGCTAGCATCTAGGTCACTAGTGCCCAAAGTTGTGCCTATGATGTTACCCTCTTCACCAATGTGACTCCTAACATCCACTTATGTATCATTAAGGGAAAAATCTTCTTGATGCACTGGAGAGGTTTCTTTCTCTAGATTTTTTGTGGCTTCCATTTGTTCCTTAAGGGAAGGTCCCCTCTAAGGTGGTGTTTTAGGAGTCACTAGTCTCTATTTAGATTCCCTAAATTTTGGTGCAAAAATATCTTATTCTGAATGAATAGATGTCTATGTGGTGGAATAAGGGCCTTCTTGTTTTTGACCTACAGGCAACTCTCGATATTGTAGTGGTGAAGGGGAAGTTCTTTATTGATTTGGTTGTTCTTGTTGAGTGCTCAAAGAAGCATTATGCCCCAACCTATTCTCCTTCTAATGTCTTCTAATTTATGTTGCGGGTGAAATGGTTTCTTTTCTAACCTTTCTACTCCCTAACGTCTTCTTCAGCTTCAACATGTAATACAACAAATAAACTTTGTCCCTAACTAGGATATGAGGTGATTTGATATTGGTGTTATCTGATTCCTACTTTTCTTGATAATCTTTCTTTCTCATATGTACATATAATTGGTGAAGAGTGTGAGACTCAATGTCAATCTTATCAACATCAATTTTCATTAGGCACACATCATATATCCGATTCATAGAATTCATGAAATGCCTAACCATGAAAGCATAAGTTAGCTTGAGCCACCCAGATAAGTCATCTACAGGGTCCATCTAGATGCATGCTAACAAATATTGCTACTTCACTACAAATTGATCTTGATCCCCCATTTGCATAATCAATTCCTTAGGGAAACACCACTCATTCCCAAAGGCTTCCTTCATCCCATCAAATCAGCCCTTCATTCTTAACTTATGGGAGGGGGTAATGGTACTAGGTTAGGTGAATAATTTGAACCATTCATTTGGAAGCTTGTTCTCAGGTGGGTAGCCCCACTTTAATTCATCGATGATGTATTTTATCACACCAATCTCATCAAATACCAATAATAGAAAAATTATGCTCCAAGCAAACTTTTGATTCTATAAGCGATGGGATTTTCTACATGTACAATGATTCACTCTAAAAAGTACTAGGAATAATTATACTTAAGCCCCTGAGTCATCTAATTTACTACATAAAGGTGCACCATATCAACTTCTTTCCATCTGTCAACTCCTCTAAGCTTGGTCATGGCCAAGCGCATAGCTACCCAAAGGGTGGGATCATAGAGATTAGATATGGACATGGCATGGCCCTACTTCTTGTACTCTAGTTCCACCATCATTTTCTTAATTTCATATTGGTCTTCAAAGTCTCCATTAAGTTCAATGCCTGAGCATTATAAACATGTGACCTTGTTAGTTCTTTGGGCAGTGATCCTCATTATATGCCCTATGAAGTAAAAGTAGTCCTCGTGGATGCATGAGATAATAAATCTTGTGACCTCCATGGGCTTCCTAAAATAAGGTAAGTTAAATATTTGGAACACTCTGGCATCGTTGAGAAGATTAAAACTATGAGATCATAAATGATCTCATTCCTAGTGTTCTAGTGCTCAACCCTATAATCACACTGCAATTCAATCTCATTCACAAGTTGTTAGTGATTATAATCAAATAATTGATAGGTTGACACCTTAGATTTTTATTTCTCAGCATGCAAAATTGACTTGGGTTATTGCATTTATTTAATCAGCATAGGTGGTGGAGGAGGTGTTGTAGTTTTCTTCTTTTCTTCATGCATCATCTTTGATTCCTTCTTAATGTATGTTCTTTCTACTTGTTATGCCAATTTTTCCACTTGTGTGCCAGACTCACTAGGTAATTCCTCTTTGATCAAAACCAGTTGTCATTATGTACCTTTGAACTCTTCCTCTTAATGGATCACATGTAAAAGCTCACTTCTCTAGGCCTTTTTATTTGGCCACATCACCCTTGAAAGATACTGAAGGTTTAGGTACAGTCATCTCATCCTCCTAAAATAATATGTGTTTACTATTTCAAACTCCCTTCACTTTCATGTTTTAGTGTCCTCTAATGGTGGACGCTAACACCTTCAACCTACAACTCTTTCAACCAGGTTCCTCTAATCAAAACTTCACCAATCTCTCTATTCACGATAATCACCTTACTTCACAATTGCAAAAAATTTACTAAAATTCGATAAATGCTCCTTCTGATAGCTTGAAAATGCTTATTTTGGCTCTATAAATTTGAGAATTTGCAATAGAAAAATATTAAAATGAAGACTTTTTAACATTTTATAGCTTCAATGGCTAGCCCATATTTAGTTCTCCATGACTTCATCCATAATTTCACTCATTAATGCCTCTAATAGTATGCCATAATGTCCATTTGGCACGCTTTCTATTACACTTATTAATTTATCACATTTAACGCATTTGTCCCATCCCACACTTTTCTCATAACGCATGATAGTTGTAAAAAGAATTTAAAAGTTTTTATTTCCATGGAGGTAACCTACTTTTTCCATCTTGATCCCTTCGTAGCGGTTACATGTTACATCTTTTGTATCTTCTTGTCTTTATGTGCATTCACTTTCATGTCCCTTTTTTATACACATTTCCTTCCACCATTTCCTTTTCACTCTCTATATTTATTTCATTCATACTTACCCCACACTAAAATATGTTCGCGGTCCTCCACGACATGACAAAGAAAATAAAAGAAAACCAAGTGTTGATCTCAACCTAGGTAAAAGGCATGCAAGCAATGCCATGTTTTATTCAAAAACATACCAAAATCCTAAACTAATATAGTGGCCTATACTTTATTAACAAAATAAAAGTATTTCTCAGAATGGTAGGGCCGAAGCTGACTACCATTGAAATAGTCTAGAAGGAACTAGCCATCTAACCTCTTTAACTTTCACACACCTATGGGATGAATTCTATGAATGATGAATGGACCATCCAAATAGACATGAATTTTTCCTAAATGGTGTACAAACTTGGAGTCATAGACAAACACATGCATACTAAGAAAAAAAAGTCTTGTTTTTAACATGTCTATCATGTTGGGCTTTTTGTTTATGTTTTTCCACTCCTTGACTCCAATGCACGATAAAATGTGTTTCATCCAGCTATAGTAAGACATCCAGACATACTTTTAGAGATTCCTTACCATCTAACTGACCAACACGCACAATACGTAAAGAAGGTATAAGGAACTCAAATGGAAGAACTGTTTTAGCACCAAAGACATTGTTAAAAGGAGTACTCTTGTTCAACCATTTATACATGGTCTGATATGCCCATAATACTGTAAAAACTTGATCATCCTAGTTAATGTGACCAATATTTCAAATCTTCCTCAATGTATGACATAAGATTTTAATGAAAGTTTCAGTTGTACCATTGGATTGAGGGTGATATGGTGTAGTCTTATGGTGTGTAATCATGAACTTGGCCAAAAGGATGCATATTGTTAAACTTAAAGGACATCCATATCTTGTGATGATATTATCCCAAAGAAATTTGGTGGTAGTAGCAGTTGTACAATCCTAGGTGGGTGCTACTTACGCCTAGCAGGTGAGGTAGTTAGTCGTAGTAATGATATAACATGCAATAGTATGCCTTATCATAGGAGTAATGGGCCCAATAAAATCAATAGCCCATTCATCAAAGGGTTCATGAGCAAGTATCAAATGAAGGGGCATATCATCCCTCTATTAGAGGTATTATTGAGAGTGGGGTGAATTAGTGATTGTAGATAATCCAATTCAATTCCCAACTTTTAAACATTTGACATACATCAACTTGATCAAGAAACATAAACATGAAAGCACATATATCCAAAGCATACATAAGATCATACATCACATGAACACATCATATATGTGGGAAACCCTTTTAGGGGATAAAACCCACTTAACCTTGCAAGATGGACTACAGTCTTATAAAACAAGATCCAACATTTAGACCAGTACCAATTGATCAAGGAACACCCATCCCTTAGTTTAGTGAGACAACCATCCCATAAGGAGGAACCAACCCCTTAGGTAACTAAGCACCCACTTAGCTACCTTAAACATATCATCTTGAACACCTCTTTTTATTCTTAAACTAATGATGATCACCTTTGTTTGTACTCTTCACCTTCACTCTTTCACCCAAATAGTCTCAAGGGCTCACTCGCTCAATCTACCTCTTCTAGGCTCATTAGGTGCAATGACCTGTGTGTCCTCCTACATAAAATTGATCAAAAAATATTGATATATCATCTTCACTCTTTTTTGGTCTTCAATGACAACCTTCTCTTTCAAATGTTCTCTCCTTCACTTTAATCCACACACATACAACTAGCACAATTAGTCCAATTAGACCTTGTACTTATACCACTCTCTTCTTTTAACCCATCTTGGTCAGCCAAGATGTTTTACATATATAAACCACATTTTAGATAGGTCTTCATACATTTTACATGTAATAACCACACACTCCTTAGGTCGGTCAATACCTCGTTAGCCCCAAACCACCATTAGGTCTTGGTGAGACCTACAACAATTAGGCCTTCATACTCACACATTACATGTGAGACTAATTGGACCACCTTTATCCTTTACCAATTCTTAGAACACATAAAATATATCTCCAATATACCATTTATTACTCCCATATGGTTCCATGTCACCTGGAACACCAACTCACACCTTGAATCTACCAATTAGGTCTCCTTGCCCTTCAGGTCTTCATACACAGAAAACACAGTCTCAAACTTATGAAGCAAACACTCAAGTACTTCATATATACATATAATTATATCACATGGTTAAACCCTTCAAGACCTCTACAACACCCCCATGTTCTTTATACACTTCAACACAAGCTCTAAGCATTAAAAACAACTCTCTCAAAATGACCACTTAGACTGGTCATATACATTTAAAATATAGTCAAGTTATTTTGAATCTCCATATCTGATCAGGGGAAAAATATGACAACCAATGCCTTATCATAATCCTTATAGACTTACATAACATCTCCATACTCATTTTATTCCTTAACTCTACTCATAACATCTCCAACTTACATCTGCAAGATGGTTACTCGAACTGCCAATGCATTCAACACTCTCCAATATATATTTCATCTTGAAACATCAAGACACTATTAAGAACAACTCAATTATCCTTCTCGAATCACTTACAAAGCATGGTCAAACACAAAATCAACTTTGAAGATTAATATATTTCACTCTATAGACATTCAAACCTTCTAACTTACTTCTCTATATATATCTTGAATTCATCTTAAACTTTTCTTTTTACATCACCATAAAATTTGTCCTGGATCAAAATATATAGCTTAAATACTACAAACTGGTTATTCTTTTGTTAATTCAAATTCCAATGGTCACTGTTCAATACAAATATTATAGACATGTGTCTTCATATCGTGTCCTCACATAGCTTGATCAAACACACTCTATCAATCTCCTCATGATCTTCCTATCTTTAACTTTGCATCGGTCACCATTGATCATTAATTGGTACTTCCGTGATTAAGCCACTTGGTAGTCCTATGTGCCTTCTAAGCATTATGATGACTTGTTGAATCAATACGCACCATTGAGCTTTGTATACATGATTTAAAGTTCACTTTAGATCCTTATCTAGTCAGATCAAATGCTTACCATATATTTTCTGCTCAAACTCCATGATTGTGGCACATGTCATCAATGTGTTCATTCTTGAGTTCTTTTGACTTATTGACTTCACGTGAACCATTAGATCACAATCTGACAATATCATGTACTCTATTATATCCCTATATGATTATATTAATTGCTCATTATATATCTTCATCACTTGATTAAATCCTCTCTGTAGATCTTTGATATCACAAATTTGGTTGAGTATGGGAACCTATCAAACTATGTCTAAGAAGCCAACTTTACACCTTAATAACTTTTGCTACACTCCATGTCTAGACCTAAAACTTGAACCATATGATCTCCTCACATAGGGGAATCCATCCTTATACCAAACTACTCTTGAAATCTTCACACATGTGAAATATGATGTCATCAAACTGCTTAGCCTTGTCTTCCAAGATGACTACTTGAACATAGACACTCATATAACTACTCTGATGAATTTATTTCACTTCCATAAGCACTCTAAGCACTCATAACACCCCATAGGGTCTCTACAACATGTCTATATCATAAATATATCAAACACAACTTATTTTTCATTAATGCACTAGTATCTCATGCTCTCTTTGACATCAATGACAACCTGACATCAATGACCATGCTCAACAATCTCCCCCTTTATCATTGATGGCAAAACACCCTCAGAATGACTTCTTACTCATTTTAACTTCTTCATTCTAATATTTCTCCCCCTTTGATATTAATTACAAATGGTATCTTCCTCAACATGCCAATAATCATTCCTTAACATCATGTATGTATTCAAATACTATTTAAGATGCTCAAGATACTTACATACTTTCAAGCATATGAATCAATTGTTCCCCCTTTGACATGTACCAATTTGAACATGGACATATCTTATCCTTGAACCTAAAAAACTACTCATAGAGCTTAGAAATCTCCCCTTAACATCATGTTCCATCTCATGTCATCTATTATTTGACATACACCAATCTGAACTTGGGCTTCTCTGATCCTTGGACCTGTCTACCTACAAAACACACAAGCTTCCTTTGCTCATGCATGAAGATTAAATACCTTATCAAAACATATGACTTGGTTTGATCAAGTCATCATATAAATCTTCTTTAATTCAAAACTATACTAGACTTCTTCATATCTTGACCAAGATAGGAATATCTCATATATGTTCCCCCTCACTTATGCACATCTCTTCAAGCCACTCAAGCTAGCTGAGTTAGCTCCCCCTTAGCCAAACACATCTTCAAATTATATTATTATCCTAAAACATCAACCAAAGACTCAACTAGCATCCACCATGCTTCTTTCTATTGACAAGTGTCTCCTTGAAGCCTAGAGAGAGACACCCCTTTTGACATAGTGAGACTAAAAGTCCCAAAACATAGGAGACTCCCATCTCCATACTCTCATTTGGATTGCAATATTGCATCATCACCAAATTGACTTTGAATGGATCCTTGACTTCATTCTTTTCTTTAGACTTGTCAACAAATGCAAACAACAGAAACCCTTGACTTTTCTTCATGGCTATCATGGCAAACAAACCATATTTGGTCTTAGACTGATCTCTTCTGATAGACTTAGGTCTCCATAACCATGTGAGACCTCTTCCTTACACACTAGGAGCTCCATACACCTTATTTTGCTTTGAAACTCATTCAAATTGTTCTTTCAATATCTAGTAATGTGACCAACTCTATGACATCTAAAATAAATAAGACCATTCATACCTTTTGCTTGAATATGGTAGTGATCTCTCTTTGACTGATTGTTTCTTCTTACACAGTCCTTTTCCCTATGACCACCAAGAGGACAAACAAAATAATGGCCCATAAAATATTTGGCATACCTTTCAGTATTTGGCTATTTGATTGGCTTCTTCATTTTTCTCTTGAACTACTCTATCTTGTTGACTTTCATGCGACCATCCTCTTTGTCTTGTTCTGATCTCTTTTGATCTTTTTCAAGCTTGCCTATCTTGACTATGAATTTTTCGTGCTCATCATTCAGGGAAACAAGATTAACCTTCAATTGAACACATTCATCTTCTTTAGCTCTCGTGCTTAAACTTGCAACTTCTAATTGAATTCTAAGATATTTGATGGTCTCCTTATCCTCCTTGGCTTCTTTAGCTATGACATCCTTCAATATACATGATTGCTCTTCAATAATATTTATAATCTCAATATTGGACTTCAACTCATCATGCTCACCTTGATTTGAACTCAACATGGCATTTGTCTCTTCTAACTGAATCTTGAGGTGTCTGCATTCTTCTTCTTTTGAACTTAGATTTATCTTTGTAACCCTTAATTGATCCTCAAGAATTTTTATCTTCTCTTTATCATATTTTGATCTTGAGCTTGCTTTCAAGGATTTTATCCCCTTATTGAGCTTGATTTGTTATTGATTCTTCATTTCCTCTATCTTGGACTTGCCTAACAAACTTGCCTCAAGAGAACTAACTTGTGCTTCAAGACCTTTGATCATATTCCTCATTTTATAATTCCTCTTCTTTTGCTCCTTTAGTTCACTAAGTGCACCCATGATCTCAACTCACAGATCAACTTCTTCCTCCCCATTGTCATAGAACACTTCTTCTTTATCAAACATGATGATGTTTTCACCCATATTATACCTTGGATCACCTTCAAGTGGTTAAACTTGCACATAAGGTCCTACTCTGATACCAATTATTAGATGTACAATCACTAAGGGGGATGGATCAATATTGCTAGATAATCCAATTCAATTCCCAACTCTTAAACATTCAATATACATCAACTTGATCAAGCAACATAAACATGAAAGCACATATATCTAAAGCATACATAAGAGTATACATCACATGAACACATCATATATGTGGGAAAACCTCTTGGGATATAAAACCCACTAAAGCCTGTAAGATAGAATATAATCCTATAAAACAAGATCCAACATTTAGACCAGCACCAACTAATCAAGGGACACCTATCCCTAAGTTTAGTGAGAAACCCATCCCCTAAGGAGGAACCAACCCCCTAGGTAAATAAGCACCCATTCATCTACCTTGAATATATTATATTGAACACTTATTGTTACTCTTCAACTGATGATGATCACCTTTGTTTTCACTCTTCACCTTCACTCTTTCACCCAAACAGTCTTAAGGGCTCACTCATTCAATCTGCCTCTTCTAGGCTCATTAGGTCCAATGACCTATGTGTCTTCCTACATCAACTTGATCAAACAAGCATGAATGATCCTATTCACTCTCTATTATTCCTCAATGACCTATACCTTCTCTTTCAAAGGTTCTTTCCTTCGCTTTAATCCACACACACAACTAGCACAATTAGTCCAATTAGGCCTTGTACTTATACCACTCTCTTTCTTTAACCCATTTGGTCAACCAAGATGTTTTACATATCTGAACCACCTTTTAAATATGTCCTCATACATGTTACATGTAATAATCACACATTCCTTAGGTCAGTCAATACCTCATTAGCCCCAAACCACCATTAGGTCTTGGTGAGACCTAAAATAATTAGGCCTTTATACTCACACATTACATGTGAGACTAATTGGACCACCTTCATCCTTTACCAATACTTTAAACACATAAAAACTATCTCAAATATATCATTTATTTATCCCATATGGGTTAATTCTACTTGGAATACCAACTCACACCTTAAACCTACCAATTAGGTATCCTCACTCTTCAGGTCTTCATACACATAAAACACAATCTCAAACTTTTGAAGAAAACACTCAAGTATTTCACATAGACATATGATTAGATAACATGGGTTAACCCTTTAGGACATTTTTAACACCTCCATGTGCTTTAAACACTTCAACACAAGCTCTAAGCACTTAAAACAACTCTCTCAAAATGACCACTCTAATTGGTCATACACAGTCAAAATATAGTCAAGCTATTTTGACTCTCCATATCTGATCAAGGGAAAGCAATGATAACAGATGCCTTCTCATGATACTTAGAGACTTATAGAACATATCCATACTCATTTTCTTCCTTAACTCTACTCAGAACATCTTCAACTTACATTTGCAAGATGGTCACTCAAACTACTAGTGTATTCGACAAACATAGTCAACTTCTAAGCAATTGTTCACACTGAATATGGATTGGTCCAAACCTCAAAAATACATATAAATGGTTCTCATGGAGTCCAAAACACTCTTTAATATATATTTCATCTTGAAATTTCAAGACACTATTATGAATAACACAATTATCCTTCTCGGATCACTTACAGAGCATGGTTAAACATATAGTCAACTTTGAAGCTTAATATCTTTAACTATACAGACATTCAAACCTTATAATTTAATTCTATGGTTTTTCTTTGCATTCCTCTTCAACTTTTATTTTTAAATCACCATGAAATTCATTTCAGATCAAAAGATATAGCTCGAATACTACAGACTGGTTATTCCTTTGTCAATTCAAATTCCAATGTTCACTATTCAATGCAAATATTTTAGACACGTGTCTTCATCTCATGTCCTCACATAGCTTGATCAAATTCACTTTGTAAATCTCCTCATGAGCTTCCTATCTTTAACTCTTCATCACTCACCATTGACAATTAATCTGTGCTTCCTTGATTAAGCCACTTGGCAGCCTCGCGTGCTTTCTAAGCATTATGTTGACTTGTTGACTCAATACGCACCATTGATATATGTCTACATGATTTAACACGTACCACTATATCCTTATATATTCATATTAAATTATTTCCATAGATATACTACTCAAACTCCATGATTGTGACACATGTCATCAACACATTTATTCTCAGGTTTTTTTATTTATTGACTTCACACGTCATTAGATCAAAATCTGACAAGATCACGTGCTCCATTAGATCCTTATCTAGTTATATTAATTGCTCATCATATATCTTCATCTCCCAATTAAATTCTCACCATAGATCTTTGATATCATAAATTTGGTTAAGTATGGGAACTTATTGAACTCGATCTGAGAAGCCAACTTTACACCTTAATAACTTTTGCTACACTCCATGTCTAGACTTGAAACTTGAACCATATGATATCCTCACATAGGGGAATCCATACATATACCAAACTGATCCTAAAACCTTCACACATGTGAAATATGACATCATTAAAATACTTACACTAACTTCTCTGCCAAGATGACTACTTGAACCTAGACACTCATATGACTGCTCTGATGAATTCCTTTCACTTCCATAAGCACTCTAAGTACTCATAACACCCCATAGGGTCTCTAAAACATGTACATACCATCAAGATATCAAACATAACTTCTATGTCATTAATTCACTAGTATCTCATGCTCTATTTGACATCAATGACCATGTTCAACGCCCTCTAGTTCAGTTTACCCACGCGTTGATAGATATTACATTAGTGTACATAAGCTTTGGCATCCTTGAATAAATTGGGCCACCATAACCCTACTAATAAAAATTTACATGATTTAACATCACTAACATAATGTCCTCTGGCAACACCTTGATGAACCTCCTAAATAAATTTAGTGCGCTCATGTTGTATCACACATCTTCATAATACTTCACCCCATCCAAGTTTATAGAGGTCACCTCTAATTAGCTAGAAAGGAGAAGCACGAACAACCAATTGATTTTTTTCTTGAGTGTTGAGATGGGCTAGCACATAACCTATGTTAAGGAAAGTTACAATATCTTCCAATTCCTCAGGTACGTGTGTAGTCATATAAAATGTGAAAATTGGTAACTTGAGTGTGGCTAATGACACCCAACCCATACATCCCTCTTGCTTGCTCTCATGACCCTCATAGGCTTCTGTTCACTGATTCTCAGTCATCCATAGACTTCCATACCTAATCCCAACTCAATAATACTACTCTTTCCATGACAAATCTATCCCTCCAAGTCCCATTAGTTCAAGACTATAGTGCCCAACTTGGACTATAGCATCGGGCCCTCTAGTGTTTGCTTTTGGCACTCTTATCCAAGGGCATTTTTACCTCCAACGGTCAGTTCCTTTTGGTTCTTATCCCTCTTCTTATCATCCTAATGTGAGCATAATCAACCCATGACCAATAAATCCCTATAAAAACCCATTCAAAGTTCATTTAAAAGGGGTTGGAAACTATCACAAAGCAAGCAAGAATACAAGCAAAACCACTAAGTCAATCTTCTCTATTCTATGCATATAGCTAGCCAGTATAACTATAATCTTATTTAAATCCTTACACCAGTCCCTAGCCACCTCAATCACATCTAGTTTGACATTTTTGCATCTTCATACACACTATTGCACAAAGCGCATCAAGTGGGAGAACTACATATGGCTTGATCCCTCTTCGGAGTATTGGTATGTAGACAGTGTGCCCACACAAGGGGTGTGGATACACATTTAGTGCATATTACACACACTAACCCCCCATCTTTCCTAAAATTTTGTCAAATCACATTGGAGTCTAGGGTTTGAAGACTAAATCAACTCTACAAGGAGTTATGTGGACATCCAAGAGTCAAAATTTCACAGGCAGGCTCACATAGACACAGTGAACAAAACCCCAAAAGCTCAGGTCTCCTAGATAATAGCAATAAAAGAGGACTATAGCGCTAGACACCTAGGTGTCATATTTTGGTGCTCTTGTCCAATCATAAAATGAAGTCCAAAACTTGATTTGTGTTAGTGTCCCAGTCCTGCATAGTGAATTTCAGACCTAGCAATAGTCATCTCAGTCAGTTTCTAGCTAAGTCTTATTTTCTCTCCCTTATTACTATTTTTAGAAAGATTTAAAATTATAGTCAGATTATACAAATCAGTAGCTTAATTATTGCATATTTATTTACTGATTTTATTACTCTAGACCCTTAACTAAATTAGGAATAATACACCAATATTTGCAAAACTATTAAATCATTTGGTGAACCCGACTTAATTCATTTACGCATAAAAACCTTAGAAACCCTAAGGTAAATTTCTTACTATTTTTCTTATATATTTTTTATTTTTTACCTACATAATAAAATCAGAAATTGGCATTAAATTTTAAAATTTTGTAGTAATTTTAAAATATCAATTTTCAAAACCCTAGTTGCCCATACTAGGTCCCAATATTTTCTCAGTATTTTTCTAATATTTTACCTGCATAATAAAATAAAAAATTAACATTAAATTTTAAAATTTTGTAGTAATTTTAAAATAATTTTCTTTCAAACCCTAGTTACCCATACTAAGCCTCGATATTTTCCTAGTATTTTTCGTATATTTTTCTAATTTCTTACTTACATATTTAAATCAAAAATTTGCATCAAATTTTAAAATTCCTTAGTAATTTTAAAATAATTTTATTTCAAACCCTGGTTACATGTACTAACTCCTATTTACTTCTTGAGGTATCACCTTACATCTAAAATCAGATTTCAAAAATGGGTCTCACTTATTTTCAAATATTTATTGCATTTTAATAAGGAGACCATACTTGGTCTTATCATGTACATGAACGATGAGGTTTACCATATGTTAGTAAAAAGCTTCATCCTTTGCATTTCGTGCTTAATTTTCATAATATGGGATGATATTAAGATATTTAATGTTAAACATGTTAATATACCTCTTGTTTCACCTCCCTTGGAGCCTCTATCTCATGTCAAGTTATGTTGCATGGTCTATTTTACTCTTTCCCAGGTCACTGCCATCTCATATAAAAATGATAGAGGATGTTATTTATTTTGATCATGATGACATGCCATCTCATATAGTTATTGATCAAAATTTACCACTATTCATATAAGTTCAAGTCAAAACTAGCACAATTTAAGAGAGTTCTAGTTGATAGTGGTTCTAGACTCAATATATGCAATATTACATTCCTACAGACCATGGGCATAGATATGACATGCATGCAAAAATCATATAAGAATATTAGAGGGTTTGATGATATACCATGACAAACATTGGGCACCATTGCTTTGGATATCATGGTAGGGCCCAAAACTCTACACAATTCCAGGTCATGCTAGGGCCTCTTAATTATAATCTCTTACTTGGATGACCTTGGATACACACCATAGGGGTAGTTTCTTCTACTCTTCATCAATGTGTTAAGTTTATCCATGAAGGATACCTATACACATGCCCAATAGATAACCAACCATTCAAATATTATTAAATTACAGAGTCATCTTTGACTTTTTTTTAGATGGGACACCTCATATCATAGTTTAGTTGCCACCTCATTGCATTTCTCTTGATCAAACACATACATATGAGGTAGGAGAGACTAGCACATCTCGCACTCCTCTACTTATAGTTGTGTCCTCAGCTCTAAATATTCAGCCAATCATAGTAGCTTTATCCATTCTAGCTACTCCATCGATCACGGTTCCTAACCCTATTATAATTATACATTCACCGACAACAGTTCCAATAGTACCAGTTGATTCTACAGATATAGTTACTCTATCAATTACAAATACTCTCACAACACTATTATCTTCTACTACTATAGTTGATGAGACTCCCATACCATAGCTACCCCTTGTGGTAAATTTTGAGTTACCATATGTACATGATGTTGATACAGATTCCTAGGCTACTTCAACTGATGATATGACACTCACACTCATAGATGACTATTTGTGTGGATTGATATTTAAACTAATTGGCCCAGGAGAGTATCAAGATGACTCTAGAGCTCTCATTACACATCTTACATCACTCTTAGCATCTCGCACTACACTCTCAAGATATACTCCACATTCACGGTCATATACAAATCACTGGGCACATACAGTTCACATGGTTACCTCTATGGATATTGAGCTAGTCATTCAGATTCAGGAAGGTAGTACATAGCATCAGCCATAGATTATGTTATATATGTTGCTTTATTGTGGATTAATTACACTACCTACAATATTGTCAGGATGCGAAACACCAAAAGCACACAATTGATTACCAAACCAAGCAACTTAATATGCAGAATTAACCAGAATCAACAAGTAACTAGAATTTAGAATAACACAGAATATGAGAGACAATACACAACTTGTATTAATAACTCTTTCAGAAGGAAATACAACAAAGAAGACTGCCACAGTTCTTCTTCCTTACACACCTCTAGGGCTCCCACACCTCTAGGACATAAACAGTAAATCTTCCCTCAAAGCTCTCTCTACTAGGTCCCAACACCCAACTCAAACACAGAGTTGGTGTTCACCTTACACCTGTGCTCCACGCACTCCACAAGTGCTCCACGCACTCCACAAGTACTCAAGGTACTTCAAGTAGATCTCCCATGAACCTACAACAACCTGCAATTCAACAGACCATACTTATGGAAGGAACTGCCTTGCCTTCCTCTTAGCTCTCCATGTACTCCACGTACATACCAATGAGTACACACCGTACTCCAAGTAGATCCTGCCTGATCCTGCTCTCTGTTGTGTTGCTATCCTATCTGATCTCCAACCTACATATCAATACTGGTTATGCACACCTGTGAACCTTGACCTTGCACACACACCAACGATCTTACTTACCATGTAGATCTCCTATAAGGGCCATGCTCACCTGATGACCAAGATCATACATACCTGAAGAATCTAGCTGACTCTCCAATCCAGCACCCACACACCTAGTAATGTGGCACTAGGAGGAACGTACCATTGCTCTACCTCTCTCTGAAGGAGCTATTTGCTCTCTTACTCCCTAGCACTAGTTTCCAATACAACCATGAGTCTATTATATAGATCTCATCCAAACAATAATTAGACATCTAATTACAATAATTAGATCCGTAGCTATGAGTCTAAAATTAGCACTCATCATGCAAACACTTGGTTCGTTAGCTAACTGCCCATAACATCCGCAGTCCGAACCACACAGGTGACCGACGTCGGTCCCTGTCTACCTGGAGGTGACCGACGCCGGCCGATCCCTAACCGACGTCGGTTTCTTCTCTTCACAATCCTACTGACGTCGGCTGATCAGACCGACCCTGGTTGCTCTGTAACTCAGCAACCCTCAGCAAGCTCCTCTCTTGTTTGCATCAGTGAAGCTTTTAGCTCCACAACCTAAAAAATATGACATAGATCTATTAGCATATTATCATAGTAGGATGGTCAACCATTTTGTCTCTTTCATAGGATTACAGGCCATGATACAAACTCATGTGTAGATTTATAATATAGATTGGATAAACTACAGGTTCAGGGTATTATTTATATTACATCACCACTAGTACCATCTTCACCACTTCCATTGAAGCCATCTATTACCAAAGCTAAATGTCCCAGAGGAGAATCATCTTCACCACCAAAGCCACCTTCAGTTTGACTTCAACAAGATGACACCATGTATATAGAGTTTACATCATACGATGATACTTATGATGATGATCTTAAGGTATTTGATGATGGTCGTGATCCCTTCCTCCATATTCATCCTCGACGGGCTCCATCCTTAGACCCTTCACGCCCTCCAACCTAGTATTTTATGTCATTATGTACATATTGCTTTATTTATATGCTTGTATATAGCTTCTTTTTAAATTACTTATACATTGTTTCTTAGTATTTCTTGTACATAGTCTTCTTATGATTGATTTTACATAGCTCAATAATTCCAAAATATAAAAACAATACAAAATTTTAAAATATAAAAACATTCAAATATTCCAAAAATACCAAAAACAATACAAAATTTCAATATATCAAAAACATTCAAATATTCCAAAAATATTACAAAATTTCAAAATATCAAAAAAATTCAAATAATTCAAAATTCCAAAATCATTTTGAATGTATGCATCATCCATGCTTTACATCTCTACTACTATGCTAGACTTGCATTTGTTGTTCTATGTTATTGTTTATCGATTTATCTACATTACCATGCTTCGCTTGATCTTATTTGAGTGTGTGTAGTGACATCTAGATCTGTGATTACTCACTTTACCCATTGAGGGGGCATCCTACTTCTACATTCAAGATACACATCGATATACATACCCACTGGGGGCATCTTCTACATGACTACACCATCTAGGTTATGTCATTCCTACACCACACACTCTAGTTATCATGTTGATGTACATTACTTACTAAGATTACACATATAACTCTATCGACATTCCACTAGTATATAACACTTGTGTATTTCCTTAGCATATACCTAGTCTTGTACTAACATGTCTTGCATACTTTCACTTCTTTCTTTGATTAGTTAGATATGATTGTATTTCTAGTATATTGCATATTTTCCTTTCTTGCTTTGTGTAGCTAGGTGTGATTACATTTCTCAATCCTTGTTTATCTCTTGTATGTGCCTTAGGACATTTTCCAATGTCCTTTGCTTGTATTCTTATGTGTGCCTTAGGATATTTGCCAATGTCCTTTGCATATACTCTTTTATGTGATTGTGGCTTTCATGTCAACCTTGCTTGTTTCAATTGTATGTGTATATGGCATTTGAACATGCCTTATATGCTTGCTTTCTAGTTTAAGTGACATGTGTCCATATCCCTTGTTTGCTTGGCCCCTTGGCTACTCCTATATGATTCTTTCTTCTTACCTTGTACGCTTTTTGCTTGATTGTTTTTCAATTGTTTGCAATGCCATGATCCACATCATGTATTATTCTTGATTTTTTGGATGCCATAATGGATAGCATGCTCCATCCCTCCTTGACAACTAACAAATAACCAGACTTCTAGTTCCAATTTAATGCATTATACATGATATTACATTGTTATATCTATCTAGGCATACCCTTATTGATCTAACAATCTATCATTACAAACCATGTTATATCTCTAGATATCTTGTCGATTATCATTGTTATATCATGTATCTTTGTAGCATAACACACTTGTAGGGCTCTTTCTTTTGAGGATAGTCATTATAGGGTCTTAATTCCTACCCTCATAAGAGGGGGAAACAAATAGGGGTTTTGTCATAGAGATCAGAGCTCCTAACGATTGAAAAAGCAGTTTTTAGAACACCCAAAACAACAACCAAACATCAAACCAAATAGAACAGACTAGGCAAACAATGAAAATGTCAGAACAGTTACCAAATTTAGCCCAAGACAATAGTGCCAAGATTGGACTACAACGTTGGACCTTTTAGTGTCTACTTTTGATGCTCTTTTCCAAATATTAAAAAAACTAAACTTTCCAGAAGTAGGCAAAAAAGTAGGTTCAGCTATAGTTTTTGCACATTCAGACCAATTTAGAATTAGTAGTTTTCAATACAGTTTTGCTTAGAGAATCTAGATATAGGGGGCATCATATATGGCATGATGGCTCTCACTTTTAATTTTAGATATGGCAATTGGTATAACTTTTAAATCAGAATCCATGTTCTAGACACTAGCGATTGGGGGCAATATGTGTGGCACATTTGTTTTCTTTTCTTTTCAAGTTCAATACATTACCCAGGCATTATCAATAGTTGCATGCCTTATTCCATCTACAGGTGGTTAGCATCATTTTGGAGTGGCTTGCATACAATTCTAACTTTTACATTTTGAAGTGGTTTTCACATAAGCCTAGTGCATTTGTTTCAGAGTGGCTTTCATACAAGCCTAATCTCTAGGCCAAAAGTGGCCTAGTTTCCAACATACATTTAGTTATTCCATGCCAACATTGTTATATTATAGAACATTCATGGGATTCAAGATCCATCTCATAAGACACACATTGCATACCGGTATCAGTTCATAGCTTCACTTCATGAGGCAATGATGGAGTTAGCCTTTATATTCTTGAGCCACCTACTCAGAGGGATTAGACACACAGTCCAAATATTTATTATCACATGAGTGATCACATAGCTTCACTTAGTAGGAGATGATGGAGCCAAAGGTCTAGCCTTTGCATTCTTGAGCCACTCTTAGGGAATTGAGTACTCAGCTCCATTTATGATATTACTCTTAGTACACCATCATCCAACATTACTCAGCATCACAATAGGTTTTGTATTAGTTTTCATACTCGATGGGGTGTATTCATTCCTTTCTCTTCCTCTATCTCTTACCTATCTTTGTGCGTTCTTATATTAGATATAACATATCTAGTAAGAACTAATCTACTCTTTATTTTCTCTTACAGATTTGCACTTCACAACATGCTCTCTTTATGCACACCTAGCATCACATAGCTTCTTGGGCTTCACCCTTATAGGTAAGTTCAGGTATGCTTTCTATTTTTTCTTTGTCCTAATATTTTGCTTTGCTACATTGCTAAAATAAAGGGGGGGCAAATGTAGTCATATAAAATGTGAAAATTGATAACTTGAGTGTGGCTAATGACACCGAATCGATAGGTCCCTCTTGCTTGCTCTCATGACCCTCATAGGATTCTTTTCACCAATTCACAGTCATCCATAGCCTTCTAGACCTAATCCCAACTTAGCCAGATTAATCTTTCTATGACAAATCTATCCCCCTAGGTCTCGTTAGCTCAAGACTATAGTGCCCAACTTAGACTATAATGTTGGGCCCTCTAGTGTCTACTTTTGACACTCCTATCTAAGTGCATTTTTGCCTCCAACAGTCAGTTCCTTTTGGTTCTTATCCCTCTTCTTATTAGCCTAATGCAAGCACATTCAACCCATGACCAACAGATCCCTATAAAATCCCATTCAAAGTTCATTTAGAAGCGGTTGGCAATTATCACAAAGCAAGCAAGAATACAAGCAAACCCACTAAGACAATCTTCTCTATTCTCTGCATACATCTAGCCAATACTACTATAGGCTTATTCAAATATTTACACCAGTCCCTAGCCACCTCAAGCACATCCAGTTTAGCATTTTTCCATCTTCATACACACTATTGCACAAATCACATCAAGTGGGAGAACTACATATGGCTTGATCCCTCTTTAGAGTATTGGTATGTAGGTAGTGTGCCCACACAAAGGGTGTGGATCCACATTCAGTGCATCTTACACACACTAACTCCCCTCTTTACCAAAAGTTTGTCAAAACACAATGGAGTCTAGGGTTTGAAGACTAAATTAGCTCTATAGGGATTTTTTTAGACATCCAATAGTCAAAATTTCATAGGTAGGCTCATACGGATACAGTAAATAAAACTTAGAAAGCTTAGGTCTCCTAGACAATAGAAGTAAAAGGGGACTATAGCACTAGACCCTAGGGTGTCCTATTTCGATGCTCTTGTCCAATCATAAAATGAACTCTAGATCATGATTTGCAATAGTGTCTCAATCTTGCATAGTGAATTTTAGACCCTACAACAACTGTCTTAGTCAATTTCTAGATAAGACTTATTTTCTCTCCCTTATTACTATTTTTAGAAAGATTCAAAATTATAGTCAAATTATACAAATCAGTAGCTTAATTATAACATATTTATTTATTAATTTTATTACTCCATACCTTTAACTAAATTAGGAATAATACACCAATATTATCAAAACTATTAAATCAACGTGCATGAATTAATAAAGTTATACATCAAGTAAGTCATCTTCGATGGTGTTTTCCTATTCACCAAATTCAACATGCGATAAGTGATCTAGTCCATAATTAGTCTTACCTAGTTTCACCATCATAGAAAATTGAAACTCATGAAATAGAACAATCCATCGACAAATGTGTCCATGCAACACTAGCTTATTCATGAGGTACCTAAGTGATTCATGATCTATAAATAAAGTAAATGACATGGCCAACAAATATTGCCAAAACTTATGGAACACATATATCATGGACAAGGCTTCACGTTATATAGTTGAATAATTTCATTCATTTGGATTGAGTTTTCAACTTAAAAATTAAATGGGATGATCAAGACTACCCTCACCAAGTTGTGCAAAGCTAACACCCACTGCCATACTTGAAGCATCAACATGTACATGAAATGGCTTTGTCTAGTCTAGAAAGTGGAGAATAGGTGCAATGATTAGTTTGTCCTTGAGTGTTACAAATGCTTGTTGGTGAGCATTTATCCATAAGAATTGACCATTTTGTTTAAGGATATCCTTTAGTGGCATTGTGATATTAACATATCCCTGAATGAATTTAGGATAGTATCCCATGTGCCCTAGGAAGGTGCGAGCCTCATGTTGGGTGGTCGGTGCTAAAAGATAAACGATAACTATGTTCTTAGCTAGATCTAATAGTAATCCATCGTGACAAAGAATGTGACCCAATAAAATTCTAAAAGGAGTAGTAAAGACACATTTATTTATATTCAAATAAATTTGAAGTTGACAATAGCACTCAAACATGAGGTAAATATTAGCATAATGATCACACACTAAACCATATACAGTCTAGTCATCCAATTATACTTGAAGGAACTTGTGAATAAAATCCTTAAAAGCTTCTACTGCAAAATGTGAGAACACGACGAAAGCATTGTTTAGACCAAAATGAACCATAGTATAGATCAATAAAACCCATTTAGTTGAAAATGTGGTCTTTGGTTTATCTTCTACGATCTAGACCTAATGATAGCTGGAAAAGCCATCGGTGAAGGTGTAAATCTCAGACCTAGCAACAACTAGAATTTCTTCTGTGAAAGGCATTAGAAAAGGGTCAGTTATGCAAGTAGCATTGAATACCCTATAGTCTACACAAATGTGAATATGGTCATCCTTCTTGATACTAATCACCATGAGACTCACCCATTCAATGTCATTAATAGGAGTGATAACTCTAGCATGCAACATACTATCAATCTCCTCTTTAACCCTAGCATGCAGATTAAGATTCATTTGATATGGTTTTTTTTTATTGGTCGAGCACCTTCAATTAACTTGATGTGCATTTTTCCCAATGAAGGATGCACTCCTTTCATCTCTATGTAATTGCATAGGAAAACGTCTTGATATTCCTATATAAGTTTAAAATTTTGGGTGACCTCAGTATAAGACTAATAATTCCCCATATTGGCCATCTTAGGTGCATCCTCCATTCCAATATTATGCTAAACCATATGGAGTGGCTCAAAATACAACTAATGGTCAGTCTATACGGTCTCTCTGACATTGCTCACCCCATATTCAATATTTAAATCTAAGTGGTCAAGGGATGGATCTTACGAGGCAAAATTGGTACCTTCCTCAACTTGGTACACAACCTTTTGCTTGCCCTCTCATATTTATTTCCTCAATGCATGGTTAGGTTGAGATTCAAACTATAATTAGGGTGAGTTTTGAGCATCAGGGTCTTTAAATATGGATAATATAGCCTCACGTGCACCATGTATATATCATATATGGTCTTCAATTGGTGTTAGATCACCTACAATAGCCTAACAGATCACTTGTAGGGACATGCATAAATCCATGTGAGGGGATGAATAAGAGAATGCTAAATCAAATTACTTCTAATGTTACTCTAGGAATCCATATCTACGCATTGTTCTTGATGAATATACCAGGCTCTGGCCCAAGTGCGTAGAGTTCCATAAAATGCATGAACCTATAAATATTCAAGCAAAGATGTCTCATCAACATTTTAAAGGTTTTGGCAGGCATCAAAATGAGCTTAAGTGGAATTAACACCATTATTACGTCAAGTAACATGAATGTGGTTATTGAGATGGAAACAATAGTGCATGGTAGCGCACACTCGATCCTAGGTGAGCAAATTGTGATGGTGAGTTGCCCACCAATGAGCAGTTGTCCCTTGAAGAACATGAATAAGCAAGCACATTCATTCATCTTCAAACAAGTTTCCAACTACTGCACATACTCTCAAACCTCCATTTGACCATGAAACCTAGGTGTTTGATCTATCTACAAGGGTGGTCCAACTATCAAATGTCCGCCAATGAGGTGAAAAAACTTATGGTGCTTGAATAGCTTGCATGGAACATCCTCTTGACTACCAACTGTGCCACAAATTTATGTAGTAAGATCATATTCTCTATGAGTCCAATGTTCGTAGGCATTATTGGTAGTGTCATAGATGGATTGTGCATTTGCCCACTGTAATATACCATCCATACTAGGATCAAAATGCTCAGTTCCCTGAGATATGACATTATAGATATGACTGAGATCCTCTTTTATGTTAACTGGCGGGGAATCACGATGTGATGATCATCATTTTTAAAACTAACTAGTGTTTTTTGAAGCTCAAGCCAACCTTGTTTGCATAGCACCATGGACAACCCAAAGGAGCCAAAAAATCATCAGCTTCAGCCAACTCAATCACTTCAAAGTTAGCCTTGAAAGTGACACCAAAAATGTCGACAGTGGCATCTTTAAGAACTCCTATAGGCAGTGCACAAGTCTTATTAGCCATGACCAATAGGTGTGGAGAAGGATACAGAGGAGGGTTCACCATATTTCTCCAAGCATCTTTGGTTAGTACATTTACCTTCATGCCAATATCTATTAGTATATCCCCAATGATCCAGCCATCAATAGATACGTTTACTAGGATTTATTCATCACACTTCATACTGGGTTGGACACGAGCCTCTTATAATCATGCATGGTTTAATCAATGATCTTCTATAGGCTTTGGTGCTTGATGACTCAACCAGTTCCTTAAAATGGGAATCATGTCTTCATCAAGAAGTTATTTGCATAATTCACAAAACTCAACATGCATTGAGTTTGTGAAGATTGAGGCTTTATGCATTTCAATGTGTATAGCAACATCTCTATTCTTAAGGAACTCAATTTCACCTTGCAGTTCCCAAACCAAAGTCATTGTGTCTTATAATACTTCTTTATGTTGCTGAGCATTCGAGTAGTGATTCACACGAGGCTATTCATGTTGCACCTTGTCAACGGGTGGTTTGAAAATGATTGGGAAGGAGCACCACTTTGTGTAGTAATATTTACCTTAGGACCAATCAGAGTGGTAGGGCACATTTTCCATTAAGTAGTTAGAGTCTTTTCAATCTATATCATCCCAACGCCCTTCTCATTCCACTCTTTGGTGATGGTGGCATACAATTCTAGGCATTCTTCCAGATGATGCTCATTTTTATAAAAGGTACATGTTAGATAGAATGTGCAATCATATAGGTAATGCTCTATATATCTACACTTATAGCAAGTTCTAGGCAAAAAATGACCACCTTTGTATCCACAACCGTGACCTCTGTAAGACCAGCCTCCACCATTTTATTGGTTATTGGCTAAATAGTTATGGTGAGTACCTCATGCACTTGCCTCATGAATTTCATTGATAAATCAATAATCATTTGTATCATGTGTATATGCATCACATATTTTATAGTATGATGATACTTTTGATTGAGTAGCACATTGAAGCAAGGGGAATTCTCTCACATCATCATATTCTTGGTAGATCTCATATGACTGCTTTACTATTGCATGAATACTCTTCCTGGGATAATTATTTATGTTATGACCTTCCACTTCACAATCAATGCACCATAAACTGCTACAAGTATATTAAGTATTATTCACAGTCAGCTTCTCCAATTGAGATGCCATAGCAACAATATGGGCTTTCATAAAGGGTCTAATCCATGTATCTATACTTCTAACAACTTCAACACAAATAGAATCTTCTAATGCCTCACGTAGGTTAGTGAATGTATTGTGGGACAATGTACATCAGAAAGGAAGTAACAAGCCTCCTAAAAACCATTGGGCATGATGTCTTATGTTTATCTCAAATGATAACTTGGAAAAAAGCATTTTAAAATGTGCATCATACTCGTGCACACTCTGTGAGTTCTTATTTAATATCCTTCAAGGCAACAATACTCTATTTTTCAAACTCTAAAATGTCAAATTCTTGAAGAAAATCCACCTTCAACTATTTATAGTTTACCATTACTTGTTACAAATCAAACTTATGGTACCATTTATGCACATGGTCTAAAAGGGTAGTGGAAAATTGAGTTGCCTTTTGTTCAGTAGAAGTAATGCCTCATGCCTGCCAAATGAGTTTGCATTTATGAACATGTTTTGTTGCATTTATAACACAATGATATTCAAGTAGATGAAGCATCATCTTGTAGTAGATTGTAGTCGAATTGGGCATTGGTAATGGAGTCTATTGGGATACCCCTCTAGTTCCTCTTGGACCCTATGGGGGAGGTCAACTAATACCTCTTGTGCCACCTCTGGATCCTCCAGTCGAACCACCACTGGTACCACCTCTCGTGCCTCCTGTGACAATAGAAGCACTTGATACGTTGGGTGCATAAGTAGGTTGATTAACTGTGGATGGGCTTGTACTTTACCCACTAGCTATATTTGGTCCACCAAGCATTCCAAAGTGAGCCATAGGGTTGACTTGTAATGGAAAAGAAATTAATAACAAACTATTGTCTTGATTTTGTACTTCAAAAGTTTTTGTTATTGGTTCAAACTCTAACTCGACACTATTTGTATCCTAGTTTCTTATAAGAATTTCATCCAACTCAAATGCATGAGCATGCACTATGGGTGGGGAATTGAGCCTGTCTAGATTGCGTTATAAAGTCACCAATGTTTGACTTGTTTCTTTTATGCATTCCTATGTTGGCATAGGGTGTGGTCCTATGGTTGGGGAGTCCTCATTATGCCTTTTTACCTCCCTATGGATCCTCATGGCACTTAAAGAATCCTCCCATTCCCTCCCTGGATCACTTCCAACCATAGCCCTTCGCCTAGCCTCATCATACTTGCATGTACGCACCTCCTACTGAATAGCTACCATGTTAAACCAACAATCTCATGTCAATATATGCCCCTCCATTTCCCCATCGATTACATTGTTCATATGAGGGAGAGTTTAGCTGTCCATGTGGAAGTTTTCAAGTCTCGAGTGAATTATAAGCTTCTTAATTTTAAACCTAAACTGTTTGATATACCTTTTGCACAGCTCCTGGAAGAAGTCAAATTGGGCTTCCTCTAGACAAGAGTACATAGAGACCGTGTATTCTAAAATATAGCTATTAAGTGTTCCTCACCACTAAACATCCACTGCATGCATCTAGGGCACTCCCAATCTTACCAAGGCTAATTGATGCTCTATTGATCAAGATGCCTTCCATCCATAATTCCTTGAACGGTCTTGAGCATACGTCGAAAGCCAAGCTTGCAAGTGAACATGCACTTCTACAAAGAAAGCTTCATATAATGAGTCATAAAGGTGTTGTTCTACCCATGTGCATGCAGAAACTCCTAGTTCAAGATATTGAAGCACAAAATTATCTTCTACGATAGTAACCCAATGCTCAACATTCTCCAAAGGTAACCATTCGAGCATTTTCCCACCATCATGTGAACAAGTGCAATGGTCCCATCAATGAAACCAAAATGTTGGGCTCTTTTTCCTTTATTTTAGCATGAATTTTCCTAGTCACATGCCTAAGAGAATAAGAGGTCCAACGAGCTAATGCATCGACATATCACACAAGAAAGGTTCTTGTGTGCTCACCTGAAGCATGCAACCTAAGACTAGTTCCCATTGGTTTTGTTGCATGATGGTGTATTCATTCAATTTCTTAAGCTAAGGTACTCAAATAGGCACTTAGTTTTAAATATATACTTTGTTCCATGACTAGCTCTTAACTGTTCATTCATTCCCTACTTGATTAATCACAAAAAAAGATGGGCACAAACTAAGAGTAAAAGAGTAATGTTTCCATTGTATTCATAATCAAATTAAATAAGATATTTCATCAACACAAGAGCTTTCTCTCATTGCATACATAAGTCACATCCATAATTACGATGACTCAAGCTTACAATTACCAACTAACACACTAAGTAAAACTAGGGGGTATTTATCCATGGCTCTACCCTGACCATTTAGTTATAGAAATAATTACATAGAAATGACTTGCCAATGACCATTAACAATAATGAGTCATGGGAAGCCATTACATTGAATTGCTAATGACCCAGGCCTAATTGCCCCTATATACTCTCTCTATGATGGATCTTCATTGGCGTGTGCCTATCTTCTCGCATACCAGTGCTAGATTCATGCTTGACTATTCTTCTCTAATGCTTGAACAAATCGTTCCCTAATCGTCTATGCTTTTTGCACCCTTGCCCAAGTATTTCACTATTGTCTAAGTCCTAGTTCTCAATTCCTCCATGTTTCATGTATCCTTTCTCTTTGTAACTTGCCTCTTCTATGCCACGGTTTTCCCTGTCGTGTCTCTTCTACATCGTGTCTCTTTCATGCCACTATCTTCAAAAAGTACTTAGGATAAATAGATAAAAAAAATTAGGGCCCAATAGAATACAAGTTTGTAAAATAAAACCATTGAGCTGAAACAAACATTCAATCTACTTGGGATTCATCAACCTCATAATGCTCAAATATGCACTCAAATCCACTAGCTAAAGATTGGAGATAGAGTTTCCAAGGATTTATTTCTTAAGCTAAGAGCTAGACAATCTACTATGCAAATTAAGGTCGTAAAATAATATAGAAATTAGCTCACTAGTCTTTTAGACATCTTGCAAGCCTTTGTTCAACATTATAAGCAAGTCTTTCAATCTCAAATCTCCTCAAAAGAAAGGGACTCTACTTTGATAAAATACATTGGTGTGGTTCCTTGTAAGCTCACTCTAGGTTAACAAATGGCTTGTGATAGGCATCTTTCAACTGAATATCTTCATGATGTAGTGATTGGTATGGCTCGTGACAAAGCCCTAGGAATCAATGGTTTTCCCTATGAGTTTTGCCAAATCTCGTGGGATTGTGTTTGCCCTAATTTGCACAAAGTCTACCTCGAAGCTATGACCGATGACTCCCTTGGCAAGCTCATCACCAAAGGTAATATCAAGTTTATCCCCAAAGATGGAAACTCTGATCTCCTCACCAATTAGAGGCCTATAAGCCTTCAAAATGTCTCATATAACATTATTGAAAAGGTTTCGACACAAAGTGTCAGGGAACCTGGAACAATAAATATGCTTTGATCCCTACTTAGTCAGGATCTTGCTCTACCAATTAGAGCACATATGATTACTTCTTGTATTAGCAACTAAACGCGGAATTTAACCAGAATCAATAAGTAACTAGAAATATGAAACAACACAGGAATTGAGAGACAATACACAATTGTATTAATAATCACTCAGAAGAATATACAATAAAGAAGATGCCACTTCTTCTTCCACCTCAAACGCTCGCCACACCTCAAGACCTTCTTCCCTCTCTCTCTTGGTCACAACAATCAACTCCAATACAGAATTGATGTTCACCTCTCCAACCAGTCAGTAACACGCTACCAGTTCACCAAGTACACAACCGTACTCCAAGTAGATCCCCTGCTCTCTGCTGCTACCTGCAAATCACTAGACCTTACTCACCATTGTATATCTCCTATAGAAAGTCATGCCCACATGCTGACCAAGATCATACACACACGAAGAACCCTTCTGATTCTCCAAACCAGTACCCACCTTGGTACTGTGGCACTAGGAGGAACGCACCATTGCTCTCTTCTCTCTGAAGGAGCTTATTGCTCTCTTACTCACTAGCTATAAATTTTACAATACAGCCCACGAGTCCATATATAGATCTCATGCTTAAAATAATTAGACTAACCTAATTACAATAATTAGACACGCAACTCAAGACTAAGACTAGCCTTCAACATGCAAATAAATAGTCCAAAAATAGACTCTCTCGGATCAACATGCGAACTGCCTGTTCACGCACAGGTTGCCGACGTCGGCTCCTCCATGACCAATGTCGGCCGACTAGTGATCAATGCCGGTTGCTTCCTCACTGCCATCTGACTGACGTCGGTTGATCAGACTGACGCCAGTTTCCCTGCAACTGATTTTGCAACTCCTCGCAACTCTGCATCCTTCATAACTTCTCCTGTTTGCATCCTGGTGAAGCTTTTAGCTCCACAACCTAACAATCTCCCACTTGGAGATAAATAGCTGCACCTGTACCTATACTTGTACACCGTCTAAATTATTCCCTGGCTTGTATTCTTCTTCAAGATCAAACCTGAAGACTAACCACCACACAACTTGTGATGCCTTCCCTGTCATCAAAGTAACCTGCCACATCCGAACCTACATATCCATGTAGTGAAGAACTTGACCCTGCATAACAAGAAACCCTGCTGCTAGTCCCACTGAACTGCCCTCCAGTACTCCTTCCCTGAATTGGCTCCATACTTTCTGACAACCCCCACTAATTGGGAAAACTCAGGTCTACACTAGACCTCATGTGATTTCGAACCCTGTTCCAAGCTAAGCTTAAACTGTCCAGCCCTTAGTGTGCTTTCTGATTCTACATCCTGCATCATGAACCCTGCCAACACCGTCTTCACATCAGCTCCCACTGGAGATCAAATCTCCATGTCTCTTATGCCAAAGAATTTCGCTGCTCCAAATTCTTCATGATACACCTCTGAACTAACCTTACCCTTAGCTCAGTGAATCCCTGTATGTATAAATCTGCTAGCAGATCACCCACATACAATAACTGGATAATGTCGCGACTCATCATCCACCTGGTAAGACAAAACCACAATAATTACACTGACATTGACTGAAGCCATGCTTAGTCATCCACCTTTCAAACCTGTACCACTGTCCTGCAGCTTCCTCAAGACCTATACCTTGGCCTTCTGTCTCTTGTGTCCATCCACTCTCTTCTTTAAAACGGGAATCCATTCCGTCTCTCAGTGCTTACTTCCAGCTGACAACTCTACCAACAAATACCTGTTTGGTTCTTCTCCAAGGACTCACACTCCTCATCCATGCCAAGCTCCCACTGTATCTGGACTCTACCTGCATTGCTTCTTTGCATCTACCTAGTTTTTGACCATCAATAAGCAATATAAAGAAGGTGAACAATGAATATGAGGTTCACTTACCTTTCTGACCTCGACATGAGCATTTGAGACTTGTTGACAGCTTGCTGTCTGCCCACTATCCGTACCAGTGACTGATCTCGGTCGTCTCTCAGTCTGATCCCGACCGATGTCGGCTCCCTGTACTGACCCTGACTTTCGACGTCATTTCCATGGCCGACGCCGGTGTCCCTCCTGTCGACGTCGGTTCCTTCATGACCGACGTCGGTCTTTATTATGCCGACGTCGGTTACTGTCTGACCGACACCGGTACCTGTGTTCATCTGTGAGTGATAACTTTTTACCCGCGAGCTCTCCATGGATCAAAATCCTAATCAAATCAACCCTGCTCTGCTCAGAATAATTCAGTTCCCTCACCTGATCTCTGTCCGTCATCTCCTCCATGAACACCAAGGCTTTCCAATTCTTTAGCTTGTCAAAGACATCTGACTTCCACTTCAAAACTTGCATTCTCCTTCTACATATGTGACCAAGCCTACGAAGCCACATCTCTGTAACAAAAGGTGAATCAGTAATATAAGTAGATAGATAAAGGATACCTACTTTCTTACCACCATCTAATTCAAGTGTATCCACTGTGAGAGTTACAGTGCATCTCTCATCACCCAAATTTCTTGAAGAAATTAGACTCATCTCCAAGACTGGTACCTGCATGACTTCCTTCAACCACTGTGTGTCATCCGTCTGTAATTTCAGCTTCACTTCCCCTTCGTCAATCATCTGACAAGGCTCTCCAACCCCTAAATAAATCTCTCCAAAGTCTCCAAAGACATACCTATGAAAAGATGCTCTATTTCGGGCTACATGAAAAGAGGCAAAAGAATCTATAAACAAAGATTCCACTTTATCCAGAACATCCTGTGCAACATCACCTGCAACATATGCTTCTATGCGCTGATCTTCTACCGACCAACAATCTCTTTTTACCTGCTCTTTCTTTCCATCAATCAGACCATTCGTGCTATTCAGTTTTTCCATTCATAGCTTACTATCTTCTACCATTGCTATACTTCCACTCAATCTGAAACACCTGTGAGTAACCTGTAATCAACAAACACTACCAGATCTGAAACCACCTGTTAGTTAACCCAACCAAAAGCTCTGATACCACTTGTCAGGGAACCTGGAACAATAAATATGCTTTGATCCCTACTTATTCAGGATCTTGCTCTACCAATTAGAGCACATATGATTACTTCTTGTATTAGCAACTAAACGTGGAATTTAACCAGAATCAATAAGTAACTAGAAATATGAAACAACACAGGAATTGAGAGACAATACACAATTGTATTAATAATCACTCAGAAGAATATACAATAAAAAAGATGCCACTTCTTCTTCCACCTCAAAGGCTTGCCACACCTCAAGACCTTCTTCCCTCTCTTTCTTGGTCACAACAATCAACTTCAATACAAAATTGATGTTCACCTCTCCAACCAGTCAGTAACACGTTGCCAGTTCACCAAGTACACAACCGTACTCCAAGTAGATACCCTGCTCTCTGCTGCTACCTGCAAATCACTAGACCTTACCATTGTAGATCTCCTATAGAAAGTCATGCCCACATGCTGACCAAGATCATACACACACGAAGAACCCTTCTGATTCTCCAAACCAGTACCCACCTTGGTACTGTGGCACTAGGAGGAACGCACCATTGCTCTCTTCTCTCTGAAGGAGCTTATTGCTCTCTTACTCATTAGCTACAAATTTTACAATACAGCCCATGAGTCCATATATAGATCTCATGCTTACAATAATTAGACTAACCTAATTACAATAATTAAACACGCAACTCAAGACTAAGACTAGCCTTCAACATGCAAACAAATAGTCCAAAAATAGACTCTCTCGGATCAACATGCGAACTGCTTGTTCACGCACAGGCTGCCAACGTCGGCTCCTCCATGACCGATGTCGGCCGACTGGTGACCGACGTCGGCTGCTTCCTCACTGCCATCTGACCGATGTCGGTTGATCAGACCGACGCCAGTTTCCCTGCAACTGATTCTGCAACTCCCTGCAACTCTGCATCCTCCGTAACTTCTCCTGTTTGCATCCTGGTGAAGCTTTTAGCTCCACAACCTAACACTAAGGATTAGGTACCTTCTTCCCTTGGTGATTAGCCCTGATCAAACAAGATTCATTCTTGGTAGATATATCCTTGACAACATCATTATAGTTTGGGAGTGGATAGATTGGGCTCACACTCCCCAACATAAAGCTTTGTTTCTTAAAATTAATTTTGAAAAGGCTTATGACATGATTGAGTGGCCATTCATTCTTTTTATGCTTCAGGCCCTTGGTTTTGGTCCCAGATGTCTACATATTGTCTAAATCCTCTTTCAAGATCCTTTTGTTTATCTCACTATTAATGGTCATCATTTTGAGTCAGGGAAGGTTGTCCTTTGGCTCCTTCTATTTATGTCTTATCCATGTAAGGGTTTATATATTTGTTGAGGGATTATGCTTCTAGAGGGCTAGTAAAGGGAATATATCTCCTCACTTGCCTCAAGACCAAATTATTAATGACCACTTTATAGATGATTCCTTATTTAAAAATATGGAAGAAGAAATGGTGGTAAAAAACACCACAAAATGCCTCCATAATTTTTTGTCTTGCTTATGGCTCCAACATCTAATGAGCTAAAACTCAATGCAACGAGCAATCTTATTGCCCTATACTTAGTTGGCTTGATGTTCACTAGTGGAAATGGATCCCACATGAGGAAATGTTTAAGTTTCCAGGCATTCCATTTGCATTCCAAGCTTCTCAAGTCAAACTATGGAACTATGTTGTCCACAAAGAGGACAAAAAACTCTCATATTGGATAACCAAGTCTCTTTCCCTTACAGGTAAGTTTCAAATTTGTTTCAAAGTTATTACAACTACTTGTGTATATTGTTCTTCTTGTTGGGCTCCCTATATAGATGCCTACATGGAGCTTGAAAAGTTTTTTGAGAGATTTCCTTTGGGCTAACTTTGAAGGCAAAAAAGGCTTTCATAGAGGAGCTAGGGACAAACAAAGAGTTTCCCTTTGTGCCAAATGATCCCTAGGGCCATTGAAGTTAAATAAGTTTGGAAATTTATTCTTAGGCATTGTATTATGGGTCTATAAGAACTTGGGTTTCCACAATACTTATTGATCTTGTTCCCATCAAAATTACAGGTACCTTGGTGGGTAAAGTATCTGTAAGGGCTAGAAAATAATTAAGACATGGAATGTTGGGAAGGGATAACTTCATACACGGTCTATCTATCAACTCTCACTCTTTATGGCAGACCCCAATAATAGTTATTAATGGCAAACCCTTGGCAGAAGTTCCTGGGATCAAATCTCTTCAATCTTCCATAAAGGCATTAATAGTATCGGGGGTATTTTTGACAAAGAGACTAGATCTTGGGTCAATTGGCACACTTTAAAAACCAAGTTTAATCTCAACAACCAAGGTTTTGAATCAATTGCTTGGATTCAGATGGTGGTGCTAGACTATGCCTTGCATAAAATTAGGATTAAAACCCTTGTTAGATGGTGAAAAGATTGGAACTGGACCATGTCCACTCCTTTGCTTTAGTACAACCTCGACTCGGTACTCCAACATTGTGCCCTAGGAGATGCTAAACCAATAGTGGAATCTTAACAACTCTTCCTTTCTTTGGAGTGAAGGATTCCAAACCATCTGTTCTATTATTGTAGAAACAAACAAAGTTTTTTTGCAGGGTGCATTCTCTACCAAGGTTCCTAATGGTGACAAATTACTTCATATTGGGATCCCATCTTCCAAATGCCCTCCCTATAGACAAACCCAGTCTCTCAAACACAATTTTTGGTTTTGTATTAGAGGTTAACAAGATTGCAAGTGGATGCACTCCTTTCATCCCTTTATACCAAAACCTTTTTCTTGGAACATGATCATATTGAGGGACTCTACTGTGTTCCCTACCAAATTCAAACAAATTTGGGATATTTTTTGTATTGTGATTCTCTTCCATTTTTGGAAATATAGATTTTTTGTTATATTAAATAAAGAACATCTAGACATAGATTAGAATTACAATGCTTTGTAATGCCTTGTTATGGATCCAGGTGCAAGCAGAGAAGTGGCACTAGAGGTGGAGCACCTTCGCACTCTCATTGACCACTGAGGCAACACCCCTTGTACTATTAGCGGGCTATCTCTGGATTCATCTCAACAGGGCCCACCCGAAAGGGACTAAGAGTGGAGGGATATAGGTAGGGGTCGTCGTAGATCATGTAATCGTTACGTTATCTACTCCTGATCCTCCGCCTCGCAACAATTTATCACCATTAGGGGGCATGGAGGGTGGCCTTCACCTCAACTTGGTTATAGTCCTTTTGGTTTTGTTTCCTCTGGTTGGGATGGGCAAGGCAAAATGCCCAGATTATATCTGGATATTTCACCCCCTCATCTCTAGACACAAGAAGATACTGAATAAAATGTAGAACAAGATGGTTGAGGGTCCATCCTTGATACTATATACCCCCACAGGGGTGATTGGGGAGATAAACCATATAATATGTCACCTCCTCCTCCTCCTTCTACGACACTAGTTGTGTTGATGGCTTAATATTTTATTCATTATTATTTATGAAAGTTGGTTGTTTTTTATGTCACTTATCATATAATTTTATATTGATATTATTGATGACACGTGCTTTTGTAAATAACCAGCTTTTTTAATTAAAAAATTTAATATATTTTTATTTTTTAAAAATATAATACATACTTTCAATTCAAATATACATAAAATAAAATAAATATATATATATATTTTAAAAAAAAATCTTTTCTTAAACTTGACCTCATCCCTATTGGTTTCAGAATTTGCGTTTGGCAAAAATAACCTTTCGACTTTAGCTTCCGTGGACCTTAGCGCTAAATTGAAGATTCTGCTCCAGATGCCAAGCGCAAGGGCAGATTTTAAATCTTAAAAACCTTTTCTTAAAAAGTGCCTTACCATGTCATATAGGCGTAATTTGTATCCTGGTATTGTTTTTAAGACTAAAATCCTCGTACTGATTTACCACTTGAGCTGACCCATTAACAAATTGTCTGAATGGAGGGAAGTAGCAGTGAATCTGCATCATTCTCAATCACCAGTTTGTTGGGATGCAAGGCAGGCCAAGAAGAGATTAAATCTTTCTTATCCCACGTTGCCAGCACAATACCCACAAGCAGAGGAGGAGGAATTATTCCCAGCCCAGAAATCAAAGCCTACCCAGCTCTGCAGAAAAGAGCAGCATGCGAGTACCACAATTACAAGCCCCTGGGTGTGTCCCTGTGCTTTGAAGATTCTACATTGCAGGCAATCCATGTCTACAATGGAACTCACGGGTTCTCTGTTTGCAACGCTGAATTGCCTCTTGGTCTCAGGTAATTAATCCTCGTATTTTATTTTTTTCCCTAACTAAGGTTTTTTGTTTGGAATAAATTAAAACAGCAAACCACTGAATCATATCAATGTTACGCAATGTTTGTTTCTGTTAGAATCAAAATTTGTGCCTATTATACCCATGCATGGCTATCAGTTGATTTGGGTAGTATATTTTTCCTCCTCTATATACGTATGTATGGCAATATGTTGATTTGGGTAGTATTATTTCCCCCCTCTATATACGTATGTATGGCTATCTGTTGATTTGGGTAGTATAAAATCCCTCGCCTCCCCCTGTATACCCATGTATTTCTATTTATAGATTTGGGAAGTATAATTTTCATTTCCCCTCCATGCCCATGTATGGTTGAGTTGTAAATAAGGGGTGGTAATATAAGGAGACCTAGTTCCAATGATGGAATGCTACTTGCCAAAATCTATGTGAATGATCTTTTATGTTGAATATTTATTCACTAAGCTCTGGGTAAAAATTTATATGGATAAAAATTTTAAACTCATGAATGGTTAAGTGATAAGTAGAGGGTGCTTTGTCAATTGGGAAAGAGGTTAAGAAAGATTTGAAAGGTTTTAATAATATTCAGGAGACCAAGCAATCTATGGGACTATTGAGTAGTAACAAAGACGTTCCACACATAAACAACGTGAGATAAAGGCTGTAGGATTAAGTCAGTGATATATCTGTGAACTATGAATTCGACGATGAAGGGGAGATAAGTATTGTGTTAGTGGATAAATCAAATTAAAAGCACACTAAACTAACACCTTCATGCCTAGTTAGTAGGGTGAGCTTAATAACAAAAATAAATGAAAAACACAACTAAAAAGCAAGAAAAAAGAATCTTTCACCTTCATTGGATGCTCCAAATGCTTTGTTGTAGTGGCTTGCTCGGTTTGTGTTCATGAAGTTTGCATCAATAGAAGCTTGACTACCTCCATCTCTCTTTGACACCTTGCTTGGCTTTGGCTTCAATATTTTGGCATCATAACTTTGGCATGTGAGAGCTTTTTGGAATCAATTTGACATGGTAACTTTGCACAAGTTAAGCTTAATATTCATGTGGCAAGGCTTTCTATTTATAGATTTTGGAAAATGGCTAGAATCAACTTGAATCGTTCATCTCAAAATTGAGATGTGTGGCTAAGGATTAATCCAATTATGTAATTAAAAATTCATAAAGAAGCTCATCAATATTTGGGATAGAGGGGCATTTAAGAGGTATTGATGAGGCATGAGATGGGTTAACCTTGATATTTTATGTATTTATGGCCTATGAATATCTTTCCAAGAAATGATGTCATCTGATGATGCAGATATTCAATATTCATTTCTAAAAATAAGTATTCAACAAGTTTTCATAGAATTTTTAATTAGGCTCTAATTTAGTTTAATTAGTTCTTAAGCATGATTAAGCACTTTGTGCACAAATTACTCAAATTGATCAGAATGCCTTGTTATTGGTCCAAAATTTGACTGGATTGGAATTGAAAGTCAATGTCAAATGTGTTGGATCCGTTATTCCATTTAGGATGTTGGCAACACAAAATAACAAAGGCACGTGTCCTGTACAAAAATTTGATAAAAAAAAGCAATCCAAAGCACCCAGGGGCAAAATTGGCATTTTGACTCGAAATGACCTAATCAAAGTTAGCTGACCTATAAATTACATTGCCCCATTTAATGATACTCTGGCCAAAATTGGCATTTGAATATATCAATTTCAACTCATTTAATGTGTTTTAGTGTTTTTAAGTCAAATTGTGCACTTTTGGTAAAAATTGATCAAAAATCTGGTTGGAGATCATTGGTGGCCAGATTTAGGTGTCTACAGTTTGTCCCTGTTTGGGAAGACGTTGAAAACTATAAACACTAACGTCTTCTCAAAGAATGAAAAGGTCCTACATGCCTACAATTGCAACGATGATAAACTAACTGTATGATGCCCCCTCGAGGGAATGATTGGCACAAGTAGGTCGGCAAACGGTCCCTCGAAAAGAAATAAGCGAAACGAAGGGACCAAAGAAAGGAAAGATGATGGAGTGAAAACACAATGATTTTGAAAAAATAGTCAAAATCACTGAAAATGCAAGGACGGTGTACAATGATTTGGCCAAAGACGGTTATAATCATTGAGAAGATAGAGTTGTCTCAGTTAGGACAAACAAACAAGAGAACAACATGCTCTTGTATGGGCGAAAAAAAGTAAAGGGGGAACAACACAACGATTTGCCCAAAGGCGGTTATAATCATTGAGAAATGCAGGTGGGACGGTGTGCAATGATTTGCCCATAGGCAGTTATAAACATTGTTCCCCGATTATGGCAAACATGATTGATTGGCTAATGATGAGGGTAACTTAACTCAGAGAAAAAATAATGAATTAGAACAACCTGCTAGTAGGGAGATGCTCGTCTGAACTAACAAAAGTTGAAATTTTTTCGTGGTTAATTACTCTGTTTGGAATATGATTGGGATTGAATCGAGATGTCAGTGCCGAAGAGATGTCGATGCCGCCATTGCTGAATAGACTTCTTGAAGTTGAGGTTTGTTGTAGCACGTGTCGGTAGATATCATGGTATAACATCATGATGACTTGATCAAAATATGCGTAAGGACTGACTCTCGTAATCCAATACTCAATAGAAAACAATGCACCAATGATAAAGATTATGATGTCAATGTTAGCAGATGAATATGGATAGATTCAAATATAGGTGCGCTCAAGGAATCATCCAATGAACACACATAGACTGAATCAAGGCAATAGTGCTGAAAGCAAACAAACAGACAAACAAACAAACAAAATAAACAAAAACAAACAAACAAATAAACAACACAATAGAAACCATATGAACATTGCCCCTAGAAAATAGGCGACAACAAACAAACAAAATGGGAGAATAGAAGAAAAGAAAAGGAGTGGTCGAGCTGTTTCTAGATGCACTAGACAAGCGGACGTTGCCTACATAGTTTCATGGATGTAATATCCAACAAAAACTTTAGACCAAATGTAGTTCTCCCAGGAAATGAGAACTAACGAAAACAAATAGAATAGATGTGATAGAAGAAAAGAAACGGTCTTGCAAAACGGCAAGTGCGTGGGAGAAAATGCCAAAAAGGATGGTGAAACTAAGTGACAAGTGTTTTGCTTGCAACTTAGTCCCATAATCTTTAAGGCAAAGAAGTGGTCAGTGTTTGTGGTCTTTTCTACCGGTCTTACAAATATTTTTGAAATTTTTAAGTATCTCAATTTGATCAAGAATGACGAGACACTAAATGGTTCAAGCTCACAAACTCACAAAACGGCGAGAGCGTTCAAACTTAGGTTGCTCGCAAAACGGCGAGAGCGTTCAAACTTAGGTTGCTCGCAAAATGGTGAGAGCGTTCAAACTTAGGTTGCTCACAAAACGGCGAGAGCGTGGCATAAGGGTGACTAAGCTAACCTCAACAAGTATCGAGTGCTATTTACATAGTCTCAAAATAGGACTTCAAGTCACTGTAGTTTCGTCTTTACAATGGAGGAACTTGATTAGCGTAGCCGTCAATTCAAACAAAACAGACAGTTGGTAAAAATGCATAGTATGGCATAAGAAATGGCAAGTTGGTATGTCAAGGCTCAATAAACAAATGTTGCCCCTATTTTGCCCATAGGCGGTTATAACTAAGACACAATGACATAAATCAATGGTACTAATTTACCCAAAGACGGTTATAATTAGCAGCAAGACTGGTGATAAAAAAAGAACCACAAACGAAGGATGCAACTGTCGAAACTTTTGTCATACTGCTCTAAAATATGATCTCTATCTGAAGTACTCAAAACAATTGATGAAACTGATCAGATTCTTTGATGCTGAAAATGTGCAATGAATGGCAAAAACCAATGTCAAACAGGCTGGATAGATAGGATTTAGAACATGTTTGGTCGATAGAACGGAACGATAAAGTGGATAGAATGGGCTAAGAGGAATGACAAGCATGATATTCGTACAAAGAAGAAAAGGGACAAAACGACACAACTGAAATGGTCCTTACAGACAATACACCCTAGCACTCAAGCATAGTACCGCTTAAAGTGAATAATATTCATCGGCTCCGGAAGTTCATCCCCGTTTGGTGTGGCGAATGCTCCTGATCCATAATCTGCAGTAATGATGAAAGACCCTATCCAGTTTGATTTGAATTTACTTTTATGCTTCTTCTCAGTCGTGGTATTTTTTTGGTTTTCTTTAAGAACAAGATCACCAAGTTCAAATGTTCCATACTTGACATGTCGATTGTAGTGGTCTTTAAATTGGTTCTGATAGCCTGAAGATTATTGAGTGCAATTGTGCGTTTTTCATCAAGCAGGTCTAGCTCTTGCAGGTGAGCTACTCGATAATCATGATCATCTAGGGCATGCTTGAAAGATATGCACAATAAAGGTAACTCGACCTCAATGAGAAGGATGGCTTCAGTACCATAAACAAGTATGGAGTGGTTCCCGTGGGGGTACGATGATTAGTACGGTATGTTCAAAGGGAGTGGAATATCTGTAGGTGCCAATTGAAACCGATATCATTAACAATCTTTTTAAAAACGTTAACAATGGTTTTATTCGATGCTTCAGCCTGGCCATTACCTTGAGGGTAATATGTCATAGAAAAATGCTGTGTGATGTGTTCAACACATAGCTTATCGACATCCTTGTTCTTGAATGATCCTTCATTATCAAATATAATGTCAGAAGGGATATTGTGGCGGCAAATGAGATGGTTGAAGATGAATTTGGAAATTTGCTTTCCAGTCACGTAAGTGAGGGGTATAGCTTCAACCCACTTAGTGAAATACTCGGTGGCGGTAAGGATATATTTATGGGCGTCAGATGAAGTGGGGTTGATCTTCCCAATGAGGTCGAGTCCCCATATAGCAAATGGCCATAGTGTCAACATCGGTTTTAGAGTTTTTGCGGGGGCATGAATCAAATTGACATGCCGTTGACATTTGTTGCATTTTTTTACGGATGTCGCTGCATCTACGTCCATTGTGGGCCAATAGTAATCAGTACGCAAGAGCTTTTTGGATAGGACAACCCTTTTAGAATGAGCTTCATATATCCCTTCGTGAATTTCTCGTAACGCTAGTGTAGACTCTGGCAAAGTTAAACAACGAAGCAGAGTTCCATCAAAAATTGCGATGTTAAAGGGTGGATCCAAGTAGAGTATAACAAGTGGAGTGATGAATAAAGGTTTGGTTTGTTTTTGAGATAGGTTAGGTGGTAGAACTTGGTCATAAAGGTAGTTGTAAAGGTCTGAGTATCAGATAGAATTAGGACCAACAATATCACAAATCATTGCAATGGTTGAAGGTTCATGAGCTGATGCGAACAAATTCTCGACAAGGAACTGATATTCTGTAGCTTTGTCCGTTTGTCGAATCAGAGAGCCGATAGTAGCCATGGCGTCTGCAGTTCTATTACTAGCCCTTGGTATATGCTCAAATTGGATATTTGTAATTTGTTGCTTTAGGGTATCAACCATATCCTTATATGGAACCAGCTTGTCATCTTTGGTTTGGAAATGGCATGTGCCCTAATTGATGATTAACTGAGAATCACCATAAACTTGAAGATGAGATATGTTTCAGTGTACTGCCTGTTGAAGTCTTGCGACAAGTGCTTCATACTCAGTCATGTTGTTTGTACAAGGAAAACTGATTTTGAATGATTTAGGGATTAGATCCCCCTGTGGTGTAATAAATAAGAGGCCTGCCCCCGATCTATGTGTAGTAAATGAACCATCAAAATACAACTTTCAGTGCTGCTCCTCAAGAGATGTGTCAATGACGGTCATTATGGATTCATCAAGAAATTGAAATGTGAGTGGCTTTGTGTCTGCAAGGGGTGCTTCAACAAGTTGATTTGCAAGGACTTGTCCCTTGATTGCCTTCTGATTGACATAGTCTATGTCAAACTCACTAAGAAGCATGATCTATTTGGCCATTCTGCCTTGTAAAACTGTTTTAGATAGTAGATACTTGAACGGATCTACTTTTGAAATGACCATAGTCTTATTGTTCAACATATAATGGCGCAGTTTTTGAGTTGCGAAGACCATGGTTAGACAAGATTTTTCAATAAGCGCATAGTTGTGTTCATATGTGACCAAGGTACGGCTTAAGGAGTATACTGCATGCTTTTTTTCATTTTTATCATGTTGAGCCAAAAGTGCCCTCAGGGCATTGTCGGTAGCTGATAGATACAACAAAAATGCCTTTCCCGACATAGGAGGTAACAAAACAGGTGGATTAGCTAGATAGTCCTTGAGTTGTTGAAAAACTGTTTCGCAATGATCATCCCAGTGAAATGCAACTCTCTTCTTTAGAAGATGTGTAAATGGATGACACTTGTTTGTTCACTAAGAGATGAAGCGTCAGATTGATTGGATCTTGCCCTGAAAACTGCGAAGTTGCTTCAAATTGGTTGGTGGTGGCATTTCGGTTATAGCATGGACTTTGGCCGGATCAACTTCAATCTCTCTGCAAGACACGAAGCCAAGTAATTTCCCTGAGATTACTCCAAACACGTTTTATTGGATTGAGTTTGACTTTGTACTCCCGTAGTCTTTCAAATATTCTACTTAGCATTGTTGGATGGTCAGCCTTGGTCTTGGATTTGCCTAATATGTTGTCAACATAGTCTTCAACAATATCATGCATTATATCATGGAATATGACGGTAATGGCCCTTTGATATGTAGCTTCGGCATTCTTAAGACCAAACATCATTTCCTGATATGGAGTGGTGAATGTTGTTTTATGTTGGTCTTCGTGTGCTATTCTAATCTGGTTGTATCTTGAAAAGCCATCCATGAGTGAAAGCATTTCATAACCCGTTGTGGAATCGATGATCATGTCAATATTAGGCAATAGAAAGTCGTCTTTAGGGCAAGTTTTGTTGATGTCTCAAAAATCAGTACAGATTTTATTAATAGGTACAACATTAGATATCCATTCCGAGTAGTCAATGGATCAGATACATCATGCTTCTAAAAGTTTTTTCAACTCTTTCTTTACCAAGATAGCAATGCGAGGATGCATCTTACGTAGCTTTTGTTTTACCGGTTTGGCATCAAGATTGACCTCAAGGTGGTGCAGAACCAAGGCAGGGTCCAAACCTAGCATGTCAGAATAAGCCCATGCAAAGATATCTACAAATTCTCTCAACAGAGCTGTAAAGATTTCACATTCCTCCTCAGTGAGGGATGTGCCTAATTTTATCCATTTCGGGTTCGATGGAGTCCCGATGTTTACCTCTGTTGTATCTTCGACTAGAAGGGTCGAACCATCTTCTAGGATAGTAGGCAAAGACTTGAACTGTTAGACTATATCAGGGTCCTTTGCTACAACTTGCTCTTCAACTTCTCCTAAGCATGATGAATTTGAGTCCCCCAATGGGAGATCTGGCCATGTGACAAAAACAATCAATTTTTTTTGAAGAATTCGATCAAACACTTGTTGCTCAAAACTGAACTCGGATCCATAAGCAAGTTCATTGTTGGTGGTCTTTTGGTTTAAATTTGAATAAGAATGAACACCCTCATCTAATGGCGTCTGAAACAAGTTTTCACCACTAGACTGGCCTTTATCTTTACTTTTTCTCTGGTCAAAAAGCGCCTCAAAGAGGTTTTCACTTTGGAACCTCAATGTTTTATTTATTTGCTTTTGGCTAAGGGTGTTCACCTACTTTCCAATATAGGCTTTAGGATCCAATACGATTGAGAATCCTGATTTATGATCTCTCAACAGAACGTTGTCTCTAAGGTCGAAAAAATCACAGAATGCCTCATCGTTTTGAAACTCATCAACTGGTAAACTGGATTCTTGTTGGTCCCAATCTATCAGTTGGGGATAGTATAAGGCAATGGGTTATTACGAATGATCAAGGTAAGGGTACAAATGGAATTATGATTAAACAGGTTAGTCTCGGCTAGGTCATCAAAGGTGAGGCTATGATTAGACTCTTCTTCGTTGTCGGCATCATCACTAGTCACTGGCGATGGAACTTGAATAAGATATGTGGGGTCACCCCCAGGCAGTTTAAATCCAAGTCCATAGGGTCTTTTGTACTTGGTCATGAAAATTGGCTCAAACGTTCTTTGTTGGTTCGGTTCAAGGCCTTGTTCTTCATAGTCTTGACTCTCCATGATCCTAATGGAATAGGATACTTTGCACTTTTATAACAATCAGCTTGGTTGTCATTGTACAACCATGATTCATCCCCGTCAAGAGGGTTTGGTTCTAGGCCAGATGTTGGTACAAACATGACCAGTCCTTTATCTTTGTTCTTTTGTTGTCAATGCATGCGTGGAGTAACTTTAGGTTGTCCAAAGATCTTTGGATTCTGAGGAAGATTGACAATATGGAAGGTATCATGGGTCACATATTCCCCTGGGCCATTATCTGAAATGGTGAAATGATTGGAAGCTTCAAGTGGCGGCATGTGAGAAAGGGAATCCTAGGTATTAGGATCTATGCAATTATCCTGTGGAGGATCAATAAGTATGGCCTTTCTTTTATCCTACTTGGAACTTAGATTCATGCCGTATTGGTAATTGTAGCTTTGAAACTCAGCCTCAAGATGTTTGCAGTGTTCATATGGGTGTAAATCTTTTGAAATATTTACTTCTATCCTTGAGTGGGAGAATTTGATACATTGGTGCAGTGTTGACGGGACTGCACGAATCTCATGTAACCAAGGCCTACCTAGAAGCATATTATATGACAACTCAAGATCAAGCACATGGCAAAGTGTATCATGGGTTAAAGGCCCAATGATAACTGGCAAGTTAATGGTGCCTTGTGATTCTCTCTCCTGATTATCATAGGCTTTGATAGTTATCATTTTTGGCTGGAGATCTACCATTGTGTATCCAAGAAGTTTGATGAGCTTTAGAGACACTATGTTGAGGCTTGATCCATTGTCTAAAAGGACACGTTTCACTTTATGTCGCTTTATATAAACTTCTATGTACAATGGATTATTATGGAGCGGGCCAAGAGAAGACATATCGCTTTGGTTGAATGTGGCTTGTTGGGTTGGAGCTAGGTGTCCAACCAAAGTTTAAAATTTATCAGGGGATATGTCACTGGCAATAGTGGATTGGGTTAAAAACTCATTCAAAATGTTCTTGTGGATTGTTGACGTTCGCAACAAATCTAAAATAGAGATCTGTGCTGGTATCTTTTGCAGTTGTTCCACAATATCAAACTTCTTGTCTTGGTCAATGGTGAATGGTTTATTTCGACGCTGAACGGTTGGTTGGATAACATGCAAAGTGGCAGATGGTTGTGGGTTTGGGATAGTAATCTTTGACCTCCGAGTTGTGATTGCACAATCAGGTTTAGATGCTGGACCATGATTGCTAACAAATGTTGGGAATGGTGTGGGATTAGATAGGACAAGTCTCGGTTGTCGGTGCACTTGTATGTGGTCATGTGGCAAGGGCGAGTTATTAGTATAAGGTCCAAAAGTGAAAGTCCCAATTTGTTGGTTTGCCTGTGTGTAGTCCCAGGTCAAAGAAGGATTATCCATGTAATTTGGCTGAGTGGTATTGTTTAGCAATGGTCTAAATTGATTAGTACTCGGTCTAGGATTAATGGAGATGGTATTAACACTACCCCCTGCAATATGACCTACAACCCTGTTGTAGTCATGTGCAATTGCATGATAGGTTTGTTGGTTGTTATTGTTCTGACCTTGGTTTTGTCCATTGTTCTGATGTTGTGGATTCTACTGGTTCGGCTATTGATTTTGATACTGTAGATTTTATTGTTGCACCGGCTGGTGTTGTTGCTAATTATTATGTTGATGCTAGATGTTATGTTGGGGAAAGGGGTTTTGATAAATCCCAAGTGTTTGATTGGCGGTGGAAGCACCATTATCCAATGTTATCTCGCCATTCTCCAACATATTCTCAATCAAATGCTTGATTTGCACACATCTTCGTAAATTATGCCCGTTGACCTGATGATATTCATATAATTCATTTTCATGGTATCAATCAGGAGAAGGAATGCCTTGCGGATAATGCTTCAGTATAGGCCAACTAATCAGATTAACAGCTACAAGTTTGCTAAATACAGACTCAATAGGCTCTCCTAGGTCACTAAAGACACGATGAATAGGCGCAATTCTTCTCAGAGGAGGGGTTTGCAATGGTAAAGGTTGCATTTATTGCATGGGTCTTGGTTGTTGTGCTTGTGACGTTGGTTGGAGAGGTTGTTGGGGAGGAGTAAGCTGAAAAGGTGGTGCAGATGATGTTTGCACTATTTGAACATGACGTGACTCAGTTACTCTGTTGCCCACAACATTCCTATTGCGGTTGAATTGCTTTGGTCTATCTTGGTTATTGGCCTGTGTTGGTTGTGGTGCTTGTGCTTAGATTGGATGTTGGTTTTGGCTACTTCCTTGATTGGTACTTTGATTCTGATTAGTTGAAGTAAGTTTGATTGTCCCTTTATTAATAAGGGCTCGCTCAATCAACAAGCCTTTGTCAATGATCTCCTTGAAAGTATGCGCACATTGTAGTTCTAGATGATAAGCTATCTCACTATGCAAATTTTTAGTAAATACAGCGGTTAATTGTTTATCTGATAAATTGTGAGTGAATCGGCTTGCAAGGGCTCTCCATCGTTGCAGATAACTTGCAAAATTTTCATCGGCTTTTTGTTTTGCTTGTGTCAAGTCAACCAATAAAATCTCATGTTCGAGATTATAGGAAAAGTGTTGCACAAACTTATTGGAAAGATCATCAATATCTGTTACTGAATTCTTGGGCAACTTTAAGAACCACTCCAAGGCTTGTCCAGCCAAGCTCCTTGGAAACAACAACAAAAGGTATATATCGCTATATGCCACTGGTTGACATGTGACAAAGAACTCAGTTAAATGGGCCTTAGGGTCACTTTTTCTTTTGTATTTGTCAAATTTTGGTGGTTCGTATTTTGGAGGAAATGGTATCTGTGAGTACTCTATGTTGAATGGATAAGAACACACATCATCTAACTTAAACTTTTTAATCTGTTTCCCAACATGAGTGGCAACAATTGCATCCTTCATCTGTTGCAATTATTGGGCTAGGAAATTGGAGGGAACATTGGTTTGAGAGAGAACATTGGCCTGGGTAGATGGTTGAGAGGTCACAAGTGGGACACTTTGATCGGGGTATGATGGAGATATCTGTTGGGGTATGTTGGTTTGGTTGGGAAATGGACCAAGAATATGCATACGTGGATTAAGATGTACTTGAAATTGCACATTTGGTTGTGCGATATTTTGGTTTGGTTTGGCTATAAAGGTTTGACTTGGAGGATTTTGTGGTTGGGATGGATGGATATAACTATACTATGTTTGCTGTGGTTGAAAATGGATATGTTGTTGACTAATCGAACCTTGCTGTTGAGTGGGAACTTGTGAACCAAGACCCTGTCTCTGAACTTATGGCACATTTTGAACCAATTGTTGCCTAGTAGGTACTTGAGAAACATGGGAGCCTCCTTGTTGCACGAATCCTTGTTGGGAAGTGAACGCATGTTGAAGATTCGGCATCTATCGCTGATCAATATTTACACGTTGTTGGCTAGGCATCGTTTGGTTTTGGATTGGCACACTAGTCTGCAATTGAAGAGGTATATTTGCCACTACCTGACGAGTTGGAACATTAGTTGCCTCCTATTGAGGTGGCAATATATTCGGCGTCTATTGCATTGGTACACTAGATTGTGCCTGCTGTTGTGGAATACTACTCGTCGCTTGTTGAGGAGTAGGATTCGTCACATTCTGTTGTTGAGGCGTGACATTGGTTGCTGGTTGACTACCAATCCTGTTGGTTGCACGCTGATAAAGTAGCTGGTTGAGGTTGGGATGTCGAAACTCCTCCCTAATTTTGAGAACCACTTGCAGTGTTAACTAAAGGCACATTTTGTTGGATAGCTACTGGGGTATGAACACTACTTTGGTGTGGATTGGACGTTGCTTGTGCATTGTCCACTATATTTTGGCCATTGTGCTGCGAAAAAAGCAGAAAAGACTTCTTCAATTGTTGGGGTATGAAATAAGTTGTCAACTGAAGTGTTTTGCACGAATGGGTCTGAACTTTGACTGTCTGGACTAGTTAACTCTATCAAAACCCCTGTTGAAGGAACTAAGTCAATAAGAGGTTTGCTCATCATGGTCATCTGATTGAAATTGTGCGCTAGATTCAGGTAGGTTTGATATGCCGTCTACATTTGGTTAAAGTTTTCTTCCATGAGGTTTTTGCCTCTGTTAGGCATATTAGGGACCTAATATGTTGGTTGGACTAGAGCCAAAGGATTGCTAGAAGAAGCCTGTTGATCGTAAATTATGTTGTGGGGCATTCTTACTAGGCTTGGTAAATTCTTATGGGGGAAGTTTGCCAGAAACTTGGCCCCTACCTCTATGGCTCGAACCAAAATCTCTTCTTTGTTCTCTAACAAATGACGTTCAAATAAAAATGGATCATATGTGGAAGCGTATTAGTAGAGCATGACTATTGAGGAACTGGTTCGTCAGCTATGGGTATTGTAGCTAGGTATTATGAGGTTTGTTCTGAATAAGGTGATGTATTAACCAAATAGTTAGCCAATGGATCTTGGCTTTGTGCTCCTAATTGAGTATTATAAGAGGGATAAGGATCCATCTCATAAGCAATATTATCTGCGTAGGGGTCTTGCACCATTTCTTTCTGCACAACCACATTACTAATCCCCATATTGTACACGAGTCCACTACGAGTGTAGGAGTACATGTTGAGATCCATAGTCAATGCTTTGTGACAAAGGGAGGTCTTCAAACTCTAAAAAGACACTATCTAAAAAGATGGTGTTCAAACTTGATTTAGATTTGTCAAAAAGATAAAAAGGTTTATGCAAAGATTTGTGATAACACAAGCTAACGTTAAGTGTCTAACGTTACACGTCTTACACAAAAAGATTAAGTAAATGAACCGAAAATCAAAATGCTAAATGGTAAGGTCGAAGTGTTTCAAATCAGTCTAATTTAAGAAATTAAAAGTTGCTAGGTCTTTTGGCCAAAACACGACATCAAAAGGTAGGCTCAAACAAGGCATGTGCTAGGACTCTTGGCCAAACGACGTCAAAAGCTAGACTTTGAAATAGATGAAATTTTTAATCTAACGGATTTGAAACACTTCTAACAAACACTAGGCATTTGATTCTTGGACATGGACTCAATCAAATAGGTACAAGCTATGAAACAAAAGGCACTTCAGAGATAGTTTATTTTCTCACAAATAATGGTATAAAACTTGGTTCTTTTGACAAATAAGCTAGACAAAAGTGAACGACGTAACTATGCTAGACAAAGGTTCACAAAGGTACACTCGGATTGGTTTGAAAATGCGGGAACAAATTTGAACTCTATGCAAGAGGGCCTATGAAACAATATCTGAAATGTTTTGGGCAGCGTAACAATGCTAGATTACTCAAAAGATGTGACAAAATGCTTGTTTCAAAAACGCTCTAAGGCAAAGATAGTTTCACACAAATTTGATAGCATAACACTACCTTTCTCGACTCAAAATGTTGTAGTGCATAGACTCAAAGTGCAAGTGTTTAGCACAAAATGACTTAAGTCTATCAAATGGTGATAATAATCATGAGTCTTAAACGACCTTCAACTCAAATTGGAAATTGAACCTAAGTTCCCTTAAGTTTAGTGCAAATGGTGAATCCACTTAACACATCAACCCTATGACCTTATGAAGGTGCAATTTCAAATTTAGATTATAAACGAAGGACTTAAACAAATTTTGACAAAGGGTCTAGACTCAATTGGGCAACATAACTGCGTCAAAGTGGATGATATGACTCCAAGTTTTGATGAACTTTGAACAAAGCAAATTGATGATTCACGCGGGCAGCATAATGCCTCTTTGTTCAAAGGAAAATGAGGACTATGTGTTTTGGTTTGTATTGTTTGTTCATATCAAGTTTTGACTCCAAACAAAACTTTAATCTAGACCAAAACTAACTAATTAATCGCTCTTAGATCCTAAACTGACAAGGTTGCTTGGTATTGTTAGAATTTGTCAATATACGTCATTTGAGAGGATTTTAAGTGTTCATTCAAAAGTAAATGCGCATTATATGGTAGGGTTTTTACACCCCCTTCTCTCAAATGATAGTACTGCAACATGGACCTTGAGGCACACCTTGCACCAACAATACTTTCGGGCAAGTGGAGATTTGTCTAAGATCTACAAGTTTTCGAACGTCTCTAGGGGAATCAATTGCACAATGACTTTCACGTCAAACGATGCAAAAGAAAAACACGAAAATTAGGTGTTCGCGGCACTTGGCTTGTTGCAAAAAGGTTTAGTCCTTTTTGCAACCACATCCTGCTGTTCATTCAGTGTAGTGCGATGTCCAAAGTGTAGATATGTCTCGTGTGCAACTCCATCATTAGAAGGTAGTTTAACCGCTCAGACCTTTCGATCGTAGTGAGAGTGGGTGAAGTCAATGCCGGGAGATGAAACCCCAGGTCAAAGCTTTCCTAAAGAACTCGCAAGAGGTAATGACGTCCTCGCAAGCCAAGATGCAATGAAATGAAAGACATAAAAAGAAAGACTTTAGGGTTGTTTTCAAGGTCACCCAAACTATGATGAATTTTTGAAAAGTGCTTTAGACGACATTCTTTCTAAGCCTTGGACTAGGCTTTTTGCAATAAGGATGGCACTTTTGATTCCAAGGGTTCCCTAAAGGGGACAAATAAAAGAGCATACCCGTGCAAACCTTCTTTTTTCCAAACAAGTTCTAATTTAAACAACTAATTGAATACAAAAAGCTTGGAAATGTGAGTTCATTTTTAAGCACCAAATTGAATGATTGGGTGGTGTTTTTTTGACCCCTTGGTTTTAAATTGTAAATTTGAAAGCCTAATTTATCAAAACATTCACTTAAGCACCTAAATTTTTCATTAAGCCCAAAAAGAAAGTTCCTAATTCATTTTAAAGCACTCAAATGAAGTGTGAAAGGCACTAATTTAGTTTGCTTAGATGACTTTCCAGGTAGATCCTGCAAGAAAAATGTTAGCAAGTTGCTTAGCTTTGAAGCACTTTTGAGGATGAAACAAGAACTTTTGAAAAATGAGCTCTCAGGTTGATAGTCGAGTTGGGTTGATAGTCAAGTCGGGTTGGTAGTCGAGTTGGGTTGACAGGCGAGTTGGGTTGGACCGACGAGCCAGGTTGACAAATGAGTTGGATTGGACATGCGAGTTGGGTTGGATAGGCGGGTTGGGTTGACAAGCGAGTTGGGTTGGACAGAGTCGAGTTGGGATGAACCAGAGCCGAGTTGGGCCGAACCAAAGCCGAGTTGGGCTGAATCAGATTCGAGTCGAGACAATCCAGAGCCGAGTCGGGTCGAACCAAAGCCGAGTTGGGGCGAGCCAGAGCCGAGTTAGGACGATCTAGAGCCGAGTCAGGTCGAACCAGAGCCGAGTTGGGTCGAGTCAAAGCCGAGTCGGGCCGAACCAGAGCCGAGTTGGGTCGTCCCGAGAATAAAACCGTGGTTTATAAAAATGGAATTTTTTGCTCAATTTTTTTCTTTCTTTGCTTCCATACTCTAAGAGCCTACATGACAATAGTTAGAAGGTTGCTTGTAGAGGCTTTGTGAGCAAATTTATGGGTTGCGATCCCACCGGGCGTGCCATTATGTGAACTAGGAATTTGACAATGAAGGGGAGATTAGTATTGTGTTAGTGGATAAATCAAATCAAAAGCACACTAAACTAACACCTTCATGCTTGGTTACTAGGGTGAGCTTAATAACAAAAACAAATGAAAAACACAATTAAAAAGTAAGGAAAAACAAGAATCCTTCACCTTGGATGCTCCAAATACTTTGTTGTATTGGCTTGCTCGGTTTGTGTTCATGAAGTCTGCATCAATAGAAGTTTGACTACCCCTTGGCATCTTGCTTGGCCTTGGCTTCAATATTTTGGCATCATAACTTTGGCATGTGAGAGCTTTTTGGAATCAATTTGAGATGGTAACTTTGCACAAGTTAAGCTTAAAATTCATGTGGCAAGGCCTCCTATTTATAGATTTTGAAAAATGGCTAGAATCAACCTGAACTGTCCATCTTAAGATTGAGATGTGTGGCTAAGAATTAATCCAATTATGTAATTAAAAATCTATAAATAGGCTCATCGATATTTTGGATAGAGGGGCATTTAAAAGGCATGAGAGGCATTGATGAGGCATGGGAGGGGTTAACCCTGATATTTTCTACATTTATGGCTTAGGGATGTCTTTCCAAAAAATGATGTCACCTAATGATGCAGATATTCAATATTCATTTCTAAAAATAAGTATTCAACAAGTTTCCATGGAATTCTTAATTAAGTTTTAATTTAGTTTAATTAGCTCTTAAGTATGATTAAACACTTTGTGCACAAATTACTCAAATTGATTAGAATGCCTTGTTATTGGTCCAAAATTTGACTGGATTGGAATTGAAAGTCAATGTCAGATGTGTTGGATCCATTATCCCATTTAGGATGTTGTCAACACAAAATAACAAAAGCACGTGTCCCGTACAAGAAATTTGATAGAAAAGAGCAATCCAGAGCACCCAGGTGCAAAATTGGCATTTTGACTCAAAATGATTTAATCAAAGTTAGCTGGCCTATAAATTACATTGCCCCATTTAATGATACCATGGTCAAAATTGACACTTGAATATATCAATTTCAACTCATTTAATGTGTTTTAGTGTTTTTAAGCCAAATTGTGCACTTTTGGTGGAAATTGGTCAAAAGCTTGGTTGGAGGTCATTGGTGACCAGATTTAGGTGTCTATAATATCCATTTTTTTTTTATGTTAGATATTCCGCTATGAGTATAGATTTGAAAATCTGTTGTTTTGGCTAATCTAGCTATTTCAAACAAGGTGGTCAAGGTGTCAACTTTCAAGCTGATGGTATATTTGATTTGAATGTCCTTGTATGATGCGCACCCCATGATATAGTGCCACTCCGTCTCCACCATCTCCAAATTACTAAATAGGCATATTCTCTTTTCCCCATTTATTTTAGGCGGCATCCACCTACAAGTTTGCTAAGATTGTGTGAGGTAGTCGTTAGTTGAGCTATCAACATTTTTGTCTTCCATTTGATTTTTGCTCTTATATATGCTTTTTGTTTATGATCACAAGTGGGGTTAAATTATTTGACATGGTACTTTCTCTTCGACCCAAGTTGCTTTTTCCACATGGTTACTCTAAATTTTTCTCTCACATACCTTTTTATTTCCTTGATGTTTGGACACTCTTGTAGGCTAAAGCCCTAATTACTCATTCACTTGTTCTGTTTCATCCACGTGTTCTTCCCCCTGCTTAATATGTCCCAAAATAATCTAGGCTATTCCTCCTCCCTTCTAACATCGTCAAGAGTTTCGTGGTCATGCCTTGTGGACCTTCTGTAGCTTGCGGTTGTTATCATGTGATGTAAGACAAGTCTCTAATTACAAGCAGCTTAAACCAAGTGGTGTATCCTGCTAGTTGAGTATTTCGTTCCATTATAATACTCTCTCTCTCTCTCTCTTTTATTATAACGAAACCTAGTGGTATGTAGGAGGTGTTAAGACTAGATTTAGTTATAATCTGGTGGACATGTTGCCAGCCAAAATCCTAATTAGTGATATTTTATCTTGCTTATGTACCCACTAGGTGCCTACTAAAACTAGACCCGGTTCCAATCTGATGGACATGTTGCCTGCCAATTCCCAATTAATGATATTTTATGTTGAATATGTACTCACTAGAACAAACTTTGGTTAAAATTTTTATACCCATGTACAATTGAGTGGTAAGTAGGGGGTGCTTATTACCACTAAACCCAGTTCCAATCTTTTGGACATGTTGCCTGCCAAAATCCCAATACATGATATTTTATGTTGCGTAAGTACTCACTAAGATTAGCTATGGTTAAAATTTATACCTATTACAGCCATGTAGGTTGAGTAGCATGTAGGAGATGCTTATTACGATGAGACGAGATGGTAAGTGTGGGGTACTTATTACAACTAGGCCCACCTCCAATTTGGTGGACCTTTTGCTTGTGAAAATCACAATGAAAGATCTTTTATGTTGAATATGTACTCACTAGGGTGAGCTATGGGTGCTTAGGGTGAACTCTGATTTTATTATTACTATTTTTTATTTTGCTTGGTAATCTTTGGTGAAAGTCATGGGGCGCCTTTAAGCCTGTGTCAAGCAGGTTTGGACCATATTTTAAAGGTTTTTGAACATTGTTCATTGTTGAACATACCGTATTACACTAAAACCTTTTACATATGTGCTGGATTTATCGGCTGCCTTATTAAAATGAGGGAGATTCGAACTGGGGTCATGTTCGTACAAGTGGTTCCCATTTCTGTTACAGGTCAACTGTTGGGCCTTACCTGCAATATTTGTCAATGCTATTATTGAGAATTGTATCGTTTAGGGCATAAAACATTGCTTGTTTCTATTTGACATAAACCCTGTTGAGAAAGAATATACGTTATGGGCAAACTGCAAGCACGTGTGTATTTTGTGCATCAACTTTAACAGGGTACTGAAAGCTAGTATACAAATTCCATCAAAATTGACAAACCCGTTTATAATATTTGTAGGTTTGTGCAATGCATAGTTTTGGAGAATTGTTCCTGAATAACCTGCATTTAATATTTTAGACAAACAAATTATTTATAATGTAATGACAAAGCTATTTTATGTATCAACTTGACAAGGGTGCTTAACTCTAGTTTATAACTTGCATCTAAATTTCTGCATTGGCCTCCGGCTTTGAACCTGGTCCATCACAATGGTAAGTGCATCAACTTAATGGTAAATCACAAATAGAGGACATGTTAAGGTTTTTGAAGCAATAGGTATTGAGTACAATCACACATACATAACATAGTCTCAGGATTGGGACTTTGGAATCTCTAGGTAAGTCAAAGAATAACGGTTACCAACTCAAACTGTCCAATGCAGATTAATTGTGAAATTTCAGAATTAGTATTGATATCAATTTCATGATTATTCTCAAACTGGGCAATACAAAAAGGGACGCTGTTTGTTATTCCCTCTAAATCCCAAAAACTGTGTTTGGTAGGCTGCAAAGTAGAAACACATTGTCAGACTTATGAAATGTTCTCCTGTTCTATAAGCTTCCAAAATATCCTAAAGAGAGGCTGAAAACTTTTGTAAACATATCTGAAAAAATCATATACGGTTCTGGCAGTTTCCAGCTGTTTTACAGGAGTTTCCGAAACTTTTTTGCATTGGAACTTTAACTTTCAAACACCTCTTACAGGAGTTTCCAAAAATTTCCAAGATTTTCCAGAAGTTTCTCCCATTTCTAGTATTGTATCCTGCCTATTCCCCACTCCCCACTGTTTCTTTAATAAATCCACCCCAAAGTTTCTGCCATTTTTAACTTACCTCATTTTTCCAAGTACTTGTATCCAAAATATCTCCAGAATTTTAATGTCTGATTGATTGTCTAGTACTTAACCTGTCAAGATATGCCATTTCAATCATTCCGCTGCAGGTTGATGGTTGGAGTTTGAACGCACTCTATTTATTTGTGTAGTCCTGGCTTGTCAGTTGACTTAGCAACCATTATTGGCATGCATAAAGAGGGACATCGAGAGCATGTAATCAGCAATTAACTTGCTTGAGGGGTTTGGATGAGAGGAACACATTTATTGATGAGAGATAGTGGGAGAGTTCTCAATCAGAGGACAAGTAAGGTCATGCTGGTGTGTGTGAACTTTTCCAGAGGATATTTAAAACCCAAATTAGTGGGCCTTGCTTTTATTGTTCCCTTCTTTGAGCTTATTCATTCTATTGCTCTTTCTTGCGCTGTACTAGTTTTGATAGTCTACCATGCAAATTTCTGAATGCTCTTCAACTCTGAGCATGTGCACCATTGTTTAAATCTTGAGGGTCATCCTCTGAGTGATCATATGCTTGGTGACAAGAACAATTTGGAGAGGTATTTGAAGGCAACTATAAGAAATAAAAATTGAATATCATGCTGCATGTAGAAGAAGAAAATAGATAATATGCAATGATAGAACTTAAAGGGGACTATGGAATCCAGAATAAAATTTACACACGAGATTCATGGAAAAAAGATAAATGAAGATGGGAGAGAAAGTAGAATGATAGAAGAATGCACTTTGAGTTTCCCTTTTCTAAATTTTGTTGGTAATAATTTTGGCTATATGTGTGTGATGTTTTTTTGGTTCTGGTAGACATTAAGATGAATTGGACAAAGCCAATTGGAGTGTTTTTGTTTTTTTTCTTGTGAAAAAACTTGTGTTTTAGGAGGCAAATAAACATGCTTTAGAGAGGCCTGTTTACAAATAATGATGTAAAATTGGGATGTGGAATTATTAAGGAAAAGAGCTTGAACTCATTCCAAATATCCTATAGTGTTATTTGTTTTGGTTTGTGATGGCAAATCTTGAACCGATTAAAGTAGATCCACATGAAGATTTCTGAAGTCTCTGAGTGCTCACAACGCAAAATCTACATCAAGGTTACATTAATCAACATGAGAACGATACTTAAACATCAATGGAAGTAAGCGCCCATAAATACATAACAATGCCTGTATATTGATACGATTGCATTGAGATTGAATGCCGTAAGCAGTCTAAATGAATTGATAAGAAATGTACTGAGAACAGTGTTTAGCATGAGCCAAACATGAATTAAAGTCGTAGTTAAAAACTTCTAATTGGAGCACAAAATATAAATCATCTTAATGTTTGAGACCGTGGGTAGAGTTTTCATACATGTTCATGCTGCAAAATTTCCAAACTATGAGGTTATAACAAGCTTCAACTCTAATCAGGAATGACGAGGCATTTGAAAGAAGAAGATAGGCCTGCTAAAGGTATATTTGGACTTCAAATGGATTTTTGGAAAAAAGGATGTTAATAAAAAATTAATAACCTTTAAGAAGGAAAAGGTTTGCTTTGTAAAAAGGGCTTAAAGTGGATGTTTGGAAAAGCCAGATATTGGTCCTCATATTTCTATTGGTAGATATTGCTTCCAAATGAAGGTCCATATTTATAAGGATTTCATCCTCTTGCAAATTTTATAGGACCATGCCCATCCCAGAAAAACCTGAAAGAGTAGACAAAAAGCAATTGAAAACAAGAATCCTGCACTAGTAGATACTTCCTTGTAAAGTTCAAAAGCAGAAAGGGAGAGAATTCTTTTTTTCCTCACTTCATGAATAGAGCCCCGCTTTTAATGAAGTTTTGGGATGTCTATTTAATCAAATTTGGATACCATCAATACCTAAAGTATAGTAAGCTCACCTGTCTTGCCTTTGAAATGGTGAATGGAGAATTTTGTTATGATGATTGGTGGTAGTTTAGGAAAGTACATTAAAGCATCCGATCTAGAATATGGAAGGATAGATGACCACTTAGGCAAAAATCTATTTAGAATTAGACTTGGAAAAACAAATTCTAAATTCAATCACCATTGATGCTATGAGATATTCTTGGCATTGGAGGTTAAATTTTAAAAATGTTCCATTCCTATGCAGATTGTGCCATGAATATGCTTACCTGCAAAGAGATTGTCCTAACAAGATTATAGGGCAAAGAACACATGAGTTGATAAGCAACTCACTAAGTCATCATTGCTCCCTATTTACTTAATCAATCAAGGGAATCATACAGAAACTTTTCAAACTAGGAAGTTATCAAAGAAAGACAGTAATTTTTTTTGAATGTTTGGAAAAGTTGGGCGTTCAACTCTACATATGACAAGTTTGAGGAAAGTTTTAAACGAAAATGAAGACTGGGAACTGCCCACTTTGAGATAATGGAAATTGAAATCTGATGGAGCTCCTACACAATATCCAGGAGAAGCAGGTTGTTAAGTTGTAAGTAGAGATGATCGTGGTTGGATTTTAGTGACCAGTCATAGAGGGATGAGAATTGCGACAAACAACTAACCAAAATTAAACAAATATTCTAAGTTGGCAGTTAATTTATTAACAAATACACAAATTAGAATTGAAATGTTGAAGCTTTATTGCGAATTGCTATAATTTCATTGCATAAACATGAATAATAATAAGATAAAACACACAAGAATTCACAATTGCTGATGAACTGGGTAATGCATAAAATTTTGCTTTCCCCTTGTTAAGAGAAGAAGACTACTTGTGTTTGGTTGAATTGATGTATTGCAATGTTGGTGAGATAACTATGGTGGTTTCCAAGTTGCTGAAGGCTATTGATTGAAGGCATTCTTAACAATATTACAGGTGATCATTAATAATGGATACAGGTAGTTCACACAAAAGAGTCTAAAACCATGGAGGAACTGAGGAAGCGACTTGGGACTGAATCAAACTTTTGCATGATAAATAATGGATTATGTAATGGAGTATTCAGTGTAGAATTTTAAAAAATAGTTTGACGAAAGTTTCATGTAGTATAACGTGAAATTGAAAAACATTCATTAAAAAAATTAACACAAAGGTGATAGATTGTGTTTAGAAAAGATTCCTTCTTATGATGACTACTTCATATGTGTCCTAAGAAATTTGAGATTGATCTGACTTGCTGTATGAGAAAACAATGAGTTTAGTGCCGAATTGGTTAACAAAGAAGATATTCAAAAGAGAAAATATTGGCATTTTTCAAGTGAATTAGATTTAGAGAATTAGCATAAGTGGCATAATAATTTCGTAAGAGTTTCCAGTGAACAGCCTACATCAAGAAGGCACTTGGGCAAAGAAGAAGATTTTCTTACAAGAACTTTACTTGGATAACAGTCAGTACAGCAAAATATTGATAGCAGAATGTCTGAACTTTAAATATTGTTGTAACTACACCCTGCTCAATAGTCATGGCAAAAATACATTCTATGCAACAGTGTTGTTGGCCAAGAGATCATAAATGCTGATAGTCAAGTTCAACAATTTGTTAAGCATAGTTATGACATTAAACTTGCTTTCTCGACCCCAAAAATAGAGGAAGCATATTTGTAAAGCGGAGCATAAGCTATGAGTTAATGTTGGTTGCTATGCATGGTAATATATGTCATAGATAAGTTCTGTTGGACCATTCACAAGGCACCATAGTCCTAAAAGTTGATTAATATGTTTGTTGGAGGGGTGCTAGGATTTACTTGTATTCAGACTCGAGCTTTAGTTCTGGTGACCAAATAAATTATCACTGCCTTCGTCAACATATAATGTGGAATATTTTTATCAAACATAAAATCATATCAACTAAATGCACATGTTAGAGGCAAGTTCTTTATTTTGGATGTGATGTTTAATGCTTCCGACTTCCTGAAGGATGATACAAGGTTACATTGCCCTAAAAGGAATTTGGATGGCTCCGCAGGCAGTGCCCACATTGCTGCTATGAGACATTGAGGACTGATGCATGGTTGAGACCGTGGATATAGTATCATTCGGTGCTCTGAAACCATGAATTAGTCATTGGGCTTGATAACTAAGCTTGATGGAAGATTCTTTCAAGGATTTGGTTTTTTTCTCTGGGAGGTCTTGTGGGACACAATGAAAGAAGAATGCTATACATGGACGTATATTTCTAGGAATCAAGTTTTGCATAATCATATGTTGTTGGCTGTTGTATACACCAGATTTTACAAGTGCCTTTGCATTCCATGATTTGAACTTATTGTGGCCTTGTGTCTCCTGCATTGACTTATTACAGAACAGGGATCGGAAGGAGTATAGGATTTTGATGCTTTCCTTTGTGGATTCGGGCCTTTAAGGTTCTGGCCTTCCTTCCCCGTGTCCATTCTGATCTTGTTTATGTCATGGGTTCATGTTTATAAAATTAAGACAAGTATGAAAGATTAAAAACGTTTGGATAAGGTTTAGATATGCATTATGGTTGGGATCTGTGTTATCTTGGCGAACTTGGTCCGCAAGTGTTGAGTTGTAGAAGTCTGGTGCTATATGAGGCGTTAGAAAAAGTTAGTAGTTGTGGTTTGACTTGTGGCTTGTACATGTTGATTAGTGAAAAAGTGGAGAAGGGCCTCAGCAGGCCATGCAGCATATATTGTATTTTCGATAAATGGTGTGTCTATTTCCCTGATTACTTAGTCAAACACAAGTAAAATTATTGATTACGATTTGAAATTCAGTCAATCAAGTGAAGGTTTATCCCCATAAAACCAGTCGCATAAAATGATGCCCCATGCAAAGCATTTGTGACCAGACTACTAATGGGGGCATGTTGAGTCCTGCCTGATGTTGGCCTAAACCATAAAGAACAGAATATTTGGGCGCAGACTTGATAGAAGCTGGCTTGAAAACGGACTCACTATAAACTTGATGGGAAATAAGACACAAAAGAGACCTTAAAAAGAGTTTAGACTACTCAAGTGAAATACAAATGTAGCCTTGACTAATGGTGGCAGTTTGCAAGTGCTTTGAAAAATTTAAGAGTGCGTGACAGTAGTTTAACGTGCCAGGCTTTATCTTAACTCAGAGTTGATTCAATTTGGGAGTTATGATTTGTTGCCTCGAGTTGTTGTACACCATGTACAGGGTATGCATGCAACTGCACACGAATGAGGGTGCTAAAAGTGGATTTCTCTCTTCAAATCAGCGCTACTGTTTTAAGCTGCTGTTAAGCCATTTTCTACAGAATGCATTTTACATTATTTTCCTGGATTTGAAACTGCCAATCTTTACAAATCTCTATAGATTTAGAGCAAGCCTTGAGAATTCAAGTTTCCTCGATGAAAGAAGTATGATTTATGTTAAAGTTGAGTAAAATAGTAAAACGTGATATTATGCAGGTTTCCATGAGGTTGAGCATTTGAAAGAGATACTTCTGGATGCATCATAGTAAAACATACCTAGACGTCTGTGTTGCCTGCCATAGGCCATGCCTCCCCATGTTAATAATATCAAACAACCTGAACACCCTTTTACATGGTGAGATAAACTTTTAACAGTCACGAATAAATTTTTTTGGTCCAGTACAGATAATATATCTGTGAAATCAACAAACTATCAAGACAAAAAATGCCTTTATGTAATGTGCTGACTGTTAGATTTGATCCAAACAAAGTTTGTAGTTAATAAATAAAATGGGGCATGCATCTCTTTGAGACACCCCCGTAATTATTTGTGACATGTTGTTAGCATGTTGCACTAGTATTGCAACCACTAGGTTATCTTAGGAGTTAGAAGGATCTCGTGACTATTCTATTTTCCTCATTATAAATACAGGCTCTATTGCAAATTGCAATGTGAAAGTGTAACCATTAAAAATCAATAAGGTTGTCATTTTTATTTCTAAGATCTTGTTTGATTGAGATGGCTGAAAGTTCTTGATGGAGTCAGAACGTACTTTTCTTATCTAATAAATGAGAAATGCATGAAGTTTGATTTTTCCAGCACCCCACAGTTTCCTTCCTTTGCTTCCAGTTTTTTGAACCAAAGTGTATAAATAAAGCCATTATCAATTCCATTCTTACAGTGTACTTATTAGATCTTCTTTGGAACTTGTTTAGTGCTTTTAACATTCAAAACGTCAATATGCTACACTTTGAATAAAACGCCCCATAACCATTGCACTTCATTTGCTAAAGAAGTAGTGGCTTTACCAGCTTTATGGTTTTTTTATGGCATCAACAAATACTTTTCTGCAGTCCAAAAGCATGCACTGTCACGATTCCTGGATTCAATTTTGGGTTCAAGTAAATACATAATGATGTAGAAAAGAAACATAGCTAAATGATGCATAATTCCTGGATTAAATTGGACAAATAAAATGGAAGATAGATACTGGATTATTTAAATTGTAAAAAGGTCCACACAATAAGGAAAAAACGAACTTGCAGTAATTTCTTCTTAATATTCTTGTGGGTAAAACATATCTTAGAAATAGATGTCAAGATGGGACCTGCCTTTCTGGCTAATTACATTTTAATTGGTTGAATTTCAGGTTGAATATTGATGGACAAGAGATTGTGAATATTTTAGGGGAGCCAGATGGTAAAATGGGTGGTGCCGGAGGAGGACCCATCTCCTTGGCCTATAAGGATAAAGGCTTGCAAATCAACTTTTTAGGATCTGACTGGGAGGATAGGCATAATAAAATCGATAACATCACCATCCACCAACCATATGAGACTTGAAAGTTATTAGTTTATATTTTGGTGAAATGAGGAACATTCACTATTTGATGTGCAAGTTGTTTTGAGTATGCATTTCCTTGCGACTTTCAGCAGGGCCACTTCCCCAGCTTATAGATACCTGAACTTGTGATCTATTTGATGTGTCTGTCAAATATGAAATATGGATCGCTTGTTTTGAATGGAACTATTCTGATGCAGTAGCTTTTGCACTTATATTTTTTGTTCAAGGGAAAAGGCAGTGGAAGATATTACTGGTTATGTGACTTCTTTTGGAACCACATCTGAAATTTTATTACTGTGAACGAATCTATGGTTTTGTTTTGTTGTGTTTGGTATCCAGGATTAGGCCTGACATGGTTTATTCAATACAGTTCTGTTATTAAAAAATGGAAACAAAGATCATGTTGACACCATGAATAAGAGTTCCATGCAGTTTGTTTGGCAAGCTGCAAAGTCACATGACTTGGACTTGAAACAACTTAGGCATAACCAAAGAGGAAGATTACTATTCGTGCTCAGGAAAATATTTGGGAAAATATCGGCAATCAAAAAACTGGAAACCATTCAACATTTCAATAAAATAAGTAAATTTCTTATTCCATGGCAATTCCACTAACCCATGTTAACATGGTGGGTTAGCTAAGCATTGCGAATCGAGGGCTTTCCAACAAGGAGGAGCCTTTATTTACCTACCAAAAGAAAATGTTAGCTTCTGCTCGGCAGTAGTGATTTATGATTGTCACCATAGTGTTGAGACTTGGACTTGGCTTTGGATTGAGTGAACCTCCTTTAGACTAGGATTGGAACTCATAACCCGATTAAAAAACTTGTCAAATTAAAAGGCAGATAAAACTATTCTGAAAGCTTGTTGAACTGGATTAAAAAAAAATTAACTTATCTATGGACTTGAGTAGACATGTGATTCGAGTCTATTTGATGATATGATATGACAAAAATTTTAATAACATCCACGAGACCAAAAACATCTATGGACCCCAAACCAAAAAGTATAACCAAAGGAGTGAAGAAACTGTTGAAAAAAGAGAGGATTTGATTTGAGTTGTTGGACCCTAATTCACAAACCTGCCGCTGTTCTGCCTTTGAAGATTCACTCTCCTACTGTGGATCTTGATTAGAAATTCCCCGTTTCTATCAATGTTCTCAACTTCAAATATAGTGAACATAGATACTCCTGGTATACTATCCAAGTATTTAGCTCAGATGTCGTTATATGCGAAGCACCGTATGAGATAATGCCATTCCGTCTCAAACATACATGACGTGCACTTAGAACATATTCCCTCTCCCCACTTTTCTTTTAGGATCTTCCACTCACCAATCTCACATCGGAGTTGATGTGACCTAGTTCTCAATTGGGCTATGAGCATCTTCATTCTCCACTTAATTTTTGCCTCTATGTAGGTTTTTTGGTCATGCTCATAAGTGGGGTTGAATTTGGACATGTAGTATTGCTTTTTCCTCCCTATCTGCGTTGTCCACATGCTTATTTTAAACTTTTCCCTCAAATAGCTCTTTATCTCTTGATTGGTCGCTGGGCACTTATGTATGTTAATATCCCACTTATCCATCCATAAATTGTTTTGTTTCTTCAAATATTTTATTACTGCCTTTGACCACCTATCCTCCTTCATGACCTCTACTTTCTTTATGTATCCTAGGAGACGTATCATAGCTGTAGTTTCTATTGAGAAAATCCCTATCCTTCTTTATGCCCTCTACTTTCTTTATGTATCCTAGGAGACGTATCATAGCTGTAGTTTCTATTGAGAAAATACCTATCCTTTGTCATGCCCTCTACTTTCTTTAGGTATCCTAGGAGATGTATCATAGCTGTAACTTCTATTGAGAAAATCCCTGTTTCTGCAAGGATTATCTTGTACAGAACTGACACTTTAATCTTGAAAGTACTTGTGATTTATTGTTTCTGAATTCTCTCCAATTGCCTTCACTTTAACCTTGACATACAACTAGCCCAAACTTCACATCCATAGAGTACCATTGGAACTATTTGTAGCCCAAACAAGACCCTGCGGGTCTTCAAATCCCACAAATCAACATCTTTGCACATGTTTTGAAGAGAATACAACACTCTCCATTCTCCTTAGATTCTCTTCATTATGCATGTGTCCCAACTGAGCTTGTCGGTGAAATCAAGCCTTAAATACTTGTATTCTGAGACTATCTCGAGTGGACTACCCTCAAACATGAACCTTGAATGCCTATTTTCTTTTCAATGTGAGATATGAATCTTAGTTTTTCTAGTGTTGACTTACATTCCGACCTTTTTGCAAAAGATTTCTAAGTCGTTCAAATGATCTCTTAAGCTTTGGGTTGTTGCGATCAAAATAAGATCATTGGTATATAAGGTTTTTATCACATGACTAGCTATGTGGACTCTGCCACCCCCTCGTCTGTCTATCCATTCTTCCAATTTGTCAATAGAGAGACCAAATAGAGTTGGAGAGAAAGGGCATCCTTGTTTAACCCCTATGTTGCTACTGAAACTTTCTGAAACCCCTGTGTTCTAATCTTGGCTCTAATTTATTCATACAGCTGATGAATTGTTGCCATATACTTTTTTGGAACATCAATTTCCTCCATTCGACCCCATAACTTATCTATAGGAATTGTGTCAAAAGCTTTTCTGACATCAACGAAGCAACATAAGCCTTCTTCACCTTTGTCATCCCAAATTTTTTCAATTAAATGCCTAAGAGTGATACAATGATCTATAGTTGAATGCTTTGGCCTAAATATTGCTTTCCCTTTTGCTCTCTTTCCTTGTTTTTCAACCCATTCACTAATTTTGCTTTCAACCATGCTCCCAAACAGTTTTGCCATGAGAAGATTGGCCATAATAGTTATGTAGTTAGATGGATTATTGACCTCACCGCTTTTGAAGAGAGGTATGACTAAGCTAGTAATCCACTCCATGGGGAAACCTTCTCAAGCAATTGTTGAAGATGTCTCTTATGTGGGGTGTCAAGATATCTATTCCCCATTTAATGTTTAGCCTGTAGACCATCTATATCTCACACCTTACCACTTGCCAGTCCATTGATTCATTTTATAACATCCTTTGTAGTTAACAACTTCCCTTGTGGGTTGATTATTGCGGGGTCATCTTTATCTTCTCCGTGTTCATATAATAGTGTCGTGTACTCTAGCCATGACATTGTTGTAATATTGTTTTTGTTTGCTTTTTACTTGTTTATAACTCTTTCCAAAAATGTTGAGGGTCACATTTCCCAAGCCAAATCAGCTCTTCTTGCCTTGTTTTCATAAATTCTTCCTTTTTTGTTTTCACCAATTGCATGTACACTTTTATGTCTGCCTTCTTCCCTATTTCATTGAGATTTTTCTTTGTTGCCTTACTTTCTTCGTCAAACCAAATATTTGTTGGAAAACTGACTTTTCTTTCTTTCTTGGGTTTAGATCTTTTGCACTTGTTTAATGGTTATTGGATTGCGCCTATTAACTTGTTACCGTTAATGTGACCCTTGTGAGACCTATATTGTCTCCTTCCTATCCCTTTGTAGGTTGACTTTCAGAGTTGTTCTAAAGATTTCTTTGTTTTCTTGTGTCATGCTTATGCTTCCTCTCCTCTATTCTCCCTTTTGATTGCCTTGGGTCTGCTCATGGTGATGTTTGGACCCTAGGATGCTAATTTTTAAATATATTGGATTGTGGTTAGACTTAAAATCATTAAGCAATTCCCCGATTTCCATCTTGACAATCTTTTGTGTCAACTTGTGAGAGCAATTGATGTAATCTACCACGCTTTACCCATTGTAAGTTTTGTAAGTATGCCCTCCGGATATTGGCCATGCCTTCATGCCATTACATATAGGAAGATTATGTATGTTGCATAGCCCTAACAGTTCTTCTCCAAAATATGTTACGTTATTATCCTCATCTTTTGACTTCTTTTCTCACCTATTGTTCTCCTCTTCCTCTAACCACAATGGGTTGTCATCTATGTCTATGTCATCCCTTGATGTACTAGCTTGTTTGTTTGTTGATCTGGGTTTGAAATCTCCCATTAAAATTACAGCTCCCATTTCCCTATAATAGGCTAAAATGTCCCTCTCTAATGCTGCATATGGTTCTTCACAATTTATCTTCACTTTCCTATATAATTTTGATTGTTGTAGTGCAAAGTAGCATGCTCCTATGTTGATTGTACTTTTATTTTCGGTGATTTGATTCTAAATGTACTATTTTTTTGGGTATTGTCACTAGCTTTATAGATCTACCTTGTCTTTCTTTAATGAGTATCATCACCCCCTCCATGCCCCCTCCCTTTTTCCGCTACTTCATTCCATGCTGATGCTTTTGTGTATCCTACAAGGTTTGGTGTTTTGCACCCATCATGCTCATGTGTCTCTACTAGGACAATTATGTCTTTTCTTTCACCTATGGGCCCTAAAACAAAACATCTACTCCAAGGGTAACCGTTGCAATTCCAACTTACCATCGTTAAGTACTCTAGGTGGGCTCCATCTCCCTTTTTGTCATTTGACATCTGATTTTCAATGCATGTTTTTCCATTTTTCAGCGATGCCCATTTCCCTGTTGACTAGTTGTTTTTACTTTTCCCATTCTCTCATTTACTCTACTTATTGTATCTATGTCAAATCTTCATCTAGATAAAATCTTGAGCCTTTCAATAGCCCTTTGTTTCTTAGAAATTGTATTTTATCATCTTTGCTTTTCAATATAACTTGAATATTTCTATATTTTCCTTTCCCTTTTTTTTAGCCTGTGAGCTTGGTATATTTGTCCTTTCCATAGTAGTTTATGTTCAATAAATCCTCTAGCTAGGTTGCCGGTGTACTCATTTTCTTCACAATCTCTTACTCCCTTAATAATTATGTTGATTGGCCTATTGCCTCTTTTTCTTCCATCAATTGTAGTTTTACCTGTTTTTGTAGTATTTTCCTTTGTTTTCTAATGGTTCCTTGTCTACTCTTGCCCATGTCTTGGCTTCCTCAAGTTGATTTCTGATGTCATTTTCCTTTACCTCTATATTTGATATAAACATTTGCAGATTTTTTATTTGTTCTATACTCGTTTCTTACATGATCTATGTTTGTCTTTCCTTTTAATTGTTTGTGACGTGTTTTGTTTTAACACGTGTAGTTCTTGTTGTCCCATTTCCATCATTTTTTGCAGGGTGTTGACTTTATTTATAAGCATCTCATTGTCTTTTTTCTAGACTTTGTTTCACTTGTACCATTTCTGGAAACTTGGCCTCTTGCATTTGTTCTCTATCTACCAGACCCTCTACCTTCTCTTTGATGTTCAATAGTTCCCTTACATATAGCTCCGTTGACCAAACAAGTGGTGTTGATGTGGCACTATATATTTCCTCTTCATCGCAGATTTTCCCCATGATAACTTCTAATGTTGATGTTACTATGGCATTAACTTTTTTTGAGTTTTTTTTTGTGTGATGTGCATGTGCTTCTTTATTTAACTTTTGCATTGTCTCCTCTTGTCCTATTGGCCCATTAAGGGGATATAGTTTTGTTTCAATTTTCCGGTTTGTTCTTTATAAAATAACACCCAATTTCTTGTTCTTTTCTTCTTTCTTTAGCATTTTTTGCTTCTTATTTATCTTCTTTGCTGCCACTATTTTAGCCGTGGATAACTAACGTCTCATTATTATGCGATATTGCTTCGCATTGTCTAAATTGGTTATTCCCTTACCATACCTGCTACTTTGAGATTTTAATGTGGTGTCTCGTTGGGTGTGATGTTTAGAATTTGTGGGTGCATGGATCTATGTTTCTCAAACAATCCACCCTATCTCTGATATATTAGGCAACATATGTTACCATCATCTGTACAAAATATTGTGGTAATACCGCATGTTGATGATTATGTTTCACTATTTGTTCAACTGGGATACAATTTTCTTTTTCAGGATTTGATGCAGTTTTCTTCCTTGGACACCTTTTTGTTTGGTCTTCCATTATGCACTAGTGGTTTACTTTGTTAAGTGTGAATGCAAGTATGAGGCTATAATGATTTCAAATTGTAATTTATTTATTTTTCAACGTGCTAAAACTATTATTTGAAGTAGATCTTACATGCCCTGATCCTCGTACCTTGTGTCATGTATTTGTCGTTTTTGTTGTTGCTTTGTTTTCTAATGTGAGAAAAACTTGTGAGACCTATGCCTTGTTGTGGAGCCCTCTGTCTACAAAACCACAACTCTATGGAGCCTTCTATCTACAAAACCGTGAACTAGTGGAGCCCTCTGTGTGCGAAAACCTAACTTGGTGGAGCCCTTTGTCTGCAAAACCTGACTTAGTGGAGCCCTCTGATGTTGACAGTGTTCTAATCAAATATGCTATGCCTTGTTGCACTAGACTATTCGAAGCCCTTTGATGTGTATTTTTTAAGATTGAATTACATGTTGCCTACTCACAATGGGTACCCTCTACAGATTATGGAGAAGACCAATGACGAGGGATTTTGACTAGTTATGTGGGGTGTGATTTGAAACTTGATTCATTTTCCACACAATGATTATTACCATTGCAAAGGGAAATGTGTTATTTTTATTTAAGAACTATGACCGACTATATTAACAATAACAAGTTGATTCTCTCTTCAAATCAGCGCTATTGTTTTAAGTTGTTGTTAAGCCATTTTCTACAGAATGCATTTTACATTATATTACAACCGCTGCATGTTGCACTAGTATTGAAACCAACTTACTAGGAGGATAGGCATAATAAAATTGATAATATCACCATCCACCAACCATTTGAGACTTGAAAATTATTAGTTTATATTTTGGTGAAATGAGGAACATTCACTATTTGATGTGTAAGTTGTTTTGAGTATGCATTTCCTTGCGACTTTTAGCAGGGCCATTTCCCCAGCTTATAGATACCCGAACTTGTGATCTATTTGATGTGTCTGTTAAATATGAAATATGGATTGCTTGTTTTGAATGGAAGTACTCTGATGCAGTAGCTTTTGCACTTATATTTTTTGTTCAAGGGAAAAGGCAGTGGAAGATAATACCGGTTATTCTACTTCTTTTGGAACCACATCTAAAAATTTATTACTTTGAATGAATCTATTGTTTTGTTTTGTTGTGTTTGGTATCCAACATTACGCCTGACATGGTTTATTCAATACAATTTTGTTATTAAAAAAATATATTTGATTTGAGTTTTTGGACCCTAATTCACAACCCTGTTGTTGTTCTACCTTTGAAGATTCACTCTCCTGCTATGGATTTGAATTAGAAATTACATGTTTCTATCAATGTTCCCAACTTCAAATATAGTGAATGTAGATGCTCCCTGCATACTGTCCAAGTATTGACCTCAAATGTCATCATATGCAAAGCATTCCATGAGATAATGCCATTCCATTTCAAACATACATGATGTGCACATAGAACATATTCCCTCTCCTCACTTTTCTTTTAGGATCTTCCATCCACCCATCTCACATTGGAGTTGATGTGTCTCAGTTCTAAATTGAGCTATGAACATCTTCATTCTCCACTTAATTTTTGCCCCTTTGTAGGTTTTTTGGTCATGCTCGTAAGCGGGGTTGAACTTGGTCATGTGGTATTGCTTTTTCCTCCTTATTTGCTTTGTCCACATACTTATTTTAAACTTTTCCTTTTGATAGCTCTTTATCTCTTGATTGGTCGTTGGGCACTCAGGTATGTAAATATCCCACTTATCCATCCATAATTTTTTTTGCTTGTTCAACTCTTTGTTGGCCTAGTTAACAATATGAATGATAAACAAATTACATCTTGAATAAGGCTTTGCACACAAAAATATTAACTGTATTATTTCGGGTTGATTTTACAAAGATAGTGAAAACTTATAAAACTTTCACGGAAAGTTACAACTATCTTACGAGTTTCAACTAACCCAAATAACTAAAAAGCTATTAATCTAACAAACTAAGATAATAAATAAACTTAAGTAAATACCACGTGGATCATAAATGACTCCACAAACTCTCCATTGATCCAAAGGGGTATAACAAATGAATGAACTGAAGTAATGACTTTGAAGTCATCAAACGATCTTTGTCACAACTGCAAGTGGTGCACTGTACCTCTGGCATTAATCAAAAACTAATGCCGCTCCATAAAGAAGCCCGTCCCTACAAGTTGTGATAAAAAATCGCTGATGAACATGATCAACCCTGCTCATCCTAGGTGATTGTCGGGGAATCCAAGAACAAACACACTTGTTCTGATCCCACTTGTTAGGATCTTGCTCCTCAGAAAGAGCACAATATGATTACCAAACTTAAGCAATTAAACATGCGGAAATATACCAGAAACACAAGTAACTAGAATTCACCAATAGCACAGAATATGAGAGACAATACACTATCTTGTATTAAACATTTGTACAGAAAAGAATACAATAAAGAGCCACCACACTCTTCCACCTTACAGAGGCTTCCCACACCTCAAGTGTATAGTAATTCTTCTTCAAAACACTCTCCTACCAAAAATGGTCCCAACAACCAACTCACACACAGAATTGGTGTTCACCTCTCCAACCAGTCAGTAATAACCCTGCTAGTACACCAAGCACTCTATAGTACTTCAAGTTGATCTCCCATAAACCTGCAACCTGCAATTCAACAGACCATACTTACAATGGAAGGATCTTCCTTTCCTTTCTTTCTAGCTCATTAGTGGAACTAGGAGAAACACACTTTTTTCTCTTCACTAGCACACATTACAATACATGCCAATGTGTCTATAAATAGATCCCAGACTTAAACAATAACTTAGACTCTTAGTTTACTATAATTATCCACGCAGCTCAAGGATCGAAATAGCTTTTACATGCAAACACTCCGTTCACTTAACTAACTATTCGTGCAACAAACAGTTTTGGAACACACATGCGACCGACGCCGGTCCCTGCTTGCCTGGTGCTGCCGACGTCGGCCGACTTTCTGCTGACGCCGGTTGCCTTCTGCACTGATCACGACCGACGTTGGTCATGCTGTCGACGCCGGTGCTTCTGGGTCTTCAGCAACTTTTTTTTCTTTGTCTGCAACAAGTTGAAGGTTTTAGCTCCACACCCTAACAGTGATCATTGTACCGTAATGCAGTAGAGCACGATCAAGTATGTCCAACTACATCGACCCAATAAGGTCCCACACAGGGACCCGTCCAAGTGACAACCCCGTACTCTATATGACACATCTCCTGGTGCCCAACAAACGCTAACGCCCTTTGCTCAACACCGCTGAAGCTAGCAACTCTTATCAACTTGTACTGTCACCGACGACTGATCGAAATCCAACCAATGCCTAAATCTTCTCCCCCTATCAAGCGAGAGGTGAAAAGTCGTGCATAGAGAGAAACAAAAACAACTAACTCTATCCACTTCATGTCATGAATATCAAATATAAAAAGCTAAAAATGGAACTGAAAGCAAAAACACAAGCCAAAATTTGCCATTCAAGCATTGAACCCATACTCCAAGCGAATAGCTAATTGGAGAGGGTAATTGTCCCCTAGCCTTCAACGGATCCTCCAACCTCCAATTTTTACTTAGATGGTGTCAATTAAAAATATCCTGGGATTTGTAATGGATGGTATTGTCTCCGAAAACAAAAGCATGAAGTGATATTATGAAACATTTTATGAGGAAGGTGTCGATTTCTATCAAAAATGCACCTTTATACATCATTGAATATGTTTGTTACAAAAATCATATATGGAAGTTTAAAAACACTTAATAAATCATTTCATTATGTCCAGAATGTCTAAAAACCTATAGTTTGAATGGTCACATAACCACCTTCACAAAAAAGAACAAATATTCCCTTATATCACCATTATGATCATTTATAACTCCTTTACACCTTTAAGTACAAAATATTCCCTTAAGTTGACCAAAATAATCTATGGGTTTTGAAACCGTAACCACCTCTTATGCAAGTAACTTGTAAATATCTAGATGACCAATTCTACTACAAAATAATTAGAAGTGTAAAGGGAGAATATTAAATATATTCTTGATTTCATGAATAAATAAAAATCAGGTAAATCTTCTATCGAGTTTATATAGAGAAAATTCAATTTACCTCCCTTTCACTCTTTGTAGAAAAAAAAACAAACTATGCCCTCCTTGTCTAATGAGGCCCACACGGTTTTAAGATCTTGTTGTGCCCTAATGCGTAGTATAGGTTTGTTAATGCATTCCTTGGTGGATTCCAATCGGTCTTCAGATATTCCCGTAATAAGAGATGGTGCGTATATAAACCAAAACCATGTGGACTGGTGCATCTCAATTTTGCATCCGGGCAATCAAGCAGCGGTGGAGAATTGAACAACAACAAGACAAAGCATATTGAGAAAAATGGCAGGCAGAGGAAAATTTGTGGAGGGAAGGAAGGTCGTTTCGAGGAGGTCCAAGGTGGGTCTTCAGTTTCCTGTCGATCGTATTGCTAGATTTCTCAAGGCAGGCAATATGCTGAGCAAGTAGGTACCAACGCTCATGTTTATCTTGTTATCGAGGTTCTTGAGTTGGCTAGGAATGCTGCAAGAAATAACAAGAAGACCAAGATCGTTCCTCACCACCCACCAGGGTTCTTTATTTGATTCCCAAACTGCACGAGATGAGTTGCTTGAATCTGGAATGCTTGCATTCGAAGTTGATTTATTTAGATTTGTCCCACCATTCTTGACATAACAAAACTGTAACTCTCTATTGTCATTTCATTCTAACGCAAATTTGTCATGCAAGGTTATCCTTCAATCCTCCATTACGAACCAATGCTCTAATACCACTATTGGCCCAGTTAACAGCAGGAATGATAAACAAATTATATCTTGAATAAGGCAATGCAAACAAAAATATTAACATTTATTATTTTGGGTTGATTTTACAAAGATATTGAAAACTTATAAAACTTTCACTGGTAGTTACAACTATCTTACGGGTTTCAACTAACCCGAATAACTAAAAAGCTATTAATCTAACAAACTAAGATAATAAATAAGCTTAAGTAAATACCACGTGGATCATAAATGACCCAAAACTATTCTTTTATTACTGCCTTTGGCCACCTATCTTCCTTCATGCCCTCTACTTTCTTTATGTATCCTAGGAGATGTATCATACTTGTAGCTTCTATTAGGAAATACTTGTTTCTACTAGGATTATCTTGTACAGGTCTAACACTTTAATCTTGAAGGTGCTTGTGATTAAACATTTTTGAATTCACTCCAAATGCCTCCACTTTAACCTTGACACACTATTAGCCCAAACTTCACATCCATAGAGTACCATTGGAACTACTAGTAACCCAAACAAGACCCTGGCGGTCTTCTAATCCCACAAATCAACATCTATGCCCCTGTTTTAAAGAGAATATAACACTATCCATCCTCATTGGATTCTCTTCATTATGCATATGTCCCAACTAAACTTGTTGGTGAAATCAAGCCCTAAATACTTGTATTCTAAGACTATCTCAAGTGGGCTACCCTCAAACATGAAGCTTGCATGCCTCTTTTCTTTTGACGTGAGAAGATCAAAATCTTAGTTTTTCTAGTGTTGACTTACATTTCGACCTCTTTGCAAAAGATCACTAAGGCTTTCAAATGATCTTTTAAGCTTTGGGTTGTAGTTGCAGTCAAAATAAGATCATTTGCATATAAGAATTTTATCACATAACTAGCTATGTGGACTCTGCCACCCCCTGGTCTGTCTATCCATTCTTCCAATTTATCAATATAGAGACCAAATAGAGTTAGAAATAAAAGACATCCTTGTTTAACCCCTATGGCACTACTGAAACTTTTTGAATCCCCTGTGTTCTGATTTTGGATCTAACTTGCTCATACAACTAATGAGATGTTGCCCTATACTTTTTTGGAACTCTGAGTTCCTCCATCCGACCCCATAACTTATCTCTAGGAATTGTGTCAAAAGATTTTCTAAAATAAACGAAGCAGCACAAGACTTCTTCACATTTGTCATCCCAAACGTTTTCAATTAAATGTTTAAGAGCGATACAATGATCTATATCCTTTGGCCTAAATACTGCTTGCCCTTTTGCTCACTTTCCTTGTTTTTCAGCCCATTCACTGATTTTGCATTCAACCATGCTTCCAAACAGTTTTGCCATGAGAGGATTGGCCATAATAGTTTTGTAGGTAGATAGGTTATTGACCTCATTGCTTTTGAAGAGAGCTTCAACTAAGCTAGTAGTCCACTCCATGGGAAAACCTTTTCGAGCAATGTTGTTGAAGATGTTTCTTATGTGGGGTGTCAAGATATTTATCCCCCATTTAATGTTTAGCCTGTAGATCATCTATATCTCGCACCTTACCACTTGCCAGCCCATTGATTCTTTTTATAACTTCCTTTGTAGTTAACAACTTCCCTTGTGTGTTGATTATTGCAGGGTCATCCTTATCTTTTCCGCGTTCATATAATAGTCTCGGATACTCTAGCCATTGCACTGTTGTAATATTGTTCTTTGTTTGTTTTTTACTTGTTTGTATCTCTTTCCAAAAATGTTTAGGGTCACATTTCCCAAGCCAAATCAGCGCTTCTTGCCTTGTTTTCATGTATTCCTCCTTTTTTTGTTTTCACCAATTGCATGTAAACTTTTATGTCTGCCTTCTTCCTTATTTCATTGAGATTTTCTTTGTTGCCTTACTTTCTTTGTCAAACCCAATATTTGTTGGAACGCTGACTTTTCTTTCTTTCTTGGGTTTAGATCGTTTACACTTGTTTAATACTTATTGGATTGTGCCCATTAACTTGCTACTATTAATGTGACCCTTGTGAGACCCATATTGTCTTCTTCCTATCCCTTGAAGGTTGACTTTCAAAGCTATTCTAAATATTTATTTGTTTTCTTGCGTCACGCTTATGCTGCCCTTCCCCTGTTCGCCCTTTCAATTGCCTTGGGTCAGCTCATGGTCATGTTTGGACCGTAGGATGCTAATTTTTAAATATATTGGGTTGTGGTTAGACTTGAGATCAATCAACAATTCCTCGATTTCCATCTCAACAATCTTTTGTGTCAACTCGTGAGAGCAAATGATGTAATCTACCACACTTTGCCCGTTGTAAGTTTTGTAAGTATCCCCCCTTGATATTGGCCATGTCTTCATGTCATTGCATATAAGAAGATTATGTATGATGCATAACCCTAACAGTTCTTCTCCAAAATATGTTACGTTATTATGCTCCTCTTCTAACTTCCTTTCCCACCTATTGTTCTCCTCTTCCTCTAACCATAATGGGTTGTCATCTAGGTCTCCGTCGTCCCTTAATGTACTATCTTGTTTGTTTGTTGACCTGGGTTTGAAATCTCCCATTAAAATTATAGCTCCCATTTGCCTATAGGCTAAAATGTCTTTCCCTAATGCTACATATGGTTCTTCACAATTTATCTTCGATTTCCTATATAATTTTGATTGTTGTAGTGCAAAGTAGCATGCTACTATGTTGATTGTACTTTTATTTTTGGTGATTTGAATACAAATTTACTATTTATTCGGGTCTTTTGTCACTAGCTTTATAGATATACCTTGTCTTTCTCTTATGAGTATCATCACCCCTCTATATCCCCTCCCTTTTTCTACTACTTCATTCCATGCTGATGTTTTTGTGTATCCTACAAGGTTTGGTGTTTTGCATGCATCATGCTCATGTGTCTCTATTAGGACAATGATGTCTTTTCTTTCACCTATGGGCCCTATAACAAGACCTCTACTTCAAGGGTAACCTCTGAAATTCCAACTTACCATTGTTAAGTACTCTTAGTGGGTCGTGTCTCCCTATTTGTCACATGGCATCTGATTTTCAATGCATGCTTTTTCATTTTTCAGCCATACCCATTTGCTCCCTGACTAGTTGTTTTTACTTTTTCCATTCTTTCATTTGCTCTCCCTGTTGTATTTGTGTCAAATATTCATATAGATAAAATCTTGATCCTTTCAATAGCCCTTTGTTTCATAGAAATTGTATTTTATCATCTTTGCTTTTCAACATAACTTGAAAATTTCTATATTTTCCTCCTCTTGCTTTTTTTAGCTTGTGAGCTAGGTATATTTATCCTTTACATAGTAGTTTATATTCAAGAAATCCTTTAACTAGGTTGCTGGTGTACTCATTTTTTTCATAATATCTTACTCCCTTAATAATTATGTTGGTTGGCCTATTGCATCTCTTTCTTCCATCAGTTGTAGTTTTACTTGCTTTTGTATTATTTTCCTTTGTTTTCTTGATTGTTTTTTTGACTACTCTTGCCCATGTCTTGGCTTCCTCAAGTTGATTTCGTATGTCATTTTCCTTTACCTCTATATTTGATATCACCATTTGCAGATCTTTTATATGTTCTATGTTTGTTTCTTACATGATCCCTGTTTTATTTTTCTTTGTAATTGTTTGTGACGTGTTTTATTTTAACATGTGTAGTTCTTGCTGCCCTATTTTCATCATTTTTTGCAGGTTGTTCACTTTATTTATGAGCATCTCATTGTCTTTTTTCTAGACTTTGTTTCACTTGTACCATTTCTACAAACTTGGCCTCTTACATTTGTTCTCTTTCTACCAGGCCCTTTACTTTCTCTTTGATGTTCAATGGTTCCCTTACATATAGCTTTGTTGACCAAACAAGTAGTGTTGATGTGGCACTGTATATTTCCTCTTCATCTAAGATTTTATCCATGATAACTTCTGATGTTGATGCTACTGTGGCATTGACCTCTTCTGAGTTTTTTTACTGCGTGCATGTGCTTCTTTATTTAACTTTTGCATTGTCTCCCCTTGGTCTATCGGTCCATTAAGGGGATATAGTTTTGCTTCGATTTTTTTGTTTGTTCTTGATAAAATAAAACCTAGTTTATTGTTCTTTTCTTCTTTCTTTATCATTTTTTGCTTCTTATTTATCTTCTTTGCCAGCACTATTTTTGCCTTGGATAGCTGACATCTTATTATTCTATGATATCGCTTTGCATTGACAAAAATTGGTTGTTCCCCTACCATTCCTGCTACTCTGAGATTTTGATGTGGTATCTGGCTGGGTGTGATATCCAGAATTTGTGGGTACAGGTATTCCTGTTTCTCATAAAATCCACCCTATCTCCGATATATTGGGCAACGTGTTACCATCGTCTGTCCAAAATATTGTGTTAATATTGCATGTTGATGATTATGTTTCACCATTTGTTCAATTGCGATACAATTCTCTTTTTCCGGTTTTGATGATGTTTTCTTCCCTGGACACATTTTTTTTTGGTCTTCCATTATGCACTAGCGGTTTACTTTGTTAAGTGTGAATGTAAGTATGAGGTTATAAAGATTTCAAACTTTTTTTATTATTTTTTTCAACATGCTAAAACTATTATTTGAATTACATCTTACATGACTTGATCCTCGTACCTTGTGTCATGTATTTGTCATTTTTGTTGTTACTCTATTGCTTGCCAATGTGAGAAAAACTTGTGACACTTGTGCCTTGTTGTGGATCCCTCTATTTGCAAAACCATAACTATGTGAAACCTTCTATCTACAAAATCGTGAATTGGTGGAGTCCTTTGTTTGCGAAACCCTGACTTGGTGGAGCCCTTTGTCTGCAAAACCTTGACTTGGTGGAGCCCTTTGTCTGTAAAACCCTAACCTGGTGGAGTCCTCTGATGTTGATAGTGTTAAGATCAATATGCTATGCCTCGTTGCCCTAGACTACTCGGAGCCCTCTGATGTGCATTTTTTAAGATTGAATTTTCTGTTGCCAACTATTTTATTATTTCTAGGAAATTAGGGTTTAGTTCCTAAACAATAAGGCTCTGGATAAAGGGGAAATTGCAATTAAATATAGTAAATGATAGAGTTATATCAATTTGATTGAATTAATTACATAGGAGAGAGAAGTAATTTATCTAGAAAAATAGACTGAGACGACTATTTTAAAGCCTGAGAATTTTTGTGCAGGATTGGGAAGATGTCAGGAACCTAGATCCAGCTTTCGTTTGTGAGAGAATAGGCCCGTCAAAATAGGAAACCTTAAGGTCCAATGGCGTTGTCTTTTTCTATCGTTGTTATCCACACTGATTGCAGAGACCTGAGTTTTTTGGGTTTTATTCATTGTCCCTATGTGATCCTGCCTGTGAAATTTTGAATGTTGAATGTTCATAGAGCTCCTTATAGAGTTGTTTTAATCTTCAAAACTCTGGGTCCATCTACACACACGAAACAACAAATACATCAAAAGTAAAAGTGGAAAAAATTAAGTTAGGAGAAGTATGATCGCACGATCTAGAACCCTTGCCCTGATCATTGTCTACATTAACCCTCAAGCTAGGTTCTTAGATCAAATGTAGTTCTACCTTAGAGAACGTGCATAATCAACGCACACGATAGATGTAATAATGAACTTTCGCCTAGGCCCTTCCTTGATCAAGCATGCAAATCTATGTGTGATGCAAAATGTTGAGCTATACTATTGATTCATTTTTAATTATGTATTGTGCCAAAGTAGTAAGTGCTAAATATAAAATGCCTTGTGAAGTGCTTTATATAGGAGACTCTTTGTTTTGAATTTGAGAACTTTATTTGCATTTGGTCGATATTAGAAAGACAAACAAAATGTAAAGATGAAGCTAAGAAGGGCTTGGGACTCAGTAAGCAAAGAAACTTGACTGTTGGGACTCAAAATGCAATTAGATAGGAGCACTAGAAATGGGACACCCTAGGGTCCAACACTATAATCCAATTCTGACGCTCTTGTCCTACAGGCTCGAGACCTGGAGGATAGGACTGGCCTAGGAAATTTGACCTGGCTGAGGTGGAATGACCGTTTGAAAAGCTTGAGATGATTGGAAATAAGCAAAAAGGTGACTCAAACATGAAACAAGACCAAGATAACTAAAACAAAAGACATGGCTAATGTGAAGAAGGCTCATATTCTCTAGTCGGAGTCTCTTATGAAAAGACTGTGAAAAGACATGATATGTGTGGTTGTTTGACAAATTTAGGGTGTATACATTTGCCCCCTTTTTATTCTAGTGATGTAATGTAATGAAGTACTAGAGTAAAAGAAAGAAGACAATGCATACCTAAACTTACTTGCGTAGAGATAAATGTGTTGCAAAGGGTCCAACTCACTTCTTGGCTAGGAAAGTGGATGGAGAGTTGAAGAGTGCTTAAAAAAAGAAGGAATCCCTGAAATGGATGCCCCCTGTACTGAATCTAAAAGTGGAATCCATGTAACATGGAGGAGGGCAATGCTTTCCCTCTATGTTGAATTGGCTGAAAATGAGGAATGCTCAAAGGCCCAAAACCAATGTCTATCCTTTGTCCCACTTAAACTCATGTAATATAGAACATGTGTATAAAATCTAAAGGATGTGAAAAGCAAAAGTTGTCATGCCCCCAGTCTGAATATCTGAACTGGAACTGAGAAATACTTTAAGGCCCAAAACCAATGTCTGTCCTTTGTCTTGCACAAATTTGTGTAGCCTAGGGCTGGGTAATATAATGGACCAACCTTTGTAGATGATCGTATGGTCCAATCTGGTGACAACTTGGGTATAACTGGGTGTAATCTAAAACTCTGGCCAATGTGTGAGAAGAGAATGGTATGTCTTGCCATTCCATCTATATAATCCTGAGTGATGAAGAATATGAACATTTGTGCCATGCCCCCAAATCCGTTATGTGAGTGATGTGTCTATATAATCTGGTAATATGTATAACCACATGTGGAATGACATATCTTGTCATGCCTCATGTGCAAAACTGGAGACCAAAACACTGGGCTCTACACTGTGCCTATAGTTTGTTATCTGATTTTGTAACTATGTCATGTTGTATGAAGTTGTATGTGTGAGATGTGTAGTATGTACATACCCCCAAATCTAGTATCTGAGTTTGAATCTATATCAAAATCACTATGAATCCATATAATATGAACCACTAAATCTGAATAGTTTGTGTATTTGTAAACTAAAATCACTGTGGATCCATATGATTTGAACCATTGTATCTAAATAGGTTGTGTATCTATAAATTGAAGGTATATCCCTCTAGAGTCTTGAGTAATGTTGAGTAACCCATGTAATTTGAATAATTGTATATCTCGATCGCACTGAGCTGAATCTGGTAATCTAACTGTTGGATGTGTACGAACCATGGTGAATCCACCTATGAGAGTGGATGGGCATGCTGGGTAAGTGTATGAATAAGAATAGTAATAATGATGCCCCCCTTTTGGGGAGAGGGACAAAATTTGTGAGAGAAGGTCGAGCCAAAAGTGATGACTAGTGGCTCAAGTAGAAACAAAGTTGGCTTGTTGTGAATAGCTTGAGAGATTGTTTGATTGATTAGACTGAGTCATCGAAAGTGGAACAAGTTTTGATTGGTAAGGCCCAAGGTGTGTATCCGAGTATAAGAGAAATATAGAGATATTCATACCATAGTAGGTAGATGAGGTTGTAAGAGAGCAAAGTTTGAATGATGTCAAAGGTATCATTAACATGATTTTGTAGAAGAAAATGGTTTGAAAAATGGTGTTACGGGGTTCAAGTTATGGGGCAAAATGGTATTTTGCTTTGATTGAGAAAGTTGGGTAATATAGGAAATTGGATTGATTCTCAATTCATTTGTGTATTGACTAGGTTGAGATTTGGAGCTCTAGAGTGAGAGATATGCCGAGGAGACGAGCACCTGTCATGACCTGGTTCGAGCAATTGGCAGCCCAGGTTCAGGCTGGGGGTGATGTTACCCTGGTAAGCAACTAAAATGCTTGATTTTTGTCTATTTGGAAGCCTATTTTTGGTGTTTTGAGCTCTTTAATATAGCCTAGGAAAAATTTTACTAGTTTCAAAACTCTTGTCCTACTTTCAACGCTCATATCCAGGTTCTAGTGCCCCTGTCCAGGTTGTAGCTCTCATGTTCAATGTTGTTGTCCTGTACCCAATGTTGTTGTCTTGTAGGCATGATTTTTTGAGATGCAATGTTGTTAGTTGCTATTGTTTTTGTGTTGGATTTTGATTTGCCATTGTTGATTGATATACATGATGTTTCTAGTGTTTTTAGGGTGAGATGTAGATGAGAGACTTCCGTAGGGGCCCGGTGATGGAAACATTGAGGTTGTTACCAATGTCTGTTGATGAGAGAGTTGTCATGGATAGGGCAGGGTTGGGTCATGTGTGTGACCTAAGCACAGTGCAGTGGGATAGCTATTTGATTACTGCTTATGTGAGAGGTGGAATGCGCACACATATACTTTCTAGCTTCCTATAGGGGAGATTACTGTGACTCTGGAGGATGTGTATCGTATATTGCATTTGCCGGTTAATGGGCAATGTGTGACTATTCAGGATGACATGGGTGTTGATGCGATTGATCATGCATCTATGACTTTGTTGGTGTTTCTTCAGGGATACATCAGAGAGGCAGTGATAGTGATATGTTGTTGTCAGTTATAGTACAGTCTAGTGTTCTGCACCTGTGGAAGTGGTTGGATGTTTTCTTGGCCTCATTTGTTGTTTTGGATGGGAGTGGAGTGTTGATTGCATATAGGATGCATAGGATTGTGCACAGTGTGGAGGTATATGGTACTATATTTTCATGGGGTAGGACTATGCTTGCCAACCTATACATAAATCTTTACAGATTTACATGAGGCATTTAATGGTGGTGTGATTACAGCTACCTTATTGCATTGTTGGGCTTATGAGCACATAGTAGTTGTGTGATCAATTGGATTACCTAGGGTAGAGTGGGCACCCCCACAGCCATTTGGGGAGCAGTGGATGAGTACATTGGCTATCCGGTCTCCTGGGATAGATCATTATAGATGAGTTTTAGATAGATTGTGGCTTGTGATATCATATGGAGGTCCTATAGAGGATTTCTTGGGTGGGTCGAGGATGGAGTGTAGTTGCAGTATATGAGGTTCAGTTGTTGGATACATGACCGCTAGGTTGGAGTGATCCGGGCAACAATTCGAGGTGACCATTCGGTGACAGTAATTCCTCAAATTTTGTATTGTTTTCATTTTCTATTGTCGGTGACAGTTTTGTCCTCAAGCGATTATGTCCTCGAGCGTTGTATTGTTTTAATGCTGGGACGTATGTCCTCGAGCGTTGTATTGTGTTAATGCAAGCATTGTATGGTTTTAATGCTGGGATGTTAAATTGTCACCCGTTAATTCCTCGAGCCACGCAATCTCCCGAGATTGTTTTCAAAAATATGTATAAATGCATTGTCACATCTCTTCTCAGAGATAAGTGTATGTTTTGGCAAGACATCTCTTCCCAGAGATAAGCCTATATTTGTATTGCGATCTATAAGTAATACGACGTCTCTTTTCAAAGAATTCATTGTTATTGTGTTGTTTATGTGCTATTGCAATCTTCGTCAGCGAAAACTTCTGAGTTTTGGATCAGTGGTATCAGAGCGGTTTGTCTTGAGAGTGTATGTTCCCGAAGATGAGGTCAGGGTACATGAAACTTGGGTGGGAAGCGACAGAGCTTCCAAACGCTCCACTTGTGTGCCCCAAACGACTTCAAATGGCGGACAACACCGAGACATCCGATCCTTTCAAGGAAATGGTGAATGAAGCCCTCCAATGGTAACAAGCGCAGATGCTCCAAAAATTTGCTCAAATTCTTCAAACACTTCCGATGGGAAATTCTGGCTCCGCGGCTACACATCCGGCCTCCTCATTGAGGGAGCTTCCATTCAATGCCCCAACACCCTTCAAGGTTCAAGTAAATTTTGATATTCCCACATTTGAAGGCAAAATCAATGCTGATGCAGTGGAAAATTGGTTGGATCAACTGTCATCCTACTTCTCTGTAAATAAATTCACTGATGGAGAAAAGATCACTTTTGCTCTTTTGAAATCATCATTGCCCGTGAAAAACTGGTGGGAAGTGTACAAAAAGAGGTTCAGTGCGGATATCATTGGCCTTGGGGTGGAACCCACCTGGGATGATTTTACGGAAGCAGTAAAAGAAGAATACTATCCCCTCGGCGCGTATGATGATCTGTACATATAGTGGCAACAACTTCGCCAAGGCAAGGACCAATCTGTGCAAGATTACACAGACACTTTTCATTCTTTGTCTGCAAGACTGGGCATTGAAGAAAGTGAGAAACATAAAACTCTCAAATATCGTGGTGGACTACAATGGTACATCCGGGGGGAAATGGATCTCTTCAATTTGGAAACCATCGGTGAGGCATACAAGTTTGCAGTAAAGATTGAGCAGAAGCATGAAAGAATGGATATAAAGAATCAGTCTTCAAAATGGAAAAGTGATAAAGAAGGCCAAAATTGGAAGCAAAAGGAAGGAAAGACCGGGAAGTGGTGTGGTTATCACAAATCTGGAACTCACTCCAAAGAAGAATGTCGAGCTATCAAATCACTGCTTTCTAAGTCACCATCCACAACATCTACTGCTCTACCTCATACAGACCCTATAGTCGAAGAAGTTGAAAAAAAATTATAGATGCTGATCCTGAAGCCATTTTAGCTTCATCATAGACACACGACGAGATGCTAGATGACAAGGAAAGGTTGTTTCACTCGAAGTTATGGGTGAAAGGTAAGCCTCTGCATTTCATTCTTGATAGCGGAAGTCAAAAGAATTTAATCTCTACTAATGTTGTGAAAAGCCTAAATCTGTCCATGAAGCCTCACCCAAAACCATACAGTATTGGATGGTTGAGCCCAGGGAGAGACCTTCGTGTCACCCACCAATGTCTTCTCTCATATGCAATACAACCTTTCCAAGATGAGGTCTTATGTGATGTGGTCAATCTAGATGTTTGTGATGTACTCTTTGGTCAACCATTCATGTATGATTGACATGGTATATACGAATCAAGAACTAGACGGATCACTCTCACTCTTGGAACACAGCGCTACAGGGTACCAGAAGTACCACCTTCCACATCTGTCTCTCTGCTTAGCGCCAAGAAATTTGTTTTCATGGTGGTCAAGCCATAGAAAACCAAAATGGTTGATGTTACAGCCCTAACAACACAACAATAGAAGCAAATAGATACTGCACTAAAGAAGTTCACAGCCTTCCATCCACAGACTGATGGTCAGACAGAAATGGTGAACAATCGGGCCCCGCACAGCTCCATAAACCACAGTCCCTTCCAAGTATGCATCGAGAATCAAATCAAGACACAACTACCACAACTAATGGAGAACGGTGATGCAATGGGGATTATTGCTTTTCAAGGAAGGAGGAATGATTCGGGCAACAATTCGAGGTGACCATTCGGTGACAGTAATTCCTCGAATTTTGTATTGTTTTCATTTTCTATTGTCGGTGACAGTTTTGTCCTCGAGCGATTATGTCCTCGAGCGTTGTATTGTGTTAATGCAAGCATTGTATGGTTTAAATGTTGGGACGTTAAATCGTCACCCGTTAATTTCTCGAGCCACGCAATCTCCCGAGGTTTCAAAAATATGTATAAATGCATTATAACCCGAAAGGAGAAGGTAGACATCTCTTCTCAGAGATAAGCGTATGTTTTGGCAAGACATCTCTTCCCAGAGATAAGCCTATATTTGTATTGTGATCTATAAGTAATACGACATCTCTTCTCAGAGAATTCATTGTTATTGTGTTGTTTCTGTGCTATTGCAATCTTCGTCAACCAGAACTTTTGAGTTTTGGATCATGGAGTGTATGAGCGCTTTCAGTATGAGCATGTGACTAGATAGTTTGGGGTACCAAAGGATGTGCCCCCAACAACATGGGTGTGGGTGAGGAGTGCACGGGCACCCACAAGGGCAGGAGCTCATGTGAGGCCTACTAACACTGAGGTAGCACCATTACCTTTAGATGCATGGGATGCAACTATAGATGTTCCTGATGTGGATGATGTTGGATGTACAGATGCATATACTGCATGGTGGGCTAGGCATTGGTGGGCTCCATTATATCTTGTTGATGGAGGGGATGCTGTAGAGTATGGGGATCCTGCGCTGATCCAGATGATGGGAGGTAGGTAGCAATTTCATTTGAATTATGTACAAATTTGTGCTTTTTAGTTTGATTTTAAAGTCTATAGCTAACGCAATGCCATACTTTGTGTGCAGGTGGAGTGGGAGGTGCTCAAGATGAAGCAAACGCTGGGATAGGAAGTGGAGATGATGAGTACTGGGAGACCATCATTGAGTCGACACTTCAAGAGCTCACATGACATGTACCTGATGATGTAGTGGAAGAGGATTTGATAGAACGAGTGATATTTATGGCCGATGTCCATGCTCATTTGTTTGATAAGGCTTCTATATCAATAGTTGCATATGTTAGTGCAGTGGGAGAGAGAGATGAACTGAGGGCTGAGTTGGATGGGCATAGGATGCCCGCACCCAATTTTGGATTGGTGAGTACAAGGATTATGGATGAGTCCATGGATCTTCAGAGGTGATATGTGGACTTGCACGAGGAGCATGGTCGGCTATTAGATCGAGAGATTCGTCACAAGAGGCATACAGTAGCTCGAGGAGGTGTGGGGTCATCGAGTGCTAGGTTGGATTATGGGAGTAGTACCTTAGGAGAGAGTGAGGGCTTGACACCCATTCATGATTGATTGTACATTGATATAATCTATATGTTTTGAAAACTCATTACATATATATGGATATTTGTTTGACTTTGAATCATGTGTATTGTTTTATGGATTTTGGAATACACTGGTATAGTTATTGCAAATGGTTGATTTAGAAATAGCTGATTTGACATTGATGTTGAGGTTGCATATGTTTTGGTAGAATGGCATTTTGGGATGCGATTTTGATTGTTCATGATATGTTCAAGTGTGATGTTAGGTTTGATTTTGAATTGTATGTAAGTAAAGAACTTTATTTATTTTGTAATTTGTAAATTTATTTGGTAGAGTGAATTGGTTCAAGATTGGAGAAAATGGAAAATCGGTAAGATCAAAATTTGGATAATTTGGTTTGGCTAGGGATGGTTACTTGGAACTAGGAATGTTAGTTGTTAGTAGAAGGGGATGTAAGAGAGCACATTGTGCATATCACTTCCTCGAGAGTGGCTCAAGAATGCAAAGGCTGACCCTTTGGCTCCATCGTCGCCTACTAAATAAAGCAATGTAATCATGCGTGTGTTAATTGATGTTTGGACTATGTGTCTAATCCCTTTGAGTAGGTGGCTCAAGAATACAAAAGTTGCCGCTTTGGCTCCATCGTTGCCCCCTAAGTGAAGCTTATGAGCTAATACCACTATGAATGTGGCATATCATTATGTGTTGTATCACTATCTAAACCATGATGGCTAATTGAATAAGTGTCCATATTGCTCATGCTGTGTAGGAACATGCCCTGTATCTGATGTTGTCTACGGTGCACTAACTAGAGTTGTGCGTGGAAACTCTGTAAAATGCAATCGCAATGGATGTGCAATTGAAACTGTGTGTTGTGAAGGAGGCTAATCTAATCGCAATTGTAGTGGATTGCTATGTGAAATAACACCATGTGGTCTCTGTTATGATGCATATGACTAATCAATAGATTGATATGGAATTATAACCTATGATCGGGGCTTATCCAATCTCAATCATATCAAGGTGCTACATGAAATAGGTCCCTGAAAACTCGACCATAGTGAATATCTCTCAATATCAATACTCTATGATGTGGGTTCATCTAATCTTAACCGTAGCAGGTTGCTATGTGAGATAGGACTTGGGAAACTCGACTGTAGTGAATATCTCTCTAGAGTGGTTCTCTATTGTGGTGTCTGTGACTATGTTGAATTGTATATGGAACTACACTATGTACTCCTTGAACTACACTTTTATATGTAGGTTGCTCTCGTTGTATTGGTCTCCAAACCTTCTGAGTAGATGGAATAGGAGATCTCCTATGCGACTCTATCCTATAAAATACATTACTCTCACGATGAGTAACCGATGATTCCTGTGAAGGAATGCCTTGAGATGACTCATTTGTGGAGGAATGAGGTCTATGGTTCCATGATGGAGGAGATCTCGGTGCCCCCTATGTGAATGTTATGATGCCATTATCAACATATCTATTAATGCAATCTCTGAGTCCATAACAATCATTATCTTTGTGTCCACAGATATGATGATACTTACAAAAGGGCCGATGTAGCTGTCTATGTAAGAGATGTGGATCTCGTCGATGAGTAGAAGGTAATGTGATTAACCTCCTATCTAATATTGTTGGCAATATGGCATATGGGCTATCCTACTCTGAATCAAATTGTAGTGGTGCCCTACTACTGTTCTTTGTAGTGCATATTGTAGGTGGTGCTCTAGAAATTAGCTCTCTGTTCTTAACTGGTTGCTTTTCTGGCTATGGTCTTCTGTCTTCTTTAGGACATGGTGGATGTTGAGAGCTAAGAGTTGTAGATGGAGGTAATGCTGTGAAATCCAGAGTAATCTGATCAATTGAATCTGACTTAATCAATCCCAATTTCTTCTCCAAGGCTAGAACTGTATAACATAAGTGCCGAAAAGAGGACTCTGTCTGATATAGTATATGCTCTAGGAGGGGTTGGCGAAGCCCCTTAATAAAGATAAGCTGAATCTCTAAATTTGTTGGTTTGTAGATCAATCTTAACATGTGAGTCTTGAATCGTAAGATATAATCACTAATTAGCTTTGAATTATTCGGATGCAATGTGGCAAGTTTCTCATATGTAACATGAGGGCCTATGTTTGCTATGTAATATCTGATAAATGTCTCCTCCAGGTCATCATATGTCTGCAAAGAACCAACAGGGAGTAGATGAAAGAACCAATAATGTGCATTGTCCATTAGTGTTTGCTAGAACAACTTGAGTAGAATCAAAGGACTCGCATGAGATGACAAAGCCTTCTGAAAGGCTTGAAGGTGTACAAATGGATCTTCAGTTCCATCAAAGTGAGGCAATGATGTTATATAGTAATGCTTAGGCAATGAAGCTTTCACAAATGTCTTCAGAAGAGGGTTACCATGTAAGTCATTGGCATCCATCCAAGACTTATAAGCCTTGTTTTCCAAGGTAAGGAGATGTACTTGGTGTTGTAATTCCACAACTGCATGCATCAAATAAATAATCTCCTCGGATGGTATATTAGCATCTTGAAGTGGTTCATTTAATCATTGGATTTGATCATTCATTTTAGCCATGGGAATGCTACATTTAGCAATTGGATCATAGAGAGGGGGTGTGCTCACTTGAACGTTTGAAGGAATGGTAACTTGGACCTTAATAGAGGGATGTGGGCTACCATTCTCTTTGGGTGAAAAGTGAGAAACAGGTGCTACTATAGTAGGGGGTGGCTTGGGAGATTCATTGGTATCTTTATTATTTAGTGAGTCACATTCTAATTGAGTAGAGGATGTGATGTTATCATTAACATGTGCATCATTTAAAATAGAATCTTGTTTAGAAGTAGAAGCAACATTTTGTAGTGCATTATGTTTGAGAGGAGTGAGAGAAGAATTATAAGCATGAGATGCATTTTCTTATTCACTATGTGTATAATGATCATCATTAGTCCATGTATTATCATAATCAAAGTTTTGTGCATATTCATTCTTATTTTCATATTCATTGGCATGTTCACTATCATACTCATTATCACTTCCATCATCACTAGGGAGAGGGGTAAGAGAAGAATTTAATGCTTTTCTAATATGCAATAAATTGTCATGTGAAATTAGAACATTATGTGCATCTATGTTGTCTTGGAATGGAGTGCATGCCTTATTTTCATTCGCAATGTGAGAAGTAAAAGTAAGAGAGTTATCATTTAGACATTCTTTTGACAAAGTAGAGTTAAGAGCATGAAATGGATCATTTTAACTATGCATTGGAATTTTGATTCTATTGCATTTATATTGTTGTAATTTGAACATAGAAGTAGCAAAAGAGAGAGAAAGATTAGGTTCAAATGGAAGCAAATTATCACCAATGAGAGAGTCACTTGGAAATACGTTACTAATTTTTTCATTTGATGCATTGTGCATAGAATACTGAGGTGAAAAGTACCTTTCCCATTTATCAAAATTATTTTCGTTGAAAGACGGAAGAAAAGAGATAGGTTTGAGAGAAGAAGATGCATCTAATTTTTCGTCACTATCACTTTCATATGTATCATGATATTCCTCATTACAACAATAATAATTATCACGAAATCATTTTCCACATTTTTAGCTAATGTGCAATTTTACAAATTTGTCCATTCATTGTCATAATTATGAGAAAAAATTAGAAATTGATCTATGGGATGAGAGGGAAGAAGTGCCTTAGTGACCATTTTATTTCTTTTACCAAAGAGAATATGTAAAAGTACTATTAAGCAAATAAATGCAAGAGTAACTACCAACATAGAGATTTTAAAAATCTTTTTGACACTCCAAACAATTTGTAAAAATTTCAAAATTTTAATCTAAAAATTGTAAGGAAGGCTTTGGGTTTGAAGGCCTAATTTGGAAATCTAGGGTTTTGGATTGGGGTTTTAGAACTTTTGAAAATTATTATAATAATTTAAATTCTAAAAATAAATTTGAATAAAATAAATGCACAAAAAATTATATAAAAATCAGAAATTTGAAATTTAATTTCTGCATAAAATAACTGCTAACATAGAGATTTTGAAAAGAAAATTGACACTCCAAACAATTTGTAAAAATTCTAAAAACTTTATCTAAAAATTGTAAGGAAGGCTTGGGATTTGAGGACCTAGTTTGGAAATATAGGGTTTTGGGTTGGGTTTTAGAATTTTGAAAATTATTACTATAATTTAAATTCTAAAATAAATTTGAATAAAATAAATGCGCAAAAAATTATACAAAAACCAGAAATTTGAAATTGAATTTTTGCTCAAAAATATGAAAGAAAACCCCTAAGGGTACCTAGGGTTTTAGATTTATCCGAAGTAAGTCGGGTTCACCAAATGTTTTATTATTTTTGGAAAACCAGAGTTTATTTTCTAAACAATAAAGGGTCTGGATAAAGGGAGAAATTGCAATTAAATATAGTAAATGACAGAGTTATATCAATTTGATTGAATTAATTACATAGGGGAGAGAAGTAACTTATTTGAAAAAATAGACTGAGATGATTGTTTCAAAGCCTAAGAATTGTTGTGCAAGACTGGGAAGATGCCAAAACCCTAGATCTAGCTTTCATTTTGTGAAAGAACAAGACCGTCGAAATAAGACACCTTGAGGTTTGACTTTGTTGTCCTTTTTTTCCGCTATTGTCCAAACTGATCGTGGAGACCTAAGTTTTCTAGATTTTATTTGTTGTCCTCGTGTGATCCTGCCTGTGAAATTTTAAATGCTAAATGTCGACAGAGTTATTTGTAGATCTATTTTAATCTTCAAAACCCTAGGTCTATCTACACGCATGAAACAACAAATACATCAAAACCAAAAAGGGAAAATTTTGGGTTAGGAAAAGTATGATCACACGATCTAGAACCCCTACTGTCTTGATCATTGCCTATATTAATCCTCAAGCTAGAGTCTCAGATCAAATGTAGTTTTCCCTTAGGGAATGTGCATAATCAATGTGCATAGTAGATGCAAAAATGAACTTTCGCCTAGGCCCTTCCTTGATCAAGCATGCAAATCTATGTGTGATACAGAACACTGAGTTATACTATTGACTGATTTTTAATTATGTATTGTGCCAAAGTAGTAAGTGCTAGATATAAAATGCCTTGTGAAGTCCTTTATATAGGAGACTCTTTGTTTTGAATTTGGAAACTTTATTCACATTTGGTCGACATTATAAAGATAAACAAAACTTAAAGATGAAGTTAAGAAGGGATTGGGACTCATTAAGCGAGAAAACCTGACCGTTGGGACTCAAAATGCAATTGGATAGGAACATTGGAAATGGGACACCCTAAGGTCTAGCGCTATAGTCCAATTTTGATGTTCCTATCCTATAGGCTCGAGACTTGGGGGGATAGGATTGGCTTAGGAAATCTGACCTGGTTGAGGTGGAATGATTGTTTGAAAAGCTCATGATGACTGAAAATAAGCAAAAAGGTAACTCAAGCATGAAATAAGACCAAGATAAGTAAAACAAAAGACATGGCTAATGTGAACAAGGCTCATATTCTCTAGTCGAAGTCTCTTGTGAAAGGACTTTTGAAAAGACATGATATGTGTGGTTGCTTGACCACTTTAGAGTGTATACACCAACCAGCAGTGGGTATCCTCTACAAAATATGGAGAAGAGCAAGGACAACAAGGGATTTTGACTAGTTTTGTTGGGTGTCATTTGAAACTCGATTCATTTTCCACACGATGATTATTATCATTGCAAAGGGAAATGTGTTATTTTTATTTAAGAACTATGACCGACTATATTGACAATAATTATTATTTTTATTTATTCATTCTTATGCTATGACCCATTACAAGGTTATTGGATTGTTTGCATTAAAGAAAATTGTGCATTGGATTATGTATGCACTTTAAAAAAAAAAAAAATTGGTCTATGGTGGAGAGTCTAAATTTTTAATTGTTCAAAATTGGTGTGAGATAATAATTTCATACCATATGTCTTTCAATCCATATATGTTGTTGAAGGGGTAAAGTTCAATTGGTGGAGAATGTTTGCTCACAACAAATCCAACAAGATTTATTCCCTAGAATTCGTGAAATAGGAACTAGGTTGGGTTTAAAGTTCGAAGTGACTTTCGTAGAGTATTAATTTGTTCTCCAACCCAAAAATAATTATACAAATTATTCCAAATGCATCATAATTCATACATTATTGCAATATATGGGTACTTTTATTTAATTTGAAAATGATAAAGCATTGAAAATCGAAAAATAGCTAACATATCCACTCAAATTAAGACAATGAATTGATGAGGAGCAACTTCCTTTACAAGTTTAAAGCTAGTCATGCACATAAAAGTAAAGCTTAGAAGAGGGTGAGAAAATAACTTTACCTTTATTTTTACTTAAATATTTAAGTTCCTCATATAAGCCAAGAGATAGATGTGAGTAAAAGATTGGAAGTAGATATCAAAATTATGTGAGTTACTCAAATTTAATATTAAATATTTGAATTAATATAATGTTGTAAACAAGAGGCATTTACATTAAAAAAATACTAAAGCACTAAATAATTATGTGACCAATAAAACAACTTAAGCAAGCACTCCTAACATACGTAGTTTAAATGTCATTTAATGCTTTCTTACCCAATGGAAGTCATCATTGTCTGATATGTATGCTTTATTCTTGCCAACACTATTACTAATTTATCTTTTTATTTTTTGTTGGAAGGATGCAAGCACTTCTAACATATGTATTTTAAGTGTCATCTAATGCTTTCTTACTTAATGGAAGTTGTCGTCGTTTAACATGTATGATTTATTATTGCCAACACTGTTACTAATTTATCTTTTATTTTTTTATTGGAAGGATAAACATTCTGAATCTTTTAACATCTTGTTAGAATTAGGGGCAAGAATAATCGACCTTCTTCAACTTAATGTCAAACACTATCATGCTATTTGATGTAAATCTTCAACCTACAAGCATAATCTCCATGCCTTTTGTGGATCGTGTGCACCCATTCACAATGTAGTGATTAAAAGTATTGTAAGTAAACTTCATATCTTATACATCTCTAAAAGAGAGTATGGATCATTATACACTAATTTTTTTAACATAATATTTTTTTTTCATCAACCATGTATAACTCTAAAAATATTAGTAAAAGGTTTGCAAGGATAAACACTTTTGAATTCTTACATAGACATGGAAAGACAAAAAGGCACCTTCATAATGCCTTAGAAATTTTTGCAACAAACATGGTGGATTCATTCAAAACTAAGGACTATTTCTAATATCATATGTTATCTCTTTGATTTGCAACACTAATAATATTGTAGAGATTTACGCAAACATATTAAATGACTCAAAATTGCTATCAACTTGGGAATCAAACATTTAATTTGTAATGATTTTTATATCATGCAAAGTGAAATAGGGGAAGAACAATAGTAATAACACAACAATTTTAAATAATAATAACATTTCACAATAATATACAATTTTAAGAAAAATGAGGTTATGGAGTTGTCAGCGCATGGTGCACACAACTAATGTTTAGATAGGATAGGTTCAATAGGTAATTTTGGATCTATAAGGATTAGTAAAATTATATTTCCACCAAATAATGTTATTCAACCAGAGTAGATCAGTAAATGTAATTTTTTTATACCATGGTGAAACTGTCGGCTCATATAGAGTGACATTTGTGCAAGTGTCAATGATGGCTTCGTAAGTGATGGGATAGTTGCACATGTGACACCAATAGTTTTGGAACCAAGCAATGGTTATGTATTTATTTGAAGTGGTTTCAGAAGTGACACATCAGTTGTTTGTGTCAGTGGCCATTTCATGACAAAATAGTGGCTCTACTTTGTTTTTGGGCACTAATTTTGCACAAATACAATAAACACTCATAGCAATGATGGGAACTGGTGGCCCTTCCACTTTTGAGTCTTTTTCTATTCCTTTAGGGAAAGAGAGGAATCTTCCAACATTTATAGATGGGAGGTACAAATCTAATTGTTACATAAAGCAGTGTAGGATTAAATTAACGAGTGCATGATTAAATAGTTGAGAGAAGAACTAGAAGTATGATATTGTTTTTGGTACTCCATTGAGGTTTTTACAATATATAGCATAAGGAAGAGGTACATTAGAGAGTTAAGAGTGATGCTACTTAAATCTCTTTGTAAGTTTCTCATTTGATGAAGAACATAGGTGGTGACCAATTGACACCACTAGGATGGTTTTCCACACCAGGGTTTCCAAGGTAAAATTCTTGTGTTGTGTGTTTGCTTCCATTGCTTCAAGTTTATTATTAACATTTTGTTATTCCTCCATGAAAATTCACATTATTCTACTCTGATTTACACTATAAATCACTTCCATTTGAAATTGACTCAAGCAATAACATTTAATATGGTTTAAGATCTACAATTAATTTCCAACAAGACAATTAGTAGAGGAATTGATAGATCAAGTGGTATTAGGGCAGCAAGTTCGTAGTGGCTTGTAGATATTTTTGTAATAACATTTAAATTATATGTAATAACAAGATTATATGCAAAGTTCCTTGACAAAGTGTTGCAAGAATTTGTTGTTGCTTAAAATAACCATGACGAATTCCTTGAGGAGAAAGCTTGAGGAACTTCAAATTTATCATATGTAGGTGTAAGAGGAGAACAATGGTGCAACACTTAAAGAAAAGGAGAAGCAAGAGTTGCAAGTTACATGGGCTAACTATGGATAATTCTTCATTGGTGTCATGGATGAATTGTAACAAGATTTGTTGGAAAAGGAGGAATTGTTGGAAAATATGATACATGGTGTTAAAGGAGTAAAAAGGAGATAAAATTTAAGAAAGCAAAGTAGACTAGCCTCTACCAAAGATGTTCAAACCATGATAGAGAATGCATGATAAACACTCCATCACACGCTCTTTCTTCTAATGTAGATTTGAATGAATGTGTTGAAATTTTTGAGAAGCATACTAGAGGGATTGGCTTTAAGTTGTTAATGAAGACAGGTTATGATGACAAAGGAATTGCAACAGATTGTCAATGAATCTTTAATCCCATTGTGGTTGAATGACGACCTCAATATGTAGGCCTTGGGTACGGTTGAAGTAAATAAAGATTGGGGAGTGTTTTAGCACAACCCAAGCAAGAGTAGAATTCACGAGGGAGGATTCCACTTTATCTCTACACCAAGAACAACCCAAAGAAGGTAAAAATATTTAGAACGTCATTTTTTTTAAGCCTCAAGATGATTGTATAAAGTTACTAAAATGTTAGTGGGCATTGAGATGAAAAATATTGGAAACATCATCCACATCTCCACCCAAATAGTGGCAAAAACAAGTATGATTCAAGCCACAAGCAAAAGGGGAAGAAGAGGACAAAAATTGATAAGGGGAGAATAACTCTCACATATATCTTTGTCGCCATTACAAGATTTTTTATTCTTGGTTTGAGCATTTACATCATTTGTGAAGAAGATGATCTTGGGTTGCATTCACATGTATGTGCATTAAGTATCACTCAAAGTAATCTTCAAATTATTTCACGGTTATATTAATTTTTGATAGAGAAAGTAAGGAACTAAATCCAATTGTATAGGAAAGAATCAGGGTATTCCACTCATCAAATTTGAGTATGGATCAACAAATCCACTTAGAAGAACAAATAAGGACATCCAAGCACATAAAAATGTTGTATATGTCAATGATTATCATTTTATATTGATACGCAAGCTTTAATCACCACTTCTTGTGCATAGCAAGGCAAGAATAAAATATAGGCATTCTAAGAGAAAGCAATCAAACCATGGATTTAGGCAACAAATTCTAGAAATGAAAGCATCACAATAGTGGAGAACAAATTGATTGCAATTTTTCCAATTTTTTTAACTTGTATAAACTACCATAATCAGTTGTAGTAAATGTAATCTGGAAAATGATGGTAGCACGAGGAAGAGTTTGTTTCAACATCAATTAGTTCTTGTACTATGCATATGAGCATTTTAATAATTGTAAAATTTATGTATGCCATGAGTTTTGACATCCTAAAGTTGTTTTAGTATATACATGGGCATTATAGTGATTGTAGAAGATTATTTTTAATATGTATGTAAAATATATAGTATGCACATAAAAAGTTGTAGTAGAAATGGCTAAATGAAGCATGCATATTTTAGTTGTTGTATGCACATTGGACATGATTGTAGTAGGTTTCCACATTTGATATTCTATGACAACAACGTGGTATGCATGTATTGATAATATTAAAACTGGCTTGCATTGCAGAATGCATGTTTTCTTTATGGCAATGAGTTATAGTAGGAAGAATGAATGTAAATTGAAAATGGCATTAATTGTAATATGTTTAACAAGACAGTTGTAGCACTAAGCTAACAAATGAAATGTAATACCTTACCCTTGGCTTACTTTCCATGGGTAAGAGGAAAAGAAAAAGGGTAAATTGTCACTCTTTCATTGAGATAAGGAAGACAAAAACTGAGCTTCAACATCATGACACCATATCAAAAAACACTACATGAAATAAACCTAGAAAGAGATCATCATGGGACATCCATAAGTGGACACAAATTAAGGGAGAATCATGATGGAACCACACAATCTAAATTACTTGCAACAAGATAAGAGGTTAGAACTTCCAATTTTAAAGGAATCAACACAAATCACTCTTCTATAGGAGGAGTAATTGACCATCACTCTTCTATAGGATGATGAATGGATCACTATTCTTCTATAGGAAAGGGAAGGAAGTAATAGTGTAGGTTTCAAAACATGTTTTCTTGAGGATACATAAATCTTTAGGAGCGTTTCATATTAAATGAGAAAGATCGCATCACTGCCTTCTATCTTGGATACCTTGCCTTGGGATGAGAAAGCAAAGTGGAAAAATCATCACATTGGGATGAACAAGGGAGGTGCAACGAAGATGTTATGTAGGATAAATGTAGAGGAAGAGAAGTACAAGCCTAAGAAAAATTGGCAGGTTGGTCAAGGACTAAACACTAACAACCACATAGAAGTTCCAAAGAGATCTAGGATGTCACACTTCCATATCTCATAAAACAATAAAGATTTTTTGGGAGCATAATATTTTCAAGAAGGGTTGGTATGATTTATAAGGATGAGTAAAATTATCTCTTCGTTAATCAACCATAGATTTGACCAGAACATATGCACAAATGCAATTTTTCAGTGCTATGGTGAAACCTCTAATTTGTGTTAAGTGACAATTTTGTAAGTGACATGTCAGTTGTGCATGTGAAAATAGTGGTTTTGCAACCCAATGATGTTATTGTAATCATTATGGGTTTCATAAGTGACAATGGTTATGTATGTGTTAGCAGTAGTTTTGGTAGTTGTGGTTCTACCCTGTTTCAAGAAGTACTTTTGCACAAAAACAACAAACAATTATGGTAATGGAAATAAAGTATCTCTCTTCGACTTTTGTGTCTTTTGAAAGTCATTTAGGGCACAATAGGACACTTCCAACATATTATAAAGGTAACATAGGGGGTGTAGAAATAAATTGATGAATGCATGAGTAGAGAGTTGAGATAATAATTGGCAATATAATGTTGATTTATGTTGACCTAGATATGCACATAAGACAAACATGCAAAGATTTTCTAAGTCTAATGATGAGCAAGTGACACATGTAATTGATTATATGCTTACAATGTGCATAATAAAGATCAAACACATAGGAAAGGGAATTATGTGTGGGTTAAGGAGACACAATTAATGCATAATGCACGGATTGAAACAAACACATATTGAGCAAGAAACACAAAAGTGGAAGAAACATAAGAAGATACGTATTTGATGAGAAGCTAATATATGACGTGCATCCAAGCAAGGAGAATGCAGATCGTGTGGGATCGACCTAGGTTGAGATCTTTTTGTTGATAGAGCAAGAGAATATGCTAAAGAGGAGGGACAAGTTGAGATAACAAATAAACAACTAGCGGGGATTGAATGGATCCATGAAGGTTATAAATAAGGGCATTGACATCTCATTGGAATATTGAGACTTGATTTGAGACATGATTGTCATGTCCAAAAAAATTGTCCCTAAAACCCATGTTTTAAAAAAAAAATTAAGTGAATGATTGCTCAATTGTTTATCTAACATTGCTTAATAGTTTAACTTTTGTTATATTGCCAATGTGCAATAGAAGTGTGACACACATAATTATAATATAATTTATTTAATTCAATTATTTTCCACCACAAGGCTTCCCTATGAAAAGGGATTAAAAATTACACAGATCAATCTCAATTTTTATGTAATTAATATTATATATAAAGCTTCTCCAAACAACAATGTACAAGCCCAACATGAAGGATGATGACAAGGCACCCATAACCTAGCCTATGACCTACGGGCAACGTACATATCCGCTCCTCAGAATCAAGGTTTGATGTAGTTATTCTTGAACTTGTGATGGTCTCCTCCAAGAGGCATCATTATCGAAAGAGGGTTGATGAGCTAAGCCAACAAGAGATCTAATATGGCACTCGAACGAGCTTCTAAAGCTCTATTCATCTACTCAAAATGAAATGACAAATCCAACAATCAATTATCGTAAAACACCTTAACATCCCAAGGTGTGTGTGCTTACCCAAAGAACTCTCATGCAATAACAAAAACGAGATTCCAACATGACAAGGATCCTACATTCTAGTGATCCAACGAGACCAAAGCCTCAATAATATTTGGCTTACACTGCTCAGAGATGCTCCGTCTCTCGAGCGAGTCTATAATAGTATTCAAGGTTAAGACGAGAGAAACAAAAATTCTTTACAAAAGAATCAAAGCTACGCAACAACTATTCATTTGAACATACCACATAGCTTAGAAACTAACAAGATACATATACGTGAATAAGAATGCTAAATAGTTCACATTAAAGAAAGCGCTGCAAAGGTTAGTTGTTTGAGCACATGTAGTTAGTTGTAATTCTCACTCTGGGAGAGCATCCTAAAGGTTGGTACATTATGCCAGTGCCCACTCCCGAGCTACGTACATATTTATGCGGTCTACACCCTTAAGGCGCCCCTCTCTATATATCATATCAGGCAAGGCATCTTATCACCTTCACACCTAGAATCATGGATGATTGTAGTTCACACATTCCTAATGAGTGTTAGATCAAAAGTGAAGGAATATGACCTTCATCGATTAGACTCATGACTAAGCTAGCATAGTTACCCCTGGTGGGTGACACCATGACCACTAGTTGGCCCAAACATATCTAGGCACTACCAAGGGATTACAAAAAACACCTAAACATATAGAAAAGTATGTGCGTTTAGACTCATAAATCCAAACACAAAACACAAGCCTTACTCTAAAAGTACACTCCAATTCAATTACTAAATAGACCCTTTTTTGCCTTGATAAGGTGTGACTAGAGCTTAAGATGTTTAAAAGTTTAGCCAACTCAAACCCTGACTTAAAGTTGTAAGAAATATTTTAGGCTAAAACAATACATAATAGTCACAAATTACTTAGAGTCGGAAAAGATGCACTTAAACAAAATTTCATGACCAATGAAGCTTCAAAGTGCTAGAGTTCAAGTTGCATAAACTAGGTACAAAAACATTCTCGTTTTAATTTATAACAAGACAAATAAATTTTTATAACTAAAGAATCTATTCTCTAAGCTAGATTTATCATGCTCAAGGCATATGAATATTTTTATTGTGAGTAAAATTATAAATTTATTCACCATTCTAAAGTGAATATATCTACTTAAAATTATCTTACAAAAACAAAAAAAAATTATAAATTAACTTAGAAATTACCTTGCTAAAAATAATAAAACTAGAGATAAAATTATTATAAATTAATTACAACTTTTAATTTGAGAAATTTCATTTCTTGATATTTTATTTAAGTCAATCTCATATTATAAAAACAATAAATATGTAAGAAGATTTTATTTTTTAACTTCTTTTCAAAAAAGATAAAAATGAAAATTCTTAATTAAAAAAAAAATTATCTCATAATTGATTTTATACTCCATAATTCAACAAATTTAATTCCAAATCCCAAATTTTATAAATTAAATATTTATTTTACTTTGATTCCAACCTAATTTTAAAAAGTTAAGAAGGGATGATAATAAAAAAACTCATTCAATTTAAATTTAAATGCCAAATTTTATTTAAAAAATGGGGCTTATGATACTTTGTTAATTATTTTATGAATTAACCTACTAGATAAATTTCACTCCACTCTTCTCCAAAAAAAAATATAGATGAAAGAGTTTAATTTTAAGAGTGCTAGGCAGTTATTTTCAAGGTGACTCACTTAATTCAAAGGTAATTAAAATAAAATCAAAATATGATTCATTTGACTTAAATAGTGATAGGTGAAATCTCCATCATTGGATTGGGTGATAGTCTACCAATAGATTTAGGCTTTCAAAAATTACTTTAATTTTTTTATGGTGAGATAAAAAGTCAAATTCTTTTATTTTGTTTTTATTTTTCTTATTCATTTTGTAGGTGAAGGTTTTGGAAAGGAAGAACTTAAGGATGGAAGCACTCATGACCCATTTTTTATTTTTGATACATATATTTATTGTATATATTAATAATTTAATATTTTCAAATATTTATAACACATATATTATGTATGTATGTATGCATGTGTATATATGATAAAATATTATATATGTATATATAAAATTTTAAGTATATGTGTGTAAAATTCTTGCATAAATATTATTGTGTATATATTTATTTATAGACATATTTTAGGGTTTTAAATAATTTATTTTATTTTATTTTATTTTTATTTAAATATATTTTTTAATGTTTTAATCGTAATTAAGTGTAGGCTTGGTCGTGTTGCGAAGACCCACAACCGTACTCATGGGCTAACGATCGAGTTACGCAGGCCACGATCAACCTATGGTAGATCGATTGGCCCAACCCTTCCTTTCCTTCAATAAAATGGAGTTAGGGTCAACACCACCACCATCCTTCCCCCTTCAAAACCTTCTTATTTCTTTATTTTATCTTTATTATTTTTATTATTTTTTAATTTTTTTTTTAATATAATTATATATAAACAATTCATTTTATTAAACTTTGCATTCTATATAACTATATTTGAAGAAATATGAATTTATTCAAAAGTTTCATTTATTCTTTAAAAAACTGTTCATACATACATATTTATTTATCCTTTTCAAATATACTTTTAAGGTTAATACTTTCCCATCCACAATCTAAAACAAGTTCCACAACAAAAAAATGAAATTTTTAATCAATAGGAAGAATATTGGAAAAGAAAAGGAAATGCTCAAATTTTATTTTATTTAATTAAAGGTTGGAGGGACTCCTACTCAAGTAAAAAGAATCAAAAGAACAAATAACCAGCCTAGCTTAATGAGCAAATCCTATCAAGACATAAGACCAAACAAAAAAAAAAAAAACTAAGCATTCATTGTCTCGAAAAAGCTCAAGATGGAGCGAATCCAAATAACGGCACCTTAAAAAACAACATATACCAAATTAAACAAACTACTAAAAATACCAACTAAAATTGAACACCAATGCTAACATCCGCTACCAGCTAAACATCAGCACACCGACCAAACCCTCAAAAACTAATCATTCCATAGTCATACCATACAAACCAGACAGTAATAGAGAGAAAGCTTTGCCAACATATTATCTCCCCAAACCAAACTAAACTACCTCAAACAAATAAAACATTGGGTACCACTACAAACTCGAAAATAAGTCTAAATACTTTATTTAGCAAAACCCCTGAAACACACTAAAAATCCACCTAAACATCCGGAAAAAATCACATGAAAACCCCACGATCATCAAGGCAATCATGAATGCCTTGAGATTATGGCACGAGGCCCCCAAAAGAAGAAGAAACCCTAAAAACTAGGGCATGAATCATAGGATAGTTTCCTTTTGACCGAGCATAGTGCTCAAAATATAAAAACAAACCTCCCAACACCAGACTAGGCAAACAACAATAGAACCCAGAAAGGCAAACCCCAAAAACTACCAGCCTGATCCAACCCAACAAAACTTGTTGTTTGCCATTCCAACCATGACATACTCACCTTAGAACCAACCCCTCTAAGCGCTGAAAAAGTTGGATCCAAAGCTGATGAAACCTGCGGACTACACTTATCATCACCCTGAACTTTGAAGACAACAAAGGTAGAAAACGAACCCAAAGCCTCTGCACTAAACCCATGCGACTATTGATCAGAGATTCACTAGATGCTACACCAAAAACCAATAGCAAGCTCGAAAACCCTAACCTGGCTTGAGACACGCAAGGGCATAGAGGACTCTACGAAGCCAAAGACATCAAATGGTGTAAGATAATGGAGCCTCCAAAGCTCCATCAACCACCGGAACCTCTGCCCCGAAAGAAAACTCAGGCTCCTCCAGATAGATCAAACTCAAATCCAGCCTTTCTCGGATCACGGACAGAGGGTTGGAATTCACATCTAGCTCAGACGCCTCCCTAAGCACCCAATTCCAATGCCAGGGAGAATCCTCAGAATCAAAAGATTTGAATCTTTTGCAAATAGTTTTGAAACAGAGGTCCATGAAGATCATCTATTGCAACTCCTCCTTCCTGCTTCCTTCTAGAATGCCTCACTTCTTTATCACTTCCACCAAGATTTCTTCTGCCACTTCACGTAGCATCCTCCCCTAAAAATTAGAATGCTTATGCTCCCATCTTCGCACCCTAGCCAGCTCCTTCCTGTCCGCCACCATTAGCTCTTGATCCTCTACCTTCATTTCGCTATTATGTTTGGTATAAACACATTGTTATTTATTATGATATGAATATATATAGAAAATTAAACAACTCATTTATAAATGTATTTAAATGAGTTTTGTTATAATAATTTTATTTTACCCATTCTCTAATGTGTTAATAGATCTGAGAATAGTTTCACAAATCAATTGTAATTTACGACCAAGAAATATACATTTTACATTTTCTTATCATATATATATAAATCAAATCAAAATTTGTCATATTAAATCTATTTAATTATTGTAATAAATAGATTATACTCTCTCTCACACACATACACATAAATATAATGTACTAATTTGTCTTTTAATTATAAACAAATCAAAGGAGTATAATAAATGTTTTTATGCATTTTTTTTTACAAAAACATAAACTTAATTTTTTTTTTTTGAAGACAAATAAATCCACAATAAAAGTATTAATATAAAAAATGTATAACCACCTATTCCCCAAGCTATATATATATATATATGGGGCAGCCAAAACACTATTCACTTTCACTATTTATGGTGATATGGCAAGTAATGTCGGTGATGATGCAGGAAGGCGATGTGGCTTGGCATGGTCCATGGAAGGTCTTTCATATGTGCTAAAATTGATGTTGACCTCCATTATGAGAGTGGGATAAATTCTATATGGGGAGCAAAGTTAATGGGTTTAAGATTGGTCAAAAGGAGTTTCCACTAATTTTTGGAAGCACATGTGGAGTGGGGAACACCTTTTGAAGATTTCACTTATTGGAGGGGTCCAAACTAAAGTGGATCACATGGTGGAGGACATTTTACTATTGATGAATAGTCATTCCAAGTGGAGGAAGTCGAAATTGTGGGCTTCCTTTGTTTCTCTCTCATTCTTCCATGTATTTCTATAAATAATTGTATTCTTGACTTAGTTTGTTAGGCTATTTTTGGAAGAAAGCTTGTTTGAAAGCTTTGGGAGCCTCCTTGACTTGGGATGCCAAGTTTATAATGTGTTTTGGGATAACTTGTTTAAGTTTTTGTATGAGAGGATTATTTGATGAGAGGATTAATGAGAATTGAGAGAAGGTTTTATGTGATGAATTCATGAGTTGAATATGTGTTTTATGAGAGTTAAGGATTGTTTAATCCTTTATGTGGTTGGAAGGCACATCAAGTGGTATCAAAGCAAGTTCTTATTCTTTGGGAGAGGATGCTAGAGAGCATTATGTGAATTTGTATTTTATTTTGCATGTATGAAGATGAAGAAGAAGGGTGGCAGAGTACCACCAAAATAAGAATGGATAAAGAAACTAAAGACCTGGGATAGGTTGTTGGAGCTATTGATAAAGAGATATGAAAATTGTGAAAAAGAAGAAGCAGACTTGGTGTGGGAGATGATGGACTCCCTGAGATCAAAAGTGGCTACACTAAAGAAATAGATAACCATGTGGAAGAATTAAGAGTGCAACCATGGAGAGTTGCAAAAGAGAGAATAGAAAATGAAGAAAATTGCCATAAAAAGCAATGTGAGAGAAGAGGCTTGTGAGCAACTCATAAATGAAGGCATCCAAGAGGAGGTGCATGAGGATGATATGGAGGTGGTTTGTTGTCCACCAGATGAAGGAGACCCCTTATTTGAATATGGGGAAGAGATTGTGTGTTCCCATGAGTGGAAGAATTCATATTATTTTATTTGTGATGGTAATGAGTTTGCCAATTTTTAGTTGAGAGTGATGGATGTGCAAGCTAGTGCACATGAGGAAAGTATGGAGGAAGAAGGCATCCAAGAAGAGATGCATGTGGAAGAATGTTGCAACTATGTAGAGTTGCATATGGAAGGAAATTTCAGCCATGTGGAGTTGCATATAGAGACAGAGGAGAACAAAACAGAGTTGCATGTTTCCATGGTGGAAGCATTGGAAGAAAAGGTTGTGCAAGTAAATGCACAAGAGAATATTTTGATGGAATTGTAGCCATGTGTAGGGGTTGAAATCAAAGTTATATAAGATGAGACAACAACCATGGGAGTTGTTGTGGATAGGCCATTAGTAGCCCATAATGAAATTGAAGGCATGAGGAGCATGCTAACATTGTAAAGGAAGAGGAAAACATGCCTTTGGAGCATGATGAAGAAGTGGAGGATAATGTTGTGCAAGCAGGTTTACATGTGGCTGAGAATTTGATGGATGAGAAGATGGATATAGTTATAGCCATGAGAGAGGAGCTGCAAGTGATGATGATATGTGATGTGGAAGAAGATCCAACAGGTGGTTGGATGAGTGAAGAGAGCTAGATGGGCTTTTGGTGGTGGTGGATGGATAGTGGTGGGCTAGAGCTCACGTGCAATTGTGAGATGCATGATAAAGCATCTTAGAGGAGGAGGTCAATCTATGATGGTAGGATTTGACCCACATCTAAATATTTTGGAATATGGATATGTTTTTGGAGGAGGATGGTTTGTGGTCCCATGGAGACCATTTTGAGACCACTACGTAGATGTTAGAAGCAGAGAAGGAAAAAAGGATATTCTCTGGGTGCACTGGTGTGTTAGAAGGGGATGTCATGGTCATTACACCTAGTGACCAAAAGAGTAATTCTACCACTTACTCCATCTATGTGATCAAGAGATCACATTATTTACCTCAGATGTCTGATGTAGGAGCATCCAAGGGATCGAGCAATCTTGCATCACCCAAAATAGAGTGGTGTGATTTTTTATTTTTTTAGAATAAATACCAAGGATACAATCAGGGCAATTCACTGGAGCTTAGTTGTTTTCAACTAGAGGAGAATGATGTGATGGCCAAAACACTATTCATGCAACACTATTCACTTTCATTATTCATGGTGATGTGGTAGGTGATGCAGAAAAGTGATGTAGCTTGGCACGGCCATGAAATATCTTTCACATGTGTTAAAGTTGATTTTGACATCCATTATGAGAGTGGGAGGAATTTCATGTGGGGAGCAAAGTTAATGGGTTTAAGCTTGGTCAAAAGGAGTTTCCACTAGTTTTTGGAATCACATGTGGAGTAGGGAACACCTTTTGAAGATTCCACTTGTTGGAGGGGTCCAAACTAAAGTGGATCACATGGTTTAAGACCTTTTAATATTGATAAATAGTCCTTCCAACTGGATGAGGTTGAATTTGTGGGCTTTCTTTGATTCTCTCTCATTCTTCCATGTATCTCTATAAATAATGGTATTCTTGGCTTAGTTTGTTAGGCTAGTTTGAGAAGAAAGCTTGTGTGGAAGCTTTGGGAGCCTCCTTGACTTGGGATGCCAAGTTTTTAATGTGTTTTGGGATAGTTTGTTTAAGCTTTTGTATGAGAGGATTAATGAGAATTGAGAGAAGGTTTTATGTGATGAATTCATGAGTTGAATATGTGTTTTATGAGAGTTAAGGCTTATTTAATCTTTTATGTGGTTGGAGGCCACATCAAATACCTTCATTTTTTTATTTTTCTAACATGTGCATAATCTCATCTATCTAAATCAAATCAATATCCACCCATTTTACTAGTTATTACTTCTCAAACAAAATCCCTTTATCATAATAAGATATATTTCTTCAAGCAAGGGTTTCAATGCATTTGATTAACAAAGGGGAAAGAAGGGAATGAAAGAAGGAGGTATACAAACAAGTGTTTTAATTAATCTAAATATTTTACAATAGAGAGAGAGAGAGAGAGAGAGAGAGAGAGAGAGAGACGGGGGGGGGGGGGGGGGGGGGGCGGCGCGGGGAGAGTTCAAGCACACAAACAAACCCCTAATTTTTCTTATCATTTTTTTTTTAATTTGATTAACAATACTAAATTTTCCTTCCATATAAGATGTGTTAAAAAAATACTTACCTTATCTCCTCCATTTTATACGCATGCAACAAGCTCCGAAGCTCCATGTAGATCCTTATCCTTCCAACAAGCTCTTCCTAAGCCCTCCATTCCATGCTCTCCCCCTCACCCCAAAAGAATGAACAACCAAACAATAACTAAGAATTTCCAATAAAAAGAGAGTCAAATTCGTCTTTGTAAAACTCATTGAATGAAGGGAGTACCATCCCTTACATGGGTCCTTTTATGTCCTAAAAGGACCCACACTTTTCTTACACATTTTATATTTTCTTGCAAGCAATAAGTCTTACACAACAATCAATTTACTTACTTGTTCACATGGGCTTCTTACACATAATTGAATCTTCTTACACAACTTTCAAAACACTCAATCAAGTGGGTCAAGCCTACCAACTAGGCTAAGACCCTAAGGGTTGTATGTTTTCTAGAAAACTTATTAGATAAGGCTCATAGCCTTTATAGGAGGCCTATGACCCTTTTAAAACTATATAAAAAAATATTGCCAATTTTAAGAAAACAAAATCGTATGTTTAAGGTGTGCTATTTTAATTTAATTTAATATTATTAATTTATTAACAAGCATTAATCCATTAACAACAAGGAGGGAAAACACAAATTCACAATTATTCTCCATCATGAGATATCACACTTGGTGAATGCCTCAATCACTAGGCAACAAGGGTTCCTCACATGGGGTATTACAATGTTACACTTTTGCAAATGTTGAGTTAGAGTGATTAGAGAAAGAGCGAAGCTAAGGTTTGAGCAATTCATGAAATATTTCACTGTATGATGTATATGAGTAATTTTAATCTGATGACATGTATGTTTTGTAATGAGAGTTTGAATATGATAGTAAACATGAATTATTTAAATGAGTGTTTTTATATGATGATGTGTTCATTGTATATTTAGATGTTTTTTGTGTTATATGCTTTGTTTAATTTGATGATGGACATGGTTATGCATTTTTAATTTATTATCATAATGGGGTTCTCGATGTTTTGTTGTTGTGCCTCGAGTGAGCATCTAAGTCTTTTGGCTTAGATGATATGTTGGGATTGTAAATATTTTAATTGTTGCATGAGGATTGTGTGAAATACCATTAAAAATCACAACATTTTGGTTCCATTTTCGAGATCCTATTTGTAATGAGTGTGAAGATTAGTGGAAGATGTGTGAATAATTGTCATTGATGAAAACTATTTTTTCATTAAAAACCCTAGTGATGGTCAGCTAAAATTTGCATTGCACAAGGGCTAGGCATAGGTGAGTTGGAGATGAGATCGGCTTAGCACAAGGAAAGGGAGAATGTATGACCCTTTGGAGAGGGAATAGATGTTGTGAAGTATGGAAATTGCCTATGAGGGGTAGCTAAGTCATTTGGATGCCATGAATACTCACACAAAATGGGGAGGGCACATGATTAGTTCAGGTGAAGAAGATAAAGGCTCCAATGAGGAAGAAATTATGCATAATGAAGGATCCTTGCTGAAGAAGAGTAAAATTAAAGAAATGCAAGTGGAAGTGCATATAAACCATTAAAAAAACAACACAAGTTAACAATGAACAACCTAGTAAAGTTAACTTGATAAGCGCGAGAAAGGTGAAATAAAAACAAATATGACACCTTAGATGACTATTCTAAAGAAAGATTGTGAGGAACAGGGTCTAGTTTTTTATAGGTAATGCACAAGGGAGGCCATAAATAAGGAATTTTATAGGAGAAAATTGTAGCAAAAAAATATTTTTCACTTTTTACTTTATTTTCATGAACATTTTTTTATGTTAATTATATGTGCATGCAATCTTATAAATCTAGTCAGGTGAGTCGAGTAATGAATATTTTTGGATTATTATGCCAAACATCTAAGTGTCTCTAGAAGTGGTTCCTCTATCAAATGTGTTATAAGGGAGATAAAACTGCATATAGTATGGTGGAATACAAATCATATAGAATGGATGTGAAATAAATGATAATTGTATACTAGATCTATGGGATTTGTAGAAAATGGCATGGAAAGATGTTGTGTGAATGGAAAGAATGCACAAGAAGACTTTGCAGTAATACATTGTGAGATGAGAAAAGTGAGGAAGGAATGGAAGCATTAGTAGTTGATTATGAAAATTTGAAGGAGAGAGGCTCAATAAGGCTCTATTGTAGTTGGAGTTATAGACAGCTAATTATGGTACAAATATTTTAGTTGCAATATGTTTATCATGTTTTCATACATTTGGATCATTGGCTTACATTAGACTCTTATTAGCATTCTTTCTCTTCATATTTAACCTTTCATAGTCTTTTATTATCATCATTTGCTTATGAACATCTTTAGATATGTCATTTGTTTACCTCGGGATACTCAAACACACCCATGCAAACTAATAGATATTTGTTTCTTGAGTTTTGGTCACCTTGATTGAACTTGTATGGTTCTAAAGTAGTCATGATCACTTTCATGTCATATGATTATGGACAAGTTAGTTGTGGGTGCTTTGTTCCATCATGCCATGTTTCCTTGTGCCTTGATTGCTATACTTTATGTTTTTACATGGTCAGCTTGCATGTGAATGTGTCCCAGTTTCATTTCAAACAAGACTTATATATACACATGTACCCTAAAGCATTTCAATAGGTCCACGTCATCATACATTGATTATATCTTTCACCATTACAAGGAAGACATATAGATACCACACTTATTGATTCCCCATTTTTTCATTGCTACATATTTATACCAAAGGACAATTGATTAGTGAAAGAGCATTTGATTTTATTTTACAAACTTGTGTCTCATAGGGATAATAACAGGAACTAAATACACACATTTTTATTTTTGACATGCATTAGTGTTGAGTGTCAAACTGTACCCCTATGGTAACAATGGACAAGGTTGTTTAAGGCAGACCATTAACCAAAACACCAAGTTTTAATGTCTTATTAGTGTGGGATTGATCCCTAGCAAAGGATATAATATTATAGAATCTCTATGCATAAATCCACTTATTATAAAGTCAAGGTTTCTAGGCATCAACTATTGAAAAATACTTTCAAAAAGTTTTAAGTTGTAGGGATATGCATAGCCATTTTTCGAAACATGTTGATTATTTTTAAGAGGATTATCATTGTTGTGTCATATAATTATGATCTTGCCTCAACTGAGCCATCCAATTCTAATCAGTATCTCAAATCATTGTTGGATTTTTGGATGTTCTTTTGCTTTTTTCTAAAACTTATTTATAACACTCTTAGTCTCTATTAGATTTCAAATTAGAAATTAGGAATGCATCTTTATCTTCATTCTTTATATAAGTCAGGTCTTTATTTAGCATTTTACTATAATTATATTACGCCTAGCTTATCCCATCAACTTTTTTGTGGCTAGTGTAGTGTTTTGAATACTTGTGCACCCTCCACACAAAATATTTTTGTGAACCCATCCTATATTGAATATTCAACCTTAAGGTTTCATGCTTTCTTTCTCTCTACGGTTTGTTGTTGTGGTTGTTGTTAGCCAAAATTGCACACCATTAGTAAGGACAATTCAAAACTTTGCTTCTAGACTTGTTTAGCTTTGTTGATAGCCTTTTGATAGTTTTAGTCTTGGTTCATGGGTCAAGCTTTGTCATAAAATATGTAATGTCAAGTGTATTTAGTCATTTTAGGGTCTCCTACAACGTCTAGCCAAGAAAAGTGAATCAAAGCCCCCTTGTCTTGTCATTAATCCATTTCATTAGAGTTTAATGACATGTTTTTGGATAGATTGAGGTAAATTTGGAGAAATTAAGGTAATGAGGGGTTATGGTCTTTTGCTTGTTTCTAGATTTTCCTTGTGTAGGACTTCATTCTCAAAAGTCATGAAGGTATAGGTTAGTCAGAATACAATTTTTTAGAGTGGCATGGTCATATATCAAAGCATTAAATGAGTCTTAGGCCTAATTGGTTTGTATCAGTTTGTACTAACCCTTAGAAAAGCATTTCATACCTTGTCAATGCATTATAAGGCTTGTCAAGTGGCTTAAAGCCAAGACGATGATTTGTATAGACAAGGGACACTTGTAAAAGCACAGTCAACATGGAAAGTGGCAGAACATGGTTAGAGAAGATGAGTTTGGAAGCTACAATATAGTTTTTAGTTTCATCATCTCCCAAAGAAGTAGTTTCAAGAACGTTTATGAACTTGACCCTTAGAAAAGCATTTCATACCTTGTCAATGCATTATAAGGCTTGTCAAGTGGCTTAAAGCCAAGACGATGATTTGTATAGACAAGGGACACTTGTAAAAGCACAGTCAACATGGAAAGTGGCAGAACATGGTCAGAGAAGATGAGTTTGGAAGTTACAATATAGTTTTTAGTTTCATCATCTCCCAAAGAAGTAGTTTCAAGAAGGTTTATGAACTTGAGAAGCGAATGAGAGTTCACTTGAACAGTTTTCAAAGGTGGAAATCATCCTCTTACCTTTTTCAATTCAAATTCATGCTTTGGAAGGTATTATAGGTCCAAACAGATTGAAAACCCACTCCATTTCTCCATCGAGCTATTTGCAATCTAATGAAGGCCATATTCGGGTGTTCATGCCATGAAAAGGAAAGAGAGTTGGATCCAGATATTTTGGGGGTGGATAGGGGCCCTTATGGCCTTAAAATTATAGGTATTAGTTTTGGGTTTGAAGGACTATGCTTTATGAATAGTTGTTAAGATCACAAGGTGCTCTTAAACCCTTCTAAAGCCTCACGAGCATGGATTTTGCTTGTCTAAATGTGTTATAAAGTTCCATAATGAAAATTATATGTTGAATGAGTCTTAATGGGTCTGTATAATCCTTCCACATTATCCTTCATCACTACTTGTCATGTGTGGGTAGCCAAATGGTAAGAAAATATTGTGTTTTGTTGTTTTTGAAGATGGCAAGCAGGGTTATTGAGGGTAAAAGATGTTTTCATGCATGGAAGTGATTATTTATATTTACGAACCATTGTGTTTGGTCTTCTCTAACCCTCTCAGGTATTTTCAAGGCATTATTTGATCCCAAATAGACCAAACATCAAGAAAAATGTGAAATACAGGTTTGAAGGTGGTGAGGTTGAATGTTTTCTCTCAGACGAGGTACTATTGAATGGCTTTCGGCTTGACATGAAAATCAAAACATTTAGTACACATATGTACCAGCCTCTCATACCTCATTTAACCTCATTTGAGCCCATATTCACTTCCAATATGTCTCTTTTTCACCAAATCAAAGGTGCATTCCTCAAATGGTATGATTTGGAGAGAGACTACAATTTTGTATTAAATGTGAGAAATGGAAATGTTATTAAGAGACATAAAAATTATATCAACTTCAAGATTATCTATATTGTTCCCCAAGCCCATATGGAAGCCCAAAATATCAATGAGTACCTACAGCCTTCAAAGACAAGAAAGGTCTTATGAGCAAACATTATAGAGGTTTTGAGGAGTATCACAAGTGATCTTTACATTGATATACTTCAGGGAAGATATAAAGCTCTCAGAGGATATCCATAAATGGACAAAACTCCCAGTAATCATTCTTGAAATGAACTTGCAGGGTATAAACCTAAGGAACAGTCTAGTGTTTGCAAGCAAATTTAGGTGTTTGAAGGCATTTGAGAGACTTCAAAGAGGTTATTGACCTTGAAAAATGATATAAAAGATCAAGGATATGATTAAAAGACTTCAATTACAAAGAAACATGTAATTAATGTCTTAAACTAAAGTGAATGTAGACCTACAGGTCTGCAGCCTTGTAGGTCCATATTCTCAAGCAAGAGAATCTTACCTTGCATGAAATATGGTAGTTTGAAGAATGTATGAAGAGTGAGAGCTACAATGTTATGTTAAGAAGGTCTGTGGAAGATGTAAAAATAAGGATCATTGATGAAATAATTTTTTCTTGAGCCTTAACAAGCATCAAAACCAAAGAGACCTTCAAGCCTGCTAAAGAGCTCTTTTATAACCCTGTTTTCAAGAATCTACGAGAATGTGCAATGACTTGTATCAGGATTGTAGTTTGTGTTAGGATCCCACTCCTAAGAGTACAATTGATTACCTTTGTATAAACAACTAAACACAGAATTAAACCAGAAGTAATAAGTAACTAGAATTCAGAAATAGCAAAGAATAGATGATACGAGAAACAATACAATCTGCATTAACACTCTTCCAGAATGAAATACAATGAAGAAATCACACTCTTCCCACACCTCTTGGGCGTACAACAATTCTCCCTCAAGAGTTCTCTCTCTCTCAATTACAACCAACTCGATAACCGAGTTGTTCCCTCCACCAGTCAGTGACAATCAACCCAATGGTTGTTGTTGCCTACTTCCAGTCCACCAAGTAGATCTCCTTGATCTTGCACACTTGCAGATCTAACTGATCTTACTTACCATGTAGATCTCCCTGATCTTGCTCACCCTACAAATCAACTGATCTTACACTTGAGGATCTAATACTTTAGTCCTTAATTACAATACAGCCCCATGGGTCTCTTAAATAGATCCCAAAACAAACAATAATTAGAAACACAGACTCAAGACTAAAATTAGTCTTTACATGCAAACTGACTGTCCGTCTAAAATTAGACCAGTTTTGGAAACACATAGGTGATCGATGTGAGTTCCTATCTGACCGATGCCGGCTGACTACTAACCGATGTCAGTTACTGTGTACACTGAATATGACCGACATCGGTTGGCCTGACCGACGTCGGTTACTCTAACACTCACAAACCTCCACCATTTGCATCAGTGAAGCTTTTAGCTCCACAACTTAACAATATCCCACTTGGAGATAAATAGTTGCACATGTACCTGTACATCCTCTAATTTATTTCTGGCTTGTATCCCCATCTTCAAGTTCAATCTTGAAGATCAACCACCAATAGTGAACACATATCCTGTGGTGCTTCTCCTGCCATCCAAGTCATCTGCCATATCCGAATCTACATACCTATGTAGAGAAGTACTTGACCCTGCATAGCATAAATACCTACTGTTGGTCCCTCTCAGATATCTGAAAATCCACTGAACTGCTTTCCAGTGCTCCTTTCTCGAATTGACCATAAACTTGCTGACAACTCCCACTGCTTGGGCAATATCAGGTCTAGTACATACCATATACTCAACCTCATCATATGATTTAGGACACTGTTCATAGCTCAACTTGAACTGTCCAACCATAGGTGTGATAACCGGTTTTGCATCCTGCAAATTGAACCTCTCCAACACCTTATTCACATAATCCTCTTAAGATAAAATCAACCTGTGATTTTTCCTGTCTTTAGAAATACTCATGCCAGGGATTTCTGCTCCTAAATCCTTCCTGACACATGTCTGAGCTACTTTTACCTTTAGCTCAGCAATTCTCTACATTTGTGACCCTGCAACAAGCATATACACTACATACAGTAACAGGATAATGTAGTTATCATTATCCAACTTGGTAAAATAAACACAATGGTCACATTGACATTGACTAAAGCCATGCTTTGTCATAAACCTGTCAAACCTCAAATACCATTGTCCTGGAGCTTGCTCAAGACCATATAACCTGGCTTTCTATCTCACTTGTCCATTCTCTCCTTTCTTTAACCTGTGAATCCATTTGTTTTTCAATGCTTTCCTTCCAACTGACAACTCAACCAAATCTCACGTTTGGTTCTTTTCCAAGGAATCAATTTCCTCATTCATGCCATGCTCTCACTGTTTCCTGGATTCTACCTGCATTGCCTCTTCAAAACTTCCTGGTTTTCCACCATCAGTGAGCAACAAGTAGTATAAAGAAGGGGAATAATGAATTTGAGGCTTACTTACCCTTTCAGACCTCCTCATGGGCGTTTGAGACCATTGATAGCTTGTTGTCCACTCAAATTTTATTCTAACAGTGATCGATGCCGGTCAACTCTCAGTCTACACCCGATCGATGTCAGTTCTATGTGACTGACCTAACCGACGTCGGTTCTTACCTGACCGACGTCGGTTACCACCTGCCTCACATCACCGAATTTGGTCACCACTGGACTGACATCGGTTCCTGCCTTATCGACGTTAGTTCTCACCTGACCAACGTCGATATTTGTGTTTTCCTGTGAGTGATGATTTTTACCTGCGAGCTCATTTTGGATCATAACCTTGTCCAAATTGCCTTGCTCAGAACTATTCAGCCTCTTGAGCTGATCTCTGTCCATCATCTTCTCCTTGAAAACCAAGGCTTTCCAGTTCTTAACATTTGACTTAAGAACATACATTCCCTTCTCACTCATGTGACCAAGCCTACAGAGCCACATCTTTGCATCTACATCTGAAGTAGATAAAACAGAAAGAGAATCAATAATACAAGTAGATAGATAAAGTGTACCTACTTTCTTATCTCTTGCTAATACAAGTGCACCCTTGGAAACTTTTCAAGATTCCGCTGTGAGAGTTACTGTGCAACCCTCATCACCCAACTTTCTTATAGAAATCAAATTCCGCTTCAGGACTGGGACATGCATGACATCCTTCAACACCCATGTGTTGCCAGTCTGCAACTTCAGCTGCACTTCCCCTTTTCCAACCATTTGACAAGGCTCACCATACAGATAATTCTCTATCTGCATCCTCCATAATTGATAATTCTTGCCATTGAATTTTTTTATTCTTAGCTTACTTTTTTCTGCTATTGCTTTACTCCTACTCAAATAGAAACCCCTGTGAGTGACCTATAATCAAAAAACACTAACATAATCTGATACCACCTGTTAGTGAACCAAGCTCTGATACCAACTGTTAGGATCCCACTCCTAAGAGTACAATTGATTACCTTTGTATAAGCAACTAAACACGGAATTAAACCAAAAGTAATAAGTAACTAGAATTAAGAAATAACAAAGAATAGATGATACGAGAAATAGTACAATTTGTATTAACACTCTTCCAAAAGGAAATACAATGAGGAAATCACACTCTTCCCACACCTCTTGGGCGTACAGTAATTCTCCCTCAAGAGTTCTCTCTCTCAATTACAACCAAATCAATAACCGAGTTGTTTCCTCCACCAGTCAGTGACAATCAACCCACTGGTGGTTGTTGCCTACTTCCAGTCCACCAAGTAGATCTCCTTGATCTTGCACATTTGCAGATCTAACTGATCTTACTTACCATGTAGATCTCCCTGATCTTGCTCACCCTGCAAATCAACTGATCTTACACTTGAGGATCTAATCCTTTAGTCCTTAATTATAATACAGCCCCATGGGTCTCTTAAATAGATCCCAAAACAAACAATAATTAGAAACGTAGACTCAAGACTAAAATTATTCTTTACATGCAAACTGACTGTCCGTCTAAAATTAGACTAGTTCTGGAAACACACAGGTGACCGACGTCGGTTACTCTGACACTCAACAACCTCCACCATTTGCATCAGTGAAGCTTTTAGCTCCACAACTTAACAGTTTGTATTGATAGAAAAAGTTTGGAATATATATGAGAGGCCTTTTAAGGTACTATATATGTTTTGAAGTTGATCAAAAGAGCAAAAAGAACTTACTTCATGTTGTACAGTCTCAAATGCACACATAATTATGAGAACTTGTCAAGTTAGAGGTATAAAGATTGATAAAAAAATGACTCCTAGAGGGGTTGATGGTAGTTTGGGTAGACCTAATCCAAGTCTTGGTTTGATTTTAAGTGGTATAGTACTCTTCCTACCCAATTTTATTTACTCTCGGCCTACTCAGGCTTGTGCATGACCAACCTAGGGCTAGAAAACTTGCAACTTGCACAACTTGAGTTCTAATCCATGAAACTACATGAAAATTTGCCATAAAACATTATTTAATGTTTCCAAAAATATTTTAGAGTTTTTAGATTAGTAATTTATGACCTTGTATGGTTTCTAGTACTATAGGGTTGTTTTAGGCTTAATTAAGCCTAATTGGCAAAGATGGGTGTTGAGAAAGTGGGTCTACCTTGGGATTTGGGTCATAAAAATTTTAGTGAATTTGAAATAGGATAAGGGTACTCAAATATGCCTTTATTTTGATTTTAAGTGTTGTAAGTCATCCAAACCAAGGAACTTTTTACTAAAATAGGGCTCTAATGAATAGGGTTCAAAGAGAGCAAAAATGAGAACTATGAAGGAAATTGTAGAAAAAATATGGAAAGATGATGGGATATGGATATTCAATATGTGTCTAATACAACACAAGTAGGTAGACTCCAATAATATGACTTGTCACATCATAATCACTCCTAATGGGCAGTTTCAAGGAAGAGAAGATGAGTCTTAGAGGACAATGGTGATCTCCTGTACCACCTTGATGAATAAGAGGATTAGAAAAAGATGACACATGTTAGAGAAGATTGATAAACTACCTACTTGTAGGCATTCTTATTTGTAACTTGTTCTTTCATGAATTGACACTTGTCATAGGCTTCTTTAATGCCAATCTTCTCTCTTTCACATTCTTTTCTATATGTATGCCTGATTTTGGCATTGTAAAAAAAATGCTTTTACTAGATATGGCATATCCGTATCCAAATAAACACTTGTACTTTACCTTTAAATTAATAAAACTGAGTTCTAACCTTCTCTTATTCTTGTAACTAGTGTACACTTCATGCTAGTTGATTAATGCTAGTGATAGTATGCTACTTCCTCTCATTTGTCCTATCATGTTTACCACTTTTCAAGTGATTGGTCATGTTTTCAAGTCACATAGAGTGATTCTAAATATTTTTTCATGGATTTAAGTGGAAGCATTCATTAGTGTCTTTTAGGCCTCTTAAACAACCCCTTAGTCTATGCATCATGTTATAGCCTTTATGTGAAACATTCATATTTGGATACCATATTTGAGTTATGCAACTAGATTTAGTCATGGTTCATGTTCTCAATCCATTATAGGCAGGTGGAGGAGACAAATTTGGTGCATCACCTTCATAGTTTAGTTTGCTTTCAGTTTCTCTCCCCCTTTTCCATGCAAGCAATAGGTTTAGTGATAGTTCTTAAGTGATGCATCAAGGGAGTGTTGGAAGCACAATGAATGAGAGGTGGCGGGTGAATGAGTCTTCCAAACCTTTATTTCTATTACACTTAAAGAATCATGAACCATTTAAACAAACATGTAGATTAAGCAATCATAAACAACTATCTACACAAGCATGAAACATAAGAACACATCACATGTGTAGGAAATCCTCAAGGGGAATAAAACCCACAGATCTCTACAAATGGACTACAGTCCTATAAGATGAAAATAAAATTTAGTGAAGCACTAAATCCACATGGAGCACCAACCCCAACTAGTCAAGCACCCACTTAACTAGGCTTTAGTAAGCACCCACTTGCAAGGAGGCACCAACCCCCTAGATGACTCACCACCAACTTAACCATCTAATTGTTTTGATCACCTTAAAAAAACTATGTTATTCAATCAACTGATGATGACCACCTCTTCAACTCTTCATACTCTTATCCCTCTCAAACTGTCTTTTAGGCCTCTTTACTCCACTAGGTCTCTTCAAGATTGATTAGGTCATATGACCTCGATCTTCATACTCATACATCCTATTATATATTCATGACAGATCCTCTACACTCCTCTGATGGTCTATATGACCTTATTCCACTCAAGGATCTTCTATCTCATTCGCTCCTCTATCCAACCCACTAACCAAAAAATTAGGCCTAAAAGTCCTTGTTCTTATACAAGCCTCTTGCTCATACACCTCTTGGTCAGCCACACACACTTGCCCACATAGATTGGACACATAATAGGCCATAGGACATGTTGCAAGTAATAATCAATCATTACATTAGGTCGGCCATTACTCAAATAGACTAAATCCTTCTTCAGGTCTCGTGAAGACCTAATTCCATTAGGCCTACTTTAAGAAATGTTACCTTATGACCCCTTGGAATACTCTACACCTCTATACATAGCACAAACTTTTCATAAAATAATCAAATATTCCTTAGCCAACATCCTCCAAGCACCATGACACCTATTAGGTCCAACCACCACTTGAAACACTTCATTAACACTGTTCAGATTAGGCCTTTGAACACACAAAAAAGTCTGCCTTGAACAACTGAAGATAACACATCATTTAGACACACAACCATGATAATAAATCACATATACAGAACCTACAAGACCTCAAAAATATCACTATATGCGTTAAACACTTTAACTCAAGGCATAGAGCCTCAAACTCATCACTGTAACTTGCTTACTCAGAACCACCAAGACTGTCAAAAACATAGTTATGAAACATTGACCTTCAACACTTGTATGACCACTTTCAAATACTTCCAATGCATGAACATGATCCTTTGACATATCCAAACCATATGTAAATATAAACATCATATGGTCTAGTGGCAACTATTGGTCTTACAAAATAATTTATTGACCTCACTACACATAGACCTCATTGAGTCAGATAAGCCATTTTGGCTTCATCATTTTCACCACTATACCTAACTTCCAAATTTTTTATCAATCATGAATAAGACATCGGTCTCAAAAAACATCTGTTAGCACTTGGTTTCATCATTTTATCATGAAAACACATTCCAATTCATCTTCTCACTGCTGCCTGGTTTTTTCACTATTTGCACCATTTGCCCTGTTAGCGACTAGCTAACTTGGATGACTGGTTTAGCACATTTGAGGGATAGAACCTATCTGGAAACCTTCATGGACATGAGACATGAGTCTCTACCTTCTTCCTCCATCCATTTGCTTATTATGTCCACTGTAACTTTTGACTTCTACAACTTCTTCATAAATGAGCCTGTAACTCAATATTTTATCTCTCCTCTCTCTCTAACCAATACCACCTGAGGGTACCTGGGAGAGTCCACTACAATATCAAATAGCTTACCTGAGTAATTCAATCCATCTTGAGCACTTTTGTGCAACATCTTCAACATTGGGTCTTCATTAGGGTTCTAAGAGGGTTTAAACCTATTTCCACTCTTAACCATCATTCATAAACCATAGCCCCTCAATCAAAAAACTAATGCTTGAAATTTTGAGCTACGACCCTTCCCCATCTACCATGAATTTTGTAGGTTCCCATGCAAAGGTTTGATGATCTAATGAGCACAAGAAAATCCTTCTCAAGTTGAGAACCCTTCATTCTGAGCACTCAAGAGACCTCCAAACAACTTTTCATGCCTTATCCTTCACACTATGACCTCAAAACTGCACGAACAAACTTGAAAAAACATACCTCACCTATGAAAATGCTTACATGATCTCAAACACCTTAAAATCTGATCATGACCCTTCATTGGGCCACACTTTCTCTCTTTACTCTCTAGACCTTGACCTGTGAACCACATTAGGCCTTAAAACTAACCTTCATGCCTCTTTCCATGCACTCTCCACCTCACCCACATACTCAAGTAATTTCTCTCATGCTTAAAAATTGGCATACATCTTTCACATGCCTTGACAATAGATCATGATACCTCATTAGGCTAGGCAGGGTCTAGGAGTGGTCTAGGTGCAAACTTGGTCTGAAGGTCTTACACCTGTAGGCTCACCCTGAGAATCTCATGAGTGATCTAATGCCTCATATACATTCTCAATCAAACTTGTACAACCATTCATGATTTTTTGCATTGATCTCACCAAGCTACCATGCTCATACCTTCTCTCATGGTCTCTTCATGCCATGACTAGGCTTAGACTACTCAAAGACATGTAACTTTATGGAACCATAAGGCATTAGTTGCCTTCAAATTCTCTTTAATGAAAACATATTTCAATGACACTTCATCAATGCCCCTTGTCACATCAACACACTGTTAACTAGGCACACTCTCTCAATGACATCAACCTCATGCAAAATGCACCTTTGACATCAATGACAATACTCAACAATCTCCCCCTTTGTCATTGATAGAAACCACTCTCAAAAACTTCTCCCTCATTATGAACTTGCTCCTTTGACATAAATGACAAATCAATGTCTTCAAATCCTTAGATCACACTCCTTGCAACAAAAACACCCAACATACAATATTATGAGTTTTTGAGTCATCATACAAACATGCTCCCCCATCTTCATGCATACCTTCTCAACACTACTCACCTACACGTGGAACTAATGAGCCACCTAATAAGCTTCCCCTAAGCACTTTAATTCCTCAGTGACTACTAGGGGTAGGAACTACACCCAATTCTTGTCTTAGGTGTTCAAATGTTGCTTTTAGAAGTGGTTTGGTCAAAATGTTTGCAATCTGATCCTGTGTAGAAACATATTCAATTTTGACACTTTGTTCACTTACCTACTCTCTTAGGAAATGATACTTGATAAGAATGTGCTTAGTCCTTTGGTTCATGATAGGGTTCTTTGAGATGCTTATAACACTTGTATTGTCATAATAGATAGGGCTAAGACCATCATACTCCACTTTGTAGTCTTTTAAGGTTTGTCTCATCCATAGGACCTGAGTACAACATGAAGTTGTTGCAATGTACTCAGCCTCACAAGTGGATAATGCTACTAATGGTTGCTTCTTGATTATCCATGAAACTAAGCACCCACCTAAGAAGAAAGCTCCTCCAGTAGTACTCTTCATGTCATCTAGGCTTCCTTCCCAGTCTGTATTTGTATAGGCTATCAAATTGAACTCCTTACTCCTTGGATACCACAAACCAAACTCCATAGTCCCCTTGAGATACATGAGTATCCTTTTGACTACTTGAAAATGATTTTCCTTTTAATGAATCATTTGCTCCCAAACACTCTAAAGTGTTCCACATTGAAGGTTTGTCTTTCCATAGTTCATAAGGAGTCTTGTTGCCATTAGTCCTTATCTATCCTCTATTCAAAATATAGACTATAGTGTTCACTGCCTCTCTCCAATATCCATCAGATAATCTAGACTCATTTAGCATAGTTCTTGCCATCTCTTGAACTGTCCTATTCTTTCTTTCGACTACCCCATTCCATTGAGGTGTCCTAGCTGCTGAGAATTGTCTTCTTATTCCATGAACCTCACAGAAGTCATCAAACTCATTAGACCAAAACTCTCCCCCTCTACTAAATCTTAGGCACTTGATCTTTCCATTCTACTCATTCTCAACAAGAGCCTTGAATGCCTTGAACTTGTCAAGAGCTTTTGACTTTTATTTGAAAAATGTTGCCCTAGTCATTCTTGTGTAGTCATCTATGAGTAACATGAAGTAGTTATCTCCTTGAATGTTTTGGATTCTTTTAGGCCCATTGAGATCAGTGTGTATTAAATCCAAGGGTCTTGAAGAAGAGTATTCCTTGGACTTGATCCTTCTTCTAGTTTGCTTACCATGTTGGCATGCCTTGAAAAGTATGTTTGTAGGTTTGGTGATCTTAGGCATGTTCTTCACAAACTTCTTAGTACTTATCTTGACCAAATTGTCAAAGTTTAGGTGACATAAATGTCTTTGCCATAGCCAAATTTCATCCATCTTACTCATAAAGCATCTCTCCTTGATCTCATTCAAGACATATAAATTGTTCTCAATCCTCTTAGCATTGGCAACTAGCCTTCATAATTTGGCTCTCCTTATCTCACACCCTCTGTCATGAAAGGTTAGTGTGTGTCCTTGATTACACATTTGACTTACACTAAGTAAGTCATGTTTCAAACCTTTCATATACAACACATTTTCTATCTTGGTCTTCCCATTGTTCAAACTCAAGATACCCTTGCCAACTATATTGGCAGTTGTGTTGTCTCCAAATCTCACTATTCCTGCAGCATTCTTCTTCAATGAGATGAACTTGCTTTTGTCTCTTTTCATGTGGCTTGAGCAACCACTATCTATATACCATTTCATGACTTCATCTTGAATGTGAAAGGCAGTCTGAGCTAGCATATATTCCTCTTTAGTCTTATGTTACTCCTTAGCAAATAATCCATCTTGACTCTTGGGCTCAATATGATCAATCCTAACTTTCTTTGGCTCCCACATGAATGATTGACCCTTCTCATGCACCTTAGAAGCTCCATATACCTTTTTAAGTCCTTTTGACTTATTATTCCTTCTCTCATGGTCCATGATAACTCATTCATTGAGACCATTCTACAATCACTTGCTCTATGACCAAAGATATGATAAGCAAAATAAAAATCATTGAAATAATTAGAATACCTCATTATATTGGGCTATCTAATTGGTCTCTTCATGTTGACTTTCATGTTGGTGCTCTTTACTTTTCTAGATTCTCATGCTCTTTCTCTAACTTGTTCATCTTGTTTATGGGTTGCTCATGCTCAACCTTCAAATAATATAGTTTTGTCTTCAATTGATCATACTCAACTTATTTTTTTAAATCTTTCTATTGACACCTTCAAACTGATGCCCGAGATCCTTAATGATCTTCTCATCTCTTTTGGATTCTTTGACCCTGTCACTCTTCAAGGTACACATTTGTTCCTTAAGATCCTTGACCATAGATCTCAACTCATTTTTCCTCTTCTTTTGATGCTTGAAATTATCTAGGGCACTTATGAACTCAGCTTCAAATTCTACTTCAGCTTCTCCTTCTTCACTATCATAATAGATTTCTTCATCATACATGTTGTCTTCTTGATCACTAGACATCTTGTGCTTCTTAGGATCACCTTCAAGTTGTTGGGCCTAATTCAAAGGACCAAGCTATGATACCAATTGTTGGAAGCAAAATGACTAAGAGGGGGGGTGAATTAGTCTTCAAAACCTTTCTTTCAATTACACTTAAGCAAACATGAACTATTCAAACAAACATATAGATCTAGCAAGCATAAGCAACTATCCACATAAGCGTGAAACACAAGAACACATCACATATGTGGGAAACCCTTAAGGGGAAGAAAAACCACGGTTATTTTCAAATGGAATAAACTCCTTTAAGACAAAAACCAAATTTAGTGAAGTACCAACTCCACATAGAGCACCAACCCCAACTAGCCAAGCACCCACTTGACTAGGATTTAAAAAACACCTACTTGCAAGGAAACACCAACCCCCTAGATGACTCAACAACAACTTAGTCACCTTATTATTTTGATCACCTTTAGAACACTATGTTTCTCAACCAACTAATGATTACCACCTCTTCAACTCTTCATACTCTTATCCCTCAAGGTCAAATTATCTTCTAGGCCTCTTCGCTCAGCTAGGTCTCTTTTGAACTGATTAGATCATATGACCTTGATCTTCATGATAAGACCTCCTATTAGATATTCATGATAGATCCTCTATACTCATTTGATCATCTATAAGACCTTCTTCCACTCAAGGATCTTCTATCTCATTCGCTCCTCAATCCAACCCACTAACCAAAAAATTAGGCCTAAAAGGCCTTATTCTTATACACGCCTCTTGTTCATACACCTCTTGGTCAACCACACACACTTACCCACATATATTGGCCACATAATAGGCCTTAAGACATGTTTAAATTAATAATCTATCATTACATTAGGTCATCCATTAGTCAACTACACCAAATCCTTCTATAGGTCTCATGGAGACCTAATTCCATTAGGCCTGCTTCAAGACATGTTACCTTATGACCCCTTAGAACATTATACACCTCTATACATGACACAAAATTTCCATAAAATAGTCAAATAGGCCTTATCCAATATCCTTTGATCACCATGACACCTTTTAGGTCCAACCACCACTTGAAACACTTCATTAACACTATTCACATTAGGCCTTTAAACACACATAAAAGTCTATCTTGAAAAACTAAAGATAAAACATCATTTAGCCACACAACCATGACAATAAATCACTTATACAGAACCTATAAGACCTCAAAAATATCACCATATTCATTAAACACTTCAACGCAGAGCATAGAGCCTCAAACTCATCACTGCAACTTGGTTACTCAAAACTGCCAAGACTGTCAAAAATATAATATGAAACACTGACATTCAACACATGTATGACCACTTTCAAAGACATACAATGCATGAACATGATCCTTTGACATCTCTAGACCATATTCAAATATAAACATCATATGGTCTAGTGGTAACTATTGGTCTTAGAGACCAATTTGTTGACCTCACTACACATAGACTTCACTCACTCATACAAGCCATTTTAGCCTCATCATTTTCACCACCATACCTGACTTCCAAGATTTATACCAAGTATAAATGAGACATACCAGTCTCAAACAACATCTCCATGCACTTGTTTTCATCATTTTATCATGAAAACACATTCCAATTCATCTTCTCACTGTTGCCTAGGTTCTTCATTGTTTGCACCATTTGCCCTGTTAGCGACTAGCTAACTTGGATGACTAATTTAACGCACTTGAGGGATATAACCTATCCATAAATATTCATGTACATGAGACATGAGTCTTTACCTTCTTCCTCCATCCATTTTGGAATATTGTCATTGATGTCAAATGAACTATTGCCGAAAGTGAACGGAATTGATTGCCAGAAGTGAACAGAATTGATGGCCGTAAGTGAACGGAATTGTTGACGGAAGTGAACGGAATTGTTGCCGGAATTGAACGAAAATGTTGACGGAAGTGAACGGAATTGTTGACGGAAATGTCGACGGAAGTGAACGGAATTGTCGACGGAAATGTTGACGGAATTGTCAACCTTGGCCGACCTATTGGGAGGAGGTGTGACCGTTCGAAAGGACCTTTTCACTTGAAGAGTCACGACCTTAATTTGTGGCTTTCCGTGGGTTATAAATAAGTCCATAACGAATGGCAAAAGAGTAGATTCGAAAGTAGAAGATATATAAAAGAAGAACATAATTTTTAAAGGCAAATTTTTGTGAGAATATTGAAAAGAAAAAATCAGCAAGTATAAGAAAGAGTATAGCAGCGAAAACACTAAAGCGTAGATCGAATCTAAAGGAGATAAAGCAAGTGTTCTATCATCTGTTGTTTTGACAACAAATTTGAGATAGAAGAGTGATTTTTTCTGAGAAGGTTGGTGCCTTCGTTTTGAAGAGATTGGTGTCTCTTGCTGAGTTGGTGCTCAGTGAAAGGGGTTGGTGCTCCTGTAGGTTGGTGCCTACAAAATTGTTTTTGGGGTTGGTGCTCCAGTAGGTTGGTGCCTACGAATATTTATATTAAGAGAATTTCTCCGTGGTTTTCTCCCGAAAGGGTTTCCACGCAAATCTGTGTCTATTTGCATTGTGTGGTTTTGCATTTGATTGCTTTGAATATATTAATTGCAGAGTAATTTGAGGTTTTGAATTTAAGATTAATAGCCGAAAGTTAAAAATATCTTATACTGATTCACCCCCCCCCTCTCAGTATAAGCTTGTGCTTAACAGGATATAACCTATCCATAAATATTCATGTACATGAGACATGAGTCTTTACCTTCTTCCTCCATCCATTTACTTACTATGTCCAGTGTAACTTTTGACTTCTACAACAACTTCTTCACAAACAAGCATGTAACTCTACATTTTCTCTCTCCTCTCTCTAACCAATACCACCTAGATGTACTTGGGATATTCCACTATAATATACAATAGCTTAAATGATCTATTCAATCCATCCTAAGCACTTTTGAGCAACATCTTCAACATCAAGTCTTCATTAGGGTTCTAAGAGGGTTTAAACCTATTTCCATTCTTAACGATCGTTCATAAAGCATAGCCACTTAATCCAAAATATAATGCCTAGAATTTTGAGCTATGAACCTTCCCCATCTACCATAAACTATTTAGGTTTCCATGTAAAGATTTGATGAGCTAATGAGCACAAAATAATCCTTCTCGGGTTGCGTACCCTTCATTCTGAGCACAACAACTTTTCATGCCTTGTCCTTTACATTATGACCTAAAACTATATGAAAAAAATTAAAACAACATACCTCACCTTTGACAATGTTTACATGAGCTCAAACACCTTGAAATCTGATCATGACCCCTTATTAGGCCACATTCTCACTCTTTGCTCTCTTGACCTTGACCTACAAACCACATTAGGCCTTAAAACTAACCTTCATGCTTCTTTCCATGCACTCTCCACCTCACTCACATACTTAAGCAACCTCTCTTGTGCTTAAACACTTCCATACATCTTTCACATGCCTTGATAATAGATCATGATACCTCATTAGGCTATGAATAATAGCTATTTTGATGATCATCTTATGTACGACAATGTTATGAATGATAACAATGCTATTGGATCTCATCACATAGAAAATTGATCAAAAATTGGGTTCTGATAACAGTTCCAATTCAGAGTTTCAGTGGTGGCACACTGTAGAGCTCTTTGAGAGCTTTTCGATGCATTTTTCGAAATAAAAATCCGAGTTTGGGAGCTCCTGTTATGGCCGTTTGAAGATGGTCGATAAATGTCACAATGCGACATGTGGCACGTGTTTTGACATTTATCGAAGGTCGACACTTGGTAGATTGAAAAGTTTTGAAAAAATGGTTCAATGTTTTACTCCAGTCTTTGACAGTGGTTCATCGAAAAAAAGGGCCCCATTATTGGCTCGTCGGGGGCCCTCAGCGAGGGTCGGCACACTCATTTGGAGGGGTGCTTTGGCCTCTTTGATGATTATGCCACATCATCAACATGCCACATCACTATAGTGACTCATCTTGCCATGTCACATTTTATGCCAAGTGGAGTTAAGTGACTAAGCTTGTGTGATAAGCTCGTTGATCGAGCCATATGGCAAGTCCTTTGGAGAGCTCGATGATTCAATGGTCCAAGGTGAGTTTGAAGGATAGTTCATTGCCACGAAGCCCGAGCAAGGTGGCGAGCCTGAGGGAGATCAGTTTGAGGGAGCATGATAGAACTCTTTGCCAAGTCACATGGGAGCCGAGTTTTTTGGTGAGTTCGTAGGCCTAAGATCGAGCCTGAGCAAAAGGACTCTTATGTGGCTGGAGCCACATGATAAGTGGGCGGTCGAAGGCTTTTTAAAGCTTTATTATATCCCCAATCCGTTGCATGTGGGATAAACCCATGGAGGAAATGGCAATCAAAGGCTTTGATAAGCCTTGTTTAATCCTCTCGACCCACAAATGTGGGATAAAGGATAAGCTAAGTGCCCAAGTAGGCCGATGACTTGAACCCAGCACCTATTGTGCAAAAGAGATAAGCTTTGACCACATATGCTACGGGGGTCAAAGTGTTATTTAAGGCATGAATTTCTATTTGAAAGGCATCAATTTTCGACTGTGTTTTTAATTTTATTAGGCTAAGACCTTGTAAAATCTTTGATAAGCTTATGTTAATGGATTTTTATCTATTCTTAGGCCATAATACACAGTCTTAGTACTCTGTTTAGCCAATTTACATTTTGGAGGAGTATTTTTCAAACCTTAGAGGAGATTTTTAGGACTTTTGGAGCAACTTTATAGGGGTTTATGAAGACTCACAAAATTTGAAGGTGCCAGGCTTGAATCAGTCACGATGAAGATGAATTTTTGCATTGAGAGATCAGCTTGCAGGAAAGTTGTTTATTGTTTCCAGGTGTTTGAAGTACCCTTAATGGAAATAGTCCACTCCTTTGATGAACCTGGAGACGTAGGCGTCAATTGTTGAGCCAAACTCCGTTATCACATTTCGTGTTTTTGGTAATTGTCATTTGATGCATGTTATTATTTCAGTTTGTTGATTTGATTTTAATTAGTAAATGAACTCATGCAAGTGATTCAAATTTTGATAATTATAACACAACATTATTAAAAATGGTTAAATGGTGAATGAAAGTACAAGTCATAGACAATTTCAATCCATTTTTGTAAAACTGTGTTTTCCGCTAACTCCTATCATTTTTACAAGTTCAGTTGAAATTTTCAAGAATTTGAACGATTAATAAAGGGAGTTATTAAAATATCTAGATAAATTGTTTGCACTTCAAATTTAAGTGTAGAGTTTAAGGATCAAGTTGGTATCAGAGCAGTTAGAATGCAGGGTTTGCTTCTAGTTGTGTGTTGACAGTTGCTTCCAAAATAGTTGGATTATTGGTTTGCAGATTGATTATATTGCAGTGTGCAGTGTGGAATCAGGTGTTTGCAGAAAGCCATGGGCAAGTTGTCACAGATTGAGGCCATCAAAGATGAAAACACAATCTTTAGATGCCAGAAATTTGCACTTGAGTTGCAAGAGGCAAAGTTAAAATCAGAGCTCAAATCCAAGGATGAGCTCTTGATTAGATTGCAATGTGGTGAGTGTGAAAAGGTAAAGCCTTCTACTTCAGATGTAGAGACTATGACTGAGTGCACTATAAGTTTTTCACCATAGGAATCTTCATCTTCTTCTACCATTTCAGATTCAGATTCTAGTAATATTGTTTTTGGTGATTTTGAAAGATACACTAAGGGCATAGGATCTAAATTGTTGTTTAAAATGGGTTATAATGGAGGAGGACTTTAGAGATAGCCAAGGTATATCTAACCTAATTCAGGTTGAGCATAGACCTCTTCGTGCAGGTTTGGGTTATACTAGTGTGCAGGTGGATGATGGAGAAGTTTCTTCCATGGCTAAAACAAGACAAGCTTCCGATAGCGAAGGTTCTAGGCCACTAATTCAAAAGTGTAAAGGTAAAAGATGTATTGAGATTCCACCTCCTGATTCTTACACTAAATCTTCTGATCCAATTAATACTTTTAAGAAGTTTGGATATAATGTATAGAAGATAATGCAATCATTTCCATGCACTTTTTATGGGATGAATAACCATAGTGCTAAGACTTTTTGGAAACGAAAAGCTTTGTTTAAGCAGATTGCATGTTTGAAAGACCATTCTCATGTTAAGTTGGGAATTGGCAAAAGGGGACCCTCACCTAAGAAGGATGTTTGCACTCATTGTAAAGTGAGTGGACATAGGATTGATAGATGTTTTAAGCTTCATTCATCTTCACATTCAAGTAATGTTACAACTAAGATGATTTACAAACCTCTCAGTAAGGTTAATGAAGCTAATTCAATCCATAATATAGTTGACAATACAACCTAGGATAAGGTAAAACCTATAAGTGAAAATCTATTTAAGAGGATAAGTCAACAATTTTTTCAATTACATATGGCAAAGCCCAAATTGATAAATTATGCAATTGAAAAGGAATCCACAGAGACAATCAATTTCACTAGGAAGAAAGAATTGGTTAAGTGGATTATCACTACATTATTTTTGCAAAGCATGGTTAAGAATTCACCTAAGGGAATGAACAAGCTTTCATAGATGTAGATTAGAGTTGGTGGGAACACTTCAAGACAAGTTTACCATATGAAGTTTTTCAATTCTCACTTTTTGATAACTCTAAGTTTTTGATCTCCAGAATATGTTGTGTGAGTTGTCTAGAGGACTTGAACTCATTTGATCAGTTGGAGATAATAGCAGAATGCATGTTGTAGGTTGAGTTCATTCCCTGACAACACTTGTCTCATATTTAACTACTATTTTAAGAATGTATCTATTTTTGGCACATGGATGTTTAGATGCATTTTTTAAGACCCTTTGGGCATGTTTAGATGTTAGGCAATATACACTTTGTGTTGTTTGCATTTGCTTAGCATATAAGTCCTATACCAGGGCATTGAATTGCAACATATGTACAACATTTTTTGTATGTTGTCGGCATTATAAACTTGTCTTGTAGTTACATTGGGAGTTGTTTCAGTTTTTGGCAATTCACAGCTTTACATGATGTGACATTTGGGCAGGTAGTTTGATATGTTGTAATCACTTTGGCAGTTGCAGATTCACTTACTCATGCCTTTTGGATTAGGCATTTTTGCAGTTTGATTGTGAATCATTTTAATGCAATTGTTTATATCTCTTGCAATGATTGGGTTTTATTTTCATGGATGCAGTATACCAATTTGTAATTTCAGGGGATATTGGACTTTTGGAAACCAAAAGCCTTCCATTAGGGAGGTGTGATAAAAAATTGGGTTATGATAATGGTTCCAATTCAGAGTTTCAGTGGTGGCACACTGTAGAGCTCTTTGAGAGCTTTCAGGCACATTTTTTGAAATGAAAATATGAGTTTAGGAGCTCCTGTTATGGCCATTTGAAGATGGTCGATAAATGTCGCAATGCGACATGTGGCAAGTGTTTTGACATGTATCGAAGGTCGACACTTGGCAGATTGAAAAGTTTTGAAAAAATGGTTTGATGTTTTACTACAGTCTTTGACAGCGGTTTGTCAAAAAAAATGGCCCTGTTATTGGCTCGTTGGGGGCCCTCAGCGAGGGTCGACACACTCATTTGGAGGGGTGCCTTGGCCTCCTTGATGATTATGCCACATCATCAACATGCCACGTCACTATAGTGACTCATCTTACCATGTCAGATTTTATGCCAAGTGGAGTTAAGTGACTAAGCTTGTTGATCGAGCCATATGGCGACTCCTTTGGAGAGCTCGATGATTCAATGGTCCAAGGCGAGTTTGAAGGACAGTTCATTGCCACGAAGCCCGAGCAAGGTGGTGAGCCCGAGGGAGATTAGTTCAAGGGAGCAGGAGAGAACTCTTTGTCAAGTCACATGGGAGCCGAGTTCTTTGGCGAGTTCACAGGCCTAAGCTCGAGCCTGAGCAAAAGGACTCTTATGTGGCTGAAACCACGCGATAAGTGGGCGGTCGAAGGCTTTTTAAAGCCTTATTCTATCCCCAATCCGTTGCATGTGGGATAAACCCATGGAGGAAATGGCGGTCAAAGGCTTTGATAAGCCTTGTTTAATCCTCTCGACCCACAAATGTGGGATAAAGGATAAGCTAAGCACCCAAGTAGGCCGACGACTTGAACCTAGCACCTATTGTGCAAAAGAGATAAGCCTTGACCGCATGTGATACGGGGGGGTCGAAGCATTATTTAAGGCATGAATTTCTATTTGAAAGGCATCAATTTTTTACTGTGTTTTTAATTTTATTAGGCCGAGACCTTGTAAAAGCTTTGGTAAGCTTATGTTAATGGATTTTTATCCATTCTTGGGCCATAATACACAGTCTTAGTACTTTGTTTAGCCAATTTGCATATTGTAGGAGTATTTTTCAAACCTTAGAGGAGTATTTTTCAAACCTTAGAGGAGTATTTTTCAAACCTTAGAGGAGATTTTTAGGACTTTTGGAGTAACTTTGCAGGTGTTTATGAAGACTCACAAAATTTGAAAGTGTCAGGTTTGAATCAGTCACGGTGAAGGTGAATTTTTGCATTGAGATATCAGCTTGCAAGAAAGTTGTTTATTGTTTCCAGGTGTTTGAAGTGCCCTTAATGGAAACGGTCCACTCCTTTGGTGAACCCAGAGACGTAGGCGTCAATTGTTGAGCCGAACTCCATTATCACGTTTTGTGTTTTTGGTAATTGTCATTTGATGCATGTTATTGTTTCAGTTTGCTGATTTGATTTTAATTAGTAAATGAACTCATGCAAGTGATTCAAATTTTGACAATTATAACACAACGTTATTAAAAACGGTTAAATGGTGAGTGAAAGTACAAGTCACAGATAATTTCAATCCATTTTCATAAAATCGTGTTTTTCGCTAACTCCTATCATTTTTACAAGTTCAGTTGAAATTTTCAAGAATTTGAATGATTAATAAAGGGGGTTATTAAAAAAACCAGATAAATTGTTTGCACTTCAAATTTAAGTGTAGAGTTTACGGATCAAAAATGAAGTAGATAAAAAAGAGAAAATGCATTGACTTTTGACAAACTATTAAAATAACATCCTAATAAATTGAATGACATATTGATTATCTTACAATAAATACAAAATAAAAATTTAGGTAAGGAATATGTATTTGCAAAAGTATATGTTGTAAATTAATATTTGAATGCTTCTCTTTCATCGACTGGAGGTTGTCCTTTTACATTAAGTAATTAGGATACTACTAAGATTTCATCTACTCTTATGCTTTCACCTATTATTCAATCTACATCTGTTATCATGCTCTTTTCAAAAAAATATAGTGTCTATTCCTACATGTGTTGCTTCTCTTATGACTCAAAATGCACTCCTTCAACAAACTATTTAATATATGTAGGCACAAATTCAACAACTTTCACAAGGATCTTAAAATCAAGCTATGCAGTTACTTCTCGTGATATAATACTCAATCCATTGGCTTATATGAGATCCTCATCTACCCTTTGTCTATTGGTTTAATTACACCTAAGTTTCAATTATTCAAAGGTAAAGGTGACCCTTCACAATATATTAAATCATTTTATGTTTCATGTCTTGACTTTGCAATTATCGATTATTGACTAAGTTTTTTTTAATTGAAGTCATAAAGATTATGCCTTGGATTAATTTTAGCCTTACCATTGGGATTCGTGCATTAATTCACTCATTTGGCCATTAGTTTATTAGTTCAATTTTCAATCAACATTATCCAAAAGGTCATGTTTTAACATCTCGCATAACTTAGACAAATACTTAATGAACCTATAAGTGAGTATGTGCTTAAGTTTAAAACAATGCTTATGAATATGTCTCACCAATAACTTGATAGTGAGTTACAAAATATTTTATCTCAAAGTTTGCTTCAATCTTTCAAGATCAAAGTGATGTTTAGTACATATCAATATTTCAATGATTTTTTTCACATAGCTAGGAGCTATGAGATCAAGCTTGTAAAGACTACTATGCTTAAATATAAGACTAGTGCCTCTATCTCTAATGGATCCAAATATCAATGTCAATTAATATTCAAGGCTAAGGCTAATGATACAACTCAGTTTCAAGCTAAGAATGAAACCAAAAATGTAGTTAATAGAATATATCAACTACCTAATATGCTAGTCTTTCCTTCTCAAGAACAAAGATAATTTACAAGGTTAGTTGAGAGTCGTTACCAAGTGCTTAAATGATTGCTTAAGTGCAATGTGATTTATTTACCTCCTCAATGTGAGTGTGAATCATCATGAAATTTGCCTAAGAATTTTGATGTGAATGCATATTATGATTATCATAGAACTTCATTCAAAAGGAAGGACATAATAGTAAATTAGATGAATTTGTTGCTACACCAAATAAATATTTTAAGGTATTTACCAATCCTATTCAAAATCATGATACTAAAAAGCAAGATAACGTTCATAGGGTGGCTCCTAAACAACAATCACCAATTTTAAATTCTCACATTTTAGATGGTTTCATAGGTGTAGTCAAAGATTCACATAAAGAGGTTATTTCTATTACTTTATATGACCATGAGATTCTAATATTGGATTATAACAATGGACCATGATTCATACGGGATTCATACGGGCTTCGTAAATTTACATTCAAAGTTAACAAAATATATTATAGTTGATAATGGTTCAAGTTTAAGCATATGTACATTACAATTTCTTGTTAGTATAGGATACAATTAAAAAAATTAGATGGTACGACCACTATTCTTAAAGGATATGATGGTCTTACATGGAAAGCTCTTGGGGGTATCATATTACTTGTCACCATAAGTCATAAGACATTTTTTAGTGTGGTTTCATAAATTGTCGATTAACATAACATATGATATATTACTTGGATGCCTTTAGTTTAACTAAATGAGAACCAAGCCATCCCATCCACATTACATCAATGCCTAATGTTTTTGCATGATAATCAAGTGATTACTATTCGAGGTACTCTTTACAAGTCACCAATCCAAACTCAACATGAGGTATCATCCAAAGTACTACTTAAAGAACAAATCATACAATCTGAAGTGAAAAAATCTTGAGTTCAAGTATGATTCAGGAAGATCTAAGTCTTCACTTCCACTTGCAGTATTTTGTTGTTCCTTAAAAAATCATATGGCTTTGCCAAAAAATTCAACATCATCATAAGCACATGTGTGTGAAACTACAAGTCATAACTCCTCTCCTATCGTACTACACAATTTCTGCAGTGTCAGTACTGTGCAACACATCTTATTTATGACATTAACAGAAGTCGCTAGACTAATGATTGGTTATTAAGTAGTTTATAACAATCATTTTAATGGTTTAAAAAACACTGCATCTTCCTCCTCCATATATTAATGTACATCTCTCTTATTTCTACTTAGTCATATAGAAGAGATAGACTAGGAGTACTAGACATCACACATCCGATCTCTCAGATCTTGTATAAAACTTAGCATAAAAAATTGTGATTACAATTATACATTTGTTGTCCATTTTTCTTCTCTGCTCTTTTTTTATTACTACACTCCATTATATATTCAACCATATCATTTCATATATGGTTCTGCATTTAACCCATTTAATGCATTAGGTGAGGTTGTCCATCTAGTCTCTTCTTATGCCCCATATCAAAGTACCTACTCATCCACGCATTAAGGTAGTCTTATCAAATCCTCTTGTATTTGTTAAAGCTAAAGCACCTAGTACTATTCAAACTACATGATCCAAACAAAGTGTTTATTTATAAGAGGATAAAATAATTATTATAGTTATTTCCATGATAATGATTACACTATTAGTGATGATGATTGAAGTTACCATATAGCTTGTGATTATATTTGTAATGTCACGTCTAACTCCTTAGATTCATAACCCTTGGATTTTTGGATCTTGATCATGAAGCTAAGTTTACAACTTATTATGGATATTTAGATAGGGTTATCGGTTAGCATTGATCGGTTATTTCATGCACTTCATTGAAACAATATATTGTACACAACTTATTTTTTCTATTTGTGTGCATCTCTCTACTACTTTCTTTCTCTCTTGTTCAATGTATAATTTTTGGGTTTAAAACATGATTCCTATCCTCTCTTGAGTTGTTTATTGCTTATTGATTCTTCTATCTTGTTTTTATTTTAAAGTTACCTTCTTTTTTCTTGTTTCGCTTTGTTATGTCATTCTTCTATCCTTTTAGTTTATGTTGATTGCATTGTTTATTTGGTCCTTTCCCTTTAATTGTTGTTTTACATTCCAAAATCCTATGTGAACTTCCCAATGATGATAATAAATATATATCGAGGCACTCCACCCTAGTGTGAATTATGTTTTGAGAGATGTTGTAAGTTAGTAGGGATCCCTCTCTTTTTTCTTCTTGAAGTTTTTGCCCTTGGCTTGTATCTTGCTTGGTTATTTTTTCTTTCTTTCTTCTTCTTAATTTTTCCTTTTGGTTTTTTCTTGATTTACTTTACCTTTTCCTCATAGCTTGTTTCTTGCTTGGTTCCTTTCTACTGAAAATGATAAAACACAATATATATATATATATATATATATATATATATATATATATATATATATATATATATATATATACATATATATATATATATATATATATATATATATATATATATATATATATATATAATTTATCTTTGTTGGTTACATTGTCTCACATTATTACATATCATGTTTATCTACCTATAAATATATGTATACATATATTTTTTACACACATTACTCATTGTATTATTAATTGGCTAGTACAGTTGCTTCACAATTTCATCATGCCTACACTTAGGGGGCATCCTTACATTGGGGGCATGCGTATACATGACACATTTTTTTAGTGTGCTTCAAGTTCTATATTTCTTATTTTTCATTTTCATATTGAGATTTATAATTGCTTATATATGTTTTTATCTAGTTTATATCTTGTGTCCATACATGGATAAATTGTGTCGCTTCACATTTTTGTTACAGTGTGAGTTCTCTTATTTTCCTTACGATTGCTCAGATAACTTGCATATGTGTGATTGTATTTATACATGCTTGATTTAACTGCTTTGAGAATATTGGAGTATTATTCCTAATTTATTTAAGGGTATGAGTTAATTAAATTATTAAATAATATTAGGATAATTAAGCTACTAATTTGTATAATTTAATTATAATCTTAACCTTTCTAAAAATAGTAATAAGTGAGGAGAAATGTAACTTAGCTTAAATTGTACTAAGACGATTGAGACAAGGTCTAGAATCTATTGTGCATGATTGTGACAATATCATGAATCAAGATCCGGCCTTCATTTTATGAAAGGAGAGGAGCACCAAAATAGGACACCCTAGGGTTCAATGCTATAGTCCTCTTCTACCACTGTTGTTTTGGAGGCCTGAGCTTTCTGGGTTTTGTCCATTGTCTTTATGTGAGCCTGCCTATAAAATTTTAGATGTTGGATGTCTAAGGAACTCCCTATAGAGTTGATTTAGTCTTCACACCCTAGACTCCATTATGCTTTGACAAAATTTGTGAAAGAAGGGGAGTTTGTGTGTGTAAGATGCATTGAATGTGTATCCACACCCCTTGTGTGGGCACGTTGCCTACATACCAATACTTCGAATAGGGATCAAGCCATATGTAGTTATCCCACTTGTTGTGCTTTGTACAATAGTGTTTGTGAAGATGCAAAATACTAAACTGGGTGTGCTTGAGGTGGCTAGGGACTGGTGTGAAGGTTTGAATAAGATTATGGTTGTATTAGATGGTTATATGCAGAGAATAGATAAATATGCCTGAGTAGTCTTGCTTGCATTCTTGTTTACTTTTGTGATATTTGCCAACCCCTTCTAAATAAACTTTGAATGGGCTTTTATAGAGATTTGTTGGTCATGGGTTGAATGTATTCATGTTAGGTTGACAAGAAGAAGGATAGGAACCAGAAGGAAGCAACCATTGGAGTTAAAATGCAATTGGATAGGAGCACCAGAAATGGACACCCTAGGGTCCAACACTATAATCCAAGTTGGACGCTATTGTCCTATAGGTATGGGACTTGGGGGAATGCAATTGTCATAGTAAAAACAATTTGGAGGAGTTGGAATCACTTTTTGGAAGGCTATGAATGACTAAGAATCAGTGAAAAGGTACCTAGAAGGGTCATGAGAGCAAACAAGAGGGACCTAAGGATTGGGTGTCACAAGCCACACTCAAGCTACAAATTTTCACATTTTATATGACTAAATTTGCCCCCCTTTATTCTAGTGATGCCAAAAAGTGAAATACTATGATAAAGAAAAAATAAAAAGCATACTTGAACTTAACTACAAAGGTGAAGCTCATAAAGCTATGTGATGTTGTATGTGCATAGAGAGAGCACATTGTGAAGTGTAAATCTTGTTAGGATAAAATTAAAACCCATATTTGTACTCAAATTGCATACAAGAGAAACTGTGAAATGAATTAATTAAACATTCAAAAAATAAACAAAAAACATACACATAATAAGAGACACCAGATATAATGTGGTTCACCCAAAATGGGCTAGATCCACCACACTTGTCTAGTATATTATTTCAGCAATATAATAGAGAAATAAAATCCTGTAACAAAACTTGTTACACCTCTCTACATTTTTTGCCTCCGCTTTGTGTTAATTTTCTCACTATTTTTCTCTTAACCATATATCAATACATTTTAGGGTAAAAATAAACTTAAACATAACCTATACCATAAGATCTGGAAACCTATAATCAATAGCCTAGATTGACTATGAAATTACAATTTAATAAGGAACTCGCAAGGGGGGTTCCCCCCTTGTAACCTCCCATGCCATCAGGGATACAAATAATGAGATCCAAACCCGGCTGAAATAACATCAAAATTTTAACCTCTGATCCTGGAAGACAGTTAGGTTCCACACCTAACAAATCTAAGAGAGAAAACAAATAGTAGATCAGTTCTTACTAGATACACTATATCTAAAATAAGAATGTACAAAACTAGGTAAGAAAGAGAGGAAGAGAAAGGAACAAATACACCTCACCAAGTATGCGGACCAATACAAAACCTATTATGATGTTGGATGATGTTGCGTATGTGCTGAATGATGATGTACCAAGAGTGATATCACGAATGGAGCTAAGTGCTCAATTCTTCGAGAGTGGCTCAAAAATGAAAAGGCTAGCCCTTTGGCTCCATCGACGCCTACTAAGTGAAGTTATGTGATCATGTGTATGCTAATTGATGTTTGAACTATGTGTCTAATCCCTATGAGTAGGTAGTTCAAGAATACAAAAGCTAACTAATCCTTTGGCTCTATCAGTGCCCAATGAAGCGAAGCTATGAATTGATATCATTATAAAATGTGTGTCATATGAGATGGCTCCTGAAGCCCATGAATGCTTTGTAATTTGACAATGTGATGTGGATAGCTGAATATGTGTTGGAAATTAAGCCACTCTTAGCTGTTCAAAAAAGGTGGAGATTAGGCTTGTATGAAAGCCACTCTAAAACTGGGCAATAGGCTTATGTGGAAGCCACTAAAAAATGTGGAGGTTAGGATTGTATAAAATCCACTCTAAAATGATACTAACCACTTAAAAATGGAATAAGGCATGCAAATGCCAAGAACGCTTAGGTAATATACTAAACTCAAAAAGAAAAAAAGTCACATATGTCAGGCACATTGCCCCCAATCACTGGTGTCTGAAACATGGATTCTGATTTGAAAGTTATATCAACTGCCTAATCTGAAACTGATGCATGATGCCCCCTATATCTAGATTCTCTGAGAAAAACTATACTAAAACTATTGATTTTGAACTAAACTGTTGCTGACAAAATTGTAATTGTACTTACTTTTCTGCCTGTTTCTAGAAAGTCTAATTTTTTTTGTTTGGACAAAAGCACCGAAATTAGACACCCTATTGTTTGATGTTGTAGTCTAATCTTGGTGCTATTATCCTAAGCTGATTTTGATGACTATTTTGTAATTCTCACTATCTGCCTAGTCTATTATGCCTAGATTGAAGTCTATATATTGTTCTGGGTGTTCTGAAAGCTTGTTTTTTATCGATAGCAGCTCTGATCTCTGTGATAAAACCTTTGTTTATTGCCCACTCTTCTAAGAGTAGGAATGAAGACCTTGCAATGACTATCCTTAGAATAAAGAGCCCTACAAGCGTGTTATGTTGTGAAAAGACATGATATAGCAATGATAATTGACAAGATATCTCAAGATATAACATGGTTTGTATGAGAGATTGTTAGATCAACGGGGGTATGCCTCGATAGATATAACAATGTAATAACATGAGCAATATAAATAAACTAGAACTAAAAGTGTTAGTTAGTTATTAGTTGTCAAAGAGAGATGGAGCATGACGTCCATCATGGCATCCAAGAAAGCAAGGTAATGCATGATGTGGATCATGGCATTACAAATAATTAAATAGCAATCAAATAACAAGCATACAAGGCAAGAAAAAAGAAGCATAAAAGAGTGGCCAAGGGGCCAAGCAAACAAGGGACATGGGCACATGCCACTCAAACTAGAAAGCAATCATACGAGGCATGTTCAAATGCCACATACACATACAATCAGAAATTAGTAAGGTTGGCGTGAAAGCCACAATCACATAAAAGAGTAAAAGCAAAGCACATTGGCAAATGTCTTAAGGCACATACAAAAATATAAGCAAAGGACATTGGTAAATGTCCTGAGGCACATACAAGAGATAAAATAGGAACTGAGAAATGCAATCACATAAAGCTACGCAAAGCAAGAAAGGAAGGCATGTAAATGCTAGAAATATAATCACATCTAACTAATCAAAGAAAGAAGTGAAAGTATGCAAGACATGTAATACAAGACTAAGTATATGCTAAGAAATACACAAGTGTTATATATTAGTGAAATGTCGATAGAGTAATCTTTGTAAGCTAGTAAGTAATGTACATCAACATAATAACTAGAGTATGTGGTGTAGGAATGACATAACCTAGATGTTGTAGTCATGTAGAAGATGCCCCCAATGGGTAGGTATATCGATGTGTGTCTCGAATGTAAAAGTAGGAAGCCCCCTCAATGGGTAGAGTGAAGCAATCAAAGATTAGGATGTCACTGCACACACTCAAAGAACATCAAGTGAAGCATGGTAATGTAGATAAATCGACAAACAATAGCATAAAACAACAAATGTAAGTCTAGCACGGTAGTAGAAATGTAAAGCATGGAGAATGCATACAATTGAAATGTTTTTGTGTTTTTGAATTATTTAAATATTTTTAGATTTTGATATTTTGAAATGTTATATATTTTTGGTATTTTGACATATTTCAATTTTTTTAGAATTTTTTTAATATATAAGCTATGTACAACTAATCATAAAGAAACTATATATAAGAAAGACTAAGAAGAGACAATACTAACAGATGAGTCTTATGGGAGACTCCCTATTATGGTGTCTTGTATCAAGGAGAGGGATCGTGTGTGATCATGAAGCACAATGAAAGGGCTGAGATTGTGGCTCTGAAAGCTATGTCTATTGTAAATGCTCTAAAATCTTTGAAGTAGAAACTGACTGTGGGGTCCCCCTATAACTCTGAGAAGTGGATGCAATTGTAGGGCTCTTAGGGACCCATCTTGTAGTAGGAGAAGCTCTCTGAACATGTACTTTGTGTATAGAGGTGTGAGACCTCAATGATACTGCCCTGGGTGTAAACACTATAGCTAGAAGCTGTCTAGAATTTTGAAATTGTGGTTGCTCTAAAAGAGACCTCTGTGGAAGTATATGAACTCTTTGTGTTGGTGATAGAGGCCTCAACTGTGTTTGAATCTAAACTAGCAGAAGAACTAAAACTGGTAGAGAAACAAAAATTGGTGGTAGAACTAAAACTAGTAACTCCAAAATAGAAGATGGATCTGAAGTGGGGAGTGGTAACTCATATGAAACTCCACCAACTGCAATAACCTGATTAGCATGAATGAATTTTACATATCTATGTACTATAGAAGGTATTGCTCAAAGTTTTTGTATCCATGGTCAACCAAGTAACATAACGAAAACTCCTGCACTGGGAACAATAGTAAATGGTGTGGCCATATGTGTTGGACCAACCTATAGAGGAAGTACAATCTTGTTTAATGAACTCTATATGTGCCCACTGAATCCACTGATAATTATGTCTGTTGGTGTAATATCCTAATCTAAATATTCCAAATGCTACAATAATATCATAGTGCACATGTTCACATTAGATCCATTGTCTATGAGAACACTATGAATATGATGATTATGAATGCAAGCTTTGATAAAGAGGGTATGATAATCTGAATCATCCTCAACTATCTCCTACTCTAAGAAGGAGATTGAAGGTCTAGTTGGAACTCTAGAATTGTAGACACCAATCATGTGACTCAATTGAAGGTGCTTGATATGTAGCTAGGGGAAAATGTGCATGATATGCATGGTGAACACCTAAGATGTCCCATGTCTCTTGTTTAGAATGTTGTGGAAAAGGATATGAGAAATTTTTCAAAGCTTTATCCAGTGTTTGCTTTGCCTAAGGAGGCTCAAATAAAGTGCCAAGATCAATAATGTTGTCATATATCTTGTGTTTTAAACTGATGCATCTGTTTATTGTTTGTCTTGGTGCCCTGTGAAAATCACAAAATGCATTCAAATCATATCCTCATGGAAGGGTATTTATTGGATCAACTTCTGGAATAGGAGGGAGATATATGGTATTACATTCCAAAAGCTGTTGTAAAACTTTGGCTAGAGATACTGGTAGATTTGAAAAAGTTCACCAAGGAGGTGCTGATAAAACCACTCACTCAGGGGGCTCTAAAGCTACATTGACTATAGGTTGATTCTGACTCTTGATATCATTGACCTTTACTTTGTATGGGACTTTATTGTCACTCTTGTTTGTTGTTTTTTATATACTCACTTGAGTTTGCCCATTGAAATTAATTTGACTTCCCTTTCCTTTAGTGTATCATATAACTCAATGAAGGAAGAGAATCTTTTGAACATTATTGATTCATGCAAAGCTGGTAAAAGACTCTATTTGAAGAGATCTTGTAACTCTTGATCGGCCATGGGGCTAGTCATCTTAGCCAATATAGTCTTATATCGAAGAACATAATATGTGAGATGCTCATTTGACCTTTATTTTTATTATGCAACTTGGGCATAAAAAACCTTATCACCAATGTTAATGCTAAAATGAGCTAAGAACATGTTGAATAAAGGATTGAATGCATTGACTAACTGATTCAGTAGGCTATAAAACTATTGTAAAGCATAATCTTTTAGACTTCATAGAAATAACTTGGTTAGTAGCCAGTCATTTGGCACATAGTCTATGCATGATGCATGAAAAGCTCTCAAATGTGTCTCTGGATCACCCTTGCCATCATATAGAGTGAGCTTGGGTTAAACAAAACCTTGTAGCAAGGGTTACAAAGCAATATGACGTGCCAATGGTGTATGTAGTAGAGCTCAAGAATCTAAAGCCTATGTAGGTTTAGAGGCACCTTGCTCAAGATGTAGCACCTTGGATTGAAGAGATTTTATCTCTTGCACAAACGCTGCCACATCAGGAGACAAATAAGTATTAGTCGTAACTAGGGATGCCTCATAGGAAGGTTGGGTTGTTATAGGGGGTTGTTGAGACATAGTTACCCTTGTAGTGTCATGTGCAACTGGTTGCTCTGTGGTTTGAGAAGATTGACCATTGTTCACTTTTTGATGTTCTTGTAGTATTTTAAGCATGTCATCTTGCATTTCAAGATGTTTAGTTAAAAGGTCTTGAAGTTCCCTCTTATTAGTTTTGTCAAAATTAGTGTATTGGGCAATTGTTAAAGTAGGAAAACAAATAAAAATTTGATTGAATTTTTTGTAATAAGCACAGTGTTATGGAAGGAAAGTGCTGATTAAAGGAAATCTAAAGTACTAAAAATAGCCAACTAGAAGATGCATAAAAAGGATATGAAACTCACAAATATGTAAGGTGATACCTCAAAAGCAATGGGACTTAGTATATGCAATTAGGGTTTTGAAAATGATTATTTTTAAAATTTACTATAGAATTAAAAAAATTAAAGTGTATTTTTTATTTAAATATGCACGTAAAAAATCAGAAAAATATTGGAAAATTCTTGATTTAAAGGGACCTAGTATGTACAACTAGGGATTGGAATAAAAATAATTTTTAAAAATTACTATGGAATTTTTAAAAACTAAATTGAATTTCTGATTTAGATAGGTAAGTAAAAAATAAAAAATATATTGAAAAATTCTTGATTTGAAAGGACGTAGTAGATGCAACTAGGGTTTGAAAGAAAAATAATTTTTAAAAATTACTATGAAATTTTTAAAAACTATATTGAATCTCTGTTTTAAATAGGCAAGTAAAAAATCAGAAAAATATTGGAAAAATCTTGATTTGAAAGGACCTAGTAGATGCAACTAGGGTTTGGAAGATTTTTTTTAAAAATTAGTATGGAATTATAAAAATTAAATTGAATTTTTGATTTAAATATGCAAGTAAAAAATCAAAAAATTATTGGAAAAAATAGCAAAAAATTTACCCTAGGATTTCTAGAGTTTTTATGCGTAAACAAAGTAAGTCGGGTTTACCAAATGATTTAATTATTTTGGAAATATTGAAGTATTATTCTTAATTTAGTTAAGGCCCTAAGTTAATTAAATCAATAAATAATATTGGGATAATTAAGTTACTAATTTTTATAATTTAATTGTAATTTTAACCTTTCTAAAAATAGTAATAAGTGAGGAGAAATGTAACTTAGCTTAATTTGGACTGAGACAGGGTTTGAAATATGTTGTGTAGGACTATGACACTGTTGTGAATCAAGATCTGGCCTTCATTTTGTGAAAAGATAGGAGCACCAAAATAAGACACCCTAGGGTCTGACGTTATAGTCCTATTCTACCGCTATTGTCTTGGAGGCCTGAGCTTTCTGGATTTTGTCTATTGTCTCTGTGTGAGCTTGCTTATGAAATTTTGGATGTTGGATGTCTTCGAAACTCCCTGTAGAGTTGGTTTAGTCTTCAAACCCTAGACTTCATTATGCTTTGACAAACTTTGAGAAAGAGGGGGGGTTAGTGTGTGTAAGATGCACTAAACATGTATTCACACCCCTTGTGTGGGCATGCTACCTACATACCAATACTCCAAAGAGTGATCAAGCCATATGTAGTTCTCTCACTTGATGTTCTTTGTGAAATAGTGTATATGAAGATACAAAATGCTAAATTGGGTGTGCTTGAGGTGGCTAGGGACTGGTGTGAAGGTTTGAATAAGCTTGTGGTTGTATTAGATGGCTATATGTAGATAATAGGGAAATATTTTTGAGTAGTCTTGCTTGCTTTTATGATATTTGCCAACCCCTTCTAAATGTACTTTGAATGGGTTTCTATAGAGATCTTTTGGTCATAGGTTGAATGTATTTGCGTTACGCTGACAAGAAGAAGGATAGGAACCAGAAAGAAGTGACCGTTGGAGATAAAAATGCAATTGAACAGGAGCATTATAAATGGACACCTTAGGGTCTGATGCTATAGTCCAAGTTGGGTACTATGTTCGGTGTTTATGATACCATTGTTGGGGATCAACCAACAATTTGATTACACTTATGAAAGCAATAAACCACGAAATTAAATCAGATAGATAAGTTACTAGAATGATAAATAGCAAAGAAAAAGAGATACAAGAAACCACCCTGAAAACTTGTATTAAACTCTTTACAGAAGGAATACAATTGAAGAAACTCCTTTCTTCCACACCTCTCTCAGATGTACAGATCTCTCTCTAGATCTCTTTCCCTCAAGAGCTCTCACTCTCAAGTACAATCAACTCCAACAACCTGGAATGATTCACATGTACAATTCTGTACTGTTCTTCAACATTCATTACACAACAATAAGCTAAGAAGATCTATCCTAATATAGAATTAGGAAACTTGAGCATGCATTTACAACCAACAGTTATGCCTCTTGAATAAGGGCTCTAAAAACAGTCTTACTAATAATAGAGACGCGGACTTAAGACTATGACTTAATCTCATCATGCAAACACTTGGTTTTGTCCTTAGAAATAGCTCTCTGGACGCACAGGTAACCGACGCTGGTTCCTGCCTGCTTGCGTGTGACCGCGTCGGCCGATTCTTGCCGACGCCGGCGTCTCCTGTACTGCACCTGATCGACGTCGGTCGCTCCTGACCGACACTGGTGACTATGTAACTACTGCAACCTTGCAAAGCGCTCCTTGGTGAAGCTTTTAGGCTCCACACCTTAACAACCATGGTTTCTACATGCATCTATTAGCGCATACTATCATTGTATGCTTCATTGTTAAATTGTGTCCTTATAGGGGCATATCAGTACGTCGTGGCATATAAATTGTCTCTATTTGATTGTTACATGGGGGCATATCACTTTCTCCTCCTTGATTGTTACAATGAGGCATATCACTTGCCCCTTCTTCTCGATTCCATATTTATATTTATTTTTCTTTAACATAGTAGTATCGATTCGCCAATGAGCTTTGATGATGACATTATTATGATTATATACATATGTCTAAAAATATGTTTTCAAGATTATTACAACTTTTACTTTTATAATGTTATACATGGTGTTTTTAATCATTTTATTTTGAAATTAGTGATTTGTAGGAACATACCTCACCAGAAAAAGGTGCATATAGTTGGTTTATTTTATCTTTGGTTATAGATTTCAAATGGTTACAAGATGCCAAGAAGTTACAAAGTCATGCCAAAATGGTTACATAGAGGTTTCAGAGGTTTGTTTCTTCAGCTAGGAAGTAATTGTCATCACATGGTAGGGTTAGTAGGATCTAATTTTTACTACATCATAGGGGCAATTAAGGTCCATGATAGTTTCACTTTTTTTCTAGAGATGGCAATGTTGTTCGCATACCACCAAGTGTGTTCATTCCTTGTGTTCATTTTCTATTTTCTTCTTCTTCATTTGGTTACATTTCATTAGTTTATCAAGACATTGATCTACTTCTATGTATTCACATTTCTTGCAGATACATTCAATATTTTGACATTGGAGCATTCACAGATCGCTAGTGGTAGTCTAGACATTCATACAAATAAAGAGGAGACACGGTTTTCTTTTTTTTAGGTTGTTGGAGCTAGACTATGATAAAAGGTAATTTATCCCCTCCATTTTTATTGAAAGCATGCATTATATTTCCAAAGAGTAAAAACATAGTACATACCTGATAAAAAAAGGCAAGTGCTATGAAATCAAACCCCAAGAAAAAGCAAATGAAAATTGAATTGGGACTAAACTCAAGAGAGTATCAAAGTAATAGCCCTAGGTTCACAAAACCATCAGTACATAATTACATAATGCATGACATAAAAAATAATCCATAAATAACACGAGAAAATATATTAGGCCACTGACGTAACTATTCTCATATAGGGAGGACGAGGAAGCAACAAACTTTATGGCTTACCTCCCTAATTGTCCCCACAGGGGTGTGGATTGTCAGGCATGGTTTTCCAACCATCTTGTTTATTATTTTATTCAACAATTTCTTTGGATTATTGATGAGGGGTTGAAATAACAAGAGCCAATATGGGCATTTTCCCTTGCTCATCTCATCCAAAATGTACAAACCTATAGGTTCCATATATAGCCTACAATGGGCCCCACCTTCCATGCCCTTCTGTTGGTGAGAATTGACATTAAGGTGGAAAATATAGAGCGACTACATGACCTGTGTCACCCTGTGATAGTCCCTCCACTCTTGATGATCCAGGCATCAATTTAGGCGACAATTCGGGTGACAGTTCCACCCCAATTGATGACGAAACTTTTGGGGGTCAAACTTCATCGAGCGGAGCTCAATGCCATTTCACGACGTTCCCCTCATTTAACCGTTGGAAAGCTAAGAACGAGGGGAACATCATGAAATGGGATTGAGCTCCGCTCGATGAAGTTTGACCCCTGAAAGTTTCGTCATCAATTGGGGTGGAACTGTCACCCGAATTGTCGCCTAAATTGTTGCCTGGATCACTTGATCCCTTCCGAGAAGGTCTTAGTGCAAAACATCTTGAGGTACCTTGCTAACAATACAAGGGGCATTACCCTAGTGGCCAATAAGAGTGTGCAGGTGATATACATCCATCGCCATTTTCTCTACTTAAAATTGAATTTGTAGCTTAACATTTGATGATGTGGCAATTATGTTAGTAGTAGAGAATGTTCTATCTAGATGGTCTTTATTAAATGAAACAAAATATCTAACTTTATAAAGAATAAATATAGTTTCAATACAAAAAATATGCCAACTTTGTTTGAATCTCGTAGGGAGCAGATTAGAATTCCCTAAAAGAACCATGTGCCAAGAAAAGGGTTCTAGTATGAATGGTTGAAAAACGGAGTGAATCCACCTCCAAGATTTCTAGGCTATAGCATAAAACCAAAAGATGTGCTTAACTGACTTAGGTTGAACACAAATGAGGCATCTGGGAGATGGGATCCCTATTTGAAGAAATTTGTCACCCATTGTAAGACCTTGGTAGAGAATGCACTAAGCAAAAATGGATTTTTTGGGATCTAAAATTGAAAACTAGACAATTTGGAATCCATTGCTCCAAAGAAAGGCAGGGATATTGATATTCCACCATTCATTGAGCATCTCCCATGGCAAAGTATTGAGAAATAGCAATTGATAACCAAGTTGGGGTTTTTATTGTATCATAGGAATAGACACACTTCAATTCAAATCTTTCCACCATTTAGGAGAGCCTTTAATTTCAATTTTGAATAATGCATATTCTGACACAATCATCTAAATCTTAGTAGTGGATTCAAATCATGGTTGTTAAGCTTGAATTTATTCTTTAAAAATTTTCAACTAGAAAAGGATATAAATCATTTATTAAATATATGCCCAATGAAATGATTGCCTTTGCAAAAGAGTTGAAGGGATTTGATTCTATAAACCTTAGCTAGGGGCTTCCCATTAATGGAAATAATTGAGGACCTGTTGGCCATTTTTTGGCCCACATATCAAAGTTTACCTAAGTATGGAAAAGGGAGCTTTCAGACAAGTAAATGGTAAGTCTTTGGGAGGACTTCGGGTTTTCCAGTAGTGACAACTTTGAATTTTTTGAAGGCACAGTGGAAATCGGGTTTCTAGTAGTGCTTAGCTTCTAAATGTTTCATAAGTAGAAGTAATTCAGGTTTACAAACTTGAATTACTCATAGACAGTGTATTTCAGGTATTCCAGGGAGTATTACTTGATTACTTCATAAGTTGTGAGCAGTCAGAAGTCTGAAATGAGTAAAGGTGCTCAACAAACCCGATGTGGTCTTGAAAAGTAATACTTCTTGGGTTCTTTAAGAAATGAGTCTTTTTCAAAAAACCCGAAGGGGATTTTCAAAATGTTGAAGGGTCTTTTTAGGGTAAAAGGGACCAGTCAACTTTCCTGGAGGTACACTTCAACTTTTTTGAAGGGTTTTTTCTTCTCCAAGTGGACAGTTGTAATTTTCCCGAAGGGTATGTTACCCTTCGAGAGGACTATTTCAAAATTCCTGAAGGGTATCTTTCCCTTTGAGAGGATCATTTGCGGAAATTCAAGGGGACATGTAGAAAGCCCGAAGGGTCTCTTACCCTTTGAAAAAGTTCATTATGAAAAGTCTGAAGGAATTCCTTTGGACAAATTATCTGAAGAAATTCTTTTGGGAGATTTACCTGAAAGAAATAAGCTGAGAGGGAAGCTCGAGACCAAGTGTCTGAAGGAAATGATGTGCCAAGGGATGTTAAAATTAGGATAAGCGACTAGCCATTGGAAGTAATTGGGTTTAAAAAGCCCAAAGTCTTAAGGCTTGGGAAGCAGCAAAGTGAGAAGACTTCAAGATGGACAAGCCCGAAGTAAGTAGGTTTAGAGAACCCGAATTACTTTGCATAGAGTAAATCGAGTTTCTCAAAGTAATCTACTTAAAAGGCTTTATAAGCGAAGGATCTAAGAAAATCCGAAGTTGAAGAGGCCAAAGAACTCAAATTACTCTACATAGAGTAAATTGAGATTTTCCAAGGGTTCAACTTAAGCTTGGTCTGACAACGCTAGAATCATGATGCAACAAATGAAAGTTTGCCACGTGGTGCAATAGGAGCAAAAAGGGCCAATCAATAAAGGACAAGTGGCACAAGGATGTTTAATAAACACGGGAGAGTCCGAGTGGCTAGTAGCTAAAAGTTATGAAGGCTCCCATCTATCATGGTTCATTACCCGCAATCATCATTCGATGCTTAAATGCATCACACCAAGAAGAAACATTCTAGCTGCTCATAACATGACTTTTTAGACACACCAAAGAAAGTCTTAAAGATGGGAGGGGCTCGAGAGTATTAGGCAATGATCTAGAACAACACATTTATGAACATCAAAGAAGGACAACATGAGGTTCCAGCCATCTGCAACCTCTTTCCTCCTTTTCTCTCTTCCCCGTTTTCTTTATAAATAGAGGCCTTGGAGCCTAGAAAGGTATCCCCAGACTGGTGATAAAATCACTCTGGGAAAATCATTATGTAATGGACCTTTGAAGCAATAAAGATTGTTTTTACCTATCTCTTTGTCTAAAAATTGCATTAAGTTAGATTGTGCACTAATAACGTTGTGAAGAAGCATCCTTCCAACCTTGTTGCCCTTCTTTCTTGCTTATTTTCAGGTACTTTCCAGTTAATTACAGGTCTAAAATCATGTTTTTCAGACATTGATGGATGCTTGGTGTGAATTTTAAAATTCCTCTTTGCCTCATGTGTGGTTTAGTAAGCCAAACTTAAGAAATACTTATGCAAGTTAGCTGGTTAGAAAGTTATGTAAGCCAACTTGTCTTATGCTGAATTAGTGTCTTTTCCAGGCTAGGTGGATCACTTACTTTTGGTGCATCACCTCCCTTATCTTAGTTTTCTTTTCAAGTAATCTCTCTCCCCTTTTCCTTGGAAATTAGTAGAGTTTAGCATAGAAACCCAAAGAGCTGAAGTGAAACACCTGAGGAACTAGCCTCATAAAAAAGTCTAGAGGTTCAACCTCACCATAGGACACCCACACCCTGAGGTTGTTCCCATGCTTATAGCTGGAAGTGAGAGAGCTTGAAGAACTCTCTCATAAGGGTGCAAATCCAAGTCTATAACATGACCACCATAACGAGTGTGAATTAATGGAGAGACCAAATATAAATGCATTCTCCTTCCACACCATCCAAAGCTTAATGGTCTTTTAGGTCTTCCATATACTTTTAGTCATAAAAGTGCCTATAATTTTGATAGGAATAAGAGAAACAAGTAAGGTTTGAAACCCTAGATTCTTCCAAGTTCCTTGTTTATAAGGACTACCAAAGATACATTGCTTGAGAAGATTTTTTCATGCTTTTTTCCATTCGATGGCCCTAGGGATCCATTTAACACAAAGGGAAGTACCTTGCTTGCTAATTTCAATAAGCCCCAACCCACTGACCTCTCTGGGTCTGCGACAGATAACCTAGTTGACTCTGTGAAAGTCTCTTTTGCCTTTTGAGTTGGATCAGATGGAGTCTATCAACAATTTTTCAAGTTTCATGTAGGCAAATTTAGAAGGATCCCATCAAGAGGATTAGTAAACATGAATGTGAGCTAAAACTTTGGAACAAATTTTAAATTTGTGCATAAGAGAGAAGTTTAGTAATTAAATATGAAAGATTTTTCTCCAATCTTAAGACACCATAATTCCACAGTTCAACCTAGGAAACTTGAAAATCAAAGGGAATGCCTGAGAATTTAAAAATCTCCCCATGAGAAATCCATTTCCACTGATAAGCCTCAAGCAAATTGGACCATGAGTTTGCCTATAAAATTGAGTCTTGATCCATTGGATACTAGAGCCAAAGGCCATGTATAAAACTTGAAGGCTTTCCGTGGTGTTTTTGTTGGATTATTTTATGATCCAAAAGTATTTTGTTTTTAGTTAGTTTTGTTTAGTTTATAATAAATGAGTTGGTTCATAGGAATTGGTTTTTTCCCCGTAATCACCCATGAAATTTTTATATGCTTTCACCCCACTTTGTAAATTTATCCTTGAATAATACAATCTAATTTTTGTGTGGAAAACCTTTATTCATGATGTAATTTCACTATTATTTCCCCTGCTCCCTGGGCCATTAGTGGTATCAGAACAAGGTTGCTCATGGAGGAGTGAAGATTGAAGAATAATTTTTTGATTGGCCATTACTACCACAAGTGACTGCAAGAATTTCTTCATTTAAAGTGTCACTAGAAATTAATTTGCTTTGTATGGTGGTATCCTTCAGCAACATAACACGATGAAACAAAGTTCGAGTTAATTTTGAATTGTACTTCATTTCAAGGCGAAGCTATACGAAATTGGACGATCTTTGCATCAGTGGTAATATATAAAGAGAAACTTGCATAAGATGAAATAATCATTCTGATTTAGTGTGCAAGTACAATACAACATACAAATTAGTTTGACATCCCAATTGTGAATACAAAAGCGTTCAATGAGAGACTTGCCCCAATAAAGAGGACTCGCATCAGTTTATTGAGCATGTCAATTTGGATGCAGCCTTCAATTTGGATGGCAGTGGCTGAGGTTAGATTTTTTTATTTGTACAGTGCATCATTAACACATCATTTTTGTTTGTTAGATATATTTGCTTCAAGTTTATTTGTTAAATTGAAGAGAAGATCGGATAATAGAGTGCAAACTAAATAGAAAATAGAGACCTAGCACGATAATTTGAATGCAGGAATAAGACAATTAACAAGTTCTATTGCTTTGTCCAACACACACTTGTACAAAATCTTCACGACAACATGGGTGAATGGTGTTGATTTCAAAGAAATGAAGATGTCAATATTTTCAAAAACCTAAATTTATTACAAGTATTTTTTTATCGAGCCCCACAAGAAACTCAGCAAAGGAAAAGGCACAATAAGATTTTTTTTTCATGCAAGGTAAACATAATTTTATATGGTGACAATCTTCTTTTCAAATGGCTTCTGGTTATGTTGAAAATATGCCCATCAAAATTTCAATAATCATTGTAGTAGAATTGATAATATAAATTTTACAAGTATTTTCCATAAGGCAGGTCAAGGGTTCAACCTTTAAAAGTGCCAAAAAAATCTTTTTTTTGCAAAGGGGTTATTTGAATTAATTGTGAAAACCAAGAAAATCTGCACCTATCGTGACTGGTTTTACCATATCTTGAACACATTGTCATATTATTTTGTCAAAGTTAATTTTTTGGAAATGTCATGTCCCCTTTTTAGTCGACATGTGCAGAGTAGATGATTAGCCTATTATGCGACCCTCGTAGGCTAATGAGGTGGATAGAGGGTCTTGATGGAGCTGGGCTTGGCTTTCGTTTGGGCACTTTCGGGCATGAATTAAGGGAGATATTAATATTTGATTGATTTAATCAAATATTAATTATTTGAACTAATTTTAATTAATTATTAATTAATTATTAATTATTAATGATTTGGTCTAATTTGAGGATGCAAATTCTAAATTAAGACTTGGTCTAATTTTAAGACCCTAGTTCTAATTTAAGGAAGTCTAATTTAAGGGAGTCTAATTTTAGCAAGCACACCTTTGGAGGTGTATAAGAATCTCTCATGAGAGAGAGTTTGTATCCATGCTTATTATTGATATTGATTCTTGTCAAGAAATTCTTCTGTGAAGACTGAGCCAAGGGTTCCAGGATTCCAATTGCAGTGAAGAACGTCAACTCTTCATTGTGTGCGATTCAGAGGTTGTGAAAGATCAACCGATCTATTGCCGAATTGAGAGATAACTTCACCCAGAAGTTATCATAGTATTACATGTATTTGAGAGATAACTTCACTCAGAAGCTATCACAAGGGTTTACAGGTATTTTCTTTATTTTGGGTTTTTGATTCAAGAATTATCCAGATATAGATCTTTTGTGTCAGCCCATAATTCTACAGATCAGGATCAGGCATACAGGGTGTGTTATATCAGCGGCCGTACGACTTCCGTACAGATCTGCGAAAAATCCGTACGCATCTACAGAAAGTTCAGGTACCGACATCGGCGAACAGGAACTTACAGAGACCGACATCGGTCGACTCATCACCGACGTCGGCAAGGGGACCACTACAGGTCGACCGACGACGGCAGTATAACCGACGTCGGCGACTGTGTTTTTTACACAGCAGGCCGAGACGTGCCAGATTCAACCCAGTTCGCAGAATATTCAGGCTATAAGGCCGAACTTTCAATATTCTTTGTATACCTGACAGAGGATCTCAAATTGTAAGCTTATGAGCAAATAAATAAGAAATTATACTGTGATTTATTCATCTATTTGAAGATATTTTGCAGAAATTCAGATAAGCAATTTGGAGCTTTGTTTTGATATTCGAAGGGATATCACAGTGGTATCAGAGCTGTTATTGCTATATATCAGAGCTTATTGTGCAGATAAGAGAGCCCCTAAGTAAGGGACATTACAGTGGTATCAGAGCTAAATCCTGCCATCCTGAGGGTTTAGAAATTTTATGCAGCGACAAGAGTTGCGACCACACGGGTATTACACACGCAGTAAAGCTTTGCTTGAAGGTACTCAAGTTCTAGAACAACCGCCGGAAGACATGGGTGATGATATTGGCAAGGCCCGTATTCCTCACCATCCGAGAGACCAAGATGATCCAGAGGTTTTACTTACTCTTAGAGAACTACGAGAAGGGCAAAGGCAGAATAACCAGGTATTACAGCAGTTGGCAGCAGCACTGCCAAGATTGGGTTCTCCGAGGAGACATTCCCCACACCGTGAAGATGTCAGGAGTGTTGCAGGATCACAGCGAGGCCATGGGACTGTTTCTCATACAGCGAATAGGCCTACTAGGCCTATCTTTGTGAGACAGGAAGCAGAGGAGGTGATAGCAGGTGAGGAGCATGAGGAGACATTTACGGACACACTTAGGGCAGCGACTGAAGAGTGGGAGTCATTACCACATGTGGTCAGGGAGATGATTACTTTTGACCGATTCCTCACACAAAGGAAAGAACATTACCGAGGTCGACAGAATGGGAGACCAAGACCCCAGAACAATGATCTGAAGCAGGCTACGAGTAGGCTCACACTAGCAACATTTGACAGTAGTGGTAAGGTGACAGCACAGGCCTGGGTTAGTAAGCTGGATACATTTCTCACATTGCGACCGATGGGTGAGGAAGATGCTATCAGATATGCAACACTACATCTTGAGGGAGTAGCTCACGATTGGTGGCACCATGGGATGGTGACACTCCATCATGATCGGATCACTTCTTATCAGGAGTTTGTGGACAGGCTGGTAGAGCGTTTTGACAGGAGGGATCCAGAGTCCTATTTTCGAGAGTTGGCACAGTTGCGCCAAAGCGACAGTCTAGAGTCTTACATTGGTGACTTCCAGAAGTTATCAGTTATGGTTCCTGACATTTCGGAGAGGCGACTAGTAGTACTCTTCATGGAGGGCTTGACAGAACCATTGAGAGGTTGGATCAAAGGCTTTGATCCTCCTTCCTTACAGGAAGCTATGAAGAAAACGCGCAGTATGGAGATGGCGGCGCCATCAAGTAGATCTAACTCCAGAGGTACTTCTTCATCGAGAGACCATAAGCACTCCAACGGGGATACAGAGAGACTGGATTTCAACATAGATAAATCCGGGGTTAAAAATGATTCAAAAGCCAATCCAGCAGCACCACCTTTGGATCGTGAGGCGCTTAATGATCTACGTAGGAAGAAGCTTTGCTTCTACTGCAAAGGTCCATATGATATCCATCACGATTGCCCTCTGAGGCCTAAGGGCAAAGCAAATCGTGTGATGTGGGCATATTATGAGGATGCGGAATCAGAAGATTCCGAACAGCAGGATAGTTCTGAGGAGGCAGAGGCTTCAGAGCCTAAGGTAGAGGCAGATTTAGAGCTTCATATACAGGAGGCACGCCTATCCAGCATTCAGTCGGATGAGTCATTCAGACTCCGTGGAGTTTTGGCAGGGCAGAAGGTTACCACCCTTCTTGATACAGGAGCTACACATAATTTCATAGATGCTAGATTGGTGGAGGAGCGTGGACTCACTACCGAAGATTTTGAGGGGATTAGAGTTAAGGTAGCCGATGGTCACACTCTTAGGTGTGAGCGCATGATTAGAGATCTCCCATTGCGCTTGAACAACTACGAGTTCAAGGCTAATTATTTTGTAGTGAACATGGGGGACATAGAATTAGTTTTGGGTATGAAGTGGCTTCATTCATTTGAGGAAGTTACTCTTCATCTCAAAGATATGGAGGTTCGTTTTCAGGTTGATGGGAAAACACATATTCTTAAGGCAATACGGGGCAGCAGCTTCAAGCATATGTTTTTTCATCGGATGGAGATCCCTATACTACATGACATGATAGAGTGCGATGATGAGGGCACATTGGCACCAACAGAGGAGAGATATGAGGACGAGCTTTGTCTTGAGGTGAGTTCAGTTCAAGAGTCAGCACATGTGGTAGAGGCTCAGCTTTCTTTTACAGGGGGGTCACATGTTGATGACGATATGCGTACAGGAGACAGAGGTGATGTGACGCCATTGGATGAGAGTGGTGATGGACAGGGCCTGGAGTTTGTGTTGGTTGACAGCACTGTAGATCGAGACTTCATTTGGGATCCCGGTATTCAGCGATTGCTTGAGGGCAAGCAATTTCAGGAGGGGCGGATTGTCATGTCCCCTTTTTAGTCGACATGTGTAGAGTAGATGATTAGCCTATTATGCGACCCTCGTAGGCTAATGAGGTGGATAGAGGGTCTTGATGGAGCTGGGCTTGGCTTTCGTTCGGGCACTTTCGGGCATGAATTAAGGGAGATATTAATATTTGATTGATTTAATCAAATATTAATTATTTGAACTAATTTTAATTAATAATTAATTATTAATTAATTATTAATTATTAATGATTTGGTCTAATTTGAGGATGCAAATTCGAAATTAAGACTTGGTCTAATTTTAAGACCCTAGTTCTAATTTAAGGAAGTCTAATTTAAGGGAGTCTAATTTTAGCAAGCACACCTTTGGAGGTGTATAAGAATCTCTCATGAGAGAGAGTTTGTATCCATGCTTATTATTGATATTGATTCTTGTCAAGAAATTCTTCTGTGAAGACTGAGCCAAGGGTTCCAGGATTCCAATTGCAGTGAAGAACGTCAACTCTTCATTGTGTGCGATTCAGAGGTTGTGAAAGATCAGCCGATCTATTGCCGAATTGAGAGATAACTTCACCCAGAAGTTATCATAGTATTACAGGTATTTGAGAGATAACTTCACTCAGAAGCTATCACAAGGGTTTACAGGTATTTTCTTTATTTTGGGTTTTTGATTCAAGAATTATCCAGATATAGATCTTTTGTGTCAGCCCATAATTCTACAGATCAGGATCAGGCATACAGGGTGTGTTATATCAGCGGCCGTACGACTTCCGTACAGATCTGCGAAAAATCCGTACGCATCTACAGAAAGTTCAGGTACCGACATCGGCGAACAGGAACTTACAGAGACCGACATCGGTCGACTCATCACTGACGTCGGCAAGGGGACCACTACAGGTCGACCGATGACGGCAGTATAACCGACGTCGGTGACTGTGTTTTTTACACAGCAGGCCGAGACGTGCCAGATTCAACCCAGTTCGCGGAATATTCAGGCTATAAGGCCGAACTTTCAATATTCTTTGTATACCTGACAGAGGATCTCAAATTGTAAGCTTATGAGCAAATAAATAATAAATTATACTGTGATTTATTCATCTATTTGAAGATATTTTGCAGAAATTCAGATAAGCAATTTGGAGCTTTGTTTTGATATTCGAAGGGATATCACAGTGGTATCAGAGCTGTTATTGCTATATATCAGAGCTTATTGTGCAGATAAGAGAGCCCCTAAGTAAGGGACATTACAGGAAACTAGACTCGGATAGATTTTCAATGAGTATAAACAAGGGGGACGGGGGGGGGGGGCGGGTCCATTATGTCTTGCTATGATATTTTAATCCTTGTAAACTAGTCAAAATTTCTAAATTAACATTGAGGGGGGGTCTACCTGGCGTAATAGAGAAGCAAAATTTCAAACTCTCATATCTTTTGCATACGATGGCCAAATTCTTCATATGACCACTTGTTTTTCATGGAAATAGATTTATAAGAGCATCAGTGTGAGAATTTTTTTATTATGGCATGCGTAAATATGTTTTTTACATATTTTGAATAAATTACGCATTGTAATGAAATCAAGTGCATTTTTAATGGAATCCAACACCCCAAGTTTTTATCAAATGGTAAAAATGTGTTGTATACATCAAACAAAGATCATAACGATGTGTCTCACTGCTTATGTTGTCAGTGACGATGGTGTTACATTTTAGCGTTTACATGTCCTTAAAGATCTAATAGGTTAAACAAAGCCAACTGGAGGTTGGTGGATCCACAAAGGTTAGAGGATATTTTTCCTTCTCTAGTTTGCTATTCAATCGGATTATGGGTTCACTATTGGGATATCAATTTTTGGCTTGTGTTTTTGCTTTCAATTCTATTGTTGGCTTTCTATATATGATATTCATAACATGGAGTGGATAGAGTAGTTTGAATTTGTTCTTATGCTGCACAACTTCTCACCTCTCCCCTGATAAGGGAGGAGATATTGCATAGTGCCCTTTGATCAGTCGCAGTGGTTGTACAAGTCAACATTAGATTTGTTAGCATTTTGAGTGTTGAGAAAAGACATGCGTGCAATGTTGGCAATTTTTGAGCATCCGAGAGATGTGCCATACAGAGTACTGGAGGATCACTTAGATAGGTTCTTGTGTGGGACCTTATATGGGTCGATGTAGTTGGACAGGCTTTGATCAGGTTCTATTATAGTGCGGTATGATGATCATAGGGGATGAGCATGCCTTGATCATGTTCATCAACATTTTATGCCATAACTCGCTGGTTGGGCTTCTGTGTGGAGCAACATCAGTTTTGATCAGTACCATGATGTACAGTGTGTTAGCTTGTAGATGTAGCAGAGATACTCATTGATGACTTCAAAGTCATTACTCCATTTTTTTCTTCTTTTATACCTCTTTGGATCAAGGGGGAGTTGTTGGATTATTTTATGATCCAAAATTATTTTATTTTTAGTTAGTTTTGTTTAGTTTATAATAAATTAGTTAGTTCATGGGAATTGGTTTTTTCCTCGTAACCACCTGTGAAATTTTTATATCCTTTTGCCCCAATTTGTAAATTTATCTCAGAATAATACAATCTAATTTTTTTGTGGAAAACCTTTGTTCATGATGTAATTTCACTATTATTTCTGCTATTCCTTGGGCCATCGGTTTTGAATCACTATTCCTTCTTCCATAATAGTCAAGAAAGAGTCATTAACAAATTCACCATTCAAAAGTTTGTCTTGAGATGAGTGGGGAAGAGAAATTCCCTTCACTAATCCTTTGGGAGCATAATGTCAGAGCATGTAGGATCAGTTGGTTGTCATCCAAATAATTTAACAAGGAAATACGAAGCAAATGTTCACAACACAACATAATATTAATGTGGGGAAACTTCAACGATGTAAAAAACCCACAAAGCATATATCCATTAATTGAGAAACATTTTACACCTGGTAACTTCCTTTTCATCTCATTTCTTCTCATTACACAATTCCTTCACAAAATGTTTAGAGACACTTGCATTCAAATAAGTCTCAATGCCATGACGTTGTTATTATATCTATATTTTACAGAAAGGTAATATATATCTAGTTAACGGTTATAACCAAGTGGTTATAGCTTTTCACTTTCACTACTAATTCGATTAGTTGTTTAAATACATTTTTATATGTATAAATTTATATTTATACATCATAAATTTTAAATACTTTGTAGTAATTAAATAATAAATGTGACATTTATTGTTTGCACTATGGAACAATGTGGGCCACTAATGTAGCCTCACAAATATTAATGTTTCAACACTTTCCCTTAACGTTTAGTGGGGATACATGCCATAGTCACCATTTTATACAAATGGAATTACAATCTATGAACCATCCACGATGAGTTTAGGCTAGCATGTAACACTTAAAGGATTTATATAGTTTCATCATGTCAATATCACCTTTTTATCCAAGAGGATTTATAATCCATAAACTACATAGAGTGGTTTACGCCAACAGGATAGTGGGACTACATCCCACAGTTTCTCATGGACAAACTTACAAGCATTTGGAACCTTTTATAACATAAAAACCTTCATTATAAATAAAATACTTTATTATTGGGTACACTATAAACTCACATAGAGTGAAGTTTATACAAAAATGGCATAAGGTGAAGTTTACACAAAAATCACACAGGGTGATTTTATACAATGTTTTTACAATAGAAAAGAAGTATAGAGAGGAAAATGAACACATGGTTGTTAGGAAGTATCATTGTCATGCACACTCCCCCTCAACGGTGATTCTAAGAGGCCCAACATTGTTCTGAACTTGAAAGACTTTGCAATACATAGTGGTTTTGTGAAGATATTTACAACTTGATCATCTATAAGACAAAACACGTGAATTTCAATGTGCTTCATTCTTTTGTACATAGTAATATTTATAATATGATGCATCCATCATTGGGTCTTTTCACATCTTATTATTGCATCTCTTTTGATTATAATTTCCCATGCATCAGAGTATTTTATCTAACATTCTTTATCTTATTTACTTTTAAACCACTTTTTCACATAACTCTATGTGAATTTCATTAATCTTTTTACTTTACCACCCATAATCATTTATGGGGATTTAGTCACATAACATTCTCTCATATAAATTAACTATGCATAAATTCAATTCTTTCTCATAAACAAATATTTCATGATTTTTTTAAAATATAAAAAATATCACAATAACAACAATCTGATGTAGTTTTTAAGGAACTCATCCCTCTTTTTCAACTACAAAAAATGTTTTGATTGTAAGGGGTCTTTTCTCCCCCTATAGAAACTTTAAATGTCCCATTTTGACATATATGACTTGAACACTAGAAACACACATAAAATATTGTATGCAATTTTTCATTAGATGTCTCTAATATTGACAAGATGGGCATTCCCAACTCTCATGCAATGCACATACACTAATTTTATTATTTATTTTACATTAAGCTAGAAAAATATTAGACAATCTCTTATAAATCACATATTTTTATCTTGCATAACTATTTCCCATATAGTCATATTTGTTTATGTTTCAAAGTCATCTCAAGATGTCCTCCATCAATCATTACCTTAAAGGGTTAAAAAATCTTAGCTTTATACCCCATAAAAAAGAAAACACAGCACATCATAATTCAAATGAAGGTCATTACTTTCACTACATACCAATATCATGGCATGCCAACTTAATAAGGACGAGTTGAATGTAACTAATATATTATAATAACCTCAATATAGATAGATATATGCTAACAAAAAACATCTTATACTAATAAAAATGGGTATATATATCTCCTCCAAATTATTTATTAATTGTAAAAAAATGGCCACCTGCCTTATCCACTAATTTGGTCACATGATCCTTATTTTCTTGACAATTATATATCATGATTTTACCAAAATGTAATGTTACCTAGCATAATGCATTTTGCATACTGCTAACAAGCCTACTAACTTCAAATTGACTACAAGAACATTGTGTAGGGCGTAGGCTTAAGGCCAAACAATTGTCTACCAAAATGAATTTGTGCGCATATAGAATATTAAGTGTAGTTTTTAGTGTGCCATATTTTATTTTAATTTTTTCATATTGAAATCCAAATCTTAACATTGTACCATTACTTGTTTATATTAATATAAGTACGCTCTTCAATTAAAAAATCCAAATCTTTTTTATAAATAAAGGAGAACACAATTTTACTTGTACTTGTTTGTAAGATATGTAATGAATGTTAAATAAGTAAAACACAATTTAACTGGGAAATGACAACCAATAGGGTATTATTGTTTATAAAAACTACGACATTCTAAAATAATTATTAATATTAATGTTGGGCATATTAATGTAAGTCATTTTTTTCATGAAACTCTCAACCCCCACTTTAATATCTAAAGATTCTTTCAAGTCTTTTGTGAGGTTAACCTCAACACAAATTCGTTTTCGGGTCAAGCTGAGTAAAAAATGTTCAATCTCATGACTTTTCACACACCCTATGGATGAACTTCAGTGATACAGTGAATTCTCTCTAAATGCTTGCTTGATTTCTCTATAATGCTTGTAAGTGATCAATAGAACAATGTGACAATACGTGTTAGATGCTCTTTCAGATGATCTCTAAATGCTTAAATGCACTAAGATGCATACGTATTTATATACGACTTAAATTCAAATCAGAATCCTATTGGCACACAAACTGATATCAAATGGTAAAAAAAAAGCGAACAAGACACAACTTAAAGCCCTTGGGCACCCTCATAGACCCACAACACCCAAAACCCATGAAATGTGGTAGTTCTAGAAGGGACCACATAAAGATGAGGAATGAGAAAGGGACAAAATAGAAGGGGGGCATGACGAAAAATGACCAAACACGCTAATAACATCTTAGTTAGAGTAATAACCGAGAAACACACAATAAACCTAGAACTATACAATTTAACAACTAATAAATGCCCAGGGGACATTTTTAAGTGTTTATAAAAGGGACCCACAAATCACATAAGCACCTCTAAGTATATATTAGTAGGGGAAAAATAATTTTACTGATTTGAGCTTCTCACCACTAACCTCATTTGTTATTGGTAAAACTAGCTTTCAAAATGGATATCCTTTAGAGTTTGACACTAAAGTGTAAGAATTTGAGCACTCAATACCATTTGGTGCACAAAAATGAATCCATTTAAAAAAAAAATCCATGTAAATATTAAATAAGTTATTACACTTCAAAGACTCTCGTATAATAAGTCACCTTATAGTTTTTTGAAAAATAAATAAACCTTAAAAAAATCGAACTTCAATTAGTAAGAATGATAACTTGCAATGCCATTCATAAAAATACAAATAAATAATTTTATAATTTTACTATTAAAACATTTCACTATAATTTTATTAAACGAAATAATAAAAATACGGATCTTACCTTCTCAGGGCAGAATTTTGTTAACTTCAGAAAACAGTAACACTTTCAAAGCTACTCTTGAGGAACTTTGTATGGGACACCCTATGTATAAGCATGGTGTTAACAGTCATGACTTATCAAATCTGATTGACAAGGCTCTTTCAAAATGCAAGAGAGCAAAAAATAGAAAATCTGAAACTAATTGTTTTCCAACCAATGCATGGTTTGACAAGGAATGCAAGAGGGCTAGGAGAAACCTAAGGGAGTCGAATAAAACTAACCTTGACATTAAGGCCTACAAACAGATCCTAAAGAAGAAAAAAACTGATTTTATGTTCACAAGGAGAGAGGAGCTAATTTTCTTGGGCAGAAATAACCCCAAACGTTTTTGGAAAGAACTCCAACCAAGGAGAAAGCAAACTGAAAATAATATTACTGCCACCCAATGGTTTGAATATGCTAAGAAACTTTACGAACAAGAGGGTGGAGTGGGATAGCCACATTTGGTCAACGATACTACAAACATTTTCACTGTGCAAGAGATAGAGACAGGGATTAAGAAGTTGGGTGGAGGTAAAGCAAAAGATCTTGTTGCTCTTCAAGCCGAATATTTGAAGTGGGGTATGAAAACTCTTGCACCGCACATCACTGAAATCTTCAACAAAATCTGCCAAGAAGTGTTTCTGAAAGATTGGACAATCAGCCTTGCAATACCACTTTTTAAGAGTGGTGATGTTAATGATCCCTCCAACTACAGGACTATAATGATCAATCCCCTCTTGCTAAACTTTTTGGTAGCATGATAGAAACTAGGATCAACAAATGGGCAGAAGAAAACCATAAACGTGCTAAAGGGCAAGCTGGTTTTAGGCCAAAGCACTCGACAGTGGATCACTGTGTCACTCTGAGACACATTATTGAAAAAGAGTGGGAGAAAAAGGAAGAGGTTTTTTGTTGCTTTGTTGACTTCAAAAAGGCTTTTGATACCGTTCCGAGAGACAAACTTTGGTTCAGGATGGAAGAATTGGGGATTCCTAGGCATCTCAGAGCTGCTGTTCATAAGATGTACGAAGAGGTGAAAGTGAAAATCAGAACTTTAGATGGCATTTCAGAATGTTTTAGGAGCGATATTGGGGTCAAACAGGGCTGCCCTTTGTCTCCTACTTTATTTGGTTTATATATTGACAAACTGGAAGAGTGGTTAAACATGCAAAAGGGTGAAGGCATTCAGCGAGGTGAATTTGTTATAAAGCTGCTCTTATATGCGGACGATCTCATTTTAATTGCCAAATCTCCCTGTGGTTTGCAAGACCATCTATCTTCTCTTGAGCGCTTTTGCAGAATGGTGGGGATGCAGGTCAATATCAACAAGACTAAGGTTATGATTTTCTCTAATAATAAAAAACGACATCAACATGAATTTTATTACAATGGAAGTCTTCTCGAAGAGGTTGCAGATTATAAATACCTTGGCATCGATTTCAACAAAAAGCTACGCTGGTCTCGCTGCAGGTATAAAAGGACATTAGGTGGGTGGAAGGCTTTTTATGCTCTTCAGAATAAGTGCCGTGAAGCGGAGTTGTGGGATTGGAAAACTATTCAAACCTTGTTCGATCTTCTTGTGCTGCCAGTTGTTCTTTACGGGTGTGAATTATGGACCAGCAACACTACTATAGCACAATGGAAACAAATCGAAGGAATCCAAAAGTGCTTGATTACAAGCAAGTTTAAAATCAAAAGCACTGTTCCATATGACATCATGCTAAGTGAAATGGGGGCTGTTCCTATCGAGGCACTTGCTATGGTTCACCTTTTAAGCTATTTAAAAAGAATCGAAAAAATGGAAGAGGATAGATGGCCTAAAGTTGTTTTTAGTGACACACTATGTAAGCGAAAAAAGACATGGATGCAACAAAACATCAAATGGATGAGTAAATGGAATATTCAATTCAATATGTGCCTCACAAATAATAAAGAAATAAAAGTCTTTGTTATGGAGAAATTCTACAAGAGAAATTGAGGAAGCGAGATCGGGAGGAAGAAACTATATTATATAAATGAGTTCAACCCCACTTGTGATCAACTCCGAAAAGCGTACATAGGAGCCAACATTTCTTGGAGGGCTAAAATTCTTATTGCTCCGCTGAGAACCAACTCTCACCAACTTCGTTGTGAGACCGGGCATTGGAAGAGGCCAAAGGAGGCTTGGGAAGAGAGAATTTGCAGATTTTGCAATTCTGGGAAAGTGGAAACTGAACAACGCTTTATTCTAGAATGTGAGGCCTACAAGGATAACAGAGATAAATTTGCGGATACTATATGTGACAGTTCTTGGCATAACCTATTCAACGAAGAGTACATTGAGCAATTGGGGGGGGCTCATCATCAGCCTACACAAGAAGCGAACAATACTACTTAACTCTGCTTGAGTTGTCTTGCTGTCCCATAAGCTATTTTTAGTCTCGTGGACGTTAAAATTTTATTTATTTTATTTTATTTTACATAATTCATGATTGAGAGTCCACATCAAAAGACAAAATTTCAACTCAAATAACCAAAAAAATAAAAAACCAAAAACAATACCCAACAATTGTTGACAGCGAAGAATTTAGCTTACAAACAAAAAGACCCGTTACTTTGTAGCGGAGAAGAGTGCCTAGAAAATTGGCCACACTAGCGTTAAAATATTGCAATTGTACAGACTTTGTCTCCTGTTATTTCATTTCTGAATTGAACGTTCGATTCTTGATGGCATGACGGGCACCCCCATGAAGAATTTTTAAGCATTCTAGGGTTTGTTTTTTGCAAGGCAATATGCTGATGAAAACGAGCTTACCGAGAGGAAAAACAGCACAACTATAATGGAGGGGGGATCAGCAGACCAAATTCCTCCCTCTTCATTATTTCCTCTCCAATCCAACAATACCCAACAGTCGAATAACAATAAAGGCGACAGTGATTTTTCCTCATGGCTATCTAACACCAGTTTCAACGTAAACCTTATTCCACTCACAACTTCTAAAACCCTAGATTCAGAGGAAAACAGCGCCTTGAATTTAGAGGAAAACAGTGCCCTGAATTTAGAGGAGAACAGTGCCCTAGATTTAGAGGAAGAGGGGCCTAGCTATCCAATTTTGAGGTCACCTATTTTGGAGGACGATGAAATTGAGAACCGGGAAAATAAGAGGAGAAGAAAGAGAAGAAAATTGGAGAAGACGAAGGAGAAAAAGAATAAGGACAGGAGTTCAAAGGTTAAGTTGTGGGCAAGCTCAGACACCAAATTAGCAAAGGATTATCACTTTGACACCAGAGGAGATCCTGACAATTTGGCATTCGGTTCGCTATACAGGTACACATTTGGAAGTCCTAATTATCGTTTAATTTTCAATACATTTTTTTTTGAATGTCGGAAACCCTAATTTTCATTTATTTTCTAAAACAAAATTTCTCAATACCCAATTGGGAAAACCTTTACAATTCTATGGCAAATTTGGGGGCTTATTTTTGGCCAATTGGTTTAATCTTTTGACGGTGGGTTATTTTTGGCCAATTGGTTGATTATTTTGGGAAAATATTAAAAAAAATATTTCATCAATAAAGATACGGAATTAGAGTTTCCGCATTGCAACATTTTTATATATCCTTTTTTCAGGATCATCTGCGTGTAATATTTACTGCTAGAGTCATTCCTTCTATGGCTGATTTTTCACGGGCTTGACGTTGCACTCGTTGCATCAGTTGATTCACAAAAAATATTAGACAAGTTTGGGGTTGATTTTTGGTTAATTGGTTAATTTTTTTAATGAAATTTTCAAACATTAGATTGGCCAATTAATATATTTCATAAAATTTTCAAAATCAAATTGGTCGGTTAATTTATTCTTCTAAGCAATTGGATCCAGTTCCTGCAATGCAACATTTTTAGATACAATTTATTTCAGGGTCAACTGCATGGAGTATGTTTTACTCAGGTCATTCCTTTTGTGTTCCTGGAGCTAAGGGCTTCAGACCTGTTTGGGCTGTTACTATCCAATCGAAGACAGTTCTCATTTACTCAGGAATTGTAAGTGGAAAACAAAACTGAAGATGCCATCATGTGAAAAGGGATAACAAATCTAGGAGGCCAATCATTCTATTGGATTAAAAAAATAAAAATGAGATCATTATTATCACATCCTCCTTAAAACTATATAATCTAGCTTCTACAAATTTATCTAAAATAAATCTAGGAGGCCAACCGTTCTATTGGATTAAAAAAATAACTGAGATCATTATTATCACATCCTGCTTTCCCTAAAATCATATAATATAGCTTCTACAATTTCTATTTAAAAGTTACTTCATCTGTTAACTGGAATGCATGCTTTTTCTCTACTTCATATTAGCATGGTAAAAGGAATAATCGCTAGTTACTAGGAAACGACAATATAGGGGCTAGGACTGTGTCCCCCTCCCAGTTCTCACATTTTCTGTTGACCACATTTATATACAATATAGCCGTACCCTTATTCATTTACTTACATACTGTAATTTGAATGGTGTCCCCATCCCTGTACCAAGAAGACCAAAGAATACGGCAAAACTATACAAAGGCATCAATGCGTATGAAACAGATTTCCTTTCCATTAATTTACACAGCTAACAGGAATGCCCTCATCCTGAATAAGCAGCTAGCTAAATATAAGCAGAAAAATTAATGATCTTGACCTGTGTGATTAGCATCAAATGATCTCGAAACAGACTAATCACAATGTCTAAATTTAAATCACTGAAGACATTTTTTTTGTTTTAAAAGCTAAGTCTTATACTCATTAGGATAGCTAATAAGGAAGAACTACATGGGTAGAAAATTGGTACTCAATTAAAAAATTATATGGCCCATTAAGTTCAGCTTGGTTTTGTATAGCATAAAGCAAACAGCAGTCAATCGCAGTCCTCATTAGTACCTTGATTCTCTGGCAGATCATCATTTGGGAGTGCATCCACATTAATATAATGATCCTATGGGTCATTGTTGGCGGTATAAGGACGGGTTAAGTCATATTCAAATGCTGGGCAGCCTCCAAAGGTATCTTGCACATGAAACTGCTTCTGCCCTTATTTTGGCTAGGTACTGGTGTGAGATATTGTAATACATCTTGTTCCTTCCTTCAACCCTTGCCATGTCTTCATGAAGAAGGAAGGTGCCTCCAGCACTTGCAATCATTTTAAAGGCAAACAAAATTTTGCAATGTCCTAGATACTCCTCTTGCCATGGTGATGGGTTATCTTAGGGTCCATTATCATATTCTTTATTCCTCTTGCCATGGGTTATCTTGGGGTCCATTATCATATTCTTTATTCCCCTTGACATGGGTTGCCTTGGCATACATAATCTTCAAAATAGAGACATGACATTGTCCAGTTGCATTCTTTGGAGCAAGTCAACATGCAACACTTTGAAGTCTGAAATTGCATTAGTTGTTTAGTACATTCTAGTTCAGGGTGCGCTTGGACTTGAGGCTGCTAAGAAAATGCAAAGAAAGATTGAATTTGATGTCAAGTCGAGACAACATGTAATGTCCCCAAATGGGTCAATTAGACCAAGTTGGGGTTTTCCAACAAACCCTTAGATAATATTGCTAATCAATTGAAATTTGATCCACAAACCAAGAAACCCTAGTTGGAAAATTTGAATACTTTCCAAGCAAAAAACACTCCAAAATAGCTGAATAAGAATCTGAAAACAACGTACCTTTTTGGCCAAGTGATAGTGGCAAAGAGGCTGAAAATTATCCCTGCAAATATTCTGATTTTTTTAAGTGAAGGTACAGCTGCGTTTCCACATCCAAATCAGCCCTAAAACTTCCCCAAGTGAGTCGCCACACTTAGGAATATTTTTAGAAATAAATCTGATATTCAAACCCTTGAATTTACCCTTCCATCAACCTTCCATACCTTCCCAAGCAAGTCGCCCAAGTTGCAAAAATATTATAATAATTTCTTGAATATTTCTACGGGATGGAATGGCCCTCAAACCTTGCAAGTGCTCCACAAACAACTCGCCAATGCTGGAATAAATTATCAAAATTACCTTTGACCCTATAAGAGGGTTCTGAACCCAATTAGCCCTCTTGAGAGGGGTCGCCACTCCTCCAAAGCAAGTTGCCACTCTAGGGATGGCTTTCTAGACCCGCCAAAGCTCTCTAATCAAGTTTGCCCACCTCTTTTATCTGCACAAATGCAATCGCGAAACCTCCAAAGGTGTTTGCCAATCTTCCTTACAAGGAGGTGTTCCAAAACATCTTTGTAGGTCCAATTGCATGCAACCATACAAATTTGAAGCACAATTACAGCCCTTGAATAGAACTGCCTTGAATGTAAGAATGGAGGTTTTCGTCTCCAAACCTTTATCACACTTGTAGGTTTTTCGTCTTCAAGTTGTGGTGAACAAGCTTGACATACTTGATCAACAATTTCAATATCCAAAATGCATAACCTTTCCAAATGAGCCTCTCCTTACCTTTTATATCTCTCTTCCAAGTGTAGTGCCCAAAATAAGGAGAGAGAGTTTACCTTTTTCTTTAAAAAAAAGAATATATAAAGCTTCATTATAAAATTCACTTTTAGGCCTTAAGTACCCATGACCCTCAAAAGGTCCCAACTTAAGTGAAAAACAAATTAGACTATTATTACTTTATTTTAAGTATTTAAGAATACTTTTTATTATAGTAATAATATTATTTTAATTTCAAAATGGGGACATTACACAACATGGGGCTGTGATTGTCAAGTGTTGGTTTATACTTCATAGTGGAAGGATTCGGATACACTCATAACCATCTGATGCTAGATAGGGCAGCTGGAAGGGCTGGTTACTTATGCTGTCTGACTACGCTTAGAGCATTTGGGAATTGGTGAAGCTGTCAAAGGGCCATTTTTTTGAGATTGCAGCTCGGTCCTCATAGATATACTATGCAATTATTGTTAAATCAAGAAGTCACCCTGCTTGTTAGCTGTGAGATTGTTGTGAAATAAACAAATCATTCTAGTGTTGGATCAATGTTTCAGCTTTTGGCTTTAACCATTGGGAGCTAGCATGGTGGTGACAGATGCATCTATATGGGAGTTGAACTATATTTGTGTAAGGAAGAGCCTTCTATAGGTCTACCAAAGCAACATGTGCAGTAGGTATTGGTTAGCTATGTATAGTGGCATACTGAGCGAAGTTGAGTGGGACAATTTCTTATAGGAATTGCTGGATCTGATAATGACATATGGGTTCTGTGCATTCTTGAATTGCTCACTTTGATGGGATAGAAGCATGATATAGTTGAGGAATGCAGAGTTTTGCTGAGTTCAAAATAGCATAAAAAAATCCAGTGTGTACTTGTCATGTTAGACATAATACGTATTAAGAGGGAGTGTTGAATTATGTTAAGATGACAATTTTTATAATTTGATATGGTGAAATAGATGCCAATAGGAAAAAAAAGACAAAATAGAAGTTTCATGTACTTTTTATTCCTTTCAAAGATGAATATGTACATTACATTGAATGGTGAATTAATAGAATTATTTTGAATGTGTTTAGTTTATATCTTTTAGCTCCCTCTTGTTTTGATTTCGGATATATGAATGTGACTCTTCTTGATTTCTAAGACATGCCAGTTTGGCCGTTGGTTCCATGACCTAATTTAATATTTATACTAATAAAGAAATGAAAAAGAAACCATTTGTTTGAAAAGGTCGACATTTTTGATACTTACAAAAATCCCTATCATCCTCTTTGATTTGTAGTTTCTTTAGTTCCTACATGCTGGAAATTAGTTACGGATTGAATGCTCTTCTTGAATTATACTTCAAATAATAGTTCTAGAATGTGTACTACGTTGAGAATTAGTTTGTGTTGGTTGCTGTTGTCAAATCTTCCACGAGTCAGATTTTTTCTTGCTATTTGGAAAGTTCTCGTCTCTAGCCAAGGATGGAAGAATTCATTGTTTTCCTTTGCTGATTCTAAGGACTCAGACAGCATTTCTACGAACTCAATCAGAATTTCTACGGACTCAATCAGAGTTTCTACGGACTCACTCAGGCAGGCAGTTTCTACGGACTCACTCAGTCAGGCGAAAATCTACGGACTCACTCAGAGAAACGGACTCAATCATAAATTTTCTACGGACTCTGCAGGTGTAGTCTTTCGGCAGATGAAGAACCAGTTCAGAGAGTGCAGGGTTTTGTAAAGCTTCTTCGGACTCTTGTCTAGAATTCACAATGTTAGCCTTTTTTGAACCATTGAACCGGTTCATTTCGTTGGTTCAACGCCTAAGTTCATCGCTTTGGTTCAATCAAAGGGTTCATCGCTCGGTTCAACGCCTTGGTTCAACGACCGCTTGAACCATTGAACCGGTTCAAATAATTGGTTCAACGATTGGTTCAAAGGAGCGGTTCAATCAAAGAAGTCAAAGACACCCGAAGGACACGTGGACTGCCGAAGGACATGTGGACATCCCGAAAGGCATTTCGTAGAGCAAAGGAAAAGAAAGAATCCTTTAGACTTTTTGTCCGAGGGAATTCCTTCGGACAAAAAGTCCGAAGGAATTCGGAAATAGTACAAGTCAAACATATAAAGAAAAGACCCCAAACCTTTCAAGAAACTAAGTCAAAGACAATTGGAATCCTTCGGACTTTTTGTCCGAAGGAATTCGGAATGACTGACATAGAATAAATCTCGAGAAAAGTCAAAAGTTTGATAAATCTTTGAAAGACAGGGAAAAACTAAGGGTATGAATTTCTTCGGACTTTTTGTCTGAAGGAATCCTGCGAATTTCTTTTGATTGTCTAAGCTTCCGAATTCCTTCGGAATTTTGTCTTGTGCCAGCCTTTTGTTTTGAATACCTCCGTGGACACTTCTGAATTTCTTCGGACTTTTTGTCTGAAGGAATTCTTTTGATTGTCTAAGCTTCCGAATTCCTTCGGAATTTTGTCTTGTGCCAGCGTTTTGTTTTGAACGCCTCCATGGACACTTCTGAATTTCTTCGGACTTTTTGTCCAAAGGAATTCGGAAGCTTAGACAATCAAAAGAAATTCATAGTAATATGACTCAGCGACCAATACAAAAGAGCCGACAGAGAAAAATGACAGAAATAAGCCCGAGAATTTTTTTCGAAAGAAATATGACAGTTTTCGGTGACGTCTTGCAGGCCGTCAATTTTTTCTTGCAGGAAGTAACCATTGAAACTAAAGAGATAGCAGAAAGTTTGAAATAAATGGAAGCCGACTGTGCAAAAAGGAATAGAAAATCGATAACCCGATCAAGGAGTTGAATACGGAATTCCTTCGGACAAAAAGTCCGAAGAAATTCGGAAGTGTCCACGGAGGCGTTCAAAACAAAAGGCTGGCACAAGACGAAATTTCGAAGGAATTCGGAAGCGTAGACAATCAAAAGAAATTCGCAGTAATATGACTCAATGATCAATACAAAAGAGCCGACAGAGAAAAATGACAGAAATAAGCCCGAGAAATTTTTTCGAAGGAAATATGACAGTTTCCGGTGACGTCCTACAGGGCGTCAATTTTTTCCTGCAGGAAGTAACCGTTGAAACTAAAGAGATAGCAGAAAGTCTGAAATAAATGGAAGCCGACTGTGCAAAAAGGAATAGAAAATAGATAATCCGATCAAGGAGTTGAATACGGAATCCTGCCGGGAATAGACATGATCAAAATTAGAACGAAATACATGCGAACATCGGAGCTATTTTCGAACATTGGAGCTATTTTCGAACATCGGAGCTATTTTCGAATTTTAGTTGACTGATCATTAAAGACCTGTTTGTTTTCATTCAGCGCATGCATCTGAAGGACTAAATCCAGCTTCAACAGGAGTTCCGAGTTCTAACAAAGAGTTGACTAGTCCAGATTTAGAGTTGACTAATTGATCAAACACCGCATCCACTAGAAGATTTACATGCAAAAAAGAGGTGGACGGTTCATGACAAGGATGAGTGCGCTTCATCAAACGAATAGGCTTCATGCAAGGACAAAGGAAAAATATATTTTAAGACCAAGTAAAGCTTGGAGTTAACAAAAGTAAATCTTTCTCTTCAAGTTTATACGCCTATCTTTGGCCTCTTGTAATTTGCTATATAATGGCTTTCAGCCTTGATTAGAAGGGATCCAAATCTCTCTTGGTTAGACCAGACTCTGCCATTAAGAGTTGTGTAACCTCTTCGATCAATAAGGACTGTACTTTCAAATTTCAAGCGTGGCATAGTGTATATTTCTTTAGCAATTTGCATAAGTGGTAGAGTTTTTTCTCCCTTCCCAAATTCTGTTTCGTACCTAGTTGCTATATTGTCCTTGTGCAGGTCATGTCAAAGTGTTCTTTATGGTCTTTTGCTGAAATTGTAAGTGGATGTTAGGCGGCTGCAAAGTGTCTTTTATCAGACCTCTCTCCACCATTTCCCTCAAGTTTTAGTCATTGTACCGAACCTCTGCATGAAATACTTATGCACAAGTGATTAATTGAAGTCTAAGGTCTTCCTTCTCTCTTGTTCGCTCAGTGTTCAAGGTTCCGAGCTGAGTAGGATCATAATTCTGGTGTATCACCCCCTTTCAGGTAGGATTTCCCCTTTAAGTTTTCTTTCTCCCTTTTCCATGGTAGTTAGCAGCGTAGAGTAGGAATCTTCATTGATACATCATACAGGAACCAGCCTTCTCTGGAGGTTCTTCTCACTATTGAGGCACCCACCCTCGTGAGAAGATCCCATTGTTTCAGCTGGATAGAGGACTGGCCGTTTCGCGCACGTCCTCGAATCAGGGCGCAGCTCCAGGTTGACAACAGTTGCTGGAAATGAAACATGAATAAAACAATATTATCGAATGCAAACAAAACACAGGCACAAACCAGCTTGGTAGTGTCAACTAATCTCCACCTCTCCTCCCTTCAATTTGGGCAATTACAAAGAGTGCAATATTGAGTGTGCTTATAGCTATTCACTACCGTTACACTTCTTTCAACTCTCTATTACCTTGCAGATTCCATTAGCTTACAAAACAACTGAATTCACTAGCTTCTTACTTTTTTCTCTCCTGATTTACAATTGAGTTAGGACTCTTATTTAAACAAGTGTTGGGGGTGTCCTTTCGTGCACTAAAGGACCCCCCCAACCATTGAGAATTGGAAGAGACAATTTCTTGGCCATTTTTAAGCTGCTTGTCGGATTCGGGAAACACTGCTAGTTTGTATGACAAAACTGCCAGTAACACAAACGTAATTGCTAGTGACATGGGCGTAACCGCACTTTTGGCAGATTGCCATTGTCACTTACGCAACGGCCCTTGGCACAAACAAAACCACCAGTTCACAATGACAACCACTGGGGTAGTTTTGTCACTGTAAAGACAAAATCTCGATTTTGTTTCAAAATTTATAAAACTCTTGGTTGTTTGTTGAGGCAATGTTTTTCCTTATCCCAGTGGATCATACCTCCCTTTCTTAGGAAACTTGTGGTCCTAGAAAAGCTTAGTTTTTCAAGAGATGTGGTAAGATCTCACTTGCTCCTTGGTGTACCACTTTGCTTGTCTTGGTGTCTTTCCATTGGTCCCAACCTGCCAGGAATGTTGCGGCTCTCCTATTATTTTCTTGCCATCTTTTTCAATGCAATGTCCTCCTCTTACTCTCCTTGTGCATCCAAGACAAAGCTTCAATGGAGGGTAGTAATTATTTTATGTTGCACCCTTGGGTGTGGGCCAACTTGTTACAACTTCAATTTTTGTTGGATCTAATTTTCTCCTTGAACCGCATGCCTCAAATAGACTAGTGATTGCTTTGTAAACTCGCGTTTCTCCATATTGCATAAAATCTGTTTTTCTTTCAACACTTGGAAAACTTGCTTCAAATGGGGTATATGTTCGTCCCAAATTGTTCTAAAACCAATATATCAACTAGACACACTCTTATACATGTATCTATGAATGGCCTTAATACATCATTCTTCAATTTCATGAAAGTTGTTGGTCTATTATAGAAGCCAACAAGAAGAATCTACCACTCTTGAAAACCTTGTTTTGTTTTGAATGTTGTCTTCCATATATTCTCCTCCTTCATACGAACTTGGTGGTAGCCCAATTTAAGATCCAACTTTGTAAAATACTTAGCATGTTGAAGCTGGTCCAACAAGTCGTCTATCCTTGGAAGCGGATTCATATTCTTGATGGCAATCAATGTTCTATGGTCTAAGAGCCGTCCTTTTGTACCATGACTATGGGAGACCCACATTGTAAAGTACTTGGGTGAATGACCCTTTGCTGCAACTAATTTTAAAGTTGTTTCGTCACTTCATTACTCTCCAAAAGTGAATGCATGTACAAGCCAATATTTGGTAGAGGAGATTCGGGCAGCAGATGAATCCAATGCTCTATCTCCCTTTTTGGTGGCAACTCTTTGGGAGCTTGGAACACTCATTGAAAAGAATGCAATAACTCATGCAAAAATCAATTTTAGAAATTTGTAGCCCATCCCCTTGCTTATCTTTCAAAATAAGGAAATCCAAATTTCTTATTTCCTCGAATGAATCTTTTGGCTTGGTTAGCGCTTAGCATGGCAAGCTTGGGTTTGCTATGATATGCCTTCATGATACAATTTATTCCATCTTTGCCCCACCTATATTTGTTTGTTCTCTTCATGAAGATAGGATCCTTGGGATACAAGTAATGGCTTCCAAACACAACATCAAATGCATCAAGTGGAATCACATTTGCTTCCATCTCATCAACAATGCCAAATTTAGTTTTACACCTTTTGTTATGGATGGAGCATCCAAGGTGTATTGACAATTTTGTATCAACCAAAAAATGTATGGCTGTGTTCGTGTAGACTAGTTAGTGCATTTGCAGTTTTGGTATTGTAGAAGGTGATCCGTAGGGATCCATGCAAAACATTGATACTTCGACACATCCAGGATCATCAAGAACTCCATTGGACGCCAAGGGAAAGTTGGCATCAACAAAACAAAGGAAAGTTGATGAGTGATAGGGTTGTGTATCGTTGGTCTTGACAAAGACATTGTTTGCTTCATGAGGGTGAAACATGTATCATACTTAATCAAAAGTCAAATGTGATTGCATATTTGGATTCCACTCAAACTTCACAAAAATTGGCATCTCATTTCAAGTTTGTATGCAGAAAAGTTATGGCCTCCAGAAGTTGTAGGACATTTTACAGTGACGAATCCATCGGGGCGGTTTTGCAATGTTAAGTGGCGGTTTGGAAACAATTGGTCTACATTAAGGGGCAGTTACGCAATTGCTGCTTTGCATTAAGTGGTGGTTTTGCCTATGTTAGTTACAAAAAGAAAGCAACGGCCCAAAATGATGAGTTCATTGTTGCCAAGCATTTTCAAGATGCTTGGGAGTTTGAAGAAGAATTGTAGAAGTCATAATTAGTTAGAAAGGATCCGAATTCAGCAGTTGGGAGTAGCTTCAGTTGGGAGAGCAAGTTTGTGAGAGAAGAAGCTTTGCTATTGAGTTTATGTTACAAGAAAGGAACACAGAGTGTATCAAGTCCATTTAGGGATTGTAATGTAATGTTTCCTTCTTCATGTTTGTAGGGAGTGTGCTTGTCAAGGTTGTCTGTGTATGTAGGTGCAAGGGTATGCAAGGTGCGGGTACACAATACATGGTGCAAACTCCCAAAACTTGGTTACATGGGTGTGAGGGTACAAAGTACGCAAGGTCCAAGGATGAGAACCCTTACAACTTGGTATACAAATACAAGCATAACTGAATAGTGAATCATTAAACATTAAAGTAAAAATAAAAAAAACTATAAAACATGAGATCATAAATCATAAAAGCTTACAACATGAGATTATCATTAAAGTTTTAAACTTGATAAAGCTCAAGTAAAATAGATTGTAGTCATTATATTACATAATTCAAACATTGATTTATATCATGAGATAATTGCAAAATGAAATAATAAATAATATCGAAAATGTTGAAGAGCGATTTGTTTCTAGTAAACTGTAAATCAAAATTATAAAATTACATAGTTGTCATATGTCATCAAAACAAGTAAAAGGAAGCTGTGTTGGAGGAGGATCTGTAGGATCTAAAGTGGGGAGATGCTCATCCACATCATCATTGTTCATCAATTGCTTAAGGAAAATCTCAATCTCAACATCTGTTTTGGCAGGTGGAGGATCATTAACAACACTCAACTCTGAAAGCCCATCTGCAGGGATCTCCTCATCTAAATGAGTGTCCTCATGGCCCACATCCCATTGCCAAGAAGGCCCCTCTTTGTAGCCAAAATCTTGACATGATATCAATTGAAGGCTGCTATGGATGGAAACCAAGTTCTCTTTGCTCTCTTTGATTCAAGACAATTTCTTTTGACATTATGAATAAAACCATACATGCTTCAGTTCCTCTGACAAGTAGAAGAGCTTGCCCCCTGAGATAGCAAACGAATAGCATACCTCTGTAATTCTCTTGATTGGTCTCCAGCATGAAGTGTTCACCAATTAGTAGGATCCTTCATACGTAAATGAGTCTCTGCATTAATGGATGCAAACTCTCCATGTCCACGAACAAAGTGAACAAACTGTTCTTTGATGCTCTTTGCCTCCTCACCATTTCCATATACCTTCCTCCCACATTGCATGAAACCATGTGCCACCTCTCCATCGACAAATAAAGGCCTCTTTAATGTTTTTTCATTCAAGGCATAAGTAACCATGTGTAAAAGTGTTGAGGCGATTCCACCTAACAAGTAACTTATCATCCATTTGTTTGCAATATTCAGGCTCCTTGTATCTGCAATTTTTTTAATCAGCTTGCACATGGGATCAATGCTCTCATAAATTTTCCCCAAGCAAGGAGAATCTGTCTACACAGCGGATGACATCTACGATGGGCTGCAAATCTTCGGTAATGTATTTCACCTCAAACCAAAATGTATTATCTAGAATCAACCTCTTGACTTCTATGGCAGTCTTGTCATAAGATAGCCTCCAATTATACCACGTCACTGATAACCATGCTACTTTGTGCATCACACACCTCAAGCAATCTCTGAAGAAGGATAAAAAAGCTAACCAACCGTGAATTAAAATGTTTTAGTAACTCAAATTTTGTGATACATGGCTTGTGCTTGTTGATGGTTACATATGAACATTTGTATTTGCCTCCCTTGTGCAATGTAAGGAGCAACCCAATCAAACTTTGAGATGTCCTTCAAAACATTGTCCGTGGCATGAACAAAATAAGGTGTCCAATAAATATGTTTTAATGTCTGCTGAACTGTCAATATTGCAGCTTTATATATAGGAGTTGCATTTGTAATAACCTGAACAACATGTGATGGACCAACCTCCTTTGATCGTGACACAACATATCTGCTTGATAGGTGGCATTCCTCTTTTAAGGATTACAATCAATAGCCCTCAATAAATACGAGCGTGCAGGACAAGAAACAATTATGTTCATTAGAGGTATGTTCCTTATATCTGTCCATCCATCCATAATGATTGAACAACCCTCATTTCCCTAGGCATTTTTAAGAGGAGAAAGAAATTCTCAACTCTTAGCTTCTCTTGATCCAAAAGGGTGGTGCAAAGCTTGCTATACGTGGGAGGCTTGTACCCTTTGGGAATCTCTTTGTTGGCATGCACCATCTCATGGAAAAAGGAGAACAGGTTACATTGAATGGGATGGCACATGCATAAAATAATTTGGCAATGGAAGCATCAATCTTATCCCTAGTATCATTGTCAAACATAGATATGATGGAGGGAACAACATGCTCTTTTATTGTTGGAAGTTTACAAGGAGGGATCGTTTGTGACTTGGTTCCAATTTCACTCCAATCCATGGCACCGCCACCCAAAACAGAAGATCGAGAGTCAATACAAGGTAACATGTCATACTCGTCTATGTCATAAGCGAGACCACCCAGGAAATGTGCTTTCACTCTTTCACCCGTAAATAACTGCCCCACCAATGCTTCCCACAAAGGTTGCATTTAACATGCTTTGTGCCCCATCCTTTTCTTTTCTCTAAAACAATGCAATACTCTCCAAGTGGATCCTTGGTAGTGTCATTCTTGGAAGCCATGTCCCTATTTTCATTAAAAATACATAAAAATAATAAATACAAACAATAGAATAGGTAAAATATTCTAATTTTAAAGCTCAAAGCTAAAATTTTAATTTTTAATATAAGAAGTCCTAAATTTAAAAAGTTTAATTTCAAGTTTTCAATAAAATAATATTAAAACTTAAAAGTAATCAATATAAAAAACAAAATTAATATAAAAAATAAAAAAATAAAAAATATAATTAATTGAATAACTAATAGTAATGACAATCCATAGAACTATTAGATAGTTTCAATAATTAAAATTTTAAAACTTAAATAGACACCCAAAACTTAGAAGTATAAAAAAACTATCATTTAAATAATAAAAAAATTAAACATACTTCTTGTTGTGCTTCTTCTTGATTGTTGTTCATGGCGGCTGCTGGACTCTTGTTCATGGCAGCCACTCCAACAGCCTAGCTACAAAGACCCACCAAAATATTTTAGCAGCCCACAACCAATTTGTCTTAGATTTAGTCTTTAACATGCAACAAACATGGAAAACAGATGGGAGAATTCATCATTTTACTACACCCTTAACACAGGAAAATGCAATCAAACCATTGCTGCAAATACAACAAAGTCGTCTGCAAATAACACAGCAAACTAAGCATGTGGTTTTCTGCCATTCAGATTGACAAACAGAGTCGATTTCATCCAAAAAATGCAGTGCCCAGGTCGAAGTGCAGCAACAAAACTTTGGTAAAAAATACGGAGTATCCAGGTCAAAGTGCAGCAATGAAAGAAAAGACGAAGAGGTAAAAGTTCAACAGCAAAACAAACATTAGGGGTTTTACTTTTATGGGTTTGATTCTTCATTTCTTTTATTTTTTATTTATAATTTGTTTTTAATGTTTTTAAATTTTGACCCTTTTTTACAAGGTGCGGGAAAATCAAAGGTAAAACTCACCTGATGTGCGTAGCTGCTCTGGGCACACACCCAGGGGAAATAGGTGACATTTCACACCCACACCCGGGTGTGGTTGTGTCTGGGGTGTGCTCTAAAATACTTGGGTGTGTGCATCCAGACAACATTGGTGTGCATTAAGCTCTATAATTCGAAATCAAAGCAGGAATAAAGTGTAATCTTTGGTGTGAAGTCTGAGTGCATGGTGTGTGACTGTGTCCATTATTGAGAGAGTCCAGTCTAGGCTGTAGGGACAAGGTTGTCCTTCAATGGACTCCCTAGTCTTTTCTGCATCATTTGGTATCAGAGCAGGATTATATTGTAAGTGTGAACACATCTTCCAACAAAGAGTGTTGGGTAGAAGGTGTTGTAGTTGAATGTCCTCCATTGTGAGAATGGTGGGTAGAGGGCAAGAGAGAGAGTTGAGTGTTCTTCATCACACACAAATGGATATAAAACTAAAGGTACATCCTCCAATAAGAGAGTAGTTCATCTTGTGTAGGTGGGTAGAGAACAAGGTGTTGAAGAGAGTCTAGAGGAGCAAGTCGGATGAAGACAAGTATTATCAAGAAACAAAGAAAAAATGGTCAAGAACCACAAGTCGCAAAACTTGAAGAAATGGCGATGTTGAAATCCCTACAAGCAAAGTTGGATTCCTTTTCAGATAAGACGGATGGGGAAAGAGGAAAGTTATTGAGAAAAAGAAGTCCATGCAGCGCATAAAAGAAAGGAGACCTGCAAAGGTTGTGGTTAAAGAAGAATGTAAGCCTAGTAGAATTATTCCTTCGTTTTTAGTTATAGAGAGTCCAAAAGAGCTAATGAGAGGGATACTGTAGGGTTTGCAAGCACAAGATTGTGTGGTGGTGCAGTTATTTGTTGGAGAGATCTCCAAGAGAGGAGACAAGAGAATGGTAAGAAAAAGATAACGAATGGGGTACATATGATTTCCAAGTTGATGGACCAAATAGTGCACCCGAGAATGCAAGTAGAGTGGTTGAGAAAACTTTAAATCTCGAGGCTTAAGTATGAAGAACAAAGGATTGGGAAGGTAATGAGAGACTGAAATTGCCATGTGAGCAATCCAAATCTGATATGAGGAACAATGAAGAAAAGGAAGGATGTGAGCAGCCCATAGAGGAAGAAATCCTCATGAAATAGGATAGAGATAGAGGGAGTGAAAAGAAAGAGTATAACCATCCAAAAGAGTTGACCAAACAGATTGAAGATGGGAAGAAACAAGAAGAGCTGTTGGTAGAGGATGTCCTTTGTGTGGACAAGAGTGTAGTTGAAGACAATCCATATGAAGCAGAGGTAGAAAAACAAGTCAAGATTGGTGATAAGGCAGCAATAGGAGTTGATGAAATTGAGAGTTGACCTTTGATAGTCCAGCATGTGACCACAAGTTGTGATGAGAATGCAAAGAATGATTAAGAGTTGGACAACATGTCAATCGGGCATATTAAAGAGATGGAAAAGTGTTTGTGGGAACTTTTGATTCCCATAATGTGGTTGATCTTTGTGCAGGTCCAGCAATAGAGAAGATGGCAAAGAAGAGGCAAAAGTGTAATTCAGTCTAGCAGATACTATTAATGAGAAACCAAGAGAAGAGGTGGAACAAGAAGATACTATTGATACAGTAGTTGGAGAATTGGTTGATATGGATATGGCAGCAGTAGAGGATTGCCTTCAATTTAACATGAAGTCGGTAGAGAGTCAGCATTTGATGGTCCAAGAACTTCCTCAAGAGGAAATACAAATTGGAATTCATTTGGAGCAACAATTAGTGGTGGGAGAAAAGACTCACAAACGAAATTGGAAGAAATCGGCAAGAAAAACACCTTGTCCATTTGGACAACGGTGGACAGAGAAGGGTATGCATTCATTCTCCATCGTATGGCGAGAGAGTGAAATGGTAGGAGGAGAAGTTCAGAAATTGTTGGTAGAGGTTGATCCAAATAACCTTTGGACAAGGGAAGATGAAGATTGTCACACGTGTGGCATAGAGGGAAATAATGAGATATAGATGGTGGATATGTTTCTACCAAGAACATTGAAGGATGCACAAGGCGTTACATATGTGGGAGCAGCCCACATAGGAATTAAAGAAGAGACTCTCATGAGTCAAGGGTTGCATTGTTTTTGTATAAGCAAAGGGAGTGAAAGGTTCTTTGCACATGGCATTCATTTGATGCCAGAGGAGATGAAGAAAGGAGGTAGCAATCAACATATAGTTGAGTCAAGGAACATGGATAGAGAAAAAGAAAAGAATGAGATGCATCAACTGATGTTGCTACAGCCTAAGCATATGTAGAAGAGGATGAGGTTGCAATAGAGATGCAATTAGAGGAGATGCAAATGGGAATATTTCGTTCCCATACTACCTTGTATTTTGAGTCTATTGCAGGAGTTGAGAGCATGCAAAATAATGATGTTACAACATTGATGTTGTTTAAGGAGTTAGTACGCATGGTATTTTTTGCTTCCCATAATTCTTGGTGTGTTGATTTTGTTGCAAGAATCGGTGAATGCACAACAGAAGATGAGAGTGTTGTGAGATACAATATTACAACACATACAAAGATTTTTTTAATGAAACACTCCATAATACTAAGGTGCCTCGCACAGTAGAGCCAAATTATGTTACTTCTATAATAAATACTATGAAATGGTTTGAAGAGCATATTTCATGCGAAAAATAAGATCTCCCACCTCAGCAAATCATAGATCAACACCTACCTCTCTACATTGCATTGCAAATTAACAATGTAGGTGTCGAATGAGTGTTAGTTGACAATGGACAAGGATGGAACATTTGTGATATCTCTTTTCTCTGACTTATTAATATACATGCTAAGGATTTGGATCCCTCTGATAGGAACATCCGTCAAATGAAAGAGCCTTTGGAGGCCAAGCATGGGAAGTGGTTGTAGACATAAAGAGGAGGTATGAGTTAGAAGAGGAAAGAAAACATGAGTTGCATGCTTCTATAGGTGGGATTTCATAAATAAGAAAGATGCCGAGCTTAGGAGGAGGTGGTTAGTTCAACACGCTAATGAAGGCTTGAAAAACAATGGTTTAGATGACATTTGGTAGAGATGGATAGATGTGGGCAAAAACCCACAAGAACATGGAAAAAGGGAAAGAGAGTTGATAAGAGGAGGTGGACGAACTATGCCTAAGTAATGGGCAAAAGTAAGAAGATAAGGATAATTAGACCTAGGTAGAGGAGGACAGTCTATGGTTCAACAGGTGGTTGGAAAAGGAGGAAGAAACAAATTGAAAAACTTTAGAGGTACCTACCAAGGTGGAAGGGGACATTGTGGCCATGTCAACTTGCAAAAAGAGTGGTTCTACCACTCACCCTAACTTTGAGAGCAAGAGCTAACAATTTTTCTACCTCGTGTGTATGATGCAAGAGTGTCCAAGGGGTACCGACAGTATTACATCAAACAAAAAGAAGTAAGGGTGTGTTTGTGTAGACTAGTTAGGATGTTTGTAGGTTTTGTGTAGTATAAGTTGATCCCTAGGGATCCATGGGAAACATTAGTACTTCAATAGTTCCAAGATCATCAAGAACTCCTTTGGACTCCAAGGGAAAGTTGGGAGCTACGAGACAGAGGAAAGTTGATGAGTTGTAGGGCTGTGCATCGCTAGTCCTAACAAACACATTGTCTACTTCATGAGGGTGAGGCATGTATCATGCTTCATCAAAAGTCAAATATGATTGCATATTTGGATTCCTCTCAAAACGTTATGCACTTATAAGAAACAATATCTCATTTTGAGTTTGTATGCAAAAGTTATGGTCTCCAAAACTTGCTAGAGATTTTATAGTGGCGAACCCACTAAGGTAGTTTTGAAATTGGCAGACCAGTTTTGTAATTGTCGGTTTGCATTAAGGGGTGGTTTTGTAATTGTTGTTTGAAGGGATTGTTTTGAAACTCCAGGGTGGTTTCATAATTGTTGGTGTGGTTATGCAACCGCTGCTCTACATCAAGTAGAGGTTTCGCTTGCGTTAGTTGCAAAAAGAAACGACCTAGAATGATGAGTTGACTAATGTTGAGCATTTTCAAGATGCTTGGGAGTTAGAAGAGGCACTTGAGAAATCAAAAGTAGTTAGAAAGGATTTAAATCCAACAATTGCGAGTAGCTTTAGTGGGGAGAGCGAGTGTGAGAGAGAAGCAGCTTGTTAGGGAGTTTGTGTATGTTCCAAGAAAGGAAAAAAGAGTGTATCAAGTCAATCGAGGGACTGCAATGTAGTTTTTCCTTCATATTTGTAGGGAGTGTGCAAGTGTGTGTGTTAATCTTTGTAATTTGAAATCATAGTAGGAATAATATGTAATCTTTGGTGTAAAGATTGAGTACATGGTGTGCGAATGTATCCATTCTTGAGAGAGTTGAGTCCAGGCTGCAGGGACAAGGTTGTCTTTCATTGGACCCCCTAACCCTGTTTGCATCAATTTGTTGTATTTCTACACCCATCTTCACCCAACCTAATGGGTATTGGTGTGGATGATCATAAGTTTTAAAACAAGCCTCTTAACAACTCCATCTGAAATCAAATTAGACTCTGAAATAGTGTCAATAAGAGCATTTACCTTTATCTTTGGTATTTGGAAAAGCTTGCTCATTTGATTCCTTTCATGGTCCATGCTAGCTCCATTGGTAGCGGTGCACCTCAGCTTCTCATTTGTATGGAATTGTCCTCTACCTCCACCTCCTTTCCTTCAACCAAAGATGCCACGGACTTCTTGGACTTATCTTTGATGCGGTTCATAAGTTGCAATTTTGGATGCAACTTCCAACATTTTGCATCAGCATTCCCATCCTTAATGCAATGAGTACAATGATTCTTTAGATCTTTGTAAAAATGTAAAGTGCTGACATTTTTCTTACCTTTCAAAGTGCCCTTTATATAGAATTTGGATGGCTGATTTTGATCTTTTTGTGGCTGATTTGATGACTGATTTTGTTTGTAGTACTTTCTGTCAACTTCTTTTCCTCTTCAATATGACATGCTTCATCAAGATTTGTGGCGTGTTATATATAACTTGTCTCATTATGTTTAGATGGAGACAGCTCATGTGCTGTAGTCAAGATATCTTCTTTTTCCAAGTCCAAGCCCATTAACATAGCTTGTCTATTGAATTTTGTAGCACAATCCTACGCATTTCGACTATACCCTTGTCTAAAATATAGCCACGTAATCTTTTGATCAGTATTATGCCAAATTGAATAAAATTGCTTCTTTAAAATCTTTGAATTCATCTCAACTATCAACCATTGGCTTCTTTTTCTTTTTCAAAGAGCATGAACATCTTCGACGTGCAAACGAAATCTTTTGTGCTTCACTAACTTCATGCTTGAATCATTTCTCCACTATTTCAGCATCTTCTTGCCCTTCAAAAGCCTTAATTTCAGCTTTTGTTTCAACTTTGAAAGGTGGATGGTTAGACTCTTTTACCTTAGCTTTGCCTTTGTCATTCTTGAGCTGCTCGTCTTCATCCAATAACAATTCTTTGTTTTCATCTTCTTCATGGGGTTACTCTTCTTCCATTCCAAGTCTCTTGGCAAGAACATATACCACCATATCCATGGATGCTTGGTTCTTGGCTAAGAGGGCTCTTGTTGCTTTGTCTTGCATTCCACACTTGTTTCCAAGAGTGAGATTCTCTCTCAATGCTGCTGTGCGAGGTTTCACATTCCTTAGCTATCTTTCTCACTTCTTGATTTCACATCCTTGTAGAAATCTTTGCTTGGTAAGGCTGCAATTCTTCCATCATGGACCCTATTATTGTCATTTAATCAATACAACCACTTCCGCAGTCTCCAACGATCAATTTGTTTTGAGATCAATATGATCTATAATTTCTCAAGTTCCTGCTTGCTGGAAATTATTTATAGATTGAATTATGCTTCAAATGATAGTGCTAGAATGTAGTCTATGTTGAACATTAGTGTGTATTTGTTGATGGAAATGAAGCATGAGCAAAACAACATAATTCTAATGCAAACAAAACACATAGACACAAGGATTTTTACCTTGGAAACTTTGGTGTGGGAACTTCACTAACATCACATCGCAACTTCACTAACATCTCTTCAGCAGATGTTTGCGAGCACATGATGGATGGAGTATCTCTATAGTAGGAAGGCTAAAGGGGAAAAGATTGTGAAGATCATTTTTGATGATGTGTTTGGGAAGAACATAGATAATATCCTTAAGGTAGGTTTGAACTTAACTATTTTTTATTTATAATTTATTTTTTGATTTAAAATTTTCTTATTTTTAATTTTGAAATTGCATGCTATTTTGTTTTAGGTGTTGGAGCCTTTGGTCAGAGTTCACGCTTTGTGGATGGAGGAAAAAACCCAATGGGCGATTTGTATAAAGCCATGGATAGTGCCAAGGAGGCCATAGCAAATTATTATGAGAAAAATAAATTAAAATATAAACCCTTATGTCGCATAATCGATTGGAAATAAAACAAGCAACTCCATTGACATATACATGCAGTGACCTAGTAAGGAAGTTTTGGATTGGCTTCAACACATGCATAAAGTATGATCCTCAACGAAGCCACTAGAGACACAATTCTAGATGAGGCATAGATTTACAAAACTGCAGAGGGGACGTTCTTTTCTTTGCCTTTATACATTTCGAAGGAGAATGACCCAACAACAAGGTAAAAAAAAAAAATTTAGTCCTTTTATTGTAGTCTCATCACTCGTAGATATGAGAATTCTTTAATAAATGCAATCCTAGTTGACTTACAAAGTTATAAATATTTTGTTCGCAGATTTGTGATGGGAAGATTATGGTGCAAAAACCCCAGATCTTCAGAGGGCAGCCATCCACATTTTGTGCCAATCCTGTAGCTCTTTTGAGTTTGAACGTAATTGGGCATTGTATTCTTTTTTGGTCTATAACTAATATAAAATATACTTATGAGTTCTCTATATTGATTTCTCATGTTTTTAACAATGTTTTGCATGTTATTTAAGTTTTTTTTATGAATTTATATATATTTTTAAACTAATGATAAATTTATCGAGTGATTCTCGAGTCTCGAGTCCGTGTCAAAAATTTAGGCTTTAAGAGTAATTGTTGAATACGAGCTTTTGAACAATGGTGAAGACAACTCCACTAAGACACAAAGGTCAAGTAGTAGGAGCAAAAAGATGTGCCCAATATACTATAAATATATCAGAGGTTGGAGAGAGGAAGAGGCTTGATTTTCAGGGTTTGATATGTACAAACATGATTTTATTAGCCAGAGGCTTATATGGTGGGGCGAAGCCCTCAGATTCGTCTCACATGAGACAAAAAAGAAGACATTGTTTGCTGCCATTTGCACGTTGACATAGGGAGTTAGATGATGGTTTTGCAGAATGCTGGTAATATGTTGAATGGTTGGCAGCTGGCAGATATGGTAGAAACGTTTTGTGTTCCCATGGAGGACGTTGAAGAGGCCACATGTGGGTAGAACTATGGCAATCATCCACTGCAACAACTATTAACCTATTGCTATGTCACCCCTTCCATGGGTTAAGTCATAAATTTGGTTCGTATGTGGTTTGCTTGATGTAGCGAGCACCGAGGAGTGCACTAGGAATTTTTCGTTTTTTCTTTAGCAAACTCAAAACATATACTTGAACTTTGTGTTATGAGACAGGTTTCTAATTAGCAGAGTTTATCTGCTGCTCATCTTAATGATTATATCCCCATTTCAATATTGAAACCTTGTAAGTTCTAAAGGAGGAGGTGAGTTCGTAAGCTTACCAGAGATATACGGCGGGATTGTAATTTATGTCAAAAGGAACAAGATTTTTTCGGGGATCCAGCACTATCAAAATGTCGAGCTCGTTCAGATAAAATTTCCTTCCACCTAAAAGTATTATGTATGGCTTCTCGCCCTCTGAATTTATACTTATTCTCTTAATCGAATCCCTTTCGTTGTACATTGCATGAACCCCAATTCTTCTACAACGTAGAGGCCCCCCAACCATTTTCACCCCATTACTTAGTACAAGATTTCCTTCACTGTGTAAAAAACAATTCATAAATTAGCTTAGAATAAAAGATTGAAGGGATCGATACTCATTATATTTTTATGAGTTTTGAAATGAAGTTAATCTTAAAAAAAAATTTGCCAGTGAATTTCTGTTTCTTTACCAAAGCTCAAAGCACCTATTACCATTATTGTTATCTGAATCTTTATCACTGGTACTTGCACCACTGCTAACATCGCTAACTGGTACCTTTTTAGTATCGCCAGGTATTGCTCTTATGTTGTGCAATTGAATTTGATTAATGAGGTCCACCCATTATTACTTTGATGCTACACAATTGAATTTGATCAAAAGGAGTTTCATCATATTTACAAATTTATCGCTGTAGATTTATATCAGTCAGAAATGCCCACAGTTAGTTTTTTAAAACAAGTTAACAATTTTTTGTCCCAGGTTTTTATTAAAAATGCAAACATATAAATTGCAGCAGCAAAACTAGTATTGAGGCACTCTTTGGCTTTCAACATATATGCTATACAAGAATAGTCATAAATCCATGATGCACAAGCCATTCTTGAATAGTAACAGGTAGTCCCTTGCAATATGGCTAATTCAAAATTACTCTCTTAGCAGTCCGTTCCAAAGTCGAAATAGATGGCCACAACATTTTTCAGCAAAGCAGGGTCATTGATTCTCTCTCCTGCTCTTTCTCTATTAATTTTGAGAATCAAAGTCCATAGCCACAACAGACCTGAATATATAAAACCCATAACAAAGATGAATTGCAACACTAATAAACAGCTCTGCAAATGACAAGGCCACAAATTCCGCTACCCATATCCGCATTTTGATATAAAAGATAGAATTTGAGAAAGAATAAATAAATAACCAAGAAGGAGCCAATTGTTTTATGAACAATCATGCTTTTTCCCCTTCCATGAAAATGATATACAAATAACTGGTCACAAAGTAGCTAAACATTTTAGTGTTATTTAGGCTTCGGCAACTGTTCAATAACCCTTTGATTCAACGTGTTCTGGAACTGGGAAATCCTCTATTTTGTTGTCTCCGCGATAGATTTAGCGAGGGTGAAGGATTTTCTATTCGCTGGGCATGCGGTGCCCAACCGGCCACTACATGGCAGTCGTGTTCGGAAAGCCTAGAGCCTTGAAGTGAACGGCAATTTAGAGATGCCACGCCTTCACCGGTATTATCGGCAACTTGATTATATTTTTATTTGGTATTTTATAATCTTTTTCATATGTTTATAAACTTATATTTGCATGTTGATTAGTTTTAAGAAAAACGAGGGAAAAGTGTTGGACGATTCCATTCAGTGAAACAATGAGATTGTAACACGTCTTCCCAAGGTGACCATAAATCCAAAATATTTTATTCTTTTTTATGATGTGTTTTAGATAATATTTATTATAATATCTCCTAAACCATTTAAAACATATAATTACAAGAATTAGTAATAATTTATTATTACAAGAATTAGCGATAATTTTAAGGAAAGTGGGTTTTATTTCTCCCTACATATTTTATTTTATGTTAGTTTCGTATTTAATTTATCCCATGGCTTATTTGGCACGACAGAAATAGGACTTTTATTAATGCGCAAGATAAATGTTCCATGCTTTCACAAAAGAGATTTTGTTTTGGAATTTTTATTTTTTGGTTTCTTTTGAGCTAGAATCCACGAGTTCCTCACTATGTGGCAGGTTTTATAGGAGTCAATTTGTACAATCGAAAAATATTGCCATAACCTAAAATTCATTAAAAAAATTATGTATGTAATTTTATTATTTTTATTATTTAAAGCAGTAGATTATGTGAATTAAGAGCGAAAAGACTAGAATGCATTTGTGAAGGAACTAACCCTGTCTATTTGCAAGGGTGCAGCAATAAATGGTGCAAATGGATTTGAGCAATGAGAACAATGTCTGAAGTTTACCTGCTAGAAAAGCCATTGTCCTAAGAAGGCGTCAAATGCAATTGTTATTTTTGTTGGGACCTAATTAAATTATAGTGTGTTTTCGAAACTATATATTTCTAAAGACTAAAAACCAATAATATATTGCACTGTTATTCTTATAAACATAGATTCATGAAAACAATATTATTTTACTGTTGTAAGGTAGTGGATCATATGCAATACATTGTTACATGATAGTAATATATTATTATATTACCATTTTGATATACGTCAACGTATATATAATATTGTATCTTCAATTTGAATATTATATTGCAGTGTTTAAAAAAACTCCTAATATCAAGGAAAATTGTTTGTTCAAACAAGGACACAAAAAATTGGTATTATTACAATTTGAACATGGTCCATAAGTTCGAAGGCAAAAAAAGAAGCAGATTCAAAAAATTTAAACAGTTAATTTTTTCCCAATATTTGCTTTCCCTACTATAAATTGGTTTAAGCCGATCGTTTATGCAAAACAATTATAGTCAAAGGCATTTACTTGCTTGCAATACATGTATTCAAGTACATAAATACTGGATAAATTTCTTGATACAGGTTTAGACATTATATAAATGTCAAATACTGGATAAATTTCTTGATACAGGTTTAGACATTATATAAATATCAAGATTTAAAAATGGAATGCAATATACAAATCACTTGGAACTCATTATTATTTTTTAAAAAACAACAATGAATTAAAAAACACTTACTAGATATAATTGCAAAAACAAAAGTACAATTCCTCTGGCTTTTCTTGCACCTTCGGGGCAACTGCTAGTTTCTAAGTGTCCATTTACATAAGAGAAGCTTGTATATATATAGGCTAGTTGTCTATTTATTCAAGGGAAGCTTTTATATATAGGCTAAAACTATTAATGTTCCTAGTTGTCTGCATACTTATAATTTATTCCTATCCATGCTTTCTAGTTGTTCCATCTGTCCACGTAATTTTTATTCATTCCTATCCACCCTTTCCAGCAATTCCACCTGTCCACTTTCTTTTAGTTCATTTCTACCTACCCTTTCCAGCTGTCCTTTTAATTCATTTCTATTCACCCTTTACATCTGTTTTAGTTGTCCACCTACATTTGATCTATTTCTATCTACCCACTTGCATATGGATATAATTGATAAATAACTATAGTTAAATTACTAATTATATTAGATGCCCTCGTCACATAGACACATAGGCTAAGTGTATTTTACTAAATATAATCACATGTGCTACACACTTTATTAAATATATAGACAAATATGATAGTGGACTTTACTAAATGTTTTATAAAGGAAATGTTAAGGTCCACAATGTCGGGAGCCTTGTTTTTGGTCTACAAGATAGCCTATAGCATATGAGACCATCTCTTACTCCAAATATATAGACAAATATGATAGTGGACTTTACTAAATGTTTTATAAAGGAAATTTTAAGGTCTGCAATGTCGGGAGCCTTGTTTTTGGTCTACAAGATAGCCTATAGCATATGAGACCACCTCTTAGTCCAAATATATAGACAAATATGATAGTGGACTTTACTAAATGTTTTATAAAGGAAATTTTAAGGTCCACAATGTCGGGAGCCTTGTTTTTGGTCTACAAGATAGCCTATAGCATATGAGACCACCTTATTACTCCCAATATGCATGAGGCACCTAATTGTGCTTCAAATATGAAGCGTACATACCCAACCTCCTACAAGGTTTGAACTTGTGAGCTCCTTTTCAAGAGCACAAATTCTTCACCATTAGGACAACTTAGGTGTACTATGGGATTATTGTATATTCTTAAATATTATACATATCTCTATGTAGATCTCTCTTCTCCTAGAAGCTTCGTTCCTCTAGAAGCTTCCTTATCCATCTTTTATCTTTCTATGCACAATACAAATGAGTGTAAAATATGTACAGTTGTTGCAATTTCGTCTCTTTTCTTGTTGTAGCAATTGTATTCCTTAGTTCATGTCATTTGTAACGAGACATTGTGAAATGGGCTATGTATTTTTTAAAATATAGTCACATGTTTAGTGTTCTTTATTAAATGTTTTATATAGTGACTAGTCACATGGGCTTGTTGCATATTCTTAAATGTTTTACACATCTCTCTTCTGGTGGAAGTTTCCTTCATCTCGAAGCTTCCTTGTACATCTTTATATATACATAGTGCAAATGCTTGTATATCATGTACAATTGCAACAATCTCCTATATTTTCTCATATCAATTGGTATCAAAGTCTAGCAATCATGACATCTAAATCCAGTCACCTCAAGGGTTTCCATCTTTTATAGTTACTAGATGTAACACCACTAGGCTTCTTGCAGTCAAGGTGCTAAATCTATAGTCTCCTTGAGAGTTCTTACCTCTTAGCTTCCACGAGATGTACATGCACATTCATATCATTGGGCTTTTAGAGCCTAGTGATTGCGACCTCTAGATCTAGTCTCCTTGAGGGTTCTCACCTCTTACCCTCCATGAGATCTACTCTTTATTCATGTCATATGATATCACTGATTAGCATCCGTAGATTGCTGCTTTTAAATCTAGTCCTCTCAAGGGTTTCTCTTTTTTACTCTTCTTACTAGATCTAACACTCAAGAGGCCTCTCCCAATCAACGCACTATATCTAGTCTATTTGAGGGTTCCTAGTCCTACCTCTTACACTCCACTAGATCTCTCTTTAACAAAATTCAGATTTGGGGTATTACTTCAACGTTGGTGTTCAACAGATCTGGACTACAACTATTTACCAAGGAGTAGCTTCTCAAATCTTCCTCAGCAACCTTCAGACTTGGGGAGTTACTTCAACATTGATGTTTTTCATCAAATTGGCACTACAATCACATACTAAGCAGTAGCTTCTCAAAACTAGTTTGACGTGCTAATTAATTACTGATTCTGTTTTTCCAGACGTGATGCTTCATATTGTAGTGCATATTGCTTCTAGTAGGAGCATTCAATTAGAATGATTCTTGCACCATCAGAAAGTACTCTTCGAGAGCTTTCTGGCAAGTGGTCACATCAAAATTTCCAAGTAGTATTGATATCTATGATCTTGAGAAGTTAGCCTTCCAAAATTGTTGTTTTGTCTTTTTCCCAATAGAGACTCATTCAAAAGAAGATGGAAATTTCCACATCTTGTAACTTGGGTAAGCAAATCAAGCGGATTTTTGCATTGAGGACATTTTAAGATCTACTCGCATTGAGGGTTTTGTTTTCAAATCATTGGCTGCAAAACCTTGATGGATTCTCTTTCTTAATCCTAGATCTGATATAGAATGGCTCCAAAAGATATAAGGGAATCCTCACAAGAATCTTTTACAGGAATTGGCAAGTATTAGCACTCTTGAGCAGATCCTAGTCAATTATGTTTACATTTTTGAACAAATTTTGGTTAGGCTCTAAACCAATCCATGCTAATGCAAGAAATGATGTGTGTTCTAGATTATTCTTTTGCAAAATCAGTCAAATGCACAACCAAATGACATATCCAATGGTTCTACCGAACAACTTGGCTTTGCCTATAGAACCAAATTTGTAGTCTTGACTTACTAGTTTTTTAAAGGAAATTGATGATTCTCCTTTGCTACAATCGCTACAGCATCCCGGCCATCCTAAGCTTGAGGCATTATGCACTCCTAGTCAATTATGTTTACATTCTTGAACAATTTTTGGCCATTTAGACAGAGAACCAAACCATGCTAATGTGAGAAATGATGGAAGTGTTCCGCATTATGGTTATGCAAAATCAATCATATGCACAAGCATATGACATCTCCACAATGGTTCCATTGAGAAACTTGGCTTTGCCTTCACAACTGAACTTGCAGTCTTGAATTCCTACATTTTTCAAGGAAATTGATGTTTCTCCTTTGTTACCAATCACTACTGGATCCTCACCATCTTGAGCACGGGTCATCATGCACTCCTTAGATGGTTGGCCATAGGTCCTTGTTGACGATGTTGTTTTGTATACTACAACTGTTCTGCAACATGTCCTACCTGTGAGAAAGTCTATCTATTCAATTATGTTCTAATCTTCTTGCGCAGTCCAATTAGAAATTCAGCAAACCAATGATGAACTCCATATCATTCATCCATGTCCTCAATCGACAATAGGTCTTGAACCTGAGCAAACTTTCTTACAATTCCAATATGTACTCTTCATAGCTTCAGTGTTTGCATCTTCTCCTCCTACTTCACTGCCTCCCATAGTTTCTATTTTTAAATAAAAGGAAACCAAGCAATGTTGCATTTAGCAATTCCTATGATTGAGTTCTATTTTCTGGATCCAAACCTTAAGTCACCGCAATACAATTTCAGTATGAAGATCTTGTTCTATGTAGATCGTCAATTTTTGGAGCTCAATTATTCATATGCTAATCAAAGCATTGTAGAGAATAGTCGCGTAAGAGGTTGTTGAGTCTTATTCACTCCTCTTCCCCCATCAATCAAGGGAGAGCGACGCTTATGTGCCATTGGTTGAGTGCTCTTATTCTTTTGTCGGGAGGTAGAAGGCCCTTAACCAACTCCTTTTGTTTGGATTTGTAGGATATTTTATTCCCAAACCTTACAACTCCTCTCATTAAATATTTAAATTCTATTCATTTGGGGACTCCATTGTCATTATTCATGTCTACACACACTCGATATTCTGCCAGATTCCATTTTTTCTTGGATCATCTTGGAATCTACAAGGTGGTTCTAAGTCCTATGTAGAAATCAGGGACAATTTCCTAAACCTGAGTGAAATGAAGAGACATAATTATGCGGGATAAGCTTATTTTATTAAATAGAGTCACATGGGCTGGTGTACTTTATTAAATGTTTACACAGTCACATGGGCTTGCTGTATATCCTTAAATATTGTACATATCTCTATTGACATCTCACTTCTCCTAGAATCTTCCTTCCTTTACAATCGTTTTTGCATATCCTTTGTACATACTACAAATGAGCATTCAACATGTACAATTGGGAAATCTCATCTCTCTTTTCTTCTTGTTGCAGTTGTCTTCCTTAGTTCTTAACAATGTTGCAGTTGTGCAATAAAATAAGCCTCCAAAAGCTTTCATCAACTGTGGTATTAGTGTGTTTAAGTCATAGTTCGCATACTCGGGGAGTACTCGCTGAGAAAGCGAGTACTCGCCAAGAAATTACCGGGGAGAGTATTCTTCATAAAAACTGACGGATTATTTTTTTTAAATCGGTGAGTATATACATAGTACTGGCCGAGTATTGGCGAGTACTCACGAAGTACTCAACGAAAATTAATTAATTAAAAGGCCAAGGGGGAAAAAGAAAAGTAGTTATTATTATGAGGAAAAAGGTGAATATTAAATAAAAAGTGATTATAATTACTTTAGGGTTCGGTTGAAATTATAAAAGTGAGTTTCATAAAAGGACAAAGGAGCAATCATTATTCATGATGATTGATTATTCACTTTTACCAATGCTCGATAGAATTCTAGAATTCTTTCACTTCTGCTTGAGGACAAAAACTTTCATTGCAGCTGGATCAGAGGATGAAACCCCTCCACTCCACAGAGGTAATTCCATACAGGGATTACAATTGAGTTTATCAACTGGGTTGTGTTATTCGTTGAGCGCTGCAATTATTTTCAGATTATCAGAAACAGGGTTTGTGAGTTAGGGTTCGAACGTTAAAAATCAATTTAAGGATTTCAAAGGGATTGTCCTAGCTGGGCGCCATACTTCTATATCAAAATTGGATTGTTGCAGCCCTCCTTGGTCAAATCATAGAATTTTGGGGGTCTGTTGTACCTTTCACTTGCTGCCATATACCTCTGGGTGCAGCTGGCATCACCTTCAGCTGACTGCATCACACCTAAGGGTCAAACCATTGCCCAAAGGGCAAGGCATCACCCGTCCAAGCTGAAGCATTTCCCCGCAAAGGAAAATCGTGGCACTTTAAGGGCAGTCAGTAGTGTGTTTGGGGAACTGCAGCACTTGTTGATGCTGATTGACAGCTACAGCTGCAGGCATCACACTTCCCAGCCTGCTGTACCACTTTAGTTTCCATCATCAGCCATGCATGCATGCTGTTCCAGCACAGGGACACCTAAAACAACCATTGAACTGCTGTTAGAGCAGGATTTTGAGGAAATTCAGAAAACATAATCAGTATTCAGTCTTATTTCTGCAATTAGAATTTCAGGTATCAAGGGCTAGGGTTTGAACTTTCATTAGGGAAAATTCAGTCTTTCATTTGTTTTGTTATCCATCCTTCCAAACACTAAATAAAGGAATTAAATTGACTGATTGTTTGTTCATTCAAGAAGGTTATCGGTATTTTATGAAATTTCATGATTTGAATTAACTTGTGAAAGAAATTAAAAAAATAGAATTTTTCAGAATTTTATATTTGATTTCCAGAATTCAGTATTTTGTTGAAAAGGCCATTTCAGTGGTATCAGAGCCAATTTTCTTGCTAGCTTGTGGGAAAAAATGATTTTGCAGCTTCGACTTCATGCAAAGTAGTGATAGAGAAGTCAGGGATTACTAGAGAGAAAGGAAAAAGGGTCCATAACAGTCAAGGGAAAGGTTAGGGCAGCAAGATCCATAATCACTTGCAAGAAAAGAGGAGAAAGCTATGGGTCACTGTAACAGGGATGAAGATGAAGTCCGCATTGAAAGCCTTGTACAATACCAGGAACGGTTAGTTGACATGATGGCCCGGCTATTTCATACTATGCAAAATAATAACATACAAAGGCCTCATAATGGTGGAGGCGGTTCTTCAGGGACAAATAATAATCCACCCATTCAGAGGACAACCATTGGTTTTGTGGCCAGGCCCTTCCAACCCAACTTCATCTATAGGGAAGAGGTGGTTGCGGAGGAGGAAGTTCAACCCTCCATAAGGGAGGATATTGCAGCCAATTATGAGGAGTACATGGTCCTACAAAATGAAATTAAAGAAGCAATCTCTCACTAATTTCATAAATTTAAAGAAAAATAGGGGTGGTCAAAGCGCTGAAACAAGGCAACCAACAAATCAGAGGTACTTCTAACAGGCAATAGGGAAGATTACACTTCCAACATATGATGGATCCGGTAAGTGTACAACACGCTTCTGGATACATAAATTGGACACATTCTTATCATTGAGGCCAATGATGGAAGATGAAGCCATCAAATTTGCCACCCTTCATCTGGAAGGTGTAGTGCACGAGTGGTAGTACTTGTTGTCAACCTGGAGCTGCGCCTTGATTCAAAGGCGTGCGCGAAACGGCTAGTCCTCTATCCGGCTGAAACAATGGGATCTTCTCACGAGGGTGGATGCCTCAATAGTGAGAAGAACCTCCAGAGAAGGCTGGTTCCTGTATGATGTATCAATTTGGACTCCTACTCTACACTGCGGACTACCGTGGAAAAGGGAGAAGAAAACTTTAAAGGGAAAATCTTACCTAAAAGGGGTGATACACCAGAATTTTGATCCTACTCAACTTGGAACCTTAAACACTAAACGAACAAGAGAGAAGGAAGACCTTAGACTTCAATTAATCACTTATACATAAGTAATTCATGCAGAGGTTCGATCTAATAACTAAAACCTGAGGGAAAATGATGGAGAGAGGTCTGATAAAAGACACTTTGCTGCCACCTAACATCCACTTACAATTTCAGAAAAGACAATAAAGAACACTGAACATGACCTGCACAAGGATAATATAGCAACTAGGTATGAAACAAAACTTGGGAAGGGAGAGAACTCTACCACTTATGCAAATTGCTGAAGAAATATACACTATGCCACGCTTGAAATCTGAAGTATAGTCTTTATCGATCGAAGAGGTTACACAATTCACCAATGGCAGAGTCTGGTCTAACCGAGAGAGATTGGATGATTTTTTAAACAAGGCTGAAAGCCATTATATAGGGAGAATTACAAAAAGCCAAAGATTGGCGTAGAACTTGAAGAGAAAGATTCACTTTTGTTAACTCCAAGCTTTACTTGGCCTTTCAATAAAATATATTTTCCCTTTTGTCCTTGCATGAAGCTTCGTTTGATGAAGCGAAGTTATCTTTGTCATGAGCCGCCCACCTCTTTTTGCATAAAAATTCACGCAGATGTCAAATTTAGAACTACATGTGAGTTGCTTGATTGCCGAGTTATAGCGTTTGAAAACTGAGTTAACCGTTATTTACGCTGAGTTGGACAAAGAGATCTTTTTCCTTCGCATGGAAAGCTTCTAGTAGATGCAGCGCTTTAATCAATTAGTCGACTCTAAATTTGGAATAGTCAACTCGCTGTTCGAATTCGAAACTCCTGCTGAAGCCGGATTAGACTTTCAGATGCATGAGCTGACTGGAGATGAACAAGACTTTAATAATCAGTCAACTGAAGCTTTGACTGATATTCAAAAATAGCTCCGATGTTTGCATGTATTTCGTTCTATTTTGGTCTTCCTGTTCGTGTCTATTTCTGGCAGGATTCGTATTCAACTCTTTGTCGGATTATCTATTTTCTATTCTTTTTTGCACAGTCGGCCTCCATTTATTTCGGATTTTTTGTCTCTTTGGTCCAAAGGCTACTTCCCGCAGTCAAAATTTGACGGCTTGCAGGACGTTACTGGAAGCTTTATTTCTTCAAACCTCCGTCTTGTCACTTTCCTGCGGCTTTCTTCCCTTCGCATCTTTCCCGCAGACAAAAAGTCCGCAAGAATTATCTTAGTCTTTGCAAAGCCTTCGGAATTCTTTCGGGTTTTCTGGTCGGTCTTTTCTCCGAATTCCTTCGGACTTTTTGTCCGAAGGAATTAATCCTTTTTTTGATTGTCTTTGCCTTAGCCTCGTTTTTCTTCGGACTCATGTCTTGCGCAAGCTTTCGAATTTCTTCGGACAAAAAGTTCGAAGGATATTCATCCCTTTGCTTCTTGTTTTTTCTGTCTTTGCTCGGACTTTTCCTTTTTGTTTGAAGGAATTCCTTTGGACAAAATTTTTGAAGGATATCTTCCCTTGTCTTTTCTTTTGCTTGTGCCCTTCGGGAATTTGTCATGGTCCATTCCTCCGACCAAGTGTCCTCCGCCCGTGCCTTTCGAAAAAATTGGAGGGCACATGGGCTTTTTGCAATGGTCTCTGAATTTGGTCTTGTGCCTTCCCGAAGGGTAGGTGCCCTTTGGGAATATTGAAAGTGACCCTTTCGAAGGGTACCTTGCCCTTCGGAACTTTTTGAAACTGCTCCTTTTCGAATTAATCCTTGGCTTTTGTGCGAACTTTTTGTCTCTGTGGTCTTCCGAATTTCTTCGGACTTTTTGTCCGAAGGAATTCATTTGGACAAAAAGTCTGAAGGATATCTTCGCCTTTGTCTTTCTTCCCCCTTTAACTTTTTCTGTCCTCCTAAATTTCTTGACTGAGTACGTAGAAAATTCCCTGCTTGAGTCCGTAGAAAATTTTCTAGTGGCAAGAGAAAATTTGATTTGTGGAAGATTTTGTCAACATTTTGGCGACTCAGCTGGCTCAGCGTCCCTGCTATGCTTGAGGACCCAGGCCATGTATAAATGCTATTCGAATTCCCAAATGGTGATCTTGATTTATGATTGAAAATTCGTTCTGATCATTGCTATAGTAACCTCCTTCAAAATAAGAAGGGAAACACACGAAAGCGGAAAACTAACTAACATGCAAATGTGCAAAGAAGCACTTATTGAACAAAACTGAAGCAAACTAGTGTGCTTGATCAGCACTTAGAGGAAAGTAGAAACAACTTAAATAACCTAGTTAACCATGATAAGGCACGATCCGCCTGGATCAAATGGGAAATTCTTGAACTCACTCCTTCCGAGAGATGGTACAAGTTGCAAGGCAGGATGTTTATTAGTCATAACCTTTGATGGACTATTTTCCTTGTCTACGAACTGTATTAGCATCTTCTTGGATGGGTCATCAACAGCAAACCAGTCACCAACAAAGACAAACTCACCAAGTATTTCTTGATTGTTTTCAGATTGCTTGTTTTCTACCACCTTGTCAAGTGATATCCCATTTATGCATGGTTCTTGAGTGACCGCATCCTTCTTATTGGCTGCTGCAAGATCATCCAGCTCTTCAATCTCTTGTGGAGATTCAAGGTACAATAGCCAATTATCTTTATGTTCCTCATTTTGATCTATTTGAACTGAATCAGCTACAATGCTATTTGTATCCTTCTCAATAGGAGATACCTGTAACTCATGTATGACTTCAATTTGTACCAGTGCCTCTTGAAGTTCATCTATATCAAGATTAGTCTTCTCATTCTCAACTATAATTGGATGCTTAATTACAACCTCAAGTGAAGTGTCAATAGGAAATTCTTCTTCAGACACTTCTGAAGCATCCTCTATACATTCTGCAAGAACTTGCCCTATAGCTGTAACCTCCTTCTCAATACTCCAAAGAATAGGATCCTCGTGAGAAAGGGGGATGGTGGGAGGGTGATAAAATTCATTTGTTTGAGAGGGAATATGAAGCATGGGAGTTTGATCATGATCGGATTTTGGAATCTTGAGGGAAAAGGAATTATCTAGGGAGTTTTAGAGAGGAGGGAAAGAGAAACTCTTAAAGACCTCTGTATTATGTTCCTTCCACTTGGCCATTACTTTATCAAAGTTTGAAACCTGCATGTCTTCCTGGATAACCTGAGATTGAGTGATGATTGGTGAGGGAAGGGGACTATAAGAAGGTTTAGTCTCATAAATAGTCACTTGAATAGGCTTTTGGATATGCTCTTGAATAGGCTTTTGAATAGACTTTTGAATAGGCTTTTGATTCCAACTAGGAAGCTCCCTTGGCGCACACTGGGGATGGTTAAGAATTTCATAAGCATAAGGAGCACAATAGCCCTTTGTAGACAATTGGTTTAACTCGATTTTCTGCCTTTCCCAAGCGTCCATCTTTTCTAATGCAAGAACACATAGTCCATTTATCTCTTCTGGGTCATTAGACACATTTCGAAATAGACCATTCACTTCCTCATATTGAGAGTTAGAACAAACTTTTCTTGCATATGCTAGTATTCTGAGCTCTATTTCATTCATTTTTTCTTAAAGGCAATATTGCTCATATGCAACATCATAGCCATATGGGGAAGATGAAATCCGGTCCTGACACTGATATGGCTCACAAGGAAGGTAAGAGTCATGCTTTTGATAATAAGGATCATGAGAAACTTGATAAGGCTCAACATAGTTTTGATAATAACCTTGATAACGCTGATTAGGCTCATAGATATCATGACCAGGCTGGCATGATCCATCATTGGGCTGATAAAGAAATATACCATAGGAATTCTCTTCATACACAGCTATCAAAATTCATTCACGATAATTCAAAAAATAGACTTACATGGAAGCTGTTCTGGACTATTAGAAGCAACTGCTTGAGCTTGGAGTCACCGAATATGTTGAAGAACATTGCTACAACTGCAATTTCATTAAAACCAGAAAAAAATAGGTCCCACCGGGCGTGCCAAAAACGAATGTTGACAAAATCTTCCACAAATCAGATTTTCTCTTGCCACTAGAAAACTTTCTACGGACTCAAGCAGGGAATTTTCTACGGACTCAAGCAGGGAATTTTATACGGATTCAATCAGGAAATTTAGGAGGACAGAAAAAGTTAAAGGGGGAAGAAAGACAAAGGCGAAGATATCCTTCGGACTTTTTGTCCGAAGAAATTCAGAAGACCACAGAGACAAAAAGTCTGCACAAAAGAAGCCAAGGATTAATTCGGAAAGGGGTAGTTTCAAAAAATTTCGAAGGGCAGGGTACCTTTCGGAAGGGTCACTTTCAATATTCCCAAAGGGCACCTACCCTTCGGGAAGGCACAAGACCAAATTCAGAGACCATTGCAAAAAGCCCGGGTGCCCTCCAATTTTTCCGAAAGGCCGGGCGGAGGACACTTGGTCGGAGGAATGGACCATGACAAATTCCCGAAGGGCACAAGCAAAGGAAAAGACAAGGGAAGATATCCTTCGGACTTTTTGTTCGAAGGAAGTCGGAAATGTCTTACACAAAGAAAAGTCTGAGCAAAGACAAAGAAAAAACAAGAAGCAAAGAGATGAATATCCTTCGGACTTCTTGTCTGAAGGAATTCCTTCGGGCAAAAAGTCCGAAGAAATTCGGAAGCTTGCGCAAGACATGAGTCCGAAGAAAAACGAGGCTAAGGCAAAGACAATCAAAAGAAGGATTAATTCCTTCAGACAAAAAGTCCGAAGGAATTCGGAGAAAAGACCGACTAGAAAACCCAAAAGAATTCCGAAGGCTTTGCAAAGACTAAGATAATTCTTGCGGACTTTTTGTCCGCAGGAAAGATGCGAAGGGAAGAAAGGCGTGGGAAAGTGACAAGACGGAAGTCCGAAGAAATAAAGCTTCTAGTGACGCCCCGCAAGCCGTCAAATTTTGACTGCAGGAAGTAACCGTTGGAACCAAAGAGACAAAAAATCCGAAATAAATGGAGGCCGACTGTGCAAAAAAGAATAGAAAATAGATAATCCGACGAAGAGTTGAATACGAATCCTGCCAGAAATAGACACAAACATGAAGACCATAATAGAACGAAATACATGCAAACATCGGAGCTATTTTCTAATATCAGTCAAAGCTTCAGTTGACTGATTATTAAAGAACTGTTCATCTCCAGTCAGCTCATGCATCCGAAAGTCTAATCCGGCTTCAACAGGAGTTTCGAATTCGAACAGCGAGTTGACTACTCCAGATTTAGAGTCGACTAATTGATTAAAGCGCCGCATCCACTAGAAGCTTTCCATGCGAAGAAAAAAGATCTCTTCGTCTAACTCAGCTTAAATAACGGTTAACTCAGTTTTCAAACGCTACAACTCGACAATCAAGCAACTCACATGTAGTTCTAAATTTGACATCTGTGTGAATTTTCATGCAAAAAGAGGTGGGTGGCTCGTGACAAAGATAACTTCGCTTCATCAAATGAAGAAGCTTCATGCAAAGACAAAAGGGAAAATATATTTTATTGAAAGGCCAAGTAAAGCTTGGAGTTAACAAAAGTGAATCTTTCTCTTCAAGTTCTACGCCAATCTTTGGCTTTTTGTAATTCTCCCTATATAATGGCTTTCAACCTTGTTTAAAAAATCATCCAATCTCTCTTGGTTAGCCCAGACTGCCATTGGTGAGTTGTGTAACCTCTTCGATCAATAAAAAGGACTGTACTTCAGATTTCAAGCGTGGCATAGTGTATATTTCTTCAGCAATTTGCATAAGTGGTAGAGTTCTCTCCCTTCCCAAGTTCTGTTTCATACCTAGTTGCTATATCATTCTTGTGCAGGTCATGTTCAGTGTTCTTTATTGTCTTTTCTGAAATTGTAAGTGGATGTTAGGTGGCAGCAAAGTGTCTTTTATCAAACCTCTCTCCATCGTTTTCTCTCAAGTTTTAGTTATTAGATTGAACCTCTGCATGAATTACTTATGTATAAGTAATTAATTGAAGTCTAAGGTCTTCCTTCTCTCTTGTTCGTTCAGTGTATAAGGTTCCAAGTTGAGTAGGATCAAAATTTTGGTGTATCACCCCTTTTAGGTAGGATTTCCCCTTTAAAGTTTCCTTCTCCCTTTTCCACGGTAGTTCGCAGCGTAGAGTAGGAGTCCAAATTGATACATCATACATGGACCAACATTCTCTGGAGGTTCTTCTCACTATTGAGGCACCCACCCTCGTGAGAAGATCCCATTGTTTCAGCCGGATAGAGGACTGGCCGTTTCGCGCATGTCTTTGAATCAGGGCGCAGCTCCAGGTTGACAATAGTACCATGGGTTGATCACACAAGGACACAATTACATTCACTCATACGTGGAGTTCAGTACCAGGTTAATATAGAGATTTGATAGGGTTGATTCAGAAATCTATTTTCAGGAGTTAGGTCAACTTAAACAAACCAATTTAGTGGATGGGTTTGTTGTTGATTTTCAGAAACATTCAATTATGGTGCCTGATGTGACAGAAAGGAGGCTTGTGGTTTTATTCATAGAGGGTCTAGCTGAACCCCTTGAGGCTTAATGAAGGCTTTCAACCCTACCTCTCTACAAGAAGCCATTAAAAAGGTTTTGGATCTTGAAACTGCAGCCCCTAGAGGAAGACTCCAGCCTACAGGACAGCAAAGACAAATAGCCTATGGGCAGCCAAAATTAGTAGCTTATGGGCAGCAAGGGACATCAATTGTTGAGCAGCAAAGGAAGCCATTTCAGCAAGGGGTTCCTCAACAAAAAGTGATGCCAAGATGTACTGTTTCCTTTATCGAATTAATGAAATTAGAGGATCCGTAGCCTATATTTATTTCCTATAGGCTAAAAGGGGGAGGGGGGTTTAAAAGTGAAATAATCTAATAATAATTTATTAAGTTGTACAAAAAATTACTTTAAGTTATAACTTTGGAAAATGACAATTTATTATTATTGAATGGGGCCAAAAGTAAATATTGGATACATGGCCAAAAATTAATTAATATTCATAAGTTGGAAAAATGTTAATATTTAATTAAAAGAAATATTAATTTTTTTTAGGGTTGGAATGGAAAAATGAATAATAAAAGAATCGGGTGAAAAAAGAAAGCATTATTTAAATACCCGAACAAAAACCAAAATCCTTTTTTCAGAGGAAAAGGTTGTAGCTTCAGCTCTACATCCAATGACAAAAACCCTAGAATTTGCAAGCAACAGGATGAAATCCCACATATCCAATTGAGGATTCCACTCGGGAATCACGTTTGTGTTACTAGTTTCAAAAAAAAACAATTTTAGAGACCTATCCAATAGGGGTGTCACACTTCAAGTACGCAATTCTACTACCATACTGCTCATAATTCTCTTTCATATGTTTTGGTTCCTTTGTTAGTGGATGGCACCATGTTCCTATTGGCTGCATCACCTTTCTGGCACCTATTTCAACTAGGGCAAACCTCCATTCAACTTAACGCCACCCCTGGACATCTAGCGCCATTTCTTTTTGGTGATTCTGCTATGGAATCAACTCCTTGGGTGTTGGCGTCATCATCAAACCTTGTCATCTTGCCCAAAATTACCAGCGCCGGTTCCAGCAGCCTATCATACCAAAAAAGGGCAAATTGTGGGACAAATCCAGGTTAGGGTTTGGGTATTTAGGAATAAACTTCAGTATTTTGTCTTGTTTTGTCAATTGTACCTCCAAGTTTTAAATAAAAGATCGATTGGGACTCCATCTATCAATTACATTGTGTTAATAGTTTGTATGAGATTCAGTTTCAAGTAACTTCAAAATAAATAAAAAAGTCAGAATTCAGTATTTTATCTTGAAAGGAATATTTCACAAGAGCAATTAAAGAGATAGAAACAAGGTATGAACTCCAGTGGAAGAAGTTATGCTTCACTTGTAGAGAGCCATGGGGACCAGGGCATAGATGTCTTCCAAAAGGACATGTGCATCACTTAGAGATGGTATCAGGAAATGAGACAGAAGAAGAAACCAAAGTGGAAATGGAAGAGCTAGTGGAAGAGAAGACTATAGGGGGCACCCTTGCCACATTTATTTCAGAAGGCCCTTGTGCCACTCTTTCGGGTGCACCTAGGTATTGCCCTTTCCAAATTCGTAGAGTTATACAACGACGCACTCACAATTTTGATTGATAGTGGGGCAAACCACAATTTCATTGTTGAGGGTTTGGTAGCCCAAAGAGGGCTGAGATCAGAAGTTTTTCAAGGCTTTAATGTGATTGTAGCTGAAGGTTCTACTATTCCTTGCACCAAAAGGATTCAACAGTTGGAAATTACACTTGACAATCATAGGGTATGTGATGACTTCTATGTGGTTGGCATAGGAGAGACAAATGACTTTAGGGGTGCAATGGTTACATTCCCTTGGGGAATTCACTGAATTTTCAAATCATGGAGTTGAAATTTAAATATGATGGGGAAAAGGTTGTGCTTCGTGGTATGATCAATGGAGCCCTTACGACAATCACAACGAACATAATGGGAGATGTCACATTTGGTAGTGCTCTATCTAGATCACAGCTGATTTATGATTCAGGTGTCATGGGTTTACTCATGGGGATTGTTGGAGAAGCATCATGGCGTACAGAGCTTTCAATTATTCATTATATCAGAGAATCGCAACAGAAGCTAACTTTCTCTCAAGGAGGAATGGAAGTCACAGAAAAATTGGTTTAGGGTCTTGGTATTTGCTAGGACGGTTTAGGTATTGCTTGAGGGCAAACAATCTTTGGGAAGGGTAGACTGTCATGCCCCCTTTTGAAAATAAAGAAAATAATTCTTAAATAATAATGTTTTAAGTGGTTCCCCCAACGTCACTTTATAATTACAACTTAAAAGGGATCATTATTATTAATTGAGTGGAGCCAAAGTTAATTAAACGGCCAAGAGGGAAAAAGAAAAGTAATTATTATGAGGAAAAAGGTGAATATTAAATTAAAAGTAATTATAATTACTTTAGGGTTAGGGTGAACTTAGAAAAGTGAGTTTCATAAAAGGACAAAGGGGCAATCATTATTCATTATTTACTTTTACTAATTCTTAACAGATTTTCAGAATTCTTTCTCTTCTGCTCGAGGACAAAAACCTCATTGCAATCGGATCAGAGGACGGAACCCTTCCTCTCCATAGAGATTATTCCGTACAAGGATTAAAATTGAGCTTATCAACTAGTTTGTGTTATTGGCTGGGCGTTGCAATTATTTTCAGATTATTAGAAACAGGGTTTGGGAGTTAGGGTTCGAACATTAAAAATCAATTTAAGGGTTTCAAAGGGATTGCCCTGGGTGCCACACTTCTATATCAAATTTTGATTGTTGCAGCCTTCTCCGGGTCAAATTGCAGAATTTTGGGGGTTTGCTATACCTTTCACTTGCTGCCTTACCTCTGGGTGCAGCTGGCGTCTTCAGCTGACTATATCACACCCAAGGTTCAAACTGTTGACCAAAGGGCAAGGCATTAACCATCCTAGCTGAAGCGTTCCCCTACAAAGGCAAATCGTGGCACTTTAAGGATAGTCAGTAGTGTATTTGAGGAATTGCAGCACTTGTTGAGGCTGATTGACAGCTACAGCTGCAGGCATCACACTTCTTAGCCTGCCGTACCACTTTAGTTTCCATCATCAGCCATGCATGCATGCTGTTCCAGCACAGGGTCACCTACAACGACCATTGAACCACTGTTCAAGCTTAAAAAAAAGTACAGCCCTGTTGATGCTGTGGATTGCACCCTTGACAGGAGGCTGAGCTCCTGTCTTCCATTCGTCAAAATGGAAACTCCCCTCTTGCCTGTGGGTCTGGCAAAACTGGGGGGAGAGTCTCTACATAAGGGCTAGCTCCCTTTGATGTATCTCTGTGGTCTTGGATTTTCTACTGCTAACAATGGGGGGGTGAAAAGAGAGAAGGATGCTGAAAACAGATCCTAAACTAAACGGTGATACACCAAAAAAGTTGATCTACTTAGCTTGAACGTACACTTTCTACCAAGAACAAGCTGATATACACTTCATTTGATATGAGAAACTCTTCTACATCAGTGAGCTAGGGGTTCTCTGGAGATACAGGGAGGAAGAACTATCAGAGGTGTTCTGAGACACACTATGGCAGCTTGTTCACATGTGCCTATACACTGCTGTAGACATTTTTGGCAGACCTGTAAAAGAAGAAACTTCACAATACACTAGACATGCTGGAATCGTTCTGTGAAAGCATAAAAGAAAAATGACTTAACACAAAACAAAGCCATAAACATATGCAAAAGTGTAAGCTCAAATGGAGGTAAAAATGCTATGTCTTGATTCAAGGTAAAATTCGGCAGAGCTCCGTCTTACAAGCCAAGAGATCCCTTTCTCAAAATGAGAAGTTTTTCATATATAGAGGAAGAAAGAGGCCTTTTAGCGCTCTTTTACAAATGGCCCATGTGCATTTCGAGCATTGGGAAGAGGAAGCCGCTTGATAGATAATGCTGTGTCGGCTCCTGTTTTGATTTTAGGCGTTTGAGATATATTAAACGTCATATGTGAAATTATGGGCCGCGCCGTTTGTCTGCAAACAAGACCACTCCTTCAAGGCATTCACACGGCTTGTCTGCTCATCAATGCAAAGTGAAGAAAAATGGGTCGCGCCTCTTGATGACCAATTGGTAGATACTGTGTCAACCGCTGGAGTAACTCCTTGAGTCGACACCTTCCTTTGCCACTTGGACAGTTTTGTCCATTTCTGCACTTGGATCTTTTGCCTCTTCCTGGCTTTGTCTTTTCCGGCTCCTTTGCCTTCGGGGGCTATCTTCTGCTAATTCTTCTGCTCTTTGGACTCCCTCTTCGACGATTTCTTCCTTCTGGCTTTAAGCCTTTGAATTCCTTCGGGTTTGCGCCTTTCATTAAAAAACCAACGTTTATTTCATTTCTGCAAAGTTGACGTCTGCGCGTTCGTCGCCATTTGGTCGATTCCTTTTTTTTTTTTCTTTGATCCCTTTGCAAGTGTTCCCTGCCCTCTGCAAGGGCACTTGTCCTTCGGGCTTTGGGAGACTCCCTTGAACCTTCCGATTGAACCGATTGATTGAACCAACAATTGGTTCAACGGTTTAGTGGTTCAATACTATGTTCTACTCATTCATTTGACCGCTTGAACCAACCGCTTGAACCAACTGATTGAATTCTTTGATTGAACCGATCGATTGAACCAAGCGTTTGAAACAACAATGGTTCAACAGTTCAACGGTTCAATATTTTCAAGTTCAAAGCGATTGAACCAATTGCTTGAACCAACAATGGTCCAACAGTTCAACGGTTCAACGGTTCAATATTTTCAAGTTCAAAGCGATTGAACCAAGCCGATGAACCAAGCCGTTGAACCAAGCCTTTGAACCAAGCCGTTGAACCAAGCCATTGAACCAAGCCGATGAACCAAGCCGTTGAACCAAGCCTTTGAACCAAGCCGTTGAACCAAACCTTTGAACCAACAATGGTTCAAAGTTCTTGCAAAGCTCATGGCATTGGACCCCGACGTCGCACCACTGAACTGGTTCCTCCTTTTGCCGAAAGACTTGTGCAACCAAATTTGAACTGGCTCAGAACAACAAGGGAAGGAGACCGATTTTGGCCTGCAGAGCCAAAATGGTCAACAAAATGGCGATTCTCAGGGGAAGCATGCCTGCTATGCTTAGAAATTAGTAGCCTCAAAGTCCATTGGGCACGGAGTCGAGATGCAGCTTTGAAAGAGTTAGCAACCGCCTTGAGATATCCAAGAATCAATCATGAAGCTTTTACCCCAAACACAAAGGAAAACACACACAAGGCTAAAAACACTACTTGTGCAAACAACACTTAGGGAAAACAGGAAAAAAAAACTGAAAGCAAACTACTATGTACAGCTAACCAGGTATATTTGCCTCCCTCCTGGATCAAAGGGAAAATTTTTTAAGTTTCTTTCATGGCAAGGAAACTTATGGTGCCAGACAAGTGGCTGAATGGAATGGAGATTTGGTGACTTGCTCCTCTTTCTTGCCACTTCGATTGGCTTGCATCCGAGTGGATCAGAGTCAAACATGCTCCCAACATATATGTACTCTTCTTGTTCTTGGAAGCTTGTCGAATGCTGGCTCTTCATGCTGGTGTGTTTCACCAAGAAATCGATCGCTGTTGGCTCATCACCATAAGCCCTTTGATGTGCATAGTCCCTTTGCAGTGCACCATGGTTTGACCTGTTCCCATCTGCTTTATTGAAGACCCTGTCAAACTCATCCTCTGCTCCCTCATGGCCTTCTTGAAGAAGGGTGACTGTTGTGATGTCTGAAATGGAGTCACAAACTGATTGTTCATCCCATAGAACATCACCCTTTTGTTCAAAGCTCTCTTCTTCAAGGCTTTCCTCAAGATGGACAAGCCTCTCCTTTTCCTGCTCAAGGATCAGAGTCTTTAGTTGTTCAAAGACATCCACCTGATTCTCCTCCAACTCAGGGTCCACGACATAGTCATCCTCCTCATCAAAGCAACAAGGAATTTCATCAAACAAGGGAGGAGAGAGCTCACCATGCTTACGTTCCTCTTCATATTGCTGGAACATCTGCATGTATGCATGACCTGTGTCTTCTCCATTGTCGATGATGCCTTCAAAAGGAGCATCCATGAGGATTCCTTCCTCATTGACATCCATGAGAGCTTCTTGATCAGTTACAAATTGGATCCTCTTTTCTTCTCTTGCCTCTTTCAAAATAGGTTCCTCCTTGATGACTTCGAAAATATCATCTTTAGATTCACCAACCTCTTGAAAGGATAAATATGAAAGCTTGCAGCCCTTTTTCATGCTTATTTGAGTCCCAATGCTGCCTTCTCCACCCTTAGTCAGCTCATAGCCTCCTTGAAGAGGAGTGCAGCCTGCCCCAATGACTTCAAACGAATCATTCAAAACATGAACAAGAGATTGTCCATGCTCCTCCATGACATCTATGGTGATCTCTTTCTCATCTGTACTCATGGGGTCTCCCTGATCAGTCATGAACTGAGTATACTCCTCTTTACTCGCCCCTTTCAAAACAGGTTCCTCCTTGAGAAGGGGTGAAGTGGAAGGCTGACGGACGAACTCATGTGGAAGAGGAGGCAGTCCTTGAGCTAGAATCGAATGATTCTCCTCCTTCCATTTGGCCAGCACTTCATCTATATCAGATGTGGCTTGATAACTCTCTTGGAGGGTGTAGATGGGGTGTGTTCAAATGTAGGATCTTCTGCTTGATCTGAACCGTCCATCACACTTTCGCTGAGGAACCTCATTCTGGATTCCAATTCTGCAATTTTTCTGGCTATATTCTCTTGGAAGTGCCTTTCTTGGAGGTCACAAGCATCATCATGATGAGTAAGAGCAGCTTCGTTTTCTTCAAGGTTTTGAGCAAAAACTTGCTTTTCCTCGCCCCATGATTCCACTGTTTGCTTCCAACTCATGACCTTGGGATTGGGACTTTCTCCTTGTGAACAGGCAACAACTTTATCCTCTTCAAGGTCTTGATCTGGTTCATGATATTCCCTCTTCCAACTTGGAATCTTGACATCATGTTGAGAGACCTGAGGAAGTTGAGGAAGACTAAGAAGGGTCTGCTCATGCATAGGAAGAAATTTCTGAAGAGAGATATGTTGGTTCATGGTATTTCCTTCAAAGGAGGATTCACAATCTAAGGAATTGAAAAGGTTCATCTCCATGGGGGGTTGCTCTAGTTCCCTATGATGCTGAAAAGCTAGGTGTAAGGGATTGCGAGCAGGATTGATTAATGCATCAGATGAGCTAGAGTGAGCAAGTGCTATCTGGTAGAAAGGATTTGGTGCACAAGAGGGGGCTTTTTTTAGAATAGGAGGGGGCACACAAGGCTGACTGCCTTGAATGAACGGACTCTTCCATTTTGCTACCTCCTCCATGGATTGCAAGGCCTGAGCTTGCCTAAACAAACACTCCTCCTTGTACATAAGCTCTTGCTGATATCTATACTGCTCATCCAATCTGTTTATCTCCATCACTTGCTTCTCAAACTCCAGCGTTACTTCCCTTATTGTTGAAGGGCAACTAGGAGAGCTGCTTGAGGTGATTCCATGAACAACCTGAGCTTGATCATAGTTAAATGAAGGAATAAAATGCCCATTATGTTGAGCAGTGGGATTATACATACAAAAAATGTGATTTTTTGATGGCACAAGAACTGCTTAACCAGATGATTCAACTCGGAGTCGCCATTGGTGTTGATGAAAAAGCCTCCAAACGCTGGTTGGTTGAAGGACACACCAAAATTCTTCAACTCTTTGGACAACACTTGTCCCACAATCCCCTGATTAAAGGTCAGATGCTGTATTAATGGTTCGTTTTGCTGTAACAGGACCAGCACCAATCCTAGTACTTTTCTGAGTGTTAAAACGTGGTCCCACCGAGCATGCCAAAAACTGTTGACGCAGCGGATTGCACCCTTGACATGAGGCTGAGCTCCTGTCTTCCATTCGTCAAAATGGAAACTCCCCTCTTGCCTGTGGGTCTAGCAAAACTGGGGGGAGAGTCTCTAGATAAGGGTTAGCTCCCTTTGATGTATCTCTGTGGTCCTGAATTTTCTACTGCTAACAATGGGGGGGGGTGAAAAGAGAGAAGGATGCTGAAAACAAAACCTAAATTAAACGGTGATACACCAAAAAAGTTGATCTGCTTAGCTTGAACATACACTTTCCACCAAGAACAAGTTGATATACACTTCATTTGATATGAGAAACTCTTCTACATCAGTGAGTTAGGGGTCCTCTGGAGATACAGGGAGGAAGAACTATCAGAGGTGTTCTGAGACACACTATAGCAACCTGTTCACATGCGCCTATACTCTGCTGTAGACACTTTTGGCAGACCTGCAAAAGAAGAAACTTCACAATACACTAGACATGCTGGAATCGTTCTGTGAAACATAAAAGAAAAATGACTTAACACAAAACAAAGCCATAGACATGCAAAAGTGTAAACTCAAATGGAGGTAAAAATGCTGTCTTGATTCAAGGTAAAATCCGGCAGAGCTCCGCCTTACAAGCCAAGAAATCCCTTTCTCAAAATGAGAAGTTTTTCATATAGAGGAAGAAAGAGGCCTTTTTGCGCCCTTTTACAAATGGCCCATGTGCCTTTCGAGCATTGGGAAGAGGAAGCCGCTTGATAGATAATGCTGTGTCGGCTCTTATTTTGATTTTAGGCGTTTAAGATATATTAAATGTCATATGTGAAATTATGGGCCACGCCGTTTGTCTGCAAACAAGACCGCTCCTTCAAGGCATTCACACGGCTTGTCTGCTCATCAATGCAAAGTGAAGAAAAACGGGTCGCGCTGTTCACTGTTCGCGCCTTTTGATGACCAATTGGCAGATATTGTGTCAACCGCTAGAGTAACTCCTTGAGTCGACGCCTTTGCCACTTGGACTGTTTTGTCCGTTTCTGCACTTGGCTCTTTTGCCTCTTCTTGGCTTTGTCTTTTCTGGCTCCTTCGTCCTTCGGGGGCTATCTTCTGCTAATTCTTCGGCTCTTTGGACTCCCTCCTCGATGATTTCTTCCTTCTGGCTTTAAGCCTTTGAATTCCTTTGGGTTCACGCCTTTCATTAAAAAACCAACGGTTATTTCATTTCTGCAAAGTTGACGTCTGGGCGCACGTCGCCATTTGGTTGATTCCTTCGGCCTTTTCTTTGATCTCTTTGCAAGTGTTCCCTGCACTCCGCAAGGGCACTTGTCCTTTGGGCTTTGGGAGACTCCCTTGAACCTTCCGATTGAACTGACTGATTGAACCAACAATTGGTTCAACGGTTCAATGGTTCAATATTGTGTTCTACTCAATCATTTGACTGCTTGAACCAACCGCTTGAACCAACTGATTGAACCCTTTGATTGAACCGACCGATTGAACCAACAACGGTTCAACAGTTCAACGGTTCAATATTTCCAAGTTCAAAGCGATTGAACCAAGCGCTTGAACCAACCGCTTGAACCAATTGCTTGAACCAACAATGGTTCAACAGTTCAACGGTTCAACGGTTCAATATTTCCAAGTTCAAAGTGATTGAACCAAACCTTTGAACCAAGCCGATGAACCAAGCCTTTGAACCAAGCCGTTGAACCAAACCTTTGAACCAAGCTGTTGAACCAAACCTTTGAACCAACAATGGTTCAAAGTTCAAGTTCAAAGTTCTTGGAAAGCTCATGGCATTGGACAATGTCGAACCACTAAACTGGTTCCTCCTTTTGCCGAAAGACTTGTGCAACCAAATTTGAATTGGCTCAGAACAACAGGGGAAGGAGACCGATTTTGGCGTGCAGGGCCAAAATGGTCAACAAGACCTGTACTTGAGCAGGAGTTTAAGGAAATTCAGAAAACATAATCGGTATTCAGTTCTATTTCTGCAATTAGAACTTTCAGGTATCAAGGGCTAGGGTTTGAACTTTCATTAGGAAAAATTCAGTCTTTCATTTGTTTTGTTAACCATCCTTTCAAACACTGAATAAAGGAATTAAATAGACTGATTGTTTGTTCATTCAAGAAGGTTATTGGTATGTTATAAAATTTCTGAATTGAAATTACTTGTAAAAGAAATAAAAAAAAAATAGAAATTTCCAGAATTTCATATTTGATTTCCAGAATTCAGTATTTTGTTGAAAGGTCCATTTCAGGTGAGTACTCACGAAGTACTCGGCAAGTACTGTGTATATGCTCGCCCAAAAGGTTTACACGCACAATAAACTCCAAAATTGCGAAAAAAACCGTTGCCGAGTATTTGCCGAGTAAACTTTTATTTGGCTGGGCGAGTACTTTCCGAGTACAAGTATGCGAACTATGGTTTAAATAAACTCTCATCCCTCTATAATTAGGCAAGGTAACAATAGTATAAGACAAACAATTGTAAGAATAGTTCTAGTGAATCTAATGATAAGAAGTATACTATATTGGAGAAGATTCATATCCTAATTTAGAAAGTGTGAGAAAAGAAGCCCAAATTCCTAATTTAATTAAGATGGGAATATTATCTCAATAGCAGATAGCATATCAAGGGGGGATCCTATCCGATCTATTCAATACAACCCAAGGATCTTACCCTCATTTCATTACATCATCCATTCTTGACATTCTTTGCTGGAAATAGAATGCAGTGCTCAATGTCGTAACAAAATGCATGTCAATGTTTGTTAGGGTTATAAATTCCATAATGCAACAACGTTGCTGAAATCAATTCCTTGCTGGGTTAGTGGTCTACATCCCAATTATATCATTGGTCTGTAAGAAGGAGATTGTTTAAAAAATTTGAAATGATTGGAATGTCTAAATTTATGTTGTTAATGCATCTACATGTATTACGTTTTGTATTTGCACGGGTAATGGTTTCCTTCCTCTATATATCTCTGTGTAAACTTTTCTATAATGGTGGATGCTTGGATAATGTGATTGAGTCCCATCATTGCTCATATGTGGATGTTAATATATATTTTTTCTTTATTTCTAGGGAATGATCACCATGTTTCGATTCATCACGATCTGTAATTTCAGACGTAATTCATTAGACTGGCAACTTTCCACCTAATCCTAACTTTAGATTGCAACATAGTAAAATATTATAGAACTTGGGTCAGCTTGTTAATAAAATGGACATATTTTTCAAAAAACAAACAGAGATCAAAACTTATCATCGGATTGTTATTATCTTGAGCCTTATCTGTAATTCACGTTGATGTTTCCCATCATGTGTAGGTGTACCTTTTGGCATTCATCCCGGGTAGATGATTTCTGTACTCCATTTAATTCTTAGTATGCAGTCTGATTTTGGGGCTCTCCCATGCTATTATAGCTGGATGTACATGTCGAGTCCCATTGACCTACTTTGGTCCCATGTGGACGGTAATATAATTTCTTTATTTATTTCTAATACATAAATTGAAGTCAAGGGAGGCCCTATTATTGAATTCTTGTAACTAAAATTTCAGTGTTGATATTTTAATTCGTTAACTACAAACATACCTGCTTGTTTAATTTATTAGGGTAACATCATATAATTTTTCAAATTCCTGATCATCTTGTTTGAATCATGTGCAGAATAGATATTCCTCGCTACAGGCCTCACCATTTAACTCAGGAGTTAGTTATGCCTGACAGTGGCTTCTCATACAAGGGCAACCAGAGTATAACAATATTGGATCCAGAAGGGGATAGTGTTTCTTTAGATGATAAAGCAAAAGTAGGACGCTATTGGTCTGCAAAATCTGTATCTTTTGAACGGCGCAAGGACCTAAAACGCCTGCGTGTGATTCCGAGTCAAAATCCTGCTCTCTTTCCTTTGGAAGATTTTGTTTCTTTGCAGCAGGAAACCTTGCCAGATGAGAAGAATGACCTAGATTCAACAGAGGTCATTGAAAGTGGAGAAGATTGGGATGGATTTATCATTCGCAGGACCAGGGAGTTCAATCAGATGACAAGGGACAGACCACATGATGAAAATATGTGGATAGCATTTGCTAATTTTCAGGTGCGGAAGATTCTCCTAGCAGAGTCGTTTCAAATTGGGAAGAAAGAGATACCAAATTTCCTTAAATGCTGTGAAACGAGGTTTTATATTAATTTTACTTTCTTTGTTAATGAATGATATATTCCTGAATTTAATATATTCAGCGTTACCAAGAGGCAGCTAGTATGAGTTTCATGCATGCAAATTCATCATTCTTTAGGCTTTGCAATGATTTATTGTTTAGAAAGCTGAAGAGAAATTCTAAGTTGGGACAATATCTACGACATTCTGTCAATGCCAATTTCTTTTTGTTGTGCTCTTTTAGTCTGCTAGATTGTTGATCATGCTTACATGACGAACTAAATTCCTGTCTTTTGATTTGTTCTCTTAATTCAAAATTATGCTTCTTATGCATATGATTGATTACTTGCAAGAGTTTCTACGAGAATTCCTCTGTGACATGCATAAAATTTGTTTTTGTTATAGCCGGGGCAAAGCATTTTGAATCAAGACACATAATCTGCGTGTCATGATTCATGTGTATTGCAAACTTGTTCCTTGGTATCTTGTTTACCAAGGATTGTGAATTTTCTACCTTAACTAGGATCTTCCTTTGTAAAACTAATGCTATTAAGATGACTTTTGTTTATGTTTATGTAGTTACATTGGATCCAGTGGGTGTGTTCACAATTTGGTTTTATTCTCAGGTCTCAATGAGTCGTGAAACCCTACCTAGGTGACAGTGAGATTCTACTCTAAAATGGTAATGAATTTACACTTGGATCCTTTTGAAGGCCCTTTATATCTACTAATGAAATGCATTCGTCATTGAAATTCTATAGACCATAGTTGCCATGATTTATGGGCATGGGGCAAGTGCAGATCCTGTATGCCATTTTCAAAATTCACATATGGAGTTGAGTTCTGTGGCCTCATTTCTGTTCCATATATCATTAGAGTTATGCAATATTGTTTAAAGTTTTCCATATTCAGAGTCTGTATTCTGCCTACTAACTATCACTCTATCCAAGCAGAAACAGGACCATTTAGAAGACGAATTTGAGTAGCAGCACGTTTATGCTGAATGTTTGAAGCTTGGAAAAAACCTGTAGAATTTTCTTTCCATCTTGAAAACAAATTGTATTGTGTATGCGTGATATAAAATATACAAAAGATAGTGGAGAGTGACTTTGTGATAATGAAAAATGCCTGGAGGACAAATCTCGCCCATTGTGAAGAGTTATGTTTTACGAAAAACTATTATCACCATAAAAGAAATGTCAAAATTAAGAACTAGACATCACTGCAGTGAAGAGGAAATTTTTATGAGGGTAATGATATCATGGTAATAGAAGTTTTGGGTTTGACGAGAGGAGGATGTTGTTGTAAAAACACTCAAAAGTAAAAGATATAGTATAGTTCGTAGTGTTTTGAGTTATGAAACATCTTACTACTTCACATACGAATAAAAACACGTGCAACATAAAGAAGGGGTGGTGGAGAATAATAAAGAATGTTTGTTATGAAGTGAAAGAGATAAAATCTATGTTTAAATTTTTAAAGTTTGAAGTTTATAAAAATGACACTTCATTAGAGATTGTATGGAAAATAATTGAAAAAGTATATTTAATTAAGCTATCAAAAGCAATACCAGAGTAACCGAATGAAGAAATGTGATCACCCTTAATCAGGGTATATTGACATGCTTCAAAGTCAAATGCTGATACATCTTCCTCAACATGGATATCAGATTAAGCTCTAAAAGATTTGACCAGATGTTTGAGACAATAACTTCAGTGGTGAATATCACATTATAGGGATTGGAAAACCAAGCATATCTGATCCATGAAGGTGGCACCAGATTGTGCCCTTGAAGAGACAAACGATGCTGAATAGCATGAAGCTATCTCTATACTTTCTTAGACATGTACGTTGAAGCTATATAAGCTGGAAAAAAAGTGATCACCATTTAGATGACGTTGGTTACCTAATGGCAGTTACACCCAAGTTCAAAATTTAAAGTTGGTCACAACCATTTCAGACAACAAAAGCCCTTGAAAGCATAGTTTACATAACCACAACCAGCGAGTACTCGCCAAGGAGGAATTTTTTTTAACCGGTGATTAATCAACAGATGTTGTCAATTCACCGGGAATAATGGACAAATAAAAAAAATGCTTAAATTTATCAAAAAAACATAAATTTTATAGAAATCACAGTTGCAAAATGTATCAAATGAGTTTGTAAAACTTTGGGAAAGTGTTTTCTATTAGATTTGAATACAAACAAAGTACAAAATCGCACAATCATGCGAATGCAACTATGACACCGTCAAGTTGTCAACAACAAACTGATACAATGATACTTATACAAGAATCTACAAGTACAAATTACAAGAATCTATAATATTCTTTTCCATACTCTCTAGAAAACTAAGGGAGACTGAGAAAGTATAGTCCTCCCACTCAGCTGCCCCGCCTCGCTCTATCTTGAACGTTGCGCCTGCACTTGTGGCTCCACCTCTACCTATGCCTCTGCCTCATCTTCAAGGATGTCCTCCAATCCAATCTCTCCTCTTGCTGCTGCAGCTGCACCCTCCATAGCTTGCCTTTCGAAATCAACAATCTTGCCCTTTGTGAACATGGGGGTCTCCTGTGCAATCCAATCACTGTAGGGATCAATCTCATCTTGATTGATAGGCCCTTGCGACAGCGTTTGGAGGCCTTAGACGTGTTTTGAATGCATCTAGATGCATCCAAGCCTTATATAGGTCTCTCGATAAGTACTAGCATAGTGCTTGTGATTACTTGCGAGTACCTGACGAGTACTATGCCAATACTCGCTGGGAGCCAAAAAATCGAAATCTGGCGATTAATGGGTTTGGTAAATTTTCTGCAATTCCTCGAGTGACCAACGAGTAACCGATGAGTCTGTAATCTATGCTTGAAAGGTTCCAAATAGAAACCGTGATCTCATGGACAATGACCAGATTTTTTTGTGTTGTCTTTGCCCGATTCAATCAAAACAAATTAAACCCATCGTCCTTGAACTTCTTGATTCTATTATATAGATGCCATTGTTCAAGATTTTTATGGAGACATAGGAAGGCACGGAAATGAGAGTACTTACTATAATTCTAGAGCACAAACTAATTTTATTGCACGTGCCCTAGATTGGAACGACTTTGCGTAGAAGAAAGGTTGTAACAAATGAACCAATTATGGATCAACCTGTAGATTGGGGTGGAAAGTTAGGGAATTCTAAAGTGTGCAAGCCATGCTCAGATAAATTCATTATAATTTATAATTGTTATCAATTAGATTTTGCACTCGATTTTTGTTGTAACGGAGGTATAGTACGTGGAAGATTTAATGACACGATGGGATCACCTCCAAGTTGTGGGACCTTGGCAAATTGAGGTGAACCTCCGGAGAAGGCCGATGTCTTTTCACTAAGCTTAGTGCAATTGATACATGACCAGTTCACTTCTAACTGCAGCTTTCTTAGTGATCTTGCTTCTAACTAGGGTTTTAACTTGTGAGAAAAATAATTGAGTTAAAATTGGAAAAATGGTGATGCACCAAAGGGTTATAGTGGAAATTATTGCTTGCTTTGATTGAACACAGTTGAACAATAATATATTGAAATCTCTTTAAACACAATCTTACATGGGTATGAATCAAAGGTAATATTGGGTATTTTATCAAATAAGGAACACAGTTCTCAATTTTTCCTCAACAAAATTTCAAAAGGGCAAAGTAAATACCAGAGATGATCTTATATGACTGAAAAAGAGACATCATTTACAAATGTAATAAAATCCGTACACACAAAGATAACACAAGATAAGGAAGGCAAAACTTCAATCTATTAATATTCTCTAGGTTACAGCATGTAGATAAATTCCTCAATAGCAGAAAAATTTGTCTATCAACAAAAAGATCTATGGGCTACGTAGGAAACCCATATTTATACAAAAAATCACTCCCTTGAGAGAGAAGATGTCAAAAATCCTTACACTCAGTTCTAGAGCAAGAAATCAGGGAATCTCCATACAAATGTCATCATTCCCAGTTTGAAAAGGTGTCTTTGGTGGAATAGAAGGAAGAAGAGGACTCTGCAATGGTTGGGCGCTTTGCCAAGTGTTGAAAATGTTGTTGAAGTCCTCCAGTCGAACCATCTCTCCTTGAGTTCAATTGAGGAAGTCTCTCCACAAGAAAAGGGGCATCAAAATGAATTCCATGACTTAGTCAGTCTTCTAACAAAATTGAATGCTTTTTTCAATGTTTGGATATTTTAAAATATAACTTGCAAAACTGAACTTGTAAATTGCAGTTGAGACTTTTACAACTTTTAAGTCATTCAACTTGTCAAAAAGAGAAGTGCGAAATACAAGTTGCACTTTTTCAATTAAAGCTTGACAAAAAGACAATTGAAAATTACAAGTAGCTCTTTTTCAACTTAAAGTTGCGCTGTCAAATGACAGTTACAATTCGCAACTTGCAACTTTACAATGTATCTTAAAAATTTGTAGTTTACAAAATGTATTTTCTCAAATAATTAAATAATCAATCTGCAAAAGTGACTTCTGAGGATTCCTTGTCCTTTTTTGCTTGTATCTTCTTGATATAATTGTTGAAGTTGCCGAATATTTCTTATAGGTGCTCTTCATCAGGAACAATTATGTAAAGATTACTAATGTCACATTCTGCAATTACCTCAGATAACTCTCTAGAAGAAGATCTGTAGACTTGGATATCCTTGCCCATCTGATCAAGTGTATTGTGATACTTGATGAACTGATGGATGGAATCCAAATTGAAAGTTGTATCATGTGCTAACTCTTTTTTTATTACCTCATTGAATTTATCCTGGACACCCTGAATAGGAAGACGCTTATCTTGGTAATCTGCTACTTCACATGATAATTTACAAATCGAATCTTCAATGTCATACATCACATCTATGGCCTTGTCACTTGTGCTCTCGGCCTTATCAATATTTTCACTGAGTATTCTAATTCTGAATTTCGCTGTCCTGTCCAACTCATCATGCTCTAAAGGATTTTTTATTATCTTTTTAGACATGAAGGTGTCACTCTCTATCTGGTCAATGGCCTTCAATTTAGGAAAGTAGAGGTTTAGCCTTTCAACCTCTTTTTCATATTTACTTATCTCTGCCTTCAGAGATGCAAGGTCATCCTTCAATATCTTTAGTAGTCCATGGTCAGCCCTATTACTTTGTTCCCTTTTGTGATTAGTTCTTCAGCCCAGTCTTTTGGAGCTCTACCCATTGTACCAATCTTTGTCATTGCATCAAATGTTTCTTTATTGGGGAACTGAGAGAGAGAGATTGAGTTGGCTGAGCTAATTCAAGTTGATTTTCTGGGTTTATAACATTCCTTAAGGCAGCCGTCAAATGCTCAACCTTATTTTTCAGCTCATCCTTAGTGACTTTATCATTTTCCATTTTCTCAAAGAGAACTTATGCTTGTCTAAACATCATATTTCAGGACCTCTCTTATTGGACGACCAAGGTGTACCCTGGATAGCTAATAATCCCCCACCGTTAAATCTTCTTTTTGTTTGTTAGGTGGGGGAACTGCTATCTCTACATATTTTTCCCTTGTTGCATCATATGAGATTCTGGGGATGGTTTTGGGGCCTCTCTTTGGTCGTTTGAATGCTTGCAATAGACGAAAATCCAGAGTGTTGGGAGATATCATTTGTTTCCTCTTCTTGGACACTGATTGTGCCAGCGAACTTGGAGTGGCTACCAATAAACCCTGTGCTGTTTGAATGACCACTGTTACTTGTGAGTCTGCAATTGAAGCTATTACACTAGTAGTTACCATAACAAGTGCTGTATCTGCCATTGACATTGCTGCTGAGTCCTCAGTTGATGATTTGGTTATTTCTTCCCCATTGGTGGGTTGAGTAGCCATAGTCTTGTTAGTGGGCATCTCTCTTTACACCTCCTTGGTGGGGGTTTGGCTTAATGTGAGAGTGGAAGAAGGCAAGGATGCTTGGATGGGTGGACTTGATGTGCTTACAAGGGGTGTGGAAGCTGGAAATGACACATGTAGAGAGGTAGGCATGTGTGGTTGGAACAAGGGAACTTGTGGAAGGGTGGTGTCCAAGGCAGCAAAAGAATCTGTTAATGTAGTGGGAATGGCTAGAGTGGAAGTAGTGGGTAGTGTGATGGAAGATGAAGATGGAGCCATTATTGACCCATTGGTTGGGACTGCAGTTAGAATGATTGAGTCAACAACCATGTAGTGCCGGGTGGTGTTGGTGATTAATGGGGTGGTAGTGGATATAGGGGATGAGGTGGAAGTGATTGCGGAAGAGGGAGGTGAAGGTGGAGTTGGAATAACCAATTGTGTTGATTGGCATATTGCCAACGGAATCACTTGCACTGGTTTGTCAGATGAAGGAGCAATTACTTGCATTGGTGGGTTGGTAGAAACAGGATGGGTAATTGCTTGCACTAGTGAGTTGGTAGAAACAGGAAGAGGGGTTATTGTAGTTGTGTCCCCTGTGGAAATTGGTAGTGCTTGATCCATTGGCTAGGTTGCTGGCACTTGGGTGTTGGAAGAAGCCCTTCTTGCCTTCTTTTGTTTCCCGTTGTGCGAGACAACTGACCCCACGACATGATATGCTTGAGTCCCACTGCTGGAACCTTCTGTTGTTGCTGCTTCTACACTCTTATTCTTAACTTTTTTGAGTCTGTCTGTGATATTTAGGGTCTCTTTGGTTATTTTAACCCCTTTGCTTCTTAACTAGGTCAAAGTTCTGTTTATAATTGGGGTGGTTCTATCTAATAAGGAGAAGGATTCAGGTGTAGACCACTTGACTTGAGGAAGAGGTTGGAGGTAGATTTGATTATCATAATACACCCTATCCACTGCCTGTTCCTCATCTTTCAAATCTTTTGGATCTGGTGCCATATCATAAATTTTAATTTGTTCAAGGGTCATTCTAGAATAATCCCTCAACCTAACTTCTTCCTCATCCTACATATCCTCCCAATAATCTTCATAAAAGGGAATGTGGGAATATGAGGAACCCAATAAACTAGTAACATAACCAGTCACATCATAAAAGGGCCTAGCGTCGAGAGCTCTCAAAGTCATTTAGGTCATCTCTACATTCGCACATTTGGCCTTTGATAGAGAAGGGCAGGTGTATCTCCCTATACTGATAGGGAAGTGTATCCCTGTCTTGTAACTGCTTGATAAGAACTTGTAGGTTTCCACTAGTTGTCTCACAAGTTTCATTAAGGCCCATTTGTCACTTACATATCTAGGAAGGGTGTAAGGACACCTATTGAAACCACCAACTCTGATGTATGAATATGTGGGGAACTGAATAAAGTATGATCCCCAATTTGCTATATTTGTTGTTGCAGCATCAAAAACCCTTCTCCTCCCTAGATCTTGTTCAAACATGGTTATGATGCAATAGATGAAGGCATCATTAACTCTCCTGAATTGTTGTTTACTCCCCTCAAAAGTGAGGTTAGGGTCGTAGTTATAAACCTTATTAATCTGATCTAGCACTGTGTTTAATCCCAGGAATACCCTCCCTCTTGCTAAAACATAGACAAGGTAGGTCATGTAGAATTTTCCAGTGGTTTGAATCTTCATCAACTGTCTATGAATAGAATCACTGATCAATTGGGCCCAATGAATGTATTGCTTGTGCTGTTGGATTACCCAGATATATTGGTACATCCAATCTTGATACTTATTTGCATCAGGGCTTCCTGTAACTCTATGTAAGAGCATAATAATATCTCTTACCTCGTCTTTGAAGTCTATCCTACCCAGGGTTTTAGGCATTATTTTGGCTGAATACTTAGGGGTCTTCAGCAATTGTTTGTTTATAACCTGTAAACAGACTGAGGTATTATCGTGATAGAACTTCTTGGAGGAATCAGGGGTAATGTCTATGTAGCTTTCTTATTCCGGAATCAAGAACATAGTATCAATGAAATTTGGATTAAGTCCCAGAATCTTCTCTCATTTATCATTTACTACTCTCTTCTTTGCATCATAATGCATAGCCATAGTGAGCACAAGCTCGGGGCTTTGCAATGAGAGTGGGAAGGCTGCAGCCTAAGGTAATCATTGTCATCAATGCTCTGAATCCAATCATTCTTGAATTCTGCATCGACTTGTGATCGAGGTTTGTGTTCGTTATCTCATTGGTGTTTGAATCCAAGTTGGAAAGGACACTGTGTCCCTTTGACTTGGACTTCATCTCTTTTCCAGACATGTATTGGAAAAATATGTTAGGGAAACCAACTACAGAGTCGGTTGGGCTTTGGGCTTGAAATTACAGGGTATTTTCCCGCTTTTAACTTGGTAGGTTTTTGTTATGCTTCTACAGTGTTTAGCTCCGTCAGGAATATAGTGTGAAATAACAGCTGTAAAGTTCGACCAAATGGTCCGGTGGTGTTTTAATTTGTAGTTGCACTTGCAAAGTCCAACTGAATCTCTGTCGGGGGTATAGTTAGCAATTGCAAGTCGGATCTTCGACAGGAACTCAGGGTGTGAAAGCAAAGGGGATATCCACCTTGTAATTGTGTGGGGATTTTAAGTGTTTCTTGAGTTAAAATCTCCGGCGGAGGTTAGACGCTGGGAATATTTTTGAGTTTAACAAACTCGACGAAAACCCTAGATTTTTGAAAAAAATCTAAAGAAATTACAACAATCTTAGATACGTCACAACAAGATTTTTAACACATGAATGCAAAATGGGAAATTGCAAGCAATATAAGGTCACAACGATGATTATGACAATGTCAAATAAAACCCTAATTATGGCAAGAAACCCTAAGCTTTATAGGAAAGAACAATGGTGTGGACTGGAGAAAAATGTAGGTGACCTAGAAGAATACCGTGTATTCGTGCGCATGGCTTGGCAATGGATAGATATGGTGTTTGTGTTGCTTAACAATGGAGGTCTGGTTCGTGGCGTGGCATCGCTTGGCTTTGAGCTTTGGTTTGCAATAGCACTTGGAGGAGTTTTGGATTTGGTTTGCAATGTTAATAATGACGCAAAAATCTAATTATATACCAAAACACATAATTAATGCCAAGCATGCCGATCAATGACGGTAGATGGATGAATAGGTGGGAAAGCGGGCCCACAGAGTCACCTTGCAAATTTGCAAGTTTGCAATTTTGTAATATGTTTTCCATTCTTCGCTTTTTGCTGAGGGGTTTTGGAGGCAGAAGTTGTTTAGGAGGCGGGTAGCAGAATCCTGATTACACTTTGCAACTTTGCAAAGTTTCAAAGTGTAGCGAGAGTTTCGGTCTCCGCTTGGTCTTTGGTGAAAAGTGGGAAGCGGAGTCTACATTGCACTTTGCAACTTTGCAAAGTTACAAATTGTAATGCGAGTTCCAATTCCTGTTAGGGACCCGGTAAGTGGGAAAGCGGAGGTTTAGGTGCACTTTGCAACTTTGCAAAGTTGTAAATTGCACAGAAATCTCCGCTTTTTGCTTGGATCTTGGAAAAGGGTTTTTAGGTCATTTAGAAGCTTTTCTCAAAAAAATTTATGGGGCTCCTCTAAGGCACAAGGTGTTTTGAGGTTTTTGGCACAAAAATATCAACATTTTTGGCGACTTTTGTGGGGTGATTGCCTGCTAATCAATTCTTTCCCAGTAGCCTTCTAGTTCATTGGGCATGGAGTCATTTGAAGTTTATTACATTCTACTCGGAGAAGAAACGGAACTGGGAATTGCTTAAACAAGAAACAAAACAAGGAAAACACAAACTAAGGAAGCAAAACTCCTATTGAGTTGTAGAGTGTGCAAAAGGCACTTATTTGCAGGAAACCAACTAATCCTAATATGTACAAAGTTTTGGAAAGAATTCCAACCTCAGAAGCATGCTTTGAGGTATATCCCATTAACTGGGATGGGTAGCTCCGATCCATCAAGCTTGTACAACTGGAATGCATTGGCTCCTTTGCATTGGGTTATGATGTATGGACCACTCCATATTGCATTAAACTTTGTATGCTTGCCTGGCTTGGCCCTTTTAGCATCCCATTTCAGAATCATGTTTCCTTTATTGAAGACCCTATTAGATGATTTTTTATCAAAAGTTCTGTTTATTTGAGCTTGACTTGCTTCCAAAACTTTTATTGATTGGTTCTTGACTTCTTCTAGTTCCATGAGTTCTGCCAACCGCATGATCATTTCATCGTTTTCAGTTAATTCCAACTGATGAGTGAGTTCCAGAGATGGTAACTCTATTGACAGTGGAAATCTAGCTTCCATTCCATAGACCAACATAAATGGAGAATTGCCAATGGCTCTTTTTGGAGTGATCCTGTTAGCCCAAATTGCTGACTTCATAGCTTAGTGTGCCAGGTCCTCTGGTTATCTTCCCTTGTCTTTTTAATAATCCTTATGAGATTTTTGTTTATAGATTCAGCCAAGCTATTACCTTGCGAGTAATAATTGGACGAGGTCTTCAGATAGATGTTATGTTTCACCGCCCATTCACTCCCCTGAGTGCCTACAAAAGCTTTGGCATTGTCTGAGATAATGGTGTAAGGAACACCAAATCTGGTGACAATGTTGTCCATGAATTCCAAAATAGATGCTTTCGTGGCATCTTTCAATGCAACTGCATCATTTCATCTGGGCAAATATCGATCGCTGTAAGGACCCATTTGTGGCCAATACTTGATGGCAGATTGATCATGCCAATAAAATACAATTCCCACTGAGCAAATGGTTGGTCAACGTCGATTGGTTAGAGAGGGAAAATTGCTAATCTTTGTTTGTCTAGTAGGCACATTTCTCAAAATTTTGCACCCATCTATGTGCATCTTTAAAGAGGTCATGCTAATAGTACCCTACCCTCATTATTTCGATGGCAGTGGTTCTTGCAGAGAATTGGCCACCCGACGAGCCATCATGAAACTCTTCGAGCACTTTGGGGATCTGATCGTGCTTGATGCACCTCAACATAACTCCATTGATATCTTTCCTAAACAAGATCCCATCAACAAGAGCATAAGGAATAGATTAGAGCCTCAAATACCTTTTCTTGGACTGTTGGAGCTCGAGCAGGGATTCGCCGGTTTGCAGGAAAGTAGTCATGTCATTGATCCAACAGTTGAGCAGATGCATAGTCATTGGTTGAAACGCCTGTTGAATGTATGTTGCATCAGCAGCCTTAATGTCAGCAGCAAGCTGCTCACATAAGCTTTTTCCTCTTACAAGCTTAGTTATTTTAATGATCACATCATATTCCATGACTTTCGTGATCCAACTCGCTCTCATTTCATTTATTTCCTGGCTCAAAAGGAACTCCTTTACGCTCTGGTGACTGACCATCAGATGAATCTTGTTATTTGAGAGCATGTGCCAAAACTTTTTGAGAGCTTTTATTACTGCATATACTTGCTTCCCAACAAAATTGTACTTTTTCTCATATTTCTTAAAGGATTGATTGAAAAAGGCTATGGGCTGTTCCAACTGATCTTTGTTCTGTAGGGTCAGAATAGTTGATACACTACCTTTTCCTCCGAAAGCATAGAGAATGAAATCATTCTCGTAGTTGGGATTTACAAGGGTCGGAGCTTGAGAAACAACTTGCTTAATGGCTTCAAAGCTATCCTTTCCTTCCCTTGTCTAGCTGAAATTGACCCATTTTTTAAGCATAGCAGTAAGGGTTTTGGCCATGGTGGCAAAATTTGGAATGAACCTCCCTATAAAGTTGATATTCCCCAAGAAACTCTGTAACCCCTTTTTGTGTCTTGGAAGTGCTAAGAAGAGATAGAACTTACCCTCTCTGGGTCTATTGCAAGGCCTTCTTTTGAGACCATGTCTCCTAGCAGTTTCCCTTTATGAACTGCAAATACACATTTCTCTGGATTGAGGGAAACTCCAAACTCTTTGCACCTTTCAAAAACTTTTCTGAGGTGATCAAGGTGATCACTGGCCTGTTTTGAGTAAACCGTGATGGCATCTAGATACACCAAGATCATTTCATTGATCAAACCCTTGAAAGGCATATCGATGGCCCTTTGGAAGGTAGCACTAGCGTTGGTCAGACTAAAAGGCATATTCTTGTAGGCATATGTGTCCCATTTTGTAGTGAAAGCGGTCTTCAATTGGTTAGATTCCTGAACTAGGATTTTGTTATATCCAGAATAACCATCTAGAAGAGAGAACCTCTCAGATCTGGCTACTGTTTGGAGGATTTGCTCCATGGATGGAAGGGGATAATGATCCTTCAAGGATGCTTTATTCAGGTCACGAAAATCTACACGAAGCTTGATTTCATCATTCTTTTTTCTAACAGGGACCAAGTTAGCAACCTAGGATGAGTGTTTAATGGGGAAAATAATGTTGGCTTCTATCAACTTGGACAATTCATTCCTCATTAAAGGCTCTATTTTTGGGTTTATTGGCCTCTGTTTTTGTCTAACAAGCTTAGTATTTGGGTCCAACTCTATTGTATGTTGGGCTAGGCTAGGGTCAAAACCCCTTAAAAATCTTTGTGACTCCAAATGAAGTTATCATCAAATTCTTGACACAACTCAATAAAAGCTTGTTTTTCAGAGGTGTTACATATCTTTCCAATTTTCAAAGCCTTACCATCTGAGATGACTACTGGCTCGTAGTCTTCTTCCTTTATTGTGAGATTTTTCTTCTTACCCTTCAATTGATCATCAGAGTTGAAGAAACTTTCTAAAGTAACAAGACCCATGGACAACTTTTTAGTGTTCAGCTGAATTCTCTGCTCCCCATACTATTCTTGGAGCCTCAACTGATTTTTCTCTGAGAATTCAGCCTCATCTCGCAGAAAATTAACAATTTGTTCTTCACTGTCAAAAATTTGCTAGTTGGTTTCATTGTCAGGGACGGATGGTCTCACTATCATTTTTACACGCTGACTGTTGTCTTTTTTAATCTTCTTAGGTAGATTATATTGAGAACCTACTGAGGCCATGTGATCATCCTTGTTTTGTGCTCTCGGTATCTCTTGGATGTTTAAAGCGATAAAATCTTTAAACAGGTCCTAAATCCTGTGATTGTAAGATCTTAGCAAATTGTTCTTGGTTGTGCTTCTTGATCTTACGTGATGAACAATTAGTTCACTGTCACCGAACACTTGTAGTGATTGAATTCCCCCTTTCTTTGGCCAACTAGAGATCTCAAATCAATGCTTCATATTCCGCCACATTGTTAGTGCAGCTGAATTGAACTCTAAAGGAATAGAAATAACTCTTATTTTGGGGAGAGACTAGAACAATACCAACACCTGCACCATTCCTGCTCCTTGAGCTGTCAAAGTTATACTGCCACATTCCTTTATGATCTTCAGTTGGTTTCACAAGATTTGGGATGATCGCATCATCTTCATTTGCAATACGTAACCTGTTTTCTTGACATAGTCATAAGGGTTGAACTGTAAAGTTGATCCCCATTCGTCAAGGTGAGTATCTAGGATTTCTTCCACGGGTGTTGCAACTTCATGGTCAAGCTCCTTTTCTTGGTCTTGCAATGTGCAATTTATATCCACAGGGACAAGAGTGTATGGTTCAATATGGTCTTTAGCAATTGGCTCAATTCTTATGGTCACTTTAGTTCCATATCTTGTCCTGAGCAACATATGCGACCAATCAACAGATAGGTACCATCTCATTTTTGCAGTGAAGTCTCGGGAACTGCAGATGGCAAAATAGGGGTGTAGGTCAATAACTGAGATGTCTTAAGATATGGATAAGCTTGGACATGCATGAATAGTGAGGTATAGACCTTTTATAACCCCAACTGTTTGAACAACAGTTCCATCCAATTGAACCATGCCTTTTGTGATAGGTGTGTATTCAATACCCAATGCGTCTGCTATTTTCTTGGGCATAACAATGCTGCTAGCCCCAGAGTCTGTCATACAGTTATGGACAAGATTTTTGCCAACTATGAGTGAAAGGTAAAAAGGGGGAGGCTTACCATTTTTACTTGCTTTTATGTCTGTTTGAGGTTGACACAAGTTAACCGCAGCAGTAGGTCCCTTTACTGAGACTTTCTCTGTTAGTTGGAAGTTTTTTAGAGCTCCCTGAAGCAAGTCCCTCTGTGCTGGGATGGACAGTGCTTCCCACATGGTAACATTAAGTCAGTCCTTTTCATTTGTTCAACAATATTGAAAGGAATGCTACCAACCTTTGTTAGTGCCTTTGTGGGAGCTACATCTTCTTTTATGAAATTTGGGGTCAACAATTTTGACTTTCGCTGATCCATTGGCACATTGGGTGGCTTTTGAACTGTGTTGCTTTTTGCAACCTTTTGTACAACTTTAGAAGTTGTATCTTGATCAACCTTGGGGGGTTGATTGCTTTCTATTTCCCTCTTCTTAGAGTGTGTATTTGTTGCCACTAAACTACCACCATTGGTCAGTGCTTCCTCCTGGTTTACGCCACAAAAATCCTCTTCTTGTCAGTTCAAAAGGGTGGTTTCATTTTAAGCAGGCCCCTGTACCTCTTCCTGCTGAGAAGCAATTTCTTCTTGCTGCCCTTGGGGGTTCGATATGCTTTGTACCATCATGGCTTGACTAATGACACCATGAGGGCAAGCATTTTGATTATGTGGTTGAGCACAAGGATAACGCCACTCGTTTTCTTGGGCCAGGTTGTTCTGGACAGGAACGATAGCCTTAGAAGTACTTGGGGCAGGTAGAGCATGGATATTTGGAGGCTTTGCTTGCATGATTTGGCTTTGGAGTTGTGAATTGCCTTGGTATGGTTGCCAATTGGGCTGATATGCCTGGTTAGCTGGTTGATAAGACGTGTAATTTTGGGATTGTTGCCTTTTCATGGCTACCAACTCATTGCCAAAGCTTTTAAGCAATGACTTAACTTCGTACAAATCATTAGAAGGGACAGGAGATAAAGCTAGCTCATTGCTTGTTGTAGGAATTGGGGCTACGATAGGTTGAGTGGGAGGCAATTCTGGGAACGACATTGGAGGCCGAGGAACAATTTTCCCGGATTGAATGATGCAATTTTTGGCTCTTATTGCAATATCATAAGCGTCAGGTAGTGTGATGCCATCCATTGACTAACCTCTTAGCTATGATCTTTGGGTCCCACCGAGCGTGCCGATTACCATTTTTTCAGATGTTTTTATTAATTTTTATAATTTAGAAGTTCTTAAACAAAAGATATTAAAAATTGAAGTTTTTTTCAATAGCCAGACTGATCTGTAATTGTTCAAGATAATCCTTAGGTAATTCACTAATACAATTTTTTTCTGAAATGAAGGTTAAATAATGCCTAATGTGTAATGGAAAACCATTGGAATTATGCTTCAATTGCTACCAACAAAAGCTTCGATGACTAAAATTAAAAGAACACGTAAAGATGTCGTCTACTACACATTGTCTGCATTGTGGACTTTCTGCGTCACTTGGTGATATTGTTGTATGAGACTTGTTAGCCAAAATTCACTCCCAGGTTTTGCCTTTTCAATTATGGCCAAGTACAGCATTCAGAATGGTGTACTCCCCACAACAAAATGTCAAGTGTGGTTTCCTTTAGAGAATGCTTTTGTTCAGGGTCCTTGCAAGCGGTTTTTTTTCTTTCGGTAGGGTTTTACTTCGGGTTTTTTGCCCAAGTCTTGAAGGAATTGGCCACTTGCTTTTCTCAAAGAACTTGGTCCTTTTTACTTTGCCGAAGGGTCTCTTTCTCAAGAAATTGGTACACTTCAACCTTTCTGAAGGGCAGTTCCATCTTTCCGAAGGGTCACTTTCAAGCTTCCCGAAGGATCATTCTCTTGCGAATTGTCTATTGCAGGATTTTCGAAGGAATTGTTTCGAACTTTTGGCCGAAACAATCTTTCTGAAGGGTTTGTTCGTTCAAAGGGTTGGTCGACTTCAAAGTTTCCGAAGGGACACTTTGCACTTTTTCGAAGGGCAATTCCGCTCTTCCGAAGGGACATTTCCATTTTTACTGAAGGGTATCTTCTCGAGAAATGTCCCTTACATCTTTTCAAAAGAATTGTCTATTACAGGTTTTCCAAAGGGTCTTTTGTTGAAGAAATTGGTACTTTAATTTTTTTCGAAAGAATTGTTTCGGAGATTTTGTCCGAAACAATTCTTTCCAAAAGGTCGTCTTCTCTCCAAGTGGGCAATTTCATTCTGTCGAAGGGATTCTTTTCAAGCCGAAGGAATTTTTTTCAAGTTTCTGAAGGGCACTTTTTAGGCAGGTGGACTGTTTCAACATTTTCGAAGGGACACTTTGCTCTTTTCTGAAGGGCAATTCCACTTTTCTGAAGGGCAATTCCATTTTTTCGAAGGGCAGTTCCGTTCTTCCGAAGGGTTCGTTCTTTGGGTTTGTTCTTTCTTTCGGACTTCTTGTCCGAAACAAAAAGTCCGAAAGAATTCTCCTTTGCGACTTTTTCGAAAGAATTCTTCTTTGCAACTCTCCGAAGGAATTCTTTCGGCTTTTTGTTTCAGACAAAAAGTCCGAAAGAATTGATCTTTGCAACTTTTTCGAAGGAATTGTTTCGGACTTTTTGTTCGAAACAATCTTTCCGAAGGGTATATTGCCAATTGCCAAAGGGTCTTTTTCTTCAAAGTGTCTTTCGAAAAAAGTCCAAAGGGACACTTTCAAAAAAACGGAAGGGCGTTTTCCTCAAAGAAAGGTCCACTTTCGTTTTTCCGAAGGGCATCTTCCAAGAAAGGGTACAGTTCAAAGGTTTTGAAGGGTCTCTCTTTCAAGAAGGTGGTCACTTGCAAAAAGTCTGAAAGGGCAATTCCATTCTTCCAAAAGGCACTTCAAGTTTCGAGAGGATCTTTTCACTTGCAAAGTGCCCTACACCAATGTCCGAAGGGTCTTTTGTCTTCAAAAGTGCCCTTCGGAAAAGTGCAATTGGTCCCCTTCCAAAGGTCCAAAGGGACACTTGGGAAAAGTCCGAAGGCTATAAAAGTCATGTAGAGTCCGTAGAAGGATTGTCGAAGGGCATGTTTGAGCAGTCCGAAGGGTATAGACAAGTCATGCAGATAGACAAGTCATGTAGAGTCTGTAGAAAGATGGGTCCAAAGAGAATAGAAGGGAGTCCATAGAAAGACGGTTGCACGAATGTCAAACTTCCACCTCAACAAATAGCCGTTGGTGTTCAAACAGAAGGACTCACAAGCAGATCCAAGGGCTCGCGTCCTTCATCTGTCAAAACAATGAGAGAGCCCATATCACCATTGATCAATTAAGATCCGAGTCGTTCCTTAAGGACCAATCAAAGAAGGACAAAGCCAAACAGAATGAAAAGGACAAATCTGCAACCGGTGGATAACCGCTTTTGATGCCGTGACTCAGTGCAAGAATATCTTGATTCTGCTAAGCGCGAACGTTGGAGGAGCATCTTTGAGAGAGCAGGCCAAGAGTGTAACCACTTGAGATGACATGGATCAATCATGTGGCTGAAAAGAGCATCATTGGCAAAGACGGTTGCAGCTGAAGACAATGACTCCTAACAGATTGATTCCTCTCGTTGGTGCTCAAAGGTCTCTCCCTCTCTCATGTCTCTTGTGCTATGTATACAACCCTTGGGCTAAGTTAAAATCATCCACACAGCGTATGGTGAAGCCCTGTTGGAATGATATCACATTTTGCCTTTAAGCATTAAGTACTAGTCTATTTTCTTTCAAGTTCTGAGCAATTGTCTGAGTGTGTAAGAGACGTATAGTGACATCAAGTGATGGTTTTCGTCCTTTGTCCTTCATGCCTGAGCAAGAGTTTTGGATCTAACTGTCATAGAGAGTGTGTTTAAGTGTATTGAATTTCTGCATGTGTATTACTGTTTTGAAATGTGCAAAGTTTGCCTTCCACTTCATTTGCCTTGTGTCATTTTACACATCTCACCTCTGTGTTAAAATACTTGTGTTAGAATCCTTAGAGCTTGGGAATGGTCTATGTGTTTTATTGTATCGTGCACTAGGTTATGACATTCATGTGGAGGACAATCTTTTGTGCATCACCATTCTTAGGATAGATTTTTTTCATGCAAATTCTAACTCTTTTTCTTTCAATCCAATGGTTTAAACAAAGATTGTCTTGCAGAATACATATAGGTTGCTAGCTCTTTAAATCTAGAGGTTCATTTCCACTATAGGCACACCCACATGCCTGGGAATGATCCAACGTTGCCCAAATCTGGAAGAGGACTGAACACCCCCTTCTAGGGTGCAAGATTTGGAGACAACAAGACCTTTATTTATAGTCACATTGAGAGTCATGGAATTTTTTGCGTCATGTTTATAAGCTCTATATTGAGCACTTTACTCTTTATCTATTGACTATCCCATCACCATTAGGGTCATATTATTGAGAGATTTGTATCTGTACCTTGATGTTGATAGTCTCCTTTAGATTTGTTGAGGAGTTTGATCTCCCTTTGATGAGTAGTTAGTCTGGTGCAACCCCGTGTCAATGTTTTTGTGTTTTGTAGTGGGATTGGTCCGCTCTGACATATATGGTTTTTTTTAGTCACTACACCCACTTCAGCATTATGGGGGGTGTGTGTGCACATATTGCTTCAGGTTTTGTGCTCATTACTAGCCCTTGGCACACCACATTTTCTTTTGGAGGCAGTTGATTGGGTGCATCTTTTGTTCGATGGGCTTCATTCCATCGAGTGCACCTACTGTAGGTTTTTGTTGGGATTTTGAGTCGTGCTTCTTGGATGCTTTGCAACATATGTTCTCTTCTTCACTCTCATTGTGGTTCTACTAGTTTTTGGGTACCTTGCGGTGATACATTTCATCCATGGTAACTCTTTTTCCTCATTTCGTGATCAGTGTTTTTTACAAAGTGACCCTCGTACAGAGTACTAGTTCCTATTTGACTTGATGGTTACAGCGACTTGACATCAATGTATTCCGGTAAGATGGATTGGTTACCATAGGGACACTTTGTATTTTACTGTGATTTTGTACATGGGTTCCTGATTAGGCCTAGTTGTTGGGACCCATTCAGTGTCTTCGCTTTATCTTTTCTTGCTCCCTATTTTGTGCTTAAGGGAGGGTGTTGGAGTGGTTGTGTTCACACTAGCTATTGGTTTGTATTATTTCCAAACCGGTTTTGTTTTAGCCTTGTTTCCACCCACTTGTGGAGTTAAGCTTGTTAGGGAGTTTATCCGTTGGTTGGTTATGAGAAATATTTGTACAACCAAAACTAGTTCGTGCAAATATTTCATTTCACCTTTTGTTAGTTTGTGCAACAAATTATTTGTTGCATGTTACAAACCTTCATTGCCTATTTACTAGGCACTCATGCTTCTCTTTGACTAGTGCCCGAGAGAGAGAAATATGCGGGTTGTATTTTGTTCTTGAGGCAATAATAAAGAGACTGGCTTGTGCATAATATTTGTCTGTGTGCATAATATCTGAGATGGTTTTTCTGTCGTAATGGTGTGCATGAGTGATCCTGCGGCTGCATGAGTGCATATAGCACTCCGATAAGAAAAACATTACTGCCATCAAAAAGACAAGATTGACACCTTGTTTACCCTGGAGAAGCCTATGGTGGGAAAAACTCCAGCAAGAAACGAGGCTTCGCCTTTGGTTCCTTCAATCACCAAGCAAACTGCAGAATTAACAGAGAATGGCTCACTAAAGGAGCAAGAAACCTTCTGGCTTCACTCTTGGATGGCCTTCAATGCCTCACATTTCTGCTCTGATGCTGGTAACAGAATCAATCTCTTTAAAATGATTAACTCTTATTGAGACTGCCAGAAGGAAACACAATAAGTGTTAACATTGAAAGACCTCGTTTTACACAAAGACCCTGTCAAATGAGTGTTGGATTGAAGCTGAAACGCCAATCTAATTGTAAAAACAAAATGGCAGTGCTGCATACTCCCAGGTGGGCAAAGTTTGGCAGGTGTACAGTTCCATCTTGACAGGTTTGCCTGTCAGCGAATTTGTCCTGCTAAATTTCCATGTCACATCTATGCTGCAAGTGAATGTTATAGTAATGTGTCCCCACAGTGAGGGGTTTGCTGCCAATGAAACCATCCCACTGACATCATTATCAAGTTCTGTCACTTCCACCATGCCCTTGAATGTCCCTGGATGCCCTGATTTGATGATGCTCTAACATGGCAGGATTTTCCTCATAAGGAATCATAGTTTTGACAACAGAGGAGACACATTTAGTTCTTTATTGTAAATGTTGTTGCAGAGAGAATATCATAAATCCCTCCAAGCTGGAAAAATCCTGAATTGTGGAATTTCTATACCCTAAGAGGGGTTCTCCACATAAATCTTGCAATGCACTATACTTTTCTGCAATTTTGCTTATAAATCTGTAAGTGGATGTTTGAGATTCACAGCAAATATGTTTTAATTCATGATTAACATCAATAAATAACTGTAAAAAAATCTGTGTAACGAAGCAGGCGGATTTATAAAAATGTTATTTACAGATCAGTTGAGTTACTAATAGATTCAGACGAGTTAAACGAAAGAATTTATGATGGAATGAACCAAATTGAATTTAAAAAGTGTGGAAATGAGATTGTCTGAAACATCTGAAATGCAGACTTCTGTAAACAAAATAAATGATTATAGACGAACCTTTCAGTATAAAAAGAGTCAAAATCTACTTTGATCCCACCAATACCTTTACCCTAGTACTTCTCTATTAAAACTGTATGTACACTTAAGAGTCCCATTGACCTACTTTTGGTCATTTGTGGACATTAATATAATTTCTTTCTTTCTCAGGTGAGTCACTCCCAATTGTGAAGACAAACCAAACTTGATTGTATGAAAATTTTAAATGTTGGTCCAGTTACAATAGTTCTTGCCCTACTTATATATAAGGAAGCCTTCCAATATTTAGATATGCTCCGAAAGATAGTCTTCTTTCCCCCATAAAAAAGAGTCCCATCCTTGCTTTATTCTTCCAAACGAGTCTACGGCCTTTGCATTGATTTATTTCTGCAAATGCAATCATTGGTATTTGCATGGTTTTATTTGTTATTCTATTTTCCTAGAATAGACTAGACTTATGCCTTATTCTTATCCTATCCTCCAAGAATAAACTTATCCTCTCCTAGAATAAAATTATGCATTATTCTCTTCCTATCCTGATAAACTTATGATTAATTCTTATCCTATCCTTCTAGAATATTCACTTGCGTAAATTTCCAGAACTACCCATCACTAAAACCTAAGTTACAAGGATACGCCAATGGAAATGGATATAGATATGGACATAGGCACAAGGATACACCAATTATAGGGGACCCCAGTACAGCCTGAGTGGGTCTGATGGTGAAGGCATGTGTATTCCATAGAGAAGGCACAGGTTTGAAGCTGGAGGGGGGTAGGGTTGATCGCCTTGCCCAGCATATATAAGGTAAATGGAAAACAACCCCCTTTTGGAAGTCCACAAGGGGGTTCTCATGTACGAAATTGGTGTCTTGCTTGGTGGTGACCATAAAACTACCTTCACTTTATATGTCTTTTTAAAAACTATGCTGTTCAAAAGTGCACATCTTGAAAAAAAGGACTTAACAAGATAAAATCGACAATTTTGTAGTAGGCAAAGCTATTTAAATTATTTTAAAAGTCTAGAAACATATATTTATCTGTTTGAAATATGTATGAATGTAATATGCATCAAATGTATCCATAACAATTTACTGTGTAATACATATCCATTATCATAAGGAAACTCTACATCATTGAGGGCTTTAGGATCAGCAGGGACATTAGAACTAGATTGATATCCTCCAATAATGCTTCTGTATCTTTTTGAAATCAGAGAATTATGTGTAATGACAAATAGAAATTATATTTTTTCTTTGGTTTTATTGAACTGGTGTAGGCTAAGTAGAGGAAGGGTTAGAAGTGAGGCTAGGGCAGATGATTTTCTTGTCTTCTTTTTTAATGTGTATGTTTCATTATCTGGGGTGTTTTCACAGACAAATCTGTCAGCCTCTATACGTTTGGGGAAGTAAACAGATCTGTGGGATGTGTATACAGATATGCCAAGGGATATTTCTAGAGATTTGATGTGTATCCATATCTGTATCAGTTTTGGAAATTGCTGGAAACATGATAAGTTTATCCTCAAGCTGTATCCTACATTGCCGATACAGATACGGGTATGAGAATCGGATACTGGGATTTTTTTTTGGGGTTTGGATAAGTTTGGATACGGCTGTACAAAAATATATATAAAAAATTAAAAATATGAAAATATAGCCATAAAAGCAAAATTAACCACATAATATGCATAGAGGAAACAAAATAAGTTAAATAACCACAAAACATACTCATAATTCAATTCCAATAAACATAATATTCAGCGGTCGAACTTAGATTAATCATTAATTTTATAATAGGTACATAGTGCAAATGTTACAATGTATGGACAAAAATAAAGACATCAGCATATTCATGATGCACTATATTCATTTTCCTCTTCGGTGGCAATCTCTTCATCATCACATGGTTTAGCACAAGGAAGGAGGAGTTTCAAGCTTATGCAACTGAAAAAATGAACAAGAGTGAGCAAATATGTAATGAGAGTTAAAAATGCAATGAAAGGTAAATGTCTTGTTATCTTTTGATAAAATGAGTGTGAATGCTGCTTTTAGGGTTGGAAATCCACTTTAGTTTGTTTTTAATTGTATTTTGAAGTCCATGTTTGACTTTTCATTGGGCGAAACTGAAAAAAAAATTAAAAAAAATGTTTTCAAGCTTGGGAGCACGGTGAAAACGCCCAGGGGGCATCCCTAGGCTGCGGAAACATCCAGATATGCCACCCAGACGTACCCTGGCGTTTCCATATCCCAGGGATGCTTCCTAGGCAATTCCCCCGCACTCCCCCTGCACTCCCGTATCCGGGAGCGTTTCCCTGCGTTCCCTAGGCCTGTAGGGGTGTATCCAACAACGTCGGCTGTATCCAGTAACTTAACTAAAATGCAACACAAGCAAATGTAGATGAGCATTACACGCAAACTTATGTACACTTTTGTCCAAGTCAAGCAAGGTTAGAGTTATGTAATGAACCCCTAAACTAAAAATTTAATTGGTATTCATGATAACATCTTGTGCTTGTGGAACATAACATTATAACAATTATTGCAATGATTCAAGTACTAGGAAGCATCCTGCATACCTCTATGGACTTTCACAATCCATTTGTGGATAAAGCTTCCTTCATCATTGGCTTATGCATTTTGTTCGCTCTTAATATCTAGCTTGCTGTGAAGTATGTAGTAGGGTTTTGTATAATAATATTTGCAACCTTTTGAAAGAGATAAAATTGTCTATTAAGAAAAATCTTTTTCTTTGTATAAAATAGAACATAATTTTGTGGCATATAATTTTATGCCAATTTTTTAATTTGGTTGTTTTTACATTTTCTTAGTTAAATGACCTCAGCAGGGAACTCCTGGGTATCGGAAAATCACATTTGTTTTGATATATTTTCACTGCTCTTGTGCAATTGGATATTAGTCAAGTAGCTCCATCAAGGTTCTAATACAATCAGATAATGATTATTTAGAAGGAAACATAGAACCCCATTCCTTTTTTTTTTTTGGGTATGACTGATTCTGTCTTCATCATATTTACAGGATGAAATTGTATCTGGGCAACGCAAGAGATCAGTTCAGCTACAAGCTATGGAGAAAAAAATATCTGTACTAGAGAAGGCTCTTGAACTTAATCCAGACAGTGAAGAGTTGATGCTTTTTTTCTTGGATACTTGTAGAAAACGTGATAACATTTCCGTTTTGACTCAAAGATGGGAAAATGCATTAGTGAAACATTCAGGGAGCTATAAATTATGGAGAGGGTTTTTGTGGTTCTGCCGAGGAGAATTTTCCTCATTTACCGTCTCAAATATGAGAAAGATGTATGGCCATGCCCTCCAGGCTTTATCTACTGCACGGAATCAGCTTTATAAGAAGGTTATTTATTCTCTCTCTGGGAATCACTTATTTCTTTCTAGTTTTGCTTGTAATTATTCTGTTTTGTGTTTAGAAGAGTACATTGTAAAAGGGAAGAATTAAAAGTTTCAATACTCATAAGTTGGGGACTATGGATTATGTTTCAAAAGTTGCATTGCTTGAGATTAGTTTGCTATACCAGAAAAACAAGTTAGATTACAAAAGTTTCATGTTAAAGGGTAGGTCTGGCTTCTCATATATCTGCCAGAATGTCTCTCTGTAGGGTGTGCACCTTGCCTTTGCTTTTTGTTTGTGTTTGGACACTATATATTATCTCTTGGACAGCTGATGCAGCTGAAGCCCATTCTAAATGCTAATAATGTAACTTGTTGAAATGAGCATGCAATCTATGTTTCTTCCAGTTTCCAGGATGGGGGGCATGTTTCCGGGATGGCAAATATTCCTGGATTTTGGGTGTACTGTTTATGTATATATATACGCACACAAGGGCATAAGTGCCTTGAAGAGCGTGTAAGCTTATATACAATAAAATGATTTTATTTTATTTTATTTTTTTATAGATTTTCAGTTGCATAATTAAACATTTTAAAGAGCAGAAATAACATGCAAATCATTGAACATTGAACAATGAACATTGACCATTAAAATGGGAAGCCAAGTTTGTCAAATATGAATGTTAAATTGCAAATATAAATATCTCATTTAGTTTTTATGTTTTTGTTTTCATGGACTGATTGACGTTTGTTCCCATCCATGTGTCCCCAAAATGTTTTGGGATGTTCCCTGTCCCTCTAAAGGGCAGGGGATGCGTCCTTGTGGAACACTTGATGTAATAAGTCTTGTTTGTCTTTGAATTCTTTTATCTCAGCATTTGCTCCCAACATAGAAAATATTTCTTAAGGATTGGGTTAAGTTTGCTTACAATATGGACAAATGGCAAATGGACCTGAATCCCTCCTTGAACCAACCAACCATTTGTTTTGATTTGTAATATGAAAAATATCCATAATTTCTTTCTTGGACAAGTGTGATTGATAGGTTTGATATGAACAAATGGCAAAAGTGACCTCCTTGAACCAATCATTAATTTTGACTGTAATATAAATATTTTCAAAAATTTCATTCTTGGACAAGTGTGATTGATAGGTTTGTTTCCTTCAGTTCATATGATGGCCAATCTTCACCTAAAGGTCATGACAGCTTGTTGTAAGTTATCAAATAGGCAATCCTTATCCACAACATATGACGCAGCCAGTACCTTGAAATGTGAATAACTGCAGTGATAAAAAAGCTGTCAATAACAATGTAAAATATGGCATTATGTACTATATGTCAAGGGATTGCCTGCCTAATGTGGGTTCAGGCTATTGACAAATAATTCCGTAGTATAATGGATAAAACATGAATTGATAAATTATATTATAAGTTAGCATTGGTGCATTTCTATTTGATAATTAAATTTGTAGAATGAAATGGCATCCTCAAAAGGTTGTGCTGTTAGGGAAGGTTTTATTTCATCATTGGGATCCTTATAGAAGCATAGCCCCTATAGTTAGTTCTACGGGAAGGTGTTATGATCATCATCGGGATCCTTATAGAAGCATAGCCCCTATAGTTAGTTCTACTTTGACTTTAATTGATAGTGTTATGATCATCATCGGGACCCTTATAGAAGCACAAACCCTATCGTTAGTGCTACTTTGAATTTCATTGATAGTGCTATATGTAAAGTAGAATACGTTGTAGTTACACGCACTTCATCTTAAGACCATGAGTGCATGATCATGGCTCTCTTCCATTTAGATGAGTCTAATCAATAGGGCAGGAGACAATTTCTAAGAGTTACAAGGGTCCTCTCTTCTCCTTAATAGAGATACCCTTGTGACTCAATGTAACCTAAATACATGTAAAAGAAAATACCACTTGTGGAGATTTAAAGTAACATTTATGCAATTTACATGCAAAATTTAGCTGCAGGAAATGCCATTGGGGGTTGCTGTTCTATCATTTCCAAAGGGGAAACAAAAATTCCCTGGAAATGTCTTGGAAATGACAAGTTTGTTTTCGAGATAATTCCAGATACTCCCTGTTATGTAACTAATTAAGTGGGACTAGTGTTTAATGCGAGCTGTCGCCTCATAAGGACACATCTTATGCCCGTCACCTGATTGGTGTGTATAATCTATTACTGTTCACCCTATTGATATCTCATATTCTGATGCTATACTATATTTTATATTATATATTCTTGAATAGGTAAAACCTTAATATTATGTATATAAACCTGTTTGGTTTATTACAGGTGGTACCAAAGCTAAATAACAAACCAAAATATTGGGATAAAATAAATTCAAATATATAATTAAAAAGGGAAAGTTTGTTGAACGAAGATATCTATTTGATTGAATTGTTGAAATTATTAAACCCAAAAAAGTTAAAAATGACAAACGTTGAAAGTAATGACATAATAAATGTGCTTAGGGGAGAGAAGATCCATGTCATTGGTGGAATGTTTTTCGAGAGCTTATGAAGGATCATAGTTACATAAGTCTTGGGCTCAGTCACCACATTCACTGAATTTTATGTTAGAAATTTTAAATTTGCTGAACTTCTCACTGTTGCTAAATGTTCATTAAAAATCATGATTTAATTTGCGGGAATAAAAAATTGTATTAAGTAATGGTTAAGAACTGCAATTTAGGGTTTATATAAGATCTACTTTACCAGATACACCCCTGCAGGCCCCAGAAATGGAAACAAAATGCTCCGGGGTATGGATACGCCAGGGAAACGCAGGGGAAATGTCCAGGGAGCATCCCTGGGCCTGCGGATACACCCAGATACGTCACAGGATGCATCTGGGCATATCCACAGGCCCTGGGATGCTCCCTGCGCGTTTCTTGCCCAAAAAACATTCTTTTTTTCCAATTTATTTTTAATAAAAAGTCAAAACACGGACTTCAAAAAACAAAATAAAGTATGAAAACCTCTCTGCAGTTTCAATAGCTAGCTTTGTTTTCAAAACGTGAGCCTGAGTCGATTCATCTGTATCTTCTTTATTAGGGCTGTATACAACAGCTATGAAGGTTGCCAGAGCAAGTCAGAAAGTCTTCCAGTTATTGGATCGTGTTTCAGCCTTGCCAAAACAAAGGAAATAAATGTCTGTAACATGATCAAGATGAGGGAGAGTTTAAAATCAATGTCTTTTTTGCTTATCCTTTATGTCCCAAAAATATGGTTCTCTAGGACTCTTTTTGTGCAGTACATACGGTAAGATCATTTGCACAGGTATAATACGAAAGCTCAATTTGTGAATAAGCTCAAAGAAGAGAACAGGGCATAGTCTTAAGTTGATTTAACACCAGGTCATCTCATTGTAATCTTCATCAAACTGCAGAGAGTGCATTTTATTTTGTCTTTATTTTTGTCCATACGTTGTAACATTTGCACTATTTACTTGTAATAAGACTAATCTAAGTTCGACAATTGAATATTATGATATTTGACATTGAATTATTAGTATGTTTTGTGGTTTTTTAACTTATTATGTTTCCTCTATGCATATTATGTGGTTAATCTTGCTTATATGGCTATATATATATATATTTGTACGGCCGTATCCCAAACATATCCCAGCCCCCAAAACAAAATCCCTGTATGCCCGTATCCGATTCTCATACCCGTATCCGTATTCGTAACGTAGTATAAGATCAATGCAGGCTGTGTGCGCGGCTGTGTCAGGTCAGAGGAAGCTGCCAGTGATTTAAAAACTGTCCAAGAAATCGCTGTTTATCTTCTGGTCACACTTCCACTTGATTTGGTGCCTGCCATAAATTTTTCTGTTGTCATTGGTCTCGTATAAAATGACATGGGTGAGCCTCATTATTATCTGGCATTAATATCTTGAGATTTATTAAGATTTTCACAACATACCAATTCAATATAGAATTCCATAAGATTTAGCGATTTTAAAAATATATTGACATACCCATTCAATATAACGGCATAGATATTTTTGTAATATATTAATCAAATTGTAATTTATTTGTTATTTATAGAATATTAATATATTAATACAATAACTATATATATATATATATATATATATATATATATACCCATTCAATATAACGGCATAGATATTTTTGTAATATATTAATCAAATTGTAATTTATTTGTTATTTATAGAATATTAATAAATTAATACAATATTATATATATATATATATATATATATATATATATATATATATATATATATAGTAATTTTTATAATTTATAATATACTATAATATAATAATATAGTTTATAAGTATATTATATATAATATAATATAGTTATAGTTATATTATAAATTATAAAAATAACTATATATATATGTATATTTAATAGTTTAAAATTTATTATTTATAGATTTTTTTTTAAATATAGATTTAGAATATTGTAGTTGCATATATTTATTTCAGTGGAATTTAATCACAAATTTTATTGTTGATTTTTTAGCAATGATTTTTTTACACATTTTATCCTCCATGAATTCAAAAATGAATTTGAATGCGGTGACTTAGGTCTCGGGGATGGGGTTTCCAGGATGGAAAACAAGTTTTCAAAATTTAAAATAATATATAAAAAACTAATATTTAAATATTTTTACTTTATTCAATGAAATTTAGGAGTATAAACTTTGGTTAATGTTTTTAGGGTACTTTTAGGATTAGGGTTCAATGTTTTTGTGAGAACAACAACTTTTTTGGGGTGGATGGTTCTATTTTAAAGTAAAAGCATCAAAAAATTTAAAAAACAAAAATAAAAAAACAAAAAAATAAAATTGAGGATGTCCTCTCCAAGTGCCCAAGTCCCCGAAACGTTTAGGACGTCACCAAAATCCAGGGGACATGGGGACATCACCAAAATCTAGGGGACGCATCCTTGTGTAACATTGTGACAGATGGGTATCCAAAGTTCATATGATTGTGTTTTGTTGATGATGCAAGAACATGGTGATATAGTTTTGATTATGAATTTTGCCTAAAAGTAACTTGGTTTAAGAAAGTTTGTTTCGCACAAGAAGTTGAATTTCCAATAGAGACGTTGAGAAATAAAATTGATAAGATTAAAAAATCAAAAGAAAAGTGTAAGCTTAGTAAAAATAAATTTCAACGTTTTGAAAAATCTATATTATAAAAAAGACATATAGATCATTCGTTTGTGTATTCGTTATTTGTCCTTTACTTAATCAAGCTAAGCATCTGAGTTGACGAAGAGAACTTAACAAAAATTATAACTATATTTGGTCAATAATGAAACTATTACCAATAAGGTCAACAATTAAGGAGATACAAACAAATGTTAAACCTTCCATTGAAATAGAAATTCATTCAAATTGAATAAAAATTAACTAGTGATACTTTGTGGAATCCAACTACTATAGGAAATATTAACGATGTTGATCAACAAGACAGAAAGAAAGTTAATGTTGAACACTATAGACACCCTAACTGTCAATAAAGTGTTGGATTCCGATGTCAACATTCATAGATCTCTTATCACAATTATAGGAGTTATACTAGAGTTTGCAACCAAATATATTTGAGTTGGTGATATTCAATATTAATTTACGAAGAGATTCAATACCTATTAAACTTGATCTTGGATAGATCAATCCCATTCTGATGTGTCGTAAGTGTAAATACCTATCAAAATCTTATCACTTATCATATTCTATGTGTGCTTCAAGGACAAAGCATTTCCAACATGGGGCATATTATGTATCTAATTAAGACTGATTAGTTATCAAGGGTTGCTATGAAGAGTTGCAACCCTATCGCCTTGTAGGGACATGCCCTATTGTACACGTCTTTTTACTTGTATATATAATATATTACTGTTCACCCTATTGATATCTCATATACTGATATTTCATTTTATATTATATTTATTCTTTAATATGGAAATCCTTACATATTTTGAATGTATATCAGTTTTGTATACTACACTCCCTTATATTATTGGGCCATTTCCAAGGAGTTCCTAGGGCTTGTAAAATCGTTTTATTTACGAAAATTAAAAGTTATTAATAACTCCCCCGCCCCCCCCCCACCTCCATATTTATATTTTTTGTTTTTTTGTCGAGACATTTCTGTGCTGTTTCATTTCTAGGGGTTCTGGGAAAGCTGATGTTTCCTGTTTCCTGGTAAGTTTGCATTCAAATAAAGAAAAATACCAATAGGGACCAAAAACATCTAATTAGTGTCTGAAAGAAGAGAGCTTATAGGAAACAATTTACAACCACCCTCGGATAGTGTCATCATGTTTCTCATTGGCGATGCTTGTACTAAAGGTTTGACACCGCTTGCATAATCTCTTCTTCGAAACCATCTGTATAACTATACTCCCTCCAAATTTATCTATGCTGTTTTGATGGTGACAATTTGTTCAAACTTCAAAGTCTTTTCTCTTCTTGTTTTCTGAACATTCTTCCAAACATTTTGCCAATATGTGGCTGTCTGTGCGATGCAGCCCATCCACACAACCTAGAGCTGGACTGTCTGGCACATTAATAAATGCTTCTGTACACTTTAGGCCGTTCCATGTTCATACTTTTCTCAACCGTTCCATGTTCATACTTTTCTCAAGTGAGCTCTTTGATTTTTTTTCTAGTTGTTGTACAGGATGGACCTGCATCCAGACCACCTGCACAGTCTTCTAGGCTGTCTCGAGGATTTTCCTTGTTCTTCCAATAAGTCCATTCACCACCTGCCAGGTCATTGAATTCTATGTGACAGACTGTGTACATATCCAACCACTCCAGCTCCTTAGAAGGCCATCAAACACACATAAGAGTCAATTAATTGCCTACAAATATCTTCAAGGGTAGTTTTAGATGAAATTTTCTTTCTTATGGTGAACTGTTTGTAACTTGTATTGTTCTTCTCTATTATTATGAAATGACATTTTGGATTCTCAAACTTGCTTTCGTCTTCAAAACTTGGTGCCAGCCATTTTCATGTGACTGTTGTTTCTTTGCCTGTCTCTTAATATCCTCAAGTTTCATAAGATCTCCTATGAGCTCTTAATATATTCAAATTTCCATAAGGTCTCCTCCCAAGGGCTTCCAAGGCTCTATATTCTACTTCACTTTGGGTTGCTTGATGAGGAATGATTGTTAGATGTTCTATGTATTTGTCTGAGCTCACTGACCATTGGATAACCCTAAGAAAGGAAACAGACATACTTACAGAAGGTGAAAAGAAGAAAGAAACCTTTTTGACTCCTTCCCGACACTAGCAGCATCAGTGATCACAATCCAGTCCCCAAGAATGTCTTTGAAAATGTCATGTGAACAATGTTTTGGGCTAGTAGGTTTCTTCAAACCAATCAAAAGGCATAAGGGTACACTGTATAAATATGAATTAGAATCTCTTTACCTAGAGTCTGTGGTCTACGGACTGCATATGTGGAGGCAAGATACCTTTGTGGCACCTCAAAGGCTGATTCAATCTTTCTGTAGTCCAGTTAAGAGGGCAGATCCTAGCAGCTCTATTATGGTTACCATTATTTTCAAAGATTCTCAACTGATTTTTGAGAGATAAAGTAAGGTTAAAAGAGAAGTCAGAGGCAACATGTGATGTCCCCGACGACAGATCCCTTGGACGATACCCCAGGGAACAAGATCAGCCTGGAACTCAGCTGTAATCCATGTGGTCCAGGGAATGTAGCCTCGTCGGTCCGAGGTGACTGGGCATATAGGGGTTTGGAAGAGACCCAAATCATCCTGGGACTTTTGGTGTGACGGCCAGTCCTTAGTGGCATCAGAGTTGAGGTCACGAGGTCAAGACCCGCGGAGCATGGTGGGTTGTGATGTCCCCGACGGTGGATCCCCTGGACGATACCCCAGGGAACAAGATCGGTCTTGGAACTTCGCTGTAATCCACGTGGTCCAGGGAATGTAGCCTCATCGGTTCGAGGTGACTGGCCATATAGGGGTCTGGAAGAGGACCCAAATCATCCTGGGACTTTTGGTGTGACGGCTAGTCCTTAGTGGTATCAGAGTTGAGGTCACGAGGTTGAGACCTGCGGAGCGTGGTGGGCTGTGATGTCCCTGATGGCGGATCCCCTAGACGATACCCCAGGGAACAAGATTGGTCTTGAAACTCAGTTGTAATCCACGTGTTCCAGGGAATGTAGCCTCGTCGGTTCGAGGTGACTGGCCATATAGGGGTCTGGAAGAGGACCCAAATCATCCTGGACTTTTGGTGTGACAGCTAGTCCTTAGTGGTACAATGTTGACAAAATTTGTTATTTGTAGTACAATGGTGGGATTTCTGTGACAGAAACCAAACACCTTCAATGGATGACAATGCACATTTTGAGGGAGCCATGCCGTTAATTTTCTTGGGAGCGTAGTTGGAGTGTGTTCGAGCATATATATTTTAAAAAACACAATTGACTCACCCAAGAACGGATGAATGTTTTGGTGTTTGTCCACCACAATTTTTCCCTGAAGAGGAAGAAAGCTCAAGGTTAAGAAATGTTGCATTTCTAATTCTTAACTTTTATTGAAAGTTGATTTATATTTTTGTAAAGTTTTATTCACCAAAGTCACTAACATATGCATTCTATTTGATAATGTTAGGTACCATTGAGGAAGATCAACCGATTCACCTTGACGATATTGATCCGGAATCTGAATGGCTCCAAAATAATAATGAGCCTCTTTATGACGATTTTGAATTTGACATATTGGTTGAGGTTGGGTATGAAATCGACATTCTCTGTCAAATTAGGAGACTTTGACCCTTGAACTTCAACATCTAGACCTGCTGATCCCTAGTCTACTTTGTTTCCATTGGCTCTCTCCATTTTTTTTCCTTTGTAAATGAAAATAGTATGCATTTTGAAATGCAAATGTAATGAAATTTGATTAGTATGGAAATTAATGAAATAAAACAGTTGGCTGATTTTGATGGCCTACAATCGCATTTATCATCCTTTCATATTCTATATCTATTCTCGATGCAATTAAAATGCCTAACATGTATCTCTATGCAATGAAAATGCCTTTAAATTTAAAAAAAAGACCAGTTTTTTCTCATTTTTTCACAATTTTTGGTGGTTTTATTTTTTTCCTGATTAACACTATTTTTTTAAAAACACTTATTCTTTTGAAAAAACATTGTTTTCCCCGAACGTTTTTTTGCTACTATGATATAAGTAATCAATATGGTAGTCTGTCTTAAATCATCATGTGATGTGTGCCTAAAACTAACAACCTCCATGAGGAATAGAGCTAGGAAACTCTAGTCAGGATACCTAAGAACATGGATGGATTGCCTTCTGCATCTCTGAAGGGACAATAGAACCTTCCTTGCATCTCATAATAAATTTTGCAACTGTAAATTAAATCTTCTTCAGTCTCTACCTCCTATGGGGAACATAGCTTGCGAATCCTTTTCTTCAGTCAGTCTCTACATGCAACTCCTGGGAGCAGACCATGGGCTAGCCAAGAGGCAATCTAAGTCTATGTAATGAGTGGTATTGTAGATAACCTGGAGTCTGAAATGGAACATGGAATAGGACTAAGGAGCTTGGCAAGGGCAGCCAAGGTAGCCTGGAAAAAACTCCTGTATATGGCCTTTGAATCTTAGTACTGATTATAGCTTTTGGGGGATGAAAACAAGGAGCATCAACAGAGATCTAGTATGAAGAGAGGTGCTCAGCTGAAGTACCCACAGCGTCAAACGTCATGGAGGGCTCAATAAGCCACCATCGGTGTCAATCGTTTCATACAAGTGTCAAGAAAGGATAAGTGCCAGTCTTGGATGTAGAATTCCTTGGGGAAACAAGTTGATTTACGTAAGAAGCCATTATAAACACACACTCAAGGTGAGAGTACTTGGCACAAAACTCTGCCTGGATAGTTCATTGAGGGAATGTTTGTTTGCACCCAATCATTCACTGGAGGATTGTCATGCCTAATTCTACAGACCAGTGTGCTTAATAATAGTATCAATAAGCCACATATTGGATTAGAAAACTTGAAAATAGATCTGAAAGCCCCAGCAGTCTAACTTCATTAAAGATGCATATCCTATATATAACTGTGACTATGAAGCTGGCTCCAAGCTATATAAAGGACTCGTAATCTGCACCCCTGAATAAGTATAAGAAGTCAAAATCTCAGTCAGCTACCCCTTTAAAGAGAAATGGAGTTTGGACAAGGTATCTCTGGAGGTTTTAAAGACCACAACCACAGATTTTCTAAGGTTAATTGGCAGCTATCAAAGATCGTGCATTTGGGCCCAAGTTGTCCAGCAGTCTTTGCAAAGCACAAGGAGAAGAGTATAGATGGACTACATCATGAGTGAAAAGAAGCTGCCAAATCAAACTGTCTTAAACTGTGTTACAGCATCAGTGTTCAATTATACTTCTGTAATAGGTACCTGTAATTAATTTACGAATAAATTTGTAATGGAGGCATTTGTTATGATCACAATAAACCCTTCAGTGTGTGTGTTCCTGCGTAGATAATGGATTGGAACAGGCTATCAAAACAATTATAGTCTATGGTTGAAGAGATAGAAATTGAAACACTGCCAAAGGTATTAAACATACTCTTCCATATTGTGTTACGGTCCACCCTTTTCAGATTAATAAATGTTGCTTTATGTTATATGTTCTTCAAAGGTGCATATTTACACTTACAAGTGAAATGTTTCGAGTTATGAGACTCAACAAAGATAAAGCTACCATCTGCCTATGTAGTCTGTCAAAGGAACTGCTCCAATTTGTGAATATTAATCCCAAGCAATGTAGGAGAGAGTGGGTACCCCTATTTCATAACAATGGTGCTCTTGATGAAGTCAGTCAAGCCCTGTGTCATGCATCATCTCATAGAGGCTCATGAAAGTGGGAATAGCAGCCCACACATTCTAATGTTGCACAGTCTCTCAAATGCGAATTAACTTGGAATTGCATGAAAAACAGATTTTTGACATCCTTTCCAGAATAAGATAGCTAACTTTCCAGGTTGTAGACATTTCTGTAATCCTGTGGACCAGGGTTCTATCTGATATTCTCTGCTTTGGCTTACGTGTAGAATCGTAGATTAATAAAGTATATTTGAAATGAAAGGTTAGGTACTAGATGTAGTGAACCTACTCTGGCTGCACTTCACTTCCCCAGGTGACATAAACCAACTGTTTTCCTCGTAAAGCGCCTATGGTTTTACTTTAGGTAGTCAAAAAAGCAGATCCATTTAAAATCAAGTAAAAGTGATTGATATATTCAGGGCAGGTTCTTTTTGTCTTGGACGTGTCGTGCATATTTCTTGTAAAACATATCTGATTGGAGCTGTCACATCAAACATTTGTTGCATTGCTTGCAATCATTTTGGGTTCTCATATTGCGATATTTCCTTGCAGGTTTGTGAAACTGCTGAGTCAAAGTCAGCCTATAAAGAACTTGTAGAATCTGAACAAGCACTTGTTGATATTTTTGTTAGCTTGTGTAAGTTTGAATGGCAGACAGGTCACCGAGAACTAGCTATTGGGTTATTTCAGGCTGAGATTGAGTACAGTTTATTTACTCCATTGCTTCAGCTGACTGAAGCAAACAAACAAAAATTATTTGAGTTCTTTTGGAGTAGTGAAGGTGCAAGATTTGGGGAAGATGAGGCCTTAGGATGGGCGGTATGGCTAGAGAGAGAGGAGGAGCAAAGGCAGCTGGAAAAGCTGCTTCATGCTGATCTGCTGGAGACAGAAGTGGGAGGCTGGACAGGTTGGTTAGAGCCCCCTTCCAAAGTTAGCAAAGAGGAGACTGGTGAAGACCATGCATTTGAAGAGGTGCCATTTACTGAAGATGACAATGAAGACTTAGATGCTGATGACTTGAAGAAGGAAGATGATATAGAATCTTTGCTTCAAAAGCTAGGTTTGAATCTTGATCCTGGTAAAGAAGTTGAGGTTAATGATCCTGATATTTGGAAGAGATGGTCAGAGGAAGAGGCTAAGCGTGATAGGGAGCAATGGAGGCCAATCCATGCAAAGTCTGGTACCTTATCTGATCTGTTAGTTTATATACCGTTATTTCTTGTCTGGAATGAATTTTGCTTTGATAGATTATTAATTTAATTGGTCAAATTTGGGTTGATTAGAGATGATACGGTCTAGTCATCATTGGGTGTATGTTGTTTTGCCCAAGTGTTTCTCTTTAGTTGTAGTGATAGAGGAGCAAATTCTCCAAATCACGATATTGTCTCATAAGTCATAAGTCTCAGTTTGGTTTTCTAATCTTGGCTGAAGAGCAGGGAATGCTATAAATCATGATGGAGGAGAAAATGAAGATGATGAACAGCTTTCAAGGGTTGTCTTATTTGAAGATATTAGAGATTATCTTTTTGGTTTGCATTGTGACGAGGCTCGTTTCTCCTTAATTGTCCAGTTGATTGATTTCTGTGGCGGGCCAATCAATCAATGGTTAGTACCTAGTTATACTTTTTTTTGATAATTCTATTATATTCTCCTTCACAAGGTTCAAACTAATTTTCTTGGTTTATATTTTATTTCTAGGATAATCATTGCCTACAATATCTGTTGCGTATCAGTCTACAATGCTTATTTAGTTTTTCATTATTAAAGGGTGCTTTTAGAGTAGAACATTGTTCTATTATTTGTTTAATGGCTTCTGTTATAGGATATATAACAAGGACTATATTGTCAGCTTCATAATTTGCTATCCTATCTATTAGCAGCTCTCAATAAACTAATCTTTTACGGACCTTGTTTTATTTTATTTCATCCACTTTATGTTTTTGGTTCCAATCGTTGGGCACTTGCCATGCCTTAAGTCAATAAACTTTGTAGCATGTCTGAAAAGACTAAATTTTGCAGGCGTTGCCTTATCTTGCAGATTACAAACCTTTCTTTTTCAAACAGAAGGGAAAGAAAAATATTATAGATTTGAGGAACTCCTGAACGCCTTGTGCCAGCTCACAGGCTTAAATCTTGAAGTGTCCTAAAGTGGTTCTAGATATGTATCAACTCATGAATGTTGCAGATGTACTCTGGATTACGGTCTCAAGTTGCAATAGGTCCTCAGATTTTCCTCAACAAATTTCAAGAATATGTTTGTGACATGCATGCAAGGTGTATCCTTGAATCTCTTCATGTTCAATTAATAGACAAAACAAATGCTATACAATAGGGAATGTAGGGAGGGACACAGCTGATTGCAAGGGGATTGAGCTGGTGTATGTTATTAGCATCTCCATGGAAGAGCATCTGCTGCTAAGCACATTATGATTGTACTTGATTTATCATTTGAACAGTCTTTTCCTTGGTCTACAGCTACAATATTGGTCTTCATCATCTTTGTGCTTCATTAAGAGGGCTTTCCCTCACATGGCTATTTATGCTTGTACCTTGGATCACATGCCTTGGGGTTTAACCTCTTTGTATTTACCGTCTGGTCATGTCTGATATTTACATGCTTATTGTTTTAGTGTTGTAGTATTTAGTTGATTTCCAGAGCCTAGGGTTCTTTCCACTCCAGAAATTTTGTATTAACTTCATGTACTTTTGAGGTCCATGGATCTATTTTAGTCGATTTTGGACATGAATATAATATAATTTCATTTCTTCCAGCCAATTTAATCCCATATGAACACTGCTAATGTTAATTCTGTACTCGATTGTATTTGGATACTGGCTTGGATTTCTACAAGCTCCTCTTATAAACACGTTTGTAACTTCTAATAAAGTTGTATTATTAAGAAAGTAAATGACGCATCTTTGGATACCCAACCATAGCAAAATAATGAATAGGGGGCCTCAGAGACATCAAAGGAATCTCTGTGGAGGTAGATGATAGTTAGAAACCAAAAACAACCTCCTGCAATCATTTACTAATTCAATTGTGCATCAGAAGGCTTATTTGAGAGACATGAATACATCAACTCATGCATTCATCAGGGATGTCTGCAATAGATGTCTGCGACAAAGAGTTTCCATGCACCTGAAGTTGTTGGTCCCACACTGATTCACTTAGCACAGTAACATAGACATCATTCATAACACACTGCTTTATTCTTCAAATCAAATGATTAAATACTTAAACTGTTTATACTTTCTGGGGCTAACAATATGCATTAGAGCATCAAACAATACCTTAGTACCCACCCTGTATGCAACTGCTCCCATTCTGAACCTGAAAGATAAAATCACACAAACATGATTTGTTATATGTTAAAATTTGAATATCCGTGTATGCAATTCTTGTAAAACATTAAGGGTAAATAATGACCAAGTTACAATGTATATTGGTTAGGTAAACCTGTGCTGTTAAGTTAGGTATTATAATCAACAAACCTTCTCTAGAAACATAGTCCCTGTAGTCAGCAGTAGCACCAATTGACAATCATCAATATTCCAGGGCCCACACACTTCACCATGGTGTTGTGGTCACACAATGACTTTACTTTGTGCCTCAGAGGCTTCCTCATAATGTTTAACCTTTTCAATGGACCGGGGAAGGCTCTTCCTTCCCACTTGTCTGGAATACTTTCTGGCGTAATTATTTTTCAGAACTTGTTTTGAGGACTTGATTGAAACCACTTAAAAAGGTTCATAGCATAATGCAACAGCCTGATTTAGCTTATTATTGACCTGAAATCTTATTCAGGCAACAACTCGCTTGTATTTTTTCTCTTTGTGAAAAGTATGATATTGACATACACGAACAAATATATAATTTTTTGTTTTGGTTATCCTGGTTTTAGCTTAGTATAGAAGAGATGTTTGCTAATTTTAGGTTCTATTTAATTTTGTTAGTAATGTTTTAGTACATACAGAAGACTAATTTATTTATTTATTTTATTTTATGCACGATAAACATTGATGTATATTCCTTTCTGTATATTTGCCATATCTATGGGTTTATAATGCAGCAGTATGATTTGTGACCTGTAATCCATGTAGAGAAAAGATTGCTTTCTTTTATTCTTCTGATATGAGCATTTGAGGTGAGGTTATTTTCGTCATAGTAACATATTGAATATGTTATGAAAAGTTGTGAATTCTGACTATTACATTCCCTATTAAAGGGAACGGGAATGAAATTAAAACTTGGGTAACTGCTATTTTATTAAGGGTCTATTACCAAAGACAAAAAATGGAAAAGCAAAATCTGAAAGTATAACAGTGTATAATGATTAAATCATTCTATTTTTAATTTAATGAGATCATTGCATGTTGACAATTTTCATTATTGTTCAGCAAAGCATACTGTGTTTAATTTGATTAACATTGCATGTTGACAAGTAGCATTATCGTTCAGGAGCTGCAGTAATAGTCCAAGCTGGAAAGAAAAAATTGCTAATCTGGATTCCTTAACCGGTTCTCTTCTTGAAGAAGTCCATATCGTTCAACATGCTTTAGCTCAGAAACAAATATCTTCAAGTGATATTGACTTGCAAAGGTTTTTTGGGAGTGTTGATTCATTTCTTAAGAGAAAAGATAGTGCAAAATTTCTTCGTAATGTGTTACTACTTGGTAGTAAAGCCTTCCCTCAGAATTGTCACTTGAAAGAGGCTCTGCTGATTTCCGAAGGATATGTGACAGCTGAAATGGATTCTAATAGTACTCAAGTCACTGGATCACGGGCTCTTGCAAAGAAACTGCTAAAAAATAATCGTCAGGTATTTACTATTATGCGTACCCAATATATGAAATTTGTTTAGTGTTTTACACTGGTATTTCCAATAAATGAAAAGTAAGTGATTTTAGCATGCCATGTTTCTGAGATGAAACATTTAGGTCTGTATCGTGATGCCAAAACTTCACAAAAAATAAGAAAGTTTTATATCTGCTCTTTTGTTCTTAAGGTAGTAATAGAATCAGAAAACATATACCATGCGGACTTGTCATATGAATATTTGTTTAGTTTCTTTTAGTCCAATGATTATCATAGGTGCAAGACCTTACTGGTAAAGCTGTTATTATTTGAAAGTAACTCCTGCAAAATAAATCTAGAACTGGAACTAGACATGTTGCTTTAGCAAGATGTTAACAGTACTAGTTTTAATTTCATGTCAACTGGACAAGGCTCATTATTGGTTATAAGAAATTATTGCTACAAAGATACACAAACAGTTACCTAGGGGACCAAAGGTATGTTCTGGTGTGGTACAGAGAAATATACAGGTAGAAAAAACATATAGTATACATATAAAATAAATACAAATAAAATGGATGATGACATATTAAATGGATCAATGAGAATAAATATGTTACGGGTACATGGGTAGGATTGTGACCCGACAAGATGGTGGTAGATAATCAGGTCCAAGGTAGACAACTAATTTGTAGTATTTAGGTGTAATATGTTAGCCATAAATTAAAGACTATTTTACTTTATTGTGCAGTTTGCCACATTGCATTTATGCCCTTTGTTTTGGATTCGTTACAATATGAGTTTTTTTAAAGAGTAATTAATCTCCACATGAAAACCGTCAGATCTATTTTCTATAGTTTAGCTCTGGCCAAGATGCGGCATGACTACAGTAATTGCTTAAAAAAAACGTTATTTGTGGTTTTATCATTTTTATTTTGTGGCAGTTCCTCTTCTGGAGAAATATTCTTATGATACAAAACTATTCTGATAACAGCAAGGATTTGAATGCTGATGTGCCAATTTTCTATAATTATGTATTTGACACAGGACTTGCTACTCTGTGGAGTGTATGCATCGATAGAGGCTGCAGCTGGTAACATTGATCTGGCACGTAAAATTTTTGATATGGCTCTCTTCTCGCTTGATGATCTACCATTGGTATGCAATTTGGCTTTTACCGTATCCATTGCGTGCAGATGATTTGAAATTTCATAAGAAAATATCAATACTGTCTTTTATTTTTCTCATGGAGTTAGTTCTTCTATTTCTTTAAATCAAATGTCTTGGAATCCTTTAAATCTAAGTTAGCTAGTGACAAAGTTTTATGTTTGATATAATATTAGCAATTTAGCAGAAATGTCATCAAAGTTTAATTCAATTAAAATAGAGCATTGCACATAATGATTTAACGCTCTTGTTGATGTTTGGCAAAGTGTGACACAGCATGGTAATCTAAGGTTTGCTTCAAGTGGTTGTACATTATTTTTTGTTCTTGACACCTTATTGCCTTACTGTTAGTCCTTGCTGGTTTTTATTTGTTGCTTTACCAAAATTTTATCCATGTTAATTAAGGCGATAGGCGTAACGGGCATAACCCACAATGGCATATGGGGGTGGTGGAGTATAATGATGTGAGATGTGAATAAAAATGGCCGAACTTAAATTTGATGTCCATTTCACTGTCATAGGGTAGTTTTGACCTTAAATGTGACATCCATTTGACCCTCATGGTAGTTTCGACCTTAATTTGACATCAATTTGACTGTCACACAAGAGTTTTTCTTCTCTCTAAGAGAAAGTGATTGAAAAATTGTGATATCTTGGGCATACGGTGGAGTTGTAGCACCCTCATATGCTGCTCCAAAACCAACTACAATTTTATTCTTTTCCATGACAATAAATCATGATGACATGCTACAGAGTTATGCACACACACAAACACACATGTATGTACAGAACTGTCTCACGTGAACTTCCATAGTTATTTCTATCAGATTAATATGGTTAAGATAGATAAGTTACGATAATGCTAACACACAATAGGTTACAATCCTGGGACCTATGGGTTATGGGCCCACGAGACAACTATTTATCCGGGTTGCTTTTAGGCTTAAAATGAGGTTATCATTGAACTCACAGCATCTGAAAACCCATAAAACACCTATGAATTTGTCCAGATATGAAGTCGGATGAAAACCCTTAATTAGCCCTTGGAGTTCTTTTAAAGTTTATTGCAATTAAAGAACATTAATCAATTCAATTCCTTATAGTATATTAATAACATGTCTTTTACTTAAGAGGTCGAGGCTCTCTTAATATTAATTTATTTTAAGTTTGAATATTGATAAAGTCACCTTTTTATCGTTGCTTGGGCTAGGTCTAATAGTGGCACAAAGAACACTTTGATGCTAGGATGTCCCTATTATAATATATAATCTAGCTTTAAAGGGACTTGCCCTTGACTGCTCTATAATTCAATGGGGCAGTTGAGTTGTCATCTTCTCAAGCTTACGGGTTCAAGAGTGTGTACACGACCCACACTCTTCCTACTATCTACTCACAGTGTTAATTGACAACAAAGCCCCAAACCAGTTGGGTTGCCACTTTTCACATTCTCATAGAGTCGTGGCATTGGGATTTTGTTGCGGGTTTCACTCTTGGTTGCGATCAGTCACGATGCCATGTGTCATCATCGCATTGCTTCATGACTTGCCGTAGGTCTGTCTTGGCTTCTTAAAGCCATGTGGTGCTAATTCGTGCCTATGCAAGTCCGAGTTTGGCTGCAGTTGGCCTAATGCCACGCGTCACATGACGTGGCTTGTCACAACTCGTAGGGGCAGGTTGACTTGGCACTCTAGTCCATGTGGCCTAATTTCGTGGCTTCGCAGTGCTCGTGCTTGTCTTGGGGGAAATCCAAGCTATGAAGTTTCATGTCCATGCCCAGTGCCATGTGGCGCATTTTTGCTAACTCGCACTCTCACAAGTTGCAAGGAAGCTTGCTCATCGATTGAGGACTATGGGGCTACGAGACAAATGGTAGCACACCACACATCACTATTTCGCAATCCTACGACTTCGTTGTCGCTCGCAAGGCGAAAATGGGAATTGGTCATTGCGAGGATCTAAGGCACTTGCATCTCGCCACGTGTCAGTTCTGCGGCCTCGGGACTTCACAATCATGTGCAAAACTAAAGGGGTTTTGACTTTGCAGGGCAGTGAAGCAATCACAGCCCGCCACGTGTCACGTTTTTGCAGTGTCACGACTTTGCGAATCAAAAAATAAATTCGTGAAGAGTCCAAGATTGCAAGCCAACCAAAAGGAGACACGTGCCCAACCTTAAAAGACTTGGATGGGACAAGTATAAATCGATGGCCTAAGACAAAGTTGATTGTCTAAGGCATTTAATCAAGAAGGCTTGCCAACTTATAAAGCAAAGGGGCACAACAAAGCAAAGGCTATATCTTAAATATAAACATCGCCACCCTTCTGCCCAGATAAATGCATTCCAACATAGACGATATGAAGAAGGGTTTGCATGCAATTAAGGGAAACGATTATAGACTCGTAGAGTCTAACACAGTTTTCATGGACATGCAATATATTAATTGACATGTTCAAAGCCAATATGTATAGCATATGTTATACATGGCTGATTGTATAAGGAATGCTTATAAAAGCAATGCTCTATCTTTAACAAGACCTAGATTAGTTTTAGTTCAAGGTGGTATGCACACATAGCTACTCGATATGGAGACCACTTGCTTGGGGGCGACAGGGTCACTAAATCTGTATACAAATCACAGGTTGGGTCAATATAATGTCTATAAGGCAAACAACAAACAATTCTAGGATCCCTTTCTTATTTCACCTCTTAAAACTTAATGATTTAATCACGATATAGCCAAGACTATCAATATAGTTTTATGGATTTTTCTTTGTAATATCCTTAAGTAAATTCTTTAAATGAACAAGTCCTTTAATTATAAGCAGAAGGTTGTTAACGCACTAATCATTTCAACAACGTATTCTCTTAAAAGAGAATGGAAGCAACTCTCTTCATTGCTTATCATTTTAACCAAAGGAGGGTTTGAGTTTTTACCCCCCATTTTCATTCAAAACTAACTTGTGATTTCACTAGTGCAAACACTGTGTTATATATTGCTGCATATGATTAACTTCTCTACTGAATAGAAATTTATTGATGCACTAACATTCAACAACAAGTTCTTGAAAAGGAAACAAAAATAACGTTTTCAATAATGTAAACACAACATTATAAACTCCAACATATGCCTCAACATCGCATTATAACTTTTCAGTCTATGATTAAATGGAAACCAAGCATATTTTATCCTTCATTTCTTAATGTTATAGAAACAAAAATGCAAGTAAGAATGTGTGCACCAGATTGCCGAAATTGCTTGCTCATGGCTGGATTTTCAAAGTACAAAGGGATACCGAATGAGGAGATGATTTGGTGCCATGTTCCAACTAGCCACCCTCATGGCGAGTGCATATTGTCCATAAGGGGGTATTGAGGAATCCTTTGAATGCTTTGTTGCTTATTTACTATATAACCCACTATTTTTTGACCCAACACTTTGTACTCAACGGATTCTAGGACATCCTTTTCGTTTCATTATATTCTTACTTAAACAAGTGAGTAAGAGAAACAATCTTATACAAGTCCAACAGTTGATAACAATGGTTCAAGGCTAACAAGCACAAAAGGGATTGCAACCCCAAACAAAGAATAAAGCCAAGTCAACAAAGGTCAATTGCAACAATGAGAAATCAAACAAATGTAAGGCTGGAAAGTATCATAGTGAACACAGGGTCCCCAAACCCACATCAGCTCGAGATCTGAGCCTTATCAAGGCATGTAACACATGTAAATTAAGAAATAGGCTGTGTATAGTGGAGATATCTCACCCCACAAAAAACAATGTCCCCCAAAGATACCAGTCTGGGACTTTACCACCTCTCTCATACCCTGCGGGGGCCTCTATGCTATGTAACAAGGAATATTGGTGAACCCAACAGAATTTCTGGATGCAAAACACTATTCTTCTTCTTCAACCCACTCAAAGAGATCACAAAAGATAGAAAATAACAAAAACACGAAGAAGAAGAATCACATAGGTTAAATAGTACAACCACTGTTTTGCAAAAAACACAAACCCACAAAGGAGATTGCTAATAACAAAAGTTAGATCCACATATCATAAACTAAGTTTCATCCTTCAACAATGGAATTAATTCAAACATAGAGATAAGAAAGGATTGTGGTAATAATTCATAGGTTGTATGCAGCCAATACATCAACAAGGAAAAAACCCAACTGAAAACACTTTTGGGATAATTTTCTCTTTCTTTTCTTACCGTCTGATTTCAGCTCCCTCTCCATGGCTGTATTTTTTTCCTATAATCACCCCAAAGAGATCATTAATTTCTATTGTCTTTTCTTACCAAAGATCTGTTTGCATTTAACAATGCGTGTGCAGTTTTTCTTTCTTGTGTTTCTATTTCTGTCAGTTGCATCAGAGCTCTGAGTCTACTCATACTTTTCCAAGGATAAGAATTGGAATGGGCATTCTTTATGTCTTCACCCACTCGTGGATTTTGGTTGTTCTTTTTAGATCTTCAACTCTTCCACTTATTCTTCTGACTATTGGCCGTGGCTTCTACCTACTCAAAATAGTTTATTTGATTTACATTTTCATTCTTGTCTTTAATGTGGTCACTTTATTTGATTTACCATACTCACCCATTGGTGATAACGAAACACATGCCCTTTTGTATTTCATTCTTCATTATTAATGACCAGGTGCTCATACAACTAGTCCACATTAAAACACAATGTATCCACTTTTATCCAAGAAATTCACCAATTGTCCAAGAGATCAAAGTGCTGTATATTCTGCTGTATGCAAGGTGGATGGCCGTTGTTGGAGCTCCCATTGTGCTGCGTTGACTCAAATACCTCCCCAATGGACAATGTGCAGATCGCATACCAACTCATCTCAACATCACTATAAATGTATCTTTGTTTCCTTGTCATATGCACAAAAAAATAGATCTATCACGGTACGTCTATGGTATAACAAGGTGAATCCATAACCCTGATAATCAATGGTATTTAATAAATAAAATCATAGTCCATCATGACATTCATACAAAATTATGATCTCATAATCACATAAAATAGTGTGTTTCAACATATAATAATCCATGGATTTATATATAGAGTTTCTTTAATCAAAAGATAACAAAATGCATAAGTCCATAACATAAAACAATCATGAGGGTGACTCCCATAATCACAAATAGGGGTCTTAGGGCGGGGCATTACATGAGTTTAGAGCCTATTGTTTTTCATTACGAAAGGTTTTTCCATCCATGATGCAGTGGTCCAGCTAGATTGGGGCCATCTATAACCATTCAGCAGTAAATTTGTGGAGAAGGCAATGTAGTAGCTAAGCAATGTGGTATGTGAAAAATCCCAGATAGGCGCCTCAAAACTGATTTCTCATGGCGCTTTTCAGATAAATATATTTAAAGTATTTATACTAGTTACTTACACTTTTACTCTAATGTGTATTTCTTAAGGTTTGGGCATGTTCTCCTAGGGGTTGAAAAGCTCTTCCTGTGGAAGGTGATGAACTAATTTGTAAATGAGAATGCCCAAGAAACTTGAGAAACATTACAATAATTATGCATAAGGTTTTTCGTAATTTTCCCTTCAAAGATGCGCCTCTTCGAAACAGTCATCAAGCCTATTGTTTTGTTTGGGTTAGAGGGTTGGATACCTAGTTTGGGGTCTGTTGATAAGGCTCATATTGAGAGGGTCTAGACTTTAATGATTCAGTGTATGATCCCTTGCAAATAGAGTATTTTTTAGTGCATTGTCCAAGTTGAGTTTGCTGCTCAACCTTTGTGCCTTGAGATTGTCTTCAAGTTTGCTTTCTACATTTATAGACTCAAAACTATGGTGGTTTCAACTTCAGGCCATGAGAGGTATCATAGTTAGCCTTCTATTCTTTAGAGAGTATTGCATCTTTGGGCCCAAATAGACGTCGGTGTTGCTGTTATTCTCATACTAGTTTGCTTCTCCAGGGTATCAACATCTCTATTGATAGGTTGTCTCCTTTTTAGGTACTCTTTGGATGCCCCTCCTTGACTTCTTCCCTCAAAGGAGGTCATCATTAGAGTTGTTAGAGAGGATATTTATAGGCAGTACATCTAGGTCACTTGGACATCTTCTTTGTGGCTCCCCAAAGGTTGCCTTTTGTGCTAAACATTTCTTGTAGGTGGTGGATGGTGTCATTCGTCGTCCCGACTATCTCAAATGTCATTGGTCTTATGGCTTGAGGTTTGCACTTAATTAGTTGAGGGTGTGCTTGCACCCGGTTTTGGGTTGACACTGATTATCATATTCTATGCGGGGATCAATTTTTCGTCTTTGCTTCCTTTAGGAGATGTAGAGTGAGGAACACTTCCTTTTCAGATGCCCATTTATTATGAGATCTGAGGGAGATACCATTATTTTTACAAAGACTCGGACGACTCTCTATCCACTTTATTTAGTACCCGACCCAACGATGCATGTCCCTTTTTCTTCGAGATGTTGTCACCCTTTGACGCAGATCCCTACAAGGTGCCCATGGAGCCTCCAAGCTGATCACCTCTTTCTTTCATCCTATCACGAAGGTTGGCAGCATCAAATGCCCTTTAGATATAGTGCTTCAGACATTTAGGTGGTAGGTGAGTGAGGTGGCACTCATATTTGCACAACACTACTACTAAGGTGCCCCAAGACACTACCTCATGGATGTTCTCCTTCTTGGCGTAATAGATCTACTCCTTGACAACTTCCTGGTCTACAGGGACAATTACACGTTACGATTTTCTTTGGCCTTGGATGTTAGGAGGGATTCTAGGGGGATTGCTTTGCATCCTCCTAGGATTATCCAACTTGGCCCCCTTAGCCCTGAACACTCCCCAATGAGAATTCTTAGATCTTGCATTGGCTCTTTCATAGTGATAGACGATAACACATGATTCCTTTGCCCCAGGTATGGTCAAAGATGTTTGATGGGAATAGCATCCAGCCTTTCCAAATATCATCGGCGCATGCTCTTTGAGGGTTCTTGCTTCCCTCTCATGGCTATTTGTATTGGTGACTTAATCACATGGGTTGGGGCTTTATTGCTTTGGGTTTACCCCTTGTTCATTTTTAGTGCTCTAGTTCTTTTTTATTTAGTTAGTATTTGGTCCTAGGGTCTTTTTACCTTAGCACTTCCTATTATAATTGGATGTATTCTCGAGTCCCATTGACCTATTTTTGGTCATTAATGGACATTACTAAAATTTCTCTCTTTAAATTATGGATATACTAAAGCAAGACACATTCCCAGTATGAAATGATACATATTGTTCCATTAAACAATATTGTGAGATGGATCAATATCATCAAAATATTGCTTGGTATTCAGAGGAAAAACAAGTTTTCTATTGCAGGAAACATTTAACTCCTTTTGTAGAGTGAAGGACGAGGGATTCAAATATCTTGGTAGAGGAGTCTGACTAAGGTAGTACCTAATTGTATGCTCAATGAAAGCTGTAACCCTTTTTCAAAATACTTTAGCATTGGGGCACTTGGAAAATATTCATGCAAATATTGCCATGCACAACAATCCTTGGGCTGGAATGTAAGCCAGGTCAATCTCTTCCAACCAGCCATGCCATGGCAGAAAACAAAATATACAAAGTATGTTTTTCTTAGGTTCCATTGGGTCTTTCCTTCCATCTGTTAAAAGAAGCGGGCAGCAAGAAAGCAACGAAAATAAAAAATGGGGGTCTTCCAGGTATAAAGGATGGTACCAGTCCTTGGGTATAAAAAATGGTAAGGGAAAATACCAGAGCACTATGCAATATGAATTATATAAAGTTTTACAGTATTCTTCCTTTAATAATCAGTGTACTTAATTTTTAACCTTTGTGTATAAAATTATATTTCAAGTTATATTTTTATATTGTGTACATAAGTTGTAATATGAAATCTTGTATACTAGAGCAATATCATTATACAGTAGTAGTAGTTTAGGATACAAGCTTATAAAATACATGCACATAATATATTTTCATAGCATGTAAACAATTTAAAGTTAAGATATCAAACCCAATGAAAGGTTTTAAACCTGAACCGTCAAGAAGAGTCATGATGGCAGGCTGTAACAGTCATTCTCCCTGTTAAAAGCAGACGCACTATTCATTGTTTATTAGATAAGGCATCATTGTTTTTGTCTTATGCACTTTCATTTATTAATTCCTGACATGAGAGAGAGAGACAGAGTGGGGGGAGGGGTGGCAGGAGGGGGGTTGCGGCGGGGGAAGGGCAGCTAATCTATGGGATTTAGAAATGCTAATTTAGAGTGCAAGAAACGGTGCCACCTCACTGGGGGGTTTTGAAATGTTTTATTGCACTACCACATCTATGGAGGAAATCCAACTTATACTTCACATAGTTTTACCCTCTGCTTCAATGTTGGAATACAACATTTTTCTTATCACAAATGCTTTTTTAATCGTTTAAAAAAAATATCTTACCATGAGAATAGGATAAAAGACCAATACACTTTATCCTATTGTCATGCAGCGAGTGATTGACATTGCTAACTAAATTAATATGAATGCAAATGTCTTCTTCCTATTAGGAGATCATTTGTACAATTTAATGTTTTTCTTAGTTTGGCTATGCATTTGAATAGTATCTTAAAGACTTAAGGAACAATTCAACCTTTCTCATTTATTGGACTTTGTATTGTATGGAAATTGTAGCTAAGCACATGCTTGAGAATCTGAGATAAACCCAACATGTTGTTCGTTGTCTATTCAACGGGTTTATATCTTACTCTTTTTTACCCCTTATTTCAGGATTGTCGATCGAATGCCCCCATTTTATATCTCTTGTATGCAGAAGCAGAAATTGCACATCAATCCAATGCCGAGCTGAATTGTCCTAACTCTTCTCAACAACGTGCAATACACATACTTTCTTGCTTAGGGAGTTGTGGAAAATACTCTGCATTTTCATCAGTGCATCATGTTTCAAGTACCCAATTATTGAAAGCACGACGAGGGTTTGGAGAGCAGTTATGGCACCTACGCTCAATCTGGGCTCATGGAGAAATAAAAGAGCAGACAACAGCTTTGGTAGTCTCAGCAGCCTTATTTGAAGAATTAGCAACTGGATGGGAAGCTGCAGCTAGAGTTTATAAAGATGCATTTTCCATGGCACTTCCAGGTCTTGAGAAGTTTCGTCCATTTTCTTCCTTTTTAGAGTGAATGACTGACTGGGAGTGACTGATGTGTTCATAAAGCTATTTTTGATGTCTAGTTGGCGGTGATTTTGCTTATAATATATTTTTTGGATGAAGTTGGTTGGTTAACTCTTTTATAAGGTTTCTGCAAAATAAATCTTTATGTTTTTGTTTTGCGAATTATGAATTTTTATTTGATTAGCAGCAACTAAGCGTACCCTCATCTCATATGTATTATTACTCTAGATTAACATTCTCTATGATTTGGGTTTCTTGTGTGCATGTGCGTAAAGGGAAGTAAGCCCACTTCAGGTTCTAAAATGTACCATAAGGAGTCCAATAAAGCTAAATGGTACTCAGATTTTATAGAGAAGAACTAGTGTGATTTATGTGATGTTATCATTATATGAAACTGTTTATAATCAAAATGTTCCAGTTGGGCTAACAATCCTGACCTTTTTTTGGTTGAAGAACTAACCAGACAGCCCGTTGGTATCGGGCAGTGCATGAATAATCAGCCTCCTTTGGCTTAGTGCCAAAGTACCGAGGGCCATCCATTCCACCAAATTCGTCTGGGACTTGAACCCTGCCTCAGCCCTTTTTATTTCAGGTACCTCTAGGGATTTTTACCTTGGTGGATAATGTAACAACTGTGACATATCATCATCCACATGGACACCAATTGAACTAGAACCCCTTTGTTTCAATGCTGACATTTGAATATCCTGTGGTTCAGCCTTTCTATACTCTACTTGCTACTGAAACTCATTAAAACATTTTCTGAATGTTTCTTGTTGCATGTATGTAATTTCCCTGAATAGATATTTTATGTTTTCTTATTGGCTTCTATTTTAGGCATTTTTTTTTTTCACATTTTATATTTAATAAAAGTTCGTTTCCTTCCCATTCTACAAAAAAATTCTTCAAAACGTAGCATGCTAAATAGAGTGGATTTGCGTTACTATTTCTTAATTTATTTGGAATATGAAATATTCTAATATAAATTTGAGATCATTAGAGGGAGGAGTTCAGAGAAGAGTCAGATGTGAATTTAGCTTGGCCTAATCTATCCTCAAGCAATTCTACATTTGGATCTTGAAAGGTAATATGCCGACTTTTTGTTTCACAACTATTGTGCCCTGTATGGCCATTTAAATTCCGTAGTGGGGTTTGGACATGTGGCTGATTTAGATATGGAAGATGGTTTTATGAGGATATTAATTTTGATTTTAAACCCTAAGAAAATGGTAACTCTTTTTTTTTTCCAAGAAGAACGTTATAAAGTGTTAAAACACCTGCACGTATTTCTCAAATTGTTTTACTCATTTAAATAATGAATTTGTGTCATGTTCCTATTCTTGGTAAGCATCAAATCCTGAAATGTCAAAAAACATTCTATCTTCAAACCTGCTTTATACCAGGGCTCCTATAATAGATGCAAACTATTTTATTGTTGACAATTTTTCCCTGAAGGAAAGAACAGATTTATTCAAGTAGTTAAAGGGGCAAAGTTCTAATGGGTTTGAATCCTTCAGACTTTTGTCCGAAGGGTCTAGCTGAAGATTCAATTGCTTCAGCCTGTTGGTCTGAAGGAAATGGCACTTGTTTAAAGCCCAAAGGATCATAAGGAGAGGAGGACTGCAACTTTCCTGAAGGGTCAAAACTTCCAAGGATGCTGAAGGGTTCACAAATTGCCGAAGGGTCATTTTATCAGCCAAGAGACCAATTGCAATTTTTTCGAAGAAAAACATAAGTAGGAAGCCAAAAGCGAAGAGTCCATTACAAGAACCCCAAAGGGCAGGGTACCCTTCGGAAGGGTCATTTTCAACAATCCCGAAGGGCACCTACCCTGTGGGGAGGTACAGGGACGAATTCGGGACCTTTGCAAAAAGCCCGGGTGCCCTCCAATTTTTTCGAAGGGCACAGAGGGAGATTGACTAGCCCTTGCGGACGGCACTTGGTCGGTGACAGGACCATTGTGTTTTTTCCCGAAGGGCACTTTTGTTGAACAAAGGCAAAAGCGAAGAAGGAAACCTTCAGACTTTTTGTCCGAAGGAATTTCGAAATGTGCCCTTCAGCATTTTTACCATGGTCCTGTCACCTTCCGAATTCCTTCGGACTTTTTGTCCGAAGGAATTCCTTCGGACAAAAAGTCCGAAGGAATTCGGAAGGTGACAGGACCATGGTAAAAATGCTGAAGGGCACATTTCGAAAAACCAAGTGAAGCCAAGGCACAAAGGAGACCTTAGGACTTTTTGTTCGAAGGAATTCCTTCGGACAAAAAGTCCGAAGGAATTCGGAGAAATTACAAGCCCGAAGACAAAAAGCCGATGGCAAAACACAAAGGCAAAACAGAAGAAGGAAACTTTCGGACTTTTTGTCCGAAGGAATTCCTTTGGACAAAAGTCCGAAAGAATTTGGAGAAAGGGCCGCGAAAAAAAAGCCCGAGGAAATAACAATCAAAGAAAAATTCCGAAAGTAAAGGAAGATAATTCTTGCGGACATTTTGTCCGCGGGAAAATGACTTGGCAAAGTACTAAAATTAACATTGGCGTGAATTTCCATGCAAAGGAGAGGTGGGCGGTTCATAACAAAGACAAAGTTCACTTTCTCAAGCGCAAGAAGCTTCATGCAAAGACAAAAGAAAACATATTTTATTGAAAGGCCAAGTCAGCGTTGAGTTAACTTAAGAAAATCCTTCTCTTCAATTTTCAACGCCAATCTTTGGCCTTTTGTAATTCTCTCTATAAAATGGCTTTCAGCCTTGTTTAAAAATCATCCGATCTCTCTCTTGGTTAGACCAGACTCTGCCATTGGTGAGTTGTGTAACCTCTTCAATCAATAGGACTGTACTTTCAGATTTCAAGTGCTGGCATAGTGTATATTTCTTCAGCAATTTGCACAAGTGGTAGATTTTTCTCCCCAAATTCTGATTCATACTTAGTTGCTAGATTATCCTTGTGCAGGTTATGTTAAGTGTTCTTTATTGTCTTTTGCTGAAGCTGTAAGTGGATGTTAGGTGGCCACAAAGTGTCTTTTATCAGACCTCTCTCCATCGTTTTCCCTCAGGTTTTAGTCATTGGATCGAACCTCTTCATGAAATATTTATGCATAAGTGATTGATTGAAGTCTAAGGTCTTTCTTTTCCCTTGATTGTTTAGTGTTCAAGGTTCCAAGTTGAGTGGATCAAACTTCTGGTGTATCACCCCTTTTAGTTAGGATTTCCCCTTTAAGTTTCCTTCTCCCCTTTCCATGGTAGTCCGTAGTGTAGAGTAGGGATCCTCATTGATACATCATACATGAACCAACCTTCTCTGGAGGTTCTTCTCACCATTGAGGCACCCACCCTCGTGAGAAGATCTCATTGTTTCAACCGGATAGAGGACTGGCCATTTCGTGCACGTCTTCCATTCAGGGCGCAGCTCCAGGTTGACAACATTTATGAAAAGACATTAAGATTTTTAGTAGTATATTTGGATGCAACGATGTTTTATCCTTTACTTACCTGTGATAAATAAGGGATAAAACACAGCTGCATCTAGATATACTAATCAAAATGTTTTTTTGTGAGAATCTCAAAACTTAAAAGACATTTAGATGGCTCTTCACTCTTAAAAATATATTGTGAGGATATATACAATCATAGGCATGTGCATCTATATACCACTTATACTCTTGTATCTAGGTTCATAGATGTGTAAACGTGTGAATATATATGTAGCCACATATATTTGGTGTTGAGAAGCAAATTCTGTGAGTCTGGTGGGGAAACTTTGAACACAACGTTGGCTCTTGTCAGTGCACCCAAGTTAAACATATGACTAGGCCATTGTTGAATAATAAAAAACTCTATAATAATAAGAAATATGTGTATATTCAATTAGCACAAATCTTCACAACCTAGATTTGACATGCATTGAGAGGTATGCAAAAGACTCAAGGTGCCAAGCTGAACATTTTCACACTTACAATCCCACAATCACCAAAATAACCACACCGTGCATGCAAAACTTAGGGCTTGGCACGTTAAATCATTTGTAAACCTTTTGGTTCATGTTAGATGGGGTTAAGTCTGATAGTGTTGCACAAATACTTGTTTCCTACCACAAGAGATGCGTCTTGGAGATTGATACTTGTCTCAGAGACCAGTACTCATCTCAAAGACGAGTACTCATTTCAAAGGCTTGCATTTCAGAGTTTCTTTTTTAATATATCTTCTCCTCTTGACCCTAGATATGATGAGATATCAAAGACAAATATCAATATAATTACTCATCTTTTGTTGACATCTAATTTCTATATCAAAGACAAATATCAATATAATTACTTGTCTTTTTGTTGACATCTAATTTCTTTACTCAAAAGTTATTAACACTTTTCCAGTGTTGCAGGGAGACGCATCTCCCTACCCTTGGGATGCGTCTTGGGTACCTGGACACATTTCAGGTACGGGAGATAGGTACAAAGACGTCTCCCGGCATGGGAGACGTTTCCTTGCCCATCCCCGCATCTCCGAAAACCCTAATCGTGAAAAATGCGTAAAAAAAATATAAAAATTACCAAAACATTCGTAGTTGAGCACATGAGGTGGATCAGGTAGGTGTTTTACTCAGCGCATTTCAGTTTTTTTATTAGAAATTTTCAAAATAGTAAAATATAGTCAGTTTGTTTTTTGTTTGGCTTTCTATTGCCAAAAGTTCGGCGATCCCTTTTTTTTTGTTTTTTTAATAATAAATATTATAAATTTATAATATTGCGTTTTAATTTTTAAATGTTGATTAGGTTAAAATTTAAATATTTAATATTTTAAACTTTAATTGTCTTAAATACTTGTTTTTAATATTTTACTATTTACTATTTTTTTAATTTAATAAATTAATATATATATATTTTTAATTTAAAATTTAAATGTTAAAATATTAATATTAACATTTAAATTTTAATATTTAAGGAAAAATTTATATTTAAATATTAATTTTTAATATTTTATTATTATTATTATTTTTAAAAAATTTAAATGTTACGTTTTAAATTTCAAATTTTTAAATAATAAATATTAATATTTAATATTTAAATGTTTAATGGTTTTTAACTTTTTATTATTTTAATATTTGTTTTTTGTGTTTTATTATTGGAATACTTACGATTTCCTTCATTTATTGAAGAGGAACCGATTAGGGTTGAAGAACGAAGAGAACTTGGTGTACATTCATAACACACTTCTTTCTCGTCTAGACCTAGGTTACAAGGAAGGTCTTTCAGCAAAATGGGACCACATTCCTTGTGATGGAGCAGCAGAGATATCCTTGGAGGATGATGTGCTTGAGGCAGATGGCCTCAATGATTTGCCCTTTGAGAGTGATGCCTATCTAGACAACATCTTGGTGGAGGACCTAGAGGATATATCATATAATTGATGTGACAGTTCATCCTATTGTAGCGGATCAAATATGATCCAAGTTTATATATGTATTTTTTGTTTTTTACATGCCTATTGTTGGCATTTCATTGTATATGATGACCTTTAAGCTTAATATGATGATCATGAGATATTCCTTTGCTTATTGCTAGTATTGGCATTGCAACAATATAATTTTTTTAAATTTTTATAGTAGATATTATATATATAATTTATAAATAATAAATATATGTTGCTGTCTCCCTGTACCAGTGTCTCCCATTTCCCAAAAAAAAGGCTTACCTGTCCCCGTTCCTATCTCCCGGTACCTGTACTTGTCCCCTGGCAACTATGT